>OZ010583.1:73472056-73791923 GCA_963932145.1 Acanthosepion lycidas | reverse complement strand
AAAATTCCTTGCATTAACTATTAAACATTTTCTTAGAGGTACTAAACTCAGTACAGTTTTTAATAAAAATACCCTAAAATTAAGTTACAGTTGTACTGAAAACTTAGAAATGACTATTAAGAAACATAATGCTAATATCATGAGTAAGCACTTCGACCAAAATCAAAAAAATTTAGGTAGTATACTAAAAAGAAATGAAGAAAAATGATAAAACTGCAGAAATCCTCAAAACTGTCCTCTTAATAATAAATGTCACACTGAATCATTTGTGTACCAATGCAATATCTTATCTATTGCGGATCCAAAAATAAAAGTCTACATTGGATGTATAAGACATGTATTCAAAAGATGTTGGAACCAACATCAAAGATCTTTTAAAATAATTAAATACTGAAATCAGATGTCCCTATCTAAATATTTCTGGCATGTAAAGGAAACCAATAAAACACCCACAGTAAAATGGAAATTAATAAGAAAAGCTAGAATTTGTAGGTCATTAAATGACCCATGTCCTTTCTGCATACATAAGAAATTATACATTATTAAGTTTATCAAAAATAAAAATTTACTTAAGCAAAGAAATGAAATAGCTATTTTTTCACAGACATTTTCAAAGATTTTCATTAAATAATTAAAAAAAAAATAAAAGTAAAAGAAGAAAGATGAAAACTGAAACATACGTATTTATACTTGATCTTTGAATAATAATTTTTAAATAAGAAAGTAATACTAATGTATTTACTTGTTTTAAAAGTATAGTCTATTAGTAATTAGAATTAGGAACAATAATTTAAAATTGTATTTTAATATGACGTGCTCAAACGAAAAATTAAGAAAATCTTTGTGTATCCAATTATAAATTTAACTGCAAAATTAAAATGCCATAAATCTTTTCATCAACTGAAAAAACCAGATGACGTGTGAAAACTGGATGTCATCATTTGTTAAACAGGCACCCCTACCCTACCTTAACTTAACCTCATTTGGAAAGTAACTCATATTTTGATATTCAGTTTGTGAGTGAAAATGAATACCCTACAACCCCATGTCAAAATGATTGAATTTCCCCATAAGCTTAGCAACTAATATCAAGAATGTATGTGCTTATAAACTCAGTAAATTTAAAAATAAGTTATTCCAAACATTGCTTGAAAATGAAACAGTACTAAGGACTTTAATTTAATTCTAAAATTAAATTTAGAGTTTTTAGTTTGTTTTTTGAAAATGGTAATTCCTGTGTAACGATGGAACCATATTTTCAAATTATTAAATTTATATTTAAAAATAAATCAATCCAAATAAATAAATAAACAAATAAACGACTTCCAGCAAAATAACCACCAAAATAGACTACCCACAATGCACCGCTGACCCGTATATATTAGATGAGAAAAAAAAAACAACACACATGGCCTGAGGATTGCGACTAGCATGAAACAGCCTGTCACCTCTAAGTATTGACTTCAATGTTCAATTTTATTAGTTATTATATATATATAGATATATTTCAATAAAGGTGCAATTAATTTACAAATTCATGACTTATTCATACATAAAACAAATACAAAGGTTAATGATTAAATGGCAAGAAATTCATCTTCGTGAACAATTCAATAATATACAAAAACCCCGAATCTGTTTATGAATGAAAAGATCCTGTTTTGTAAATTTCCGTTGCATTGGATCTTTTTATTTTACAAGCTTTCGTCTGTTCCTACAGACATCCTCAGGTATGAAATAGATTGTGTTCTTGTTTATAAATTTATAAAACAGGATCTTTTCATTCATAAACAGATTCGGGGTTTTTGTATATCATTGATAGTTATTATATATATATATATATATATATATATATATATATATATATATATATATATAGTTATTATCTATATATATATATATATATATATATATATAGTTATTATAGTTAGTAATTATATATATATATATATAGTTAGTTATTATATATATATATATATAGTTATATATATATATAGTTATTATATATATATATATATATAGTTAGTTATTATATATATATATATATAGTTATATATATATATAGTTATTATATATATATATATATATATATAGTTAGTTATTATATATATATATATATAGTTATATATATATATAGTTATTATATATATATATATATATATATATATATAGTTAGTTATTATATATATATATATAGTTAGTTATTATATATATATATATAGTTAGTTATTATATATATATATATATATATAGTTATATATATATATAGTTATTATATATATATATATATATATATAGTTAGTTATTATATATATATATATATATATAGTTAGTTATTATATATATATATATATAGTTATATATATATAGTTATTATTATATATATATATATATAGTTATTATATATATATATATATAGTTATTATATATATATATATATATATATATATAGTTATTATATATATATATATATATATATATATATATAGTTATTATATATATATATATATATATATATATATAGTTATTATATATATATATATATATATATATAGTTATTATATATATATATATATATATATAGTTATTATATATATATATATATATATATATAGTTATTATATATATATATATATATATAGTTATTATATATATATATATATATATATAGTTATTATATATATATATATATATATATATATAGTTATTATATATATATATAGTTATTATATATATATATATATATATATAGTTATTATATATATATATATATATATAGTTATTATATATATATATATAGTTATTATATATATATATATAGTTATTATATATATATATATAGTTATTATATATATATATATATATAGTTATTATATATATATATATATATATATATATATATATATAGTTATTATATATATATATATATATATATATATATATATATATATATATATAGTTATTATATATATATATATATATATATATATATATATATAGTTATTATATATATATATATATATAGTTATTATATATATATAGTTATTATATATATATATATATATATATAGTTATTATATATATATATATATAGTTATTATATATAGTTATATATATATATATATATTATATTTGTCCATATAGGAAAATTCTGGAGAGTGCCGCCATAGTAAATTACCCAAATATTAATCTATGCCCAGGTTTCTTCCCTATTTCACCTTTCTTAACAAAATTAATGCTCTTACAAACAAATATACACAACAGATTCATAAAATCAAAAGAAAATGGTTGAATACATCAACACAGATATAATGACAATTTTCTCCACACGTGACAATAACTGACGTTATTTTTCAGTTAAAAATATGATTATGGCGTTTCTCTACAGTCCAGTTGCTAGGTGCATTCTGTTTTTGTTTTTATTAGTTACTTTGTTCATTTAATTTCATTTTCGTATTTTGCTTTGATAAAGTCCACATTGGATGAAACGCGTCAGCAATTACCAGTTTTCCTATTGTCATTTTTATTCATAAATATATATACATATATATATATATATAGTTGTTATATAGTTATCTATATATAGTTATTGTTATATATATATATATATAGTTATTATATATATATATATATATAGTTATTATTATATATATATATATATATATATATATATATATATAGTTATTATTATATATATATATATATATATAGTTATTATTATATATATATATATATATATATATATATATATATATATATATATATATATATGAAGGGCAAAATCAAAAAATTGGATAGTTTTTATAATCCATGAAACAGTGGAAGTATTTCTTTCTAAAATTTTGATGACTTGGATAATTGATGCATGCTTTTTCTAAATATATGTAAGTTAATTTATAAATTGTATAATTTTTTTATAAGAGCCACATAGACCTGATAAAATGGGGGAAAATGTAATGTATGGAATAATTCTTTCAAAATATTTTTGTGTTTTGAATATTTAAAATTTCTCCGTTTTCTGAAATATTAGAAAATATGCTACTTTAATGATGGTAGAATCTGCAAGTTTTATCAATTGATTCATCTTTATATTTTACATAGACATCATTATCAATTTTTAGCACTTTTAAGTAAACCGTAAATGTAGGTACCTTCATGAGATCATAAAAACAGAGCATAACATGATGAAAAAGATACCAGATTTGTCGAAAACAAAATTTTGTCTAAATTTTTGTTATTAAGAGGAATGATCAAAGTATTTTTTAATTATTTAAAAAAAATTTTCCTTCTTTTTAGAACATTCTAAATTTTTATTAAATAAACTTTGTTTCTCTTTGCATCACCAGAACTAGTAAAATAGTTTAATACGTTTTTTTGTATTACGTTTCTTTGTATCCCCGGAACTAGTAAAAATATTTTAGTACGTTTTTTTTCTATATGACAGACATTAATTTTGAAAATCTTGCAAAAATAAAAATAATTGTCGGATTTTAATGAACTTTCAGAAACTATTCACAAATGATGGAACGTATAAATATGTTTTCCTTTTTTAAAGTCATGGTAAAATATATTTTTTTCATACGTACTATGCTGATAACAAATATGGCGCCAGTTTGTTTACATTATATAGATCAGTACGAAAATTTCAGTGATTGCGTAGATCAGTGTTGCCAATATTGTGTGAAAATTGTCTGTGAATTGATTGGATGGTTTTTGAAATATTAGAAAAAAGTTATCTCGATAATAATTTGACATGCAGTGTATATTTACAGATTATATTTTCCAAAGTTTCTTACAAACTAATGAACACTAGTGTATAAAAAAATATAATTTGTGTCAATAATAAGACTGTAAATCAAATCTACGGAAGACCAGAAGTATCATGCGTGCAATAAAAAAAAATGTCACGTCAATTGAGTTTCTCTCTAGTACTTAACTTAAATACTGAATTTTTAATACAATTATTTGTTATTTCTTTAATTATAATAGATTTTTACATTTGTTGTTAAAATATAAAATTAGTTAAAAGCCACATTCAGTTTCTTAAATGTCCTTTTGTGATAGATTTATTTTTGTGAAACGTGTGGAGAAGTTAATTTGATTTTTCAATTTCAACTGAGAAGGGTACCTACAAGTATCAGTATGATCTTATGAAATTTAAATTTGTATTTTATGTACACTTCTGATAAAATTTAATAAGAAAGGTACCTATGAATTAATTAGATACCTTTCTTATGAAATTTAATCTCACTCTCAACAGTCTTATTTTAATTTCTTTATAATATATTTTCCATAAAGCATTGTAAACATAAAGGTGAAAGCTAAGTACAAAAATAAATTAGAGCACTGAAAGTTTTCCTTAAAAACGAGGTAAATAATTTGTTCACTTAAATCTAAATAATTTCACTTCTCTACTTCCATAGAAGGAATTATCCTCATGTAAGCTATCAACGTCATGAAAATGTCTTTCATCACCTGTCAAGTGATGCGAAATGTTATGACCTGCTTCATTTTATTTTCAAACTACATCTTTTCGGTGCAGAAACAAAGTTAAGCTTGTTTCAAAATATTTTAAATAAACATAATTTCTGATTTTAAAATAAGTTTTGAAAAAATTATAATTGATTTTTTTAAAAGAATTTCAAACTGAGATTTTCATTTTTTTTTTTTTTTTATAAAATGGAAAAAATGGTTGCGATGATTGATTATCTGTCAATTTTGCTGACTAAAAAAAACAAGATTTTTAATGAAAATTTTGCATATGCTAGGAATGATTAAAAAATGTAAAAAAATACTTTGATCTTTCCTCTTAATAATAGCATAAACAATTATATGAATAAGTTATGTTTTCGACAAGTTTGGTGTCTTTTTCGTCATGCTATGCTCTTTTTTAGCGATCTCATGAATGTACCTAAGTAAATTTGTGTACTTGTAAAATCTTGGACAGAGGAATATAAAATTACATTGTTCAGTTGGGGAAACAAAATGTTTCAATAAGAATTTTCATAAGCATTTCATATTGACAGAAGTGTGTTTTTTATTTTATTAGCTCAGTATAAATATTTTGAATTTTTAAAAAATAATTTTAAAAAGTTAGTCTTAAAACACATGCATTTTCAGTTTAAACCCGTGTAACATTTTATAGTACAAATTTAAACAGCTGTTGATATTAAGATTCCTTTCATTCTTCCTTTTGGAAATTTCCTAAAGTAGTTCATGAAATATTTAATCAATTAATTTTTTTCTTTTTAAATATTAATGAAATACACAAATTCTAATCCAAATTTTGTCACAAACTGCACAAGTCATTTTTGCATTTGAGTTTCATTTTTACCTTTCTTGAAATATTTTTTATCTTCGACGTTAGAATCAATAAACAATTATAAATAATCTTTTGACAAAATTTATTCTAAAAATACATGATATTGACAATTGTCACAATTTGCAATCTTTTTGAATGAAATTGATTAAAGCTAGGTGCTCCTAATGTCATCTTATGACAAAAAATAACAGACATTTTAGTTAACCCAGTACATTTTTAACAAATAATTAAAAAACATAAATTAGCATTACAACTTTGTACATCCAAGGAGGTTGCCCAGCATTTAATTATTCTTGAGGTTGATAAATAAATTGTTATTAATTTCCATTTTCCTTCTTTTCTTAAAAATTCAAGTTATTAACCAATATATACTGTAAGAACACCAATATATATTGTATGAACAATTTAAAATAAAATGCTTTTACAGTCATCCTGTTAGTTTTGAGCTTTTCCTTTGAGGAAATTTTGTAAAAAAAAATGTTTCATTTGCCACTTTAACTTGATTTATCATCTAAAATAACCATTCTGTGTTCATCTTTTGCTTTCTATAAAATTATAGAAAGCAATTAAGTTACAATGTCCAATTACTAGTATCTTGATTACTTTTTCAGGAATGGAAGGTTTAGGTATTTATACTTATTTCATTGTTTTCATTTAGCACACCACTGAGTAGTAAATAGAAAAACTCATGAGAGCTATGATGGAAATTTTGGCATTTTCTTTCATAGATTCAGTATTGTCATCCCTGCAATTCTTTTCCCCAAGTAACCTTGTTAATCTATGCTTTACAAAGGCATAGATTGGCACATGATTCCTATTCACCATGCTGTTAGTTTATGTATTCAATGCTCATAATCACTCATCTATCACACTATCAAATTTCTCAATTATTTATCCATTCTCGCTTATTCATTTATTAATAATGCAGATATAATTTGAAGAAAAAAGAAGACTTTCTTTGTGTGAAGTAATTTTTTTATCCCTTATTAAATCATTTCTTTGATAAAAATTTAGTGCATTGATTCATGAATTTTCATGAACATGAATTGTGTAATTATTCTAATATGAATTTACATAAATGAATTGTTTAATCCTAATCTTTATTTAAAAGTTGCTTATCAAATTAGTTTAAATATTACATGTGTTATTTCTACCCTTGCTAATTTACTAGACTATTTTGTGTTGTAAATTTATATTCTTCAGTACTCTTAACTGAAAGATTAGTCCCTAAGTATATAAATTTAAAACTTTAATCTTTTTTTATTTAATGATAAAATATTCACAAAAATATCTATCTATCTATCTATCTATGACTGTGTATGTATGTGCATATTTGTTATGCCTGGGCTTTTCAAAAATTTAGGTGGGTGTTCAATGACAGCTGTAGGCTCACTGATGTCTGATAATGTTTCTATGAGAGATGCAAATTCTGTCACAGCAACTGCTGTAGAAAGCTCCAGTTTTGCAGAGCTACTTCTTTTCAGTTCAAGTTCTGTGGCATTCTTCAAAAAAGAGAATCACATGGAAGACTTTATACCACCATATTTCTGTACCAGCTTCTTTTGCCTACTGCTATTTATCAATGTCAAAAGAAATGAGTCACTTTTATGCAAACCATATATCTCTTCTGTGTTTATATTGATTAGAGGATATAGTGAGATCTTTGATAGATGATAGTTTTCCATCTTCAATACATGGCCTGCATAACTTCATTATCTTTAAACCTTTAGTGTCAGTATTGAAGTCACTCCAAAGCACATTGAAAATTATACAAAGACAACATTAATGAAAACATTCAAGGCAGTGTAGGGTAGTGCACTGGTAGATGACTCAGGTCTTAACTTCAAAAATTGGAGACTTTACTCTTTTGAGATTCCTCTTTCATGAGATGTTTTTAATGTCTAGCAAAGACTTTGATAGATTTTGCCAGTCTGTTGGTCATCTTGGCATCAGTGGATATGATACATCCAGATAGATGAAATCATAAACTATTTTCAGTTTTTTGTGTCAAATATAGATGAAAAGGTCGGTGATACTATTATCAAGGTTTAAGCTGTTGGAGGATGATAATTTTCTTCAAACTGATTTCCAAAGTTCTGTGGTCTTTGCAAAATAGCATGTTATATATTGCAGTGTTATCTCTGTATGAGCAGCTATAGCATCATCATTTGCAAACAGAAGCCCTGTGACCAGTTGTACTGTACTCATTGTTTGAGATTGAACTTACTTTGGATTGAACAGGCTACCATTTGTACATGTACATATATACACACCTTTGTCATGAACCTTCTCTATTGCTTTTTCCAATATCATGAAAATAGTGTGGTGTAGAGAATGCAACCCTGCCTCATTTCATTAGTATTTGTAAAGAATTTAAGATGTCATTGCAGTGTGTGATTTAACTATGCTATATCTAAACTAGTTGAATAATCTATATGTTGAAATTTTGATTTGCAACCAACACTGTGAATTATTTTCTAAAACCCTAGTTTGCTTATGGATTGGATTACCTTTGCCATATCACTGAAATTATACACAAGCTTCTGTTTTGTTCTTGACATTTCCTGAATCTGCTTTAAGATGAAAATGAAAGTTGTTTCAGTTAGCTCGAAAACCTTATTGCTCTCATGATGTTGCAGATGCAGACATTTTCAACAACCTGGACTATTGCTCCATAGAGTGTGGATATGCTCTGACCAGCAGTTCAGAATGTAATTCTTATTTGTATACATTTCAGTCCTATCTGCACTACCCAACACAATTGGAATTTAGTAGGATAGGCTATGTACCACTTATGATGCTTAGTAGGAACCTCTGCAGGTGTCAACATCAGCACAATTGTGGTCTTTCTGCAAGGTTAGTCTACTATTCATTTTATATGACAAAAGTTACTGAATATTTATTGATAATTTCATCAAACTAGTCTTGGTTCTTCATTGTGGAAAGACCAAGAACTTCATTTTTTTCCAGGATAGCATGTTAGTGTTTAGGTGAAGAATTCTTCAAGCAACTTCTAGTTGTGATTGTAAATTCTTTTTAAGTCATCACTAGTTTCTTGTCTTCGAGACAGCTTTCCATGTATATTTTGTACATGACACAATAAGTGAGGACAAGCTTGTTATTCTAGTCACAAAATGTACTTTGTGCTGTATGTCTACTTTTTTCTGGCAACCTCAGGGTCAAGAATCCATAGTGATAGCACTAGATGTAGCAATGGGGCTGGGAGCATTAACCACTTATCATAATCAGTGGTCTGATGACATGTATCTGAAGAGCTCTTAAATTCAGGGTTGAAACATCACAAGCCAAAGCCAGCTAATAAAGTTGAGGGATTCCCAAGATTGATCAAATCTTAGAATAATGCAGAAAAAAATTAAAATACTATGACGACAAGATTTTAACAAAACAGTTTATTTTTGTTGTTGGTTACATATGTGTTTCAAACTAATGTCTTTCCTATGCCAATTCCTTTTGATTACAAAAAGAATTGGTGCAAAAGAAAGTAAATATAGATTTCAATAGGTCCCAACCTCATAAATAACAACTTTAACAAATGCACTAGTCATACATAAAAATAAATTCAACCACAATTTTGATTTTATAAATGCTACACTCATAAAAAAAGAAAATAATTCATTCACAAGGAAAATCCTTGAGCATGCCACCATTGAATATTATCCAAATATTAATCTATGCCTAAGTTTTTTTTCCCCAATATTACCTTTCCTAACAAAATCACTACTCTCCCCAGTCAACATACACAACAAATATATCAAGAAATCAAAAGAAAACAGTTGAATCCGTCAACACAACAATACAAACAATATTTCTACATGTGAAAATTTTCTCATCAAACAAAGTAATTGACATAATTTTCAGTTGACCATGTGAATATACAACAGTATTTTTAAATTCTTCTAGTTGCTAACATTTTGTTTGTTGTTTATAGATACTTTGTTTCAATAAATTCATTTGATTTTTTTGTCTTGAAAAAGTCCACATTGGACAAAACGTGTCAGCTAAAACTAGTTTTCCTATTGTCTTTTTTCCTTTACACAATATATATATATATATATATATATATATATATATATAGTCAATAAATTAATGTTTTAGTTGACATCTTTTGACTGACGTTAAAGTTTTGCATACCCAACATTCATTAGGGTCAGATAAATGTATTAAATTATTAACTGATATCATATTTATACTCTACATAAAAAACTCTGATCATAGACTGCTCACAAATTTGAAATTTATACTATGAAAAAATCTCTTAAAGTCATGACAGCATTTAAACATTCAGAAGCATTTTAATACGATGATATTAAAGTTAAAATGCTCAATTTTTGTTTTTACACATATACACACATATATATGTCTAAATTATTTAGCCAAACCTGTTTGAATACACACAAACACATGCATATATATATATATATAATAATATCATTATAAAATATACTTTTGTAAAAGTTTTAGAAAATAAACTCATCAAATTCAACAATAGACATATAATTTGGAGTATTAGACACATTTAAACCTTCATAATATTCAAAATTACTGATTATTTATTTTTAAATTACCTATTTATACACATACATACATGCACACACACATATATATATATATATATATATATATATATATATCATGAGAGATCATGGCTTTATGTATTCTATATATATATATATATATATAAAGCCAATCATCTCTCATATGCATTTAAAAGTAATGAGTCTAATATGTTCTAATCTAATTCCTTTAATGAGCTGACATTTAAAATTGCTCTTAACTTTATGCTGAAGCTGGTGATTGTTTGATCAAATCAGATGATATACTTTACTTCTTTTAAATACAGATACTATTTCACTACCCTATTATTTCTCTGCAAGCTTTCCACTAGTATTTAAATTAGTTTATTTTTGGTCTTGATGGTCAACAATAAATTAAGAACGTTTAAGGCCAACCTGTGTATGCATACACATTTCAGTGCTTTGCTTGTGTTGTGCACACACTTACAGATAACTGTATGTTTGTTTATGTATTTTTCATGTACTTGATTCTATTGAACCTTAAATGATAGCAAAAGGCAAGGAAAATTGACTTCAAGTCAGATACTCTGTTTAAAGCCTGTCATTCCCAGGTCTTGTCTTTTTCTCTTGCTATTTATAGCTAATCTTTTTATTTTCATATAAATTTTCTGCTACTGCAGTTTCTACCAATGAAGGCTTCCTCAGGCAGTGAAAAGGAAGCATTCATTTGTAGCAGAAAAGCGTTTATTTTTTGATATGTTAGATCTTAACTAGCTCTGCACTTTCAATTTTTGAAATTGTTTTAAATATAACCGTTTCCTGGACAAAGTAAACCTGGTCTGTAAAACAGTTTCTGTTGTGTGGGAAAATCTTTTTTTTTTTGTGATTTTTTTTATCATTAATTTTCCTAACATTGTTCTGATATATAAAAAAAAAAAAAATTATATATCATCTTCTGCCATATCTATCTATCTATATATATATATATATATATATATATATAGAGAGAGAGAGAGAGAGAATTTCAAAATTATTTGAAAATTTAAATTTTGATATCATCCAACCAATCTAAAAAAGAATTTGAATACTAAGGACTACAATATGCTCAATAATTAACCACTTCCTTAATAGAATCTATAAAAAAAGACTTCTTCATACACTAGTAATAGTCTTTTATTCTACAGAAAAAAAAAACTTAGCCCATGAATATCCATGGTATCGGATTTTAATCATAATATAAATTGTCCCATTTCCTTTTAAACCTTAAAATAGATCCCCTAATTAATAATGCATTCAGTAAATCTCCACTTAATGCAAACTGACAACCAACCAATATAATATTACTACTCACATCTTCCAAACTAAAATGATTGAATGCTGTCTGAAGTAATTATACATACGATAGACCACAACACTAAATCTGTAAGCATATTGTCAATGATACAACTTGAATTCTTTCAAATACAGAAGTTAAAATACACCCCACTAACTTTATTTAACATAGTTCATCTGATTTACTGCAATGTTTGTGACAGAGGCAATTATGTCAGTGATACTAGGTCTGATTTCATCTTTCATCTCTGATTTAACAATCACCAAAAAACACTTCAGGACAACTCTAATTATTCGACTATAGTACAACATTTCAACTTACCCATTTATAGTATAAACAATGTTAGAGGTGACCTTTTAATTGACAGTACAGTTGTAATAAAGCTGGAAGTAATTACATTCTCAAACTTAAAAGCTACAATTTAGGATTAAACAAAGAAATTTTCAATGATTATACTTTTTACAAAAATAATAAAAGATCATTGTTTTAATAACTAGATAGGACCTAACTATGTTTGTATACATACTTAAGTTACATTCCTTTGTTTATTTTCATTACTGTTTTCTAACCATGTATATGCATCCATATAGATGATTATTAATTGTATATTTATTTTTTTTTATCTTTTACTTTTTTTTATTAACACAACTACTATTTTTATAGTCATTATTATTATCATCTTCTAGTGAGAGATATCTTACTTGCATGTGCCCTTTTTATTATTGTTTTCATTATTATTATTAATACTCTTCATTTTATATTCTCATATATACACTCTTATTAATACACTGATAAAACAAAGTGGAAAAGCAATTACAGTTATGCACCTCTCTTAAAGTAGGCATCATCTGACTGGAATGAAAGACATATCATGTAGGAGAAAAAATGAGGGAGAGGTATTAAAATCTTCATTCAATGACATGGCCAATGGATTGGTGATTTTTCACACTGAGGTCATTAATGCCTGCTGGATTTGAAATATAGCCCCGTTTTAAAAAATACTATTCAATATCAAGCACTGATGAAGGTTGCAGGAGCAAATGAAAATTTTGTGATTTCTAGAAAACTTTATTGTGCTCCTCCCACATGTCAACTAAATAAAAAAAAAAAAACATAAAAAATATACAAATAATATTTTTGTCATCACTTTTTTCTCTGTGTGTGTTTATGTAAGTGTATGTATATATATATATATATATATATATATATATATATATATATATATATAAGGCTGTAGCCTCTGTCTGCTTGTTTATCGAACTCCCGGGGTTTTGAAGATAGACCCCCATAACCACATATATTCTGAAACTACACTACCCAGGGTACTTGGATGAGTATATTTCATTTTGATCAAAGGAGACACATACACCCCACTGAAATTTTTTTTCCCTTTGATTTAAATTAAATTCAAATTTGAGCATGGGAATGACTCCTATACAAAATATAGAAGGAGAAAGCCAGACGATAAAGGTCACATTGGCAAGATCCAAATAAGACAATATGGATGTCAAGTTGAGCAAGAAACCACCAATCAGTGGGTAGTGCCTTACAATACATATTTGTTGTGACAATTCAACTGTTATATCAATGTTGAAATCTACTCATCAATTCAATCAAGTATTGCATCAAATACATATCAAATGGGTCAGATCAAGCTGTTTTTGCACAAACCCTCCACTGAATTTTTTTTTCATTTGAACAAGGGAATGACTCCTATCCAAAATATAGGAGAAAGCCATAATATTGAAATGCATCATTTTTCTCCACAAATTATAACAATGATTTAAAATCAATCATCATTTTCTTACAAACATAATGCAGGTTATATAATCTTTTCAAAATAAGAAAGCAAAATGTCACAAAACCTTCTAGTATAATTCTACAACTGATGATTTGATAAACTACAGCTTAACTGTTATCCCTTTTACATATACCCTACTTACATTCCAGTCTTTATTACATATTTTTCTATTGTTCCTCCAATACAAAGCCCAAGAGCCACTCAGGGTAGAATGTTACTGAATGAGATTGCTGTAAGGGTGTAAAGGGAGGAGGAAGAGGTGCATTTTATGAACATACATAGAATAATTATTAGTTGATCCTAGACTTGAAGTGGTTAAAATTATAGTGGTTGGTGAAGCATTCTCTCCAGATTCTGTTCTACAAAGTGACAGTTCTTGGGAAGAAGCTGTCTGAATGAAACTTCCTCCTTTCCAAAGGAATATGAAGGGAATGAGATTGATTTGATGCCATTATATATGGTATGGCAGGCCCTAACTGAAAGTTGGTAAGGAATGTAATGGTTGATATTTCCCATAGTAATAACAAGAAATTAGTGAGAGGTTAGAAATATTTCATTTGTAGGAAAGGAATTACAGGGTGGAGAATAATTCCTCAACCACAAGGCAGGGTAATTAATTCTGAACTCTATCAAAACTGGAGAGTAAGGACTTGACAGAATCAACCCAGATATGGCAACAATACTCCATTCTTGGTCTGACCTAACTTGTATTGATAGAGCATGGCAGTAGGAATCAGTTACTTTCCAGAGCAGTACAAAGAATTGACCATTCTTCCAGCATCTTCAGTGATGTTACAAATCTGAGTTCCACAAGGTCTGGAGTGAATTTTAGTCCCAATAGATGTTTGAGGCAATAGACCTAATTGAGAGTACAACTGCTCATCAAGACTGGAGAAAATTTAGTGTCTGCTCAATGGTGATGAAACATTACTAGCTTTGTTTTGGAGAGATTGAACTATACAAGCCAGTCTTTACCCCATTGAGCTATTGAAATGGACACAAATATGAATGATAACTAAGGGATGATTGGAGAAGATATCATCAATCTTCTAAGTTATTCTGTCAAACAGTGCAATGACATCATCTTGAGGGCAATAAATGATGAAGACAAAGGACATGTTATAAATGAGGACCACCTAAATGCACATGAATGGAAAATCAGGTTCCTCATTTTGGGAGTCTCTTCTGATATAGGCTCCAAGCCCATGGTCATGACAATTTAATCTCGAAGATGTAGTTCAACTTTTGAATAGTTGGAATGTTGAACCTTTATGTTAGTGTAGGAGATGAAGAAATTAAGGTCTACTTTTTGTATGGATGATCTGCATTTGGCTCTACTGTGTGTGTTATATTTACTGCCTGTTCCAGATCCCAATCACAAAATGGCAATACAGTAGCCCCAATATTATACACTTGCTGAGAGGATAACTTCCTTAGGAATTACTATACAGTTCAGAATGCTTTTACCTCTAGCACCCTTGATGAAGAGACAACCAATCCAGGATTGGAAAGAAATTGCAGACATACTACTCAAAATGAAACCATGATGCTTACCTAGAAATTCAAGACAACAGAACTTCTTGTGTTAGAATCATCATGCGTAAGTGGGGCCTAGGTGCCAAGACAAGCTCACTCAAATGTGAAGACTAAAGGCCCATCTAGTAGAGTTGGGGTTACAAAACCTGCTTGGAGAGGAGCTGACATCTACCTCCATTTCATTTAAAATTACTGAAGGACTAAAGATCTAGGGTATACCAATAAGGAGAATAGTGGTGACAATCTGGATCAAATACATTTTTAACTATATAGATGTTTTGTAGGGTTTGTAACTAAAGTCAGCATGTTTTCTACCAAAGATGAAGGAATTCTTAAAATTATTTAAAAATGGTAACAAGGGTGGGGATGTTGAATGGCAAAGCTACCTTAGGAATGATAGAAGCATCATTAGACTAAATTATGTGAAGATTTAGCTTTATATATGTTTTGTTAAACTTTATGTAAAGAAAAGGAAATAGGGAATCTAAACTGTATTTCCTTCTAAGAATTTTGCTATTAACAGGAATGAGAAAAAATAAGCAAAAACAAACAAACAAATAAAATATGCATAAACTTTTACCTTTTACTAGTAACCTGTAAACTCTGGCTAGATTGAATTTGCAAGAGTTATTGGTACTACCATTGACGGGGTGGGGGCATGTAAGACATGGAGGCTATGTGTGTGGAGGAAATTCTTTCATTAAATATGATGAGAAGGCTAAACCTGGATTTAAGATATGATGTCTCCTAGTAACTAAAATTTGATTGAGATAATTAGTCTGAAGATGAAAGAAGCAGAGAAGTGTCCTGATTTTTTTATTGGATATAATTGTATGACAAATAGACTAATTTGTAGTATACATTTTTGATAAAGTGTCTTTGTATGCATGATTGGTTTCAATGTACATGTGAGATGTTTTAGATATTATGTATTCAAATAAAATAATGAGTTGCATTCATTCCTTTCCTTGTCATTCAAATTTACAAGGAAGCATTCTTTACAGTTTCTCTCATTTTCTCACTTATGCTGTAGCATTCTTTGGCTAAGATGCTGGTGTTTCACATCAGCACAAAGCACCCTGTGTACCCACTGATAAGAGTAATCTTTTATGTTGTATGTGTAAAAAGGGTGGGGGTCATGAAATGAGCATAATAACTCTTGGCCCAGTTCACTTTTTCTCTTGTCCAATATTGTGAAAACTTTTTTTTTAATTTCTGGCAATGGATATTGATTTATGCCTTTCTAAAAAGTATTGTGAGCTTCAGTATTAAGCAAGCTTAAACAATGTCAGCCAGAATTTGAAATCAGTTTTTACTGATTCTCTTTTCTGTGCCAGTAACTATTACACTACCTCATACTTCCATATATATATATATATATATATATATATATATATATATATGGTGAAGGATGACTTGGGAACCAGTGTATTCAGTCCATTATACAGGCTAATCATCAAGAAAAGGAGAACCTTACTCTGTGCCTACAAAATTATTTAGCAGATGCATATATTTATGCACATAAGTGTGTGTGTGTGTGTGTGCATAAAAATATGCATCTATTGCCTCCAACAAAATATGCACAAGATGAGGACTCTGGGATCAGGCATTGTTTAGGGGCTGAAACATCATTATTTCTAACTCAGAGTGACAGTAACATCACAGGAATTCTGCAGATTTTGTTTGTTTTTTTTCTCTCACATGATGTAGAAATATCAGATTCATGAAACTTCTATATATGTCCTCTTTTCTAATTCTTTTTGAATGTAGATATTCTAGTTTTGGTTAAGTATGTCAAAGTCAAATTTGTGATAAAACCTAATTCAGTAGGAAATATCTTCATGAACACAATTGATACTTTCCAAAAGGAGAACAGTTATTTCAATGATAAGAATTTTCTTTTAATTAACATTATGCTGAAATGTTACTATAGTTTCAGCTGAAAAATCAGGACAACATTTGAAATCTATTCAAATGGTATAGTCATCAAACACAGATAATGATTTGTACTTTCTCAAAAGCTTCCACCAAGAATAATTATTAATTAATGATAATGACAAAACTTAATCTAAGAAATTTATAATCTATTATTCATACATTCTTGGAATGTTTCCTTTCTTTCCAAATTTATTTTTAATATATGGTGGTTAAGAGATTTTATTCAAAGTTTCACAACATTTTTGTAGTTCTGGCAAGAATATCTAGTACTCTAATTCTTTGAACTTTTAGAGAGTATTCCCAACCAATGGAGATGTAGCTGAGGCTAGCAGCCTTCCCATATGTAGTGCATTGGTTAGATATGAGGTTCACTGGCATGGTTCATATGTCATATGTTACTTTTATTAGAAAATGTATTCTTTTATTTTCAGGTAGCAGCATTTCTAAAAATGCCATGGCAATTCACATACAATCTATAGAGAGCCATAATTGCCTATATTCTGAAAGGACATGGCATTTTTAAAAAGGATAGGTTTATACTGTTTTAGTATTATTACTCTTTCAACATTAACCAAATACATCATCAACTGTAAGAAAAATGAAGTAGTCATCTAAAGCATTATTCATAATTAGTAATCATCGGTTAGTAATTTATAAGGAAAAATTTTAATTTCCACATACATTCATTGTGTGCTCAAAAAAGAAAACAAAAATCATCTTTTTCCAGAGTATGACTTGCCATTTATCCATGTTGATATTGATAAGCACAGACTGTCAAGTGTTGAAATTAGTTCTATAAGTATACAGTCTGCCAAACAAATCATAGATGAGTTAGGCATTAATAAATTTTCATGTATGTTTAGTTGCAAATGGTTCAAAACTTAAGGTTATCTGGTGCTACAAAAGTATAGAAAAAAGAAAAATGACATGCACACACAAACAATGAGTAAAAAAAAATGCTAATATATTTTTCTATGAATCTTTGCTGGCAGATAATTAATAGTCATCAACACAGTTTGATGGGGCTCAGAGTTAGATACTGGAAATGATGCCAAAGCAGTAATGTGATTGGTCTACTTTGACTTAGTTGTGCATGTGTTAGAACAAAGAATTGATCAATGCCTGTTCCAACTTGTACAGCAAAATCACCCTGCCACTGCCTGTCTAGAAGCCACAAGGTTTTAAGGTTATGTGCTGGTCTGCAGATTCTTCCAATTTGAATACCTATTAATCATGTGTGTGATGTCATTAAACAAACTATCAATAACTGATAGACACCTGACCAATCTAACCAGCTGCTTATCAAGGTATAATAGACTAGTGCAACTGGATTCTATTAGCCAACCTATAAAATTTGGTTAAAAGTTAGTTGTTGGTTGATTTTGTTTAATGGTATCAACCTCTATGGGTTATTTAATGCTGAAATCTAAACACAATTTTATGGCTTCAACTAACTAAATATATTTTGAATACAAATGTATGCCTTCAACTACTATAAAATGTATTGCTGGTATTTTACTCTAAAAATGTATTTTTATACTTTCATAGTGTTTTATTGGGTGGAGGGTTCACTATTTGTCCATATCTGGGACCCTAACAAGTGCTACCACCCCAGGTCAGAGTGGGCCTGGGAACAACAGCAATTAAGAGGTGGTTTCACGCTCCTCAAAACCTCCAATTTCCCAATCAGAGGCCTTACTGCTGGATGTAGTTCATCGTCATACCCAGAACTAGGTTAAAAGTAATCATCTTCAGTGCTAAGATGTTGTGAGAGTATTGGATATGCTCATTATTAATTATTTTTCTGTATTATTATTTGTACAGTTTGTTCCATTTAATATTAATTGTCTGATTCAAATGGCCATTAACCTGGTTTTTTTTTTCCAGTTTTATCAGATTATATTTCTTTTCAGTGTGAGAATTGATAAATCAATTCTCAAATTTTATATAATTATCCTAATTTGTACAGAAGTGTGGCAGATATGTTAGAGATAATAATTTACTATATGGAATGTCTTTTCATAGCATACATGCTAGAGTGTATGAAAGTAAAGAAAACTAAGGATTCAAAATATGTATTAAATGAAAAAAATCTCAAAATAATATGTGTGTGTGTGTGTGTGTGTGTGTCTGTACATACAGATAGTTTAAAATTTTAGAACAATGGATATGTATCAACTTAAAGTAAAATTCAGTTTAAATTTTTATCTTGTATTTGAAGGTCATGCCTTTCCTTATTTTTTAAAATTAACAAAGAAGAATTATTCAGTATCTATTGAAACACAGTTGTATCTATAATATTGACATTTTTCTTTTATATACTCAATTATAATTTACTCAATACCAAAGAATTCCTTTTTCTCTGAAGTATATGATTTTTTTTATGAAAATACCACTATTTCTTATTACAAGGGTATAGATTTAAATTGGAATCACATGAAATGTAAAATGTTTTCAGCATATCCAATATAAATACAACAATCTATTACAAATGAGAAAGACAATGTTATCTAGGAATTTTCTTTATTGAAAATCTTCTAAACGTTTTTAAATGTTACATTGCAAGAACTAAATTAGAATACACCTATTATTGATTTTTCATATTTTATCTACTGACAACCATCATTCACAAAAGATTTGCTATATTAAGTGTTTGCAAATACTGAATACTGGTACAAGCATGTAAACTAAAGGTGCAGATGTGCATAGAAGTATCTGCATTTTTCCTTTTTTTTATCTTATTGCTTCATTTATAATGCCATGCATATTTCATGTGTGAAAAAAAAGTGGAAAAAAGCAATATGCAAGTCCAATAGATCCAATCAGTAAAACAAATCCACACTTCACTCTGTTTCTCAATCTCAAATGCACCCCTCCTCTTCAGAAGCAACACACTTCTTGAATGAGTGTACTGTACTTTTATGGACCTGACCCAACCAATGAGTGCCCAAAACCAGAAAATTAGCTACAAGCGACATCACCACTTCCGCACACACGAAGTGCTACTCAATTCACCTTCAGTCTGAAGCTCACTAATTTGCTGTCTCCACACTCCATTGCAAAAGATACATGTGACTCTGGTTCTTTTGGGTCGCCAACGTAAGTCTCTGCTACACTTCCCTCTGATCTCCTGATCACAAGTGATGCATCCTGGGGCAGGTCTCTTTTTTCAGGTACTCCTTCAAACAGGAACAATTTGAGTCTCATTCTCAAATGAACTACTGCCTGGAGGGTCATCAGGTGCTCTGGTATTAGTCTCTGAACTTCTGGTATCGGAGGAATCACCTGGCAAACTCGATTCTAAGTACATGAATCATTTACTCTCTTCTGTATCACTATCAGATTCTGATGATGGATATGACCCCAGAAAAAGGCACAAATACTTCACGTGCCACAGCGTTCCATCAATCTACACCAACTGCAGACTGATTACTTAGGTCGTGCAGCCCATTTTGAATTTGGTCATGTATCTACTATGTGGAGTCTTTACCCAGATGCTGTTCCCTTCTTTGTATGCCCTTTGAATGTTCTGCAGTTAAAAGGTGAGGGTGTGGCATCAATGTTTCATACCCAGATGTGGTACCTATACAGCATGTTGGCCAGTGCTGTGGAAGATGAAAGACTGTCATTGGGAGTGACATTGTGCAAGTAGACCACCTCTGACACTGAACATTGCTTACTGACTGTGATGGTCTTGATACTTCTATGACTGGTTTGACATGGGTACATCAGAATCTCAACTGCACCCTCCACCTATTTAAAAAGTTACAAGCGATTGCAGTGTCATTATCAGTCAATATTTCAGTCAGAGGGCCCCACTCATAGAAAATTGATTACAGGTGATGAACAACACTAGTGAAATCCTGTTGATGCAGCAGCTGCCGTATTGCAAACCAAGAGGGACCACAATCAATAAGTGTTAGAAAATGACTGCTTCCATAGTGGGTAATGTTCATCACTAACCTACTCCAAGTTAACTTTACACCCAGTGTTCCCTTCTTCCAATGCACTGGTGCTGGATCAATTGATCAGCAGGCTTTGACAACAGATTTGACAAGCTTTCTAAACATTAATGGGTCAACAGACCAGGCAAAGTTTAAGGTTCTTTTCACACCTGGGTGGTCACTTGCTTCTCATTCAATCCACTCCCCACAGTGACACAGCTTTCCAGCATTGGCTCTTATCCTTGCCAATGTAAATTCAACCACCTCCATGGCACTCAGATAAGGCAGTTTGCGCAGTTTAGACAGGATTTCACATCTATGTTAAAGGAATATTCTTCCACCAATGCTCACAATGTCTCTAAGCATTGTCTTACCAGCATCCCACCAGCCACCTTTGTGTTCACCTGTGCCTTCCAAGTCAGGGTGTCAGATATCCATTGATTCATGCATGCCAAACCTGTAACCAAATGCAACACCAACACCCATCATTGAAGGGCCAGATTTACGCTTTTTATTGCTGCATCGAGTTCAGCCAAATTGATATGCTTGGCATCTTCAGTTGTACACAACCAACAAGCATCCTCCACAATGCTCCCATTCACCTCTAGTGCCACTCCTGTGGCCACAGAACTTGCATCCACCCAAACTTTCATCTCAATACCATCCACATACAAGTCTCCTCTCACCAGATCCATCTTGTGTATTTGGCCACTATTTCCATTAACTTGCAATGGAGGGAGACTTCATCAACCCATCTGTTGGTCACTGCAGTTGCCTGCTGCTTTATGAATGTGGTCACAACACACAGGGAAATGACCCACAAGTTTCTTGCATAGGAAAAAGATGCTCTGATGAGTGATGATCTGTGGAACATCCAGGACTCCATCTCCCTATTTCTATTGAAGGATGCCGTTCTCCCCCCAGACCTGCAGGCGCAGGACTTTGGCTCCATCTTCCAATTGCTCTGAATCCTTACAGAAGAGACCATAATCAGATAAGTGCTGCTGCGCATATGCTGCAGAAACCAGTTTTTCACTGATGAAAATGTTGTTGATATATGTCTATGTGGTACTCATAATCACCTCATCTTGATTCATCACTGTGTTGATGACACCTCTCATGATGAGCAGTGCCATATTTAATCTGAAACCCAATTGTGTAAGGCAAAATTGCTAACCCTTAAAAACCTGTCTGAAAGGGCCATAATGTCTTAACATGGATTTACAAGTAGGCCTTTCTTAGGTCCAAGAGCAATACATTGGCTGCTTGTCGTCAACATTCTCTAAGCTTCTGTGTGCACACATCTACATTAGCAGTGAATGCCTCCACAAATTCATTCAATTTGCTATAATTAAGCACCAGCTGGACCTTCTGCTTATGCTCTTGTACAATCACCATCAAAGGAATCAAACCCTTGGGTGGGACCAGCTCTTTTTTGGGTTACGGTAACAGCCATCCATTATGCTGCCACAACAAGAGGTCTCCCTTGAATGCATCCCAAGCATTATCAGGCACTGTGTATTCTGGCACCTTATTTTTCAATTCACCAGATGTATGGCCACTTTCCCATTTCCATAAGGCATTTCATACCTTATTGTTTTTGTTGATAGAAATGGTGTTGCACCGGTTTAGCTTTCCATCACTAAAGTGCACTTCATCCAATCTGGTTAAGTGCATGTCCCGAACTCCCTGATTGCGTTGGTCTTGACAATAAGATCATATCCCAACAATCATCTATCAATGATCAGGGCCTCAATAGTCACAAGATGAGTCTGCTCAGTGCCCAACTTAATTTTGCCATGCCCATGACACTTTAAGGTTCTCCATTCAACTGTTAATTCTTCCACTTCCTTCTGCCTCCAAAGATGGCATACAGCTTTGCTCATCAGCATCAGTGAGCACCCAGTGTCCACCAGAGCAGCATACTTCTGTCTATCAACAAATACCTCTACAGAAGGCAGTTCCCATTTCTCAAATTGTTTGGGAAGAAGACTAGCACTGACATCCTCTTCCCTCAGGCGTTTTCCCTGATGTGTGCTCTCTGATGATTGGTGCCCAATCTTGTCACATTTAAAACACTGCATCTCACAGCGGGTCCTTCGTGCTTAATTATCCGTCCATTGCATAGTCTCTGGTCATATGGTTAGGACCAGAACACCTATAGCAAATGACAGCCCCTCTGCATGAACTTCCTTGTCTGTACACATTTGTTGAGCAGACACAGTGACCGATTCCTCATGCTCCTTGTCATCAGTCATGATAGCCCAAGCCCAGGTTAGCAACCACTCCACAGTCATAGCATCCATCCTAGACAAACGCCCAGAGAATGCAAATGCCATCCAACGTTTGAACAGTGATACTCCTACCAACCAAGCCAGGCAATGCAATTCAACTAAAAATTCATTCACTATTTCATCCTGTCAAAGTCATCATGCTATGAATTGGTCAAACACATTGAATGCATCTGTTGTGTATGCAGTCACAAGAGCCCGTTTGATCTGTTCTGAATCTGCCATTTACTCCTTACTCAGCTGTCGATACATGGCAAGAACACCACTTCACAGTCGTAGTGGTAAGACATGCTTGACTTTGTCCATGGCACAGAGATTGCAGATTAATTTAACATTTTTGATCTATTCTATGATCGGCAAGTCAGTTGCAGCACTACTGAACTCTGGAATGAGCCAGATACCAAAGGCCTTGTCTGGCATCATGGAAAGAAAGAAAAAAAAAACAATTGCCGAATTAGTTTATGTGAAAAGTCGTCAGAAGAACACACTGAAAACAAAAAAAAAGGGTGGGGAAAAAGCAATATGTAAGTCCAATAGATCAAATCGGCAACACAAATCCACAATTCATTTCAGTAGATGCCTAAAGATGGTAGCAAATTTATATATTTTTTTATTCATAACATATTGACTTTTTTCTTGGAAGATTCAGATTGATGCAGAAAATATTCATTTTTTCCTCAATTTAACATTTAATTTTGCAATCACATATTTTTATAAAAGCAAACAATTTTAAATTTGTATAAAATATTTTATTTTAAAAAATTGTTTCCTCAAACTATTTTCTTTAAGAAAAGCTAATTTTTAACAAAGTCAATATGTTTTAAAATACATTGCAGTTTTTTGTTTATTTATTTTTATTTAATGGGGGCTTTCTTTGACAGTTAAATATAATGTAAAATATATTAAAATATTATGGAAAATAACTTAAATTTTGCCGTAGAAATCTGCTAAATTGAATTCATTGTTGGATACTCACATAGATTTTTGCAATTTTTACTTTGGTTCTCATTGTTTTTTAACATTTGACAAAATTCATTTTGATAAAGTAAATTTAGCAATTAAATATGAATTGCTATAAATTAGAATTTCAAATTCATTTAATCATGAACATACTTTTCCTGATTCAATCTAGGAAATAAAATTTTATTTATTTTTAATAAGCAAGGCAATGTTAATTTATCTTTTTTATTTGCTACAGTATTTTACAGATATTCTTTCTTTTATTAATGATTTTTAATAAAACTATATAATACAGAAACTGCATAAAACTGTATAAATTGATATCAGATTTTTATTTTGAATGACAAACTATTAACTTCTAATCTTCTCATGCAAAATAAACTTTAATGAATCTAATATATTTTTATTTTAATAAGTCATACTTTATCAAAAATATAGAACTAATTTCACCAGGTATATTTCCTTATGTGGAATAAACACAAATCCCCCACCCCCACTTAAGAAAGCAAATTTTACTCAATTTAAATATATACTGATCTCATTAAAATATTAAAAGTTAATTTTTTTCATAAAGGAAGACTGAGAAGCCAATTTGAAAAATAATAGGCTATTTTAATTTTATGCAAATTTTCATTGTTCACACTTCCTATTCAATTTGCATTTTAAACTTGTATTTTATGCAATTGGAAAATTCAATGTTTCATACATCAGTATGAATCTTTTATTTTTCCATTAAAGCAGTGTGTTGTAAAGCTAAATTTTTATAAGTTCTCTACCAATTTTTTAAATGAAATTTTCAAGACTGCCTTGCAAACTGCTAAAAATGTATAGCATTTTCAATAAACTAATCTGATGAAAGAAAAATGCATAAGACATAATAGATATTTATATATACTGTTTCAAACAATTATTGTGCTAACATCTTTAAGAAAGTTTTTTACATTTTTCTTAAAAATAACAAAATCTTTCTGGCCATTAACTGATACCTAGGGAAATAAAAACTACCTTTTTATATTAAACTACTTTTCATCATTACAGTTTCATTTGAGCTTAATGAAAAATCTCTGACATAAATTTCTAAGTGGATTATGTTGCTCTTTTCTTCATAATTGCAATTACTATTACTATAGTGTAAATCTTTGTTGAAATATGATTCTTTTTCTCTATATTTATATTTTCTGCAATTGACTCCTAAGATAAACATATAAAATTTTAATGATCCTTCATCCACCAAAAAGGCACTGTTCCAAAACAATGCACCACTTCCTTCAGCCTCCTACACTTTATCATTGAGTCAACAGATAGGATATGTTTTCACTAATAATAAATTATCTTTATGAATTTATGAGAATTCTATTTTCCTTTAATTTTGTCATCAAGTTATATTTTTAGGAATGCTTTTGGAAAACATTTAAAATTATTCATCAATTGATATGTTCAATTTTTATTAATTCACCTAACCAATAGTATTTTTAGGATTTTCTCTTTTCTTGTATTTATTCTTTTAGATAGTAATATAGTTATTTGTAATTTATGTAATTAATTATATAGATTTTTTATTCATATAGTTAATTCTGAGTTTCATTTTCATTATTATAATATGAATAGGTTTTCATTTTCAGTTTAAAAAAACTTTTTGCTTATATTTTCAATTTACTTTAACTGTATAAAATAATTTATTAAATTTAGAATTTGTTAGTAATAATTTCATTATATTTCTAAAAAGAAAGAATACTGTTGAACACTTAGCTAATCTGATTAACAAGTTGTAAATATTCTCATAAATGTATGTATTTGTAGGCATAAGTGTGGTTTCCATAGAAAGCATCAATGGTTAAATACTTATCTTTTTAACATCAAAAAGGATTAAAAATTTTAATAAAATATTTTAGTTTTTTAATTCAAAGGGAACTATCTGAATTTTTCTTAAATTATAATCAATATTTAAAACAAATTTCCCTCCTATTTAAACACATTTATATAAAGCTGATTAGAATTAGAAAAGGATAATTTACTGTAATAGATTCACAGTAGTGAAAATTGTATTTATTTTTTCTTACTGATGAATATCTCGGTTATACATAAATTGATTTTTTTTTTTTATTCTGACAGAATTCTTTTGTAATTCAGTTATTTTTAATGGTTACCTTATCTGTTTTAGAAAATTTTCCTTGAAAAAAATTGATTTTTTTTATTTAACTTGCAGGTAATGGAACATGAAATCCCTATGTAATATTTTACAAGCATCTAATATACATATATCCCTCATCATTATAACAATACATATTTTTCTTTGCATTTTGTTTATGACTAATGGCTCTATGAAAAAGTGCATTGCCAAATTACATAGTTGTGCAGTTTATATTTTGTATTCTTTATTTTAGAGACTATCTTATAAATTTTATAGAAAATGATGTCTGCATTCTTGCCACTGGAATGTACTAGTTTTTTTTTTCCTTAATGTTTTATTTATGTGAATTAATTTATATAGAACAACTGTTTTAGACCAGTGATTGTTTTATAATTTTGTTTTTTATCTAGCAAAATTTTCAGATCTTAAATTGTGGAATTTTTAATCATTATATGTTTATGCTTGGAAAACCTTTGCTTTTCAGTGTATTTAACCCCTCTGAAATCTGAATGACTGAATGAAAATGCCTTGTTCTTGATTGTCCATTATTTTTTATAATAATACCACAAATTTAATGCATTTAAAATATAGTTTAATATTTAATTTACAAATATGAAATATGGCTGTCTAAGATCAATTTAAATTCCTATTTATTTTCTATAATAGCCCTTTTTTAAAAGATATTGCAAAAGTATATAACAATGTTTATAATATTATAATAGTAATTTTTAACCAATCTTAAAAGAAAATATGGTTTGAATATACTTGAATTTTTACAACAATCCACATTAATTATATAATGAACTTATATATGAAAATATTTTCATAGATTATCTTTTTGTAAAACGGTGTAAAATTGAGCAGAGATGAGACTTATTTATACTCAATCAAGAATAAGAAAGTAGTTCATGCTTTCTGTCTATTTGAGTTCTACATTCAAAATCTATTCCTTTGTGTATATGTATGTGTACATTTATACAATGTGAATTAATTTGAAATTCAAAACAACATATCTATGGGACACTATTAGTTTGAATGATCATTTTTAATTCCTAAAGGTTTAGAAATGTGCCACAGTAACTGACATTCATTACTTTGCAAATCATGGCAATCTTCATTAAAGACCATGTTATAGTGTAACTCTCACCCAGAACTGAAGGTGTATCTTAAATGTAATCACTCAACTGGGAGTGAGGATTTTTAATTTCAATTGGGGTTTGCAGTAGTACTGTAGATGGCTTCAGAAATTTTTGCTTTTTACATTTGGAATAATTTATTTAATTGAAGTAAGTATAAGATTTATTTATTTTATTTCCTTCAGACTTGCATATTATTTTAACGCTTGTGCAAAATTCACTAAAAGATGTAATTTAGGAAACTTGGTTTTGTTACTTGGAAATTAATTTAACATTGTTGACTTAAAAGTTAATTTAATATTCTTGTCTATGAAATTTTTATTCCTAAAAGTAAATCAACTAATGATCAACTTGATTTATTTTTATGCAATCTGTTTCTGTTTCTAACAAATAAAAAAAATATGTTGAATTTTTATCCACATTTCTTATTCTGAAATGTAATATTTTAACTTTACTTGATTTAAAGAAATAATTTATTAATCTGATTTTTTCTAGTCTTTCTTATTACAAATGTTACAAAGTCTCTCCTAAGAAAGCTTAATTTTTAACACTTTTCTTCCAAAGGCTTTTCTCTTTAATTCTATATTTAAACTGCAAAATTTATTTAAAAATACTATTATTTGTTAATAAGAATTTAATATATTTCTCTATGATATTGTTATTCATAAGAACAAATATACTGATGATAAAGTTTAATTTTTTAAGTAATTTGTTTTTCTTTCCAAAATTTATTTAAAAATGTATGAATTTAATTTAGTTTACTGTTAAAAGACATAAAATAGGAGTAAATGTGATATTTCATACTACAAAATTATTACAAAGTCATTTGTTAACATTGTTATGCAATGTTAATGTCATAATTAAATTCACTAAATTTAATCTGATATTGTAAATGAGATCTACAAAACATTCAAGCTTACCGTGCTGCTAAACAGACACATTTTTAAGAGTCAATTTTTCTACTTCTATAATCATAAAAAGGTATATTTATGGCAAAATAAGTCAACATAACAACAGTTACTTTAATTCTAAACAATAAAATAAAAAAAATTACTTTTATATTTATTTTGTTCCTTGTCATATTTTTGTTTCAGAATTCATAGTTCTGATATAGTTTTTGTTTTTATTAAAACTTGAATAATTAATTCAAAGATTAAAATGAATATAACATTTTGTGTGCTTTTTTTAACAGTGCAGGAAGCGATGGCTCTGAAGCTCTGCTAAATTATATATTAATTGTAATAAGACCTCAGACAAAAATATATCAAAATAAAGGGGATTAACATTTCAAACCAAATTAATTAACCCTCTTAATATCTACTTTTTTTCTTTGAATTTCTTAGGCTGACTACTGCAACAAACTACTGCAAGCCCAAACTAAAAATCTTCACTTTCAGTGGAAGGACGAGATTTGAGATAAGCCTCCAGTTCTGTCCATGACTTGCACTATGAGTTGGCCTTAAATAAAGATCATTATGTTGGAAATACAATCCAAACCAAAAACATAAATTCTCAAGAAAACATAAACAAAATTAATTCATACCAAAATCAAGGAAACTAGTAATTTACTTATATCAATCATTACCATACTATTTAATTTTTTTATTTATTTTTTTGCCAAGAAGCAGATAAAACAAAAATTCTCTGAATTCTTCACAAATCAATACAAAACAACTTAGTTTGCTACATCTGCAATAAGTATTGCAAATCATTTACATTTTTCAAGGGCTATTGTCATTCTCATGAGAACTGAAAACATTGATCAAACTTGTCAGCAATGGTCATACTCAACAGCCATCATATATACATACATACAGGTCTTAGTATTCATTTAATGATGTGAAGATGACAGCTATATCATCAAGTCATGGTAAATGAAACAATTTTAATGTGAAAATATATCTGCCTATCAATAATTTAATGTTATATGCAGTGTAAGGAATGTGCATATGAAAATTTAAGTACAATTATTGATATTGAAATAATCTTATGAGCAATTTTTAAGATGTTCTGTTAATAGTAATTGCTATGAATAAAAATTGTTTAAGCACAAATCAGAAAAAAATATAATTCTTGGTTTTAAGTTCCACCTTTACAGTGAATTTCATGAAAATCCTACTAAAATTGTACTTTATAATACACACATAAATGGAACCAACTGTAGACTATTTAACAACAATGCTGTAAAATATGTGATTTTGAAAGAGCTATACATTGTAGAAAAGTGTTAAATTTTCTTTAAGGAGTTTCCTTTTTGACAATGGACACCTCAGTGCATTTAAAGATTTTACACTTACTAATGTCTATCAAATTTTTCTAAATAACAACAGACTTTATGAAAATATCTCTTTCTTTTCATTTGTAACTTACCCTCTTTTGCAAACTAATTGCAGACATTAAACTCAGATTGTTTCTAATGTAGTAATTTTATTGGTAGTAATATTAAATCTGAATTTTCATCACTTTTGTATATATACTTTCATGAAATCAGTTATTACATTTAGGCACATATATAATTAAGAAAAGTGCTAAAAATCTCCATTAAATGCTTTAATTACATTGCTTTGATCAAAAAGTTCACTAAGTTTCTGTTATGCACCACACAAACCTAATATTTCTTAAATAATAATATAAAAAATAAACTTTATTCGTGATTGATTCGTTTGAGTTTTCTTAAATGTTGTCAGTTTTCAATAGTCTACTTTCTATCTTTCTTCACATGCACACACACACACACACATATTTGATGATGCTAATGAAAGTAGTTAGTGATATTTATTGTTTAATGTCTTGCTTTAGGTTTTTGTCAGACTAGATATATAATATATATGCCATTTCATTTTAATATAATTTATTGTTATACATTTAAATTATTATAACCCTTCTATTTATGAAATATTCAGTATTTATTAACACATTTGATAAGATATCAATTTTGTATATATTTTCATATTGTATTCATGAAAAATATTAAATCTTTGCTTATATTGTATATATTTAGTATTAGATAAATAATATTCAAATCAACTTTTATTTCATATAATTTTGCCAAGAAGAATATTTTATTGGTCATTGAGTTTATCAAGTTAAAATAAGTATAGAAATCTATTTTTTCATAAAATAATTTTTGCATATTATAACTTGTCCGTTACACATGTTAAAAATACATTAATTTTTTTTCAGTTTTCATGTAACTTGTATGTAAGATCATAATTCAAACTTATATTTAATCTCTTTATAAAATATATTTAGGAATGGTCTTAAAATTTTACTAACTATATTTTGTTTTTTCAAATTTTCTTTTACAATTCTTTAAAATACTTGCAGTAGAATACTTATTATTTTCCAGTTGCGTTCTTCTTCATTGTTTCTCTAATGCATTGGTTTGACCAAAACATTAATTTGGTTTATTAAAGAAAAACAAACGACCATATTTTATTTTTTATTTATTTTTCTAAAATGTTTTTTTATGAAGCATGCGAATTATTGGAAGGTTATTGATAATGATGGAACTTCCTATGTTAAATTCTGATTCAACATCCTTTGTTTTTTTTTTTGTTCATAAATTTGGATATTACTTATAGAATAACCTGACAATTTTTTTAAAAAAGTTTTAACATTAATTTTATTGAACAACATATTTACTATTTTATTTCATTATCTTCTGCCATCTTTCAGACAATTTTATAATTCCAGCCACTTTTTATCTTTCTCAGAAAAAAATTGCCTGAAGGGCATTTTACAAAGTTTCCAGAATAAATGATAATTTTAAGGTGTAATATCTGGATAAATGAAAACTTCCCAGCCAAAATGTAATGGTTTTTGCCTGATCATGAAAACAACATGCAATACAATATTATCCCAATGGAATCTTACACCGTTTAATCTCAACTAACTCTAGATACTTTCCATCAGTTGTTGTCTTTAATTGATCTAATTTGTAGTGGTACATGTTTGAATCAATCATTTGTTACTCTATAGAGTAACAAATGATTATACAAAAGCTTATACTAGAGAATTATGTTCTACCATATACACAATATAACCTGCATGGAATGAAGACCAATCTTTACTACATTTTGTATTTTCTGTTGAAAAGTATTCATTTTTCATCATCTGTCACAATTTCTTTCAAAAGCAGAACATTTTCATTATATTTAAACAGCAAATTGCATGCAAAAATAAAGTTCAGTAGGTTTTTTTTTTTTTTTCACTTAACCACTGTGGAAATTATACATCAAAGCAACATTAACCAAACTGATGCAAATGATTTGGATTTGGATATATTGAGTTTGTTGGTTTTTGCTTATAATGTTGATTATTCTGAAGTAATGTGTTGATTTAATCACTATTCAACTTCAGTTGGTCTACTTGATTATAAAGCATTAAATTTCCAGTAAAATATTTAAAATTTCTTTTGAAACATTTGATCATTCACAGACATAAATAACACAAATCATTATTTGCATTTAAGTTGCATTTTAACCTTTTGTAAAAATAAAAAAAAAAACATAACATACCAAAAATGTTCTTTATCTTCCATCTTTAGTGTAAAAAAACAAGCCTATGCTAGTTTTTACAATTCTTTTTGTAAACAAAGGCCAATTTAACACAATGCACACTCAAAAGTTATCTTTTTGAATGTAGTTAACTAAAACTAAACTCTCCTAATGGCATCTAACAGCAAAGACAGACTTAACTTTTTTTTTCTTTCTTTTTTTGCCAATATAAATTAATACTATTTTTAGATGTATCTAGTATATATTGATATAATTAAACTTACATATCACTGCTTTTGCAAAATTTCAATTTTGTGGTTACAAATTATTTTAATAGTAAGCACATCTATTTTAGATGTTTAACTTTACAAAGATTTAATTTTAAAATAAATTTCTAGAATAGTCTGTGCTGTGCTTTTGAACAGATACATAATAGGTTAAGATTTTCTTATTTCTGCACATTTTAAAATGTCATTTAAATTAGATGCATGCAGTTTCATTGCTCTACTTTCAATAATTTTTCATAAAAAAATGTATCATCAGTTCATTTCTTTATTTCTTATTCTTACTCTTTCTAAATACTGAAAAGAATATCTTTAATATTAAAACAAAATGAGTAATCCCACTTTTAATTTTTATTTTAATTTACTAAATATATCTTAAATAAGTTGCCATGTTGCAAGTATGGATCATTCAGTGTGGATCAGGCTCACTGCCCAGATGTAATTGATCTAGCAAAACAAGAGTTAATTTTTATTAAATCAGTTAAGCTTTAATAATCTTGGATTGTTTATTAATATCCTATTAGACTTGTTGTTTTGAATATTTATTTAAGCAGTTTGCATTCTAAAACATTTTATTTTAAAGAATTTTTTTAAAATCCTTCTTTAAACCTCAGTAACTATTACAATTATATAACTCATTTGATATTTTATTTTAGAAAAATTTAAGGATTTTGGTGTATTTTAAATATAAAATATGCTTATAATTTTCTACTATGTAGTAGTCCAACTATTGGTTTTATAATTTCTTTACACTTCAAAACACCCATTTCTTTGACATCCTTTATTATATGTATTTATATGTGTATTTTAGAAAGTAAAATTTCACCATTATATTCATTTTATCTGCTTCTTTATCAGCAAACTGTACACTTCCATCATTTCAAATTTATTTAGAAATCAGCTTCTAATTAATATCCATTATCCTGCATGTTTCTACTTTCTTTGTGGATGGTAACAGAAAAAAATCCTTTAGTATATTCAGTTCATATACACAAGCATTTAGAAAGAAAAAGTTTTTTAAAAGAATAGTTTGTTTATATTCTGTTACTATTATTGTAGATGACAGAATGTAAACATTTAAATAGTTTTTGTTTAATTTTCATTTTAAATGTTTATTCCTTTCTGAAAAGGGACCCAAAATACCAGTGCTTCTTGATAAAATGTTATTTTTTACTTTTAAGATTGATTTTGCAATAGATAAGTTTGCAGACCGAAATTTCAAAATAAATAATTGTGTTTATTTTTAAATGATATTCAAATTCAGTTATAAATTAAAAGGTAATAAAGTTTAAAGATAAATTTGCTTCTTAAGTCCCACACAGAAAATCTATTAGAAATTTACCAAATCATCATATTTCCATGTAAATGTAGATGCTGAACTTGAAAATAATGACCAAATTTTAATAAAGCCTACCATTTTGTAGTTATCGACAATAAACAATTTGGACTCAGTTGCGTTCATTTGTCCGCCATTATGGGTCTTGTTTAACCACATTCACATCAGAATATTTTGTGCGTGGAAGCTTAATTAATAGCCTTTTTACTGCTCTCAACTGATCTTACTTGTCTAAATTACCACACACTTGTGTCGAAAAGCAATGACAAGTGTTATTTTTCAACTGTTTTCTTTTTTTTATAGTAAAGCTTTCTTTTTAAATTAAAAAAAAAAAAAAATTAAATAATAAAAGAAAGCTTTTCTTTTAAATTAAAAATAAAACAAATAATAATTAATGTGCAAACTTTGCAAAGAGCATGATCACTAACCTTAACTCTAACCCCTAACCCCAACAGTTTAGGGTTCATAATCTTGCTCTTTTCAAAGAGGGTTAGCCTAACCCTAACAATTAGGTTTATTAATCATGCTCTTTTCAAAGTTTGTGCATTAATTATTATTTGTTTTATTTTTAATTTAAAAGAAAAGATTTATTTTAATATTTAATTTGTTTTTTTTTTTTTCATTTAAAAAGAAAGCTTTATTTACCACTTGTCATTGCTTTCTGACAGTGCACAGTAATTTATATGAGTAAGAGCAGTAAAAGCAGTTAATTAAGCTTCCGTGCACAAAATGTTCCACAGTGAATGTAGTTAAACAAGGCTCATAATGGCAGACAAATGAACACAAATTTTTATTGTCAATAACTACAAAACAGAAGGTTTTATCAAAATTTGGTTGTTATTTTTGAGTTCAGCATGTACATTTAAACGGAAATATGATGATTTGGGAAATTTTTAATAGATTTTCTGTGCAGGGCTTAAAAATCAAATTTACCAGTTTAATAAACCCTCATTCATTCTGATGTTATATTAATTACTTATATATAAAACAAATAACTTATATGATGATATTGAAGTTTATATAAAAGAAAAAGAAATTGTAATTAAATTTGATCCATATTTTACATCTATGAACTGGTGTTAATCCTACTGGAATGAAAAAAGTACTGAAAGTACTGTTTTGTACTAATAAACACATGTATGGAATGAATTCTTATAAAATCTAAAATGTTTATATTTGTTAAAATAACAGTAAATGGTCATTTCTTCTTAAAATCCAATTTTCATTTAAATAAAATATTTTAAAATAATTTTACCCTCTTTAAAAAATTAGCAATTTTTTGTTTGTTTTTCTATTTGCAATTATTGGATAATCAAGGATACATGCATTTCAAATGCAGATGAAGTTAGCTAAATGGTGCCATTTTTCCCAATCATTTCAGAGGGGTTACCTTGTATGCCTTTTTGATATATCACTCCATTTTATTTATTTTTAGCATAACAATATCATTGTTTTGTCAAGTATTCTTTATCTACATTTGCATAAAATATTGTTCTTCATATTTGTTAACACAGTTTTATCATAACTATTGTTTTATAATTTCTAGTTTGTCTGGAAAGGCCGAGGCAAAAGCGCAGGTCAAAAGAATGGGAAGGAAGCTTCAAAGCAAGTGGGTCTGCAAAATTAGTTGCTGTAGAATGTGATCGAACGAACTGACACTGACTTTTAACAATTAAATGCTGTCTGTGTGTATGTCAGTCTGTTTGTCCCTTGTCTTTCCACTTGTCTGTCTATTGGTTTGTGTGCCTGTATATACAAATATATGTTTCTCAGTTTCTTCTTTCATTATGAATTTCCATTTCATGTTCTTTCAACACTATCATTTCCTTCTATCTCTCCTCTTTTTTCCTTCCCATGTCAAGAAATTAGTTGTGTTCATTATTTAAGTTGCCCTAGTGGGTTCTAAGGTCCTGAGCTGCTGTCAGTGTTAGATTATACATTCTGCACATTTTCAACGTTGATATACCTATTCCTTAATATTACAATTTTATTTTGTTTTTAATACATTCTAACTGTAGTAACTTTGTCATGTGTATTTAATGCACAAAAGTTGTAAAGTATATTGATACAATGTATACAAGTGTGTGCATTTATGTGTGAGTGTGTGTGTAATATATATATATATATATATATATAAAATGTTAATGAAATTAAATGCAAGTGTGAGAATGTGCAGGTGTGCAGGTATTAATGTATAAAAGTGTATATATGTATGTATACTCATGCGCTTCCTTGAAATTTACATACACTTATGCACTCTGTTCGAAAGTGTATACATTACATTGTATATATGTTTTATGTATATATGTGTCTGTAAAGTATATATGTGTGTGTTTATACATGTGTATAAGTTGTTTGATGGAAAAAGCCATTATGATACTTATTGTTACTGTATTGTTTTTTAAATTAATATTGGAATTTTAAATTTACTGGTGACATACAAGTTTCAAACTTTAGACAAATTTGATATATACCTCTTTTGAATATTATCTTTATAGTATTTATAATTCCCTTCCAACAAATGTTAACACTGGAAGGTTATTTAGTTTAGTTTTTAAATGTTGTATAAATGTTGAATATTTTGCTGTTGCTTTCTTGCAATATATATTTCAGTAGATTGTACAGTTGCATCAAATTAAAAATTGATTCTACTATTAAATGATAAAAATTCTAGCAAATTATAATTTTCATTCATGAAATTTGCCAAATTTTATTTTAAATCTAATAATAATTTGGTATCTTTATGTGAATAAAAACTGTTTCTTGTTGAAATAATTTTGAGTAATAAAATTTCATTGTGATTATTTTTGCTCATACAGTGACTGTAAACCTGGTAGCTTTGTACAAAAATAATTTCTATTATATAAAAATATGAAACATCAGCAAGATATACAGCAACAAATATTGATAGTTGGGTATTTATTTATGAGAAGATGCTGAAATGTTCTCAGTTTGACCCAAAAGGGATTCCAAAATAAATACTGACAGTTTGATCAGTTTTTGGAAGTGAGTTGGACCAAGAACTTTTCAGTACCCTCTCATATTTGCCTTCCTGTTATTTAGAATATGAAATGAACATATTTATTTTGCTGTGGTTCATAATATTGTAGCTTTTTCATCAAACAAAATTTTAATAACCATCATAATTATACCTTATAAATTTTTTGACTCTTCAAAATATTTTATTCAATTGTTGTATTGTTACAGTTTAAATCTTTGTGAGAATAATTGCTAATTGCTTGTAATATTTATTCAAAAAGTATCTAGATGAAATTAGATATAAATGTAGGATAATAAATTTGAGGGCCAAATGGTGTGATTCCTATGATAAAGTTGTTGGTTTAGTTTCAAACATAGGTGTAATCATTTCTATCTAAAGTTTTTCTCACAACAGTCAAATTATTACCTGGATTTAGTTTTAATAATCAAGACTATTGTGATACCAAGGTTTTAGGAACTGTAAGGATACCAGTAAAATTTTAGGGTATAAGACCTGCATTTCCTTGAGAATTATTGCTATATTTTGAGGAGTTGTCAGAAAGTCCATAATAATCAAAGGTAGTTGAATTATTTTCATCCTTGTAATGTCAGATAGTATTAGGTTTTACTCTTTTTTAAAGAAATCAAAAAAGATGATACTGCAAATGTAATAAGAGAACTGTTGCAGTAACACACAATTTTTGGCTCTGCACTCTTCAGTGAGTGCTGTTTCTATTTCCAAAATAAAGCAAAAAGATTTCAATATTTTTTATCTACATATTTTGCACTTTATTTTACCTACATCTAAATTAATGACTTTTTTCAATAACTTAACCAACTCACATTGTCAGACTGTGATAAATAATAGAAACACAAAAGAAAAGAAGAAAAGAAAATTTCTCCTTAGTCAATTTGTTGGAACTTTTAAAAACTTGCAATGAGGATGAAAAGGAAGAACATTTAAACCAGTCATCATGTTTTCTGGTAAAAGTACAAGAACTATAGCATTCACCCCAAAAATGATTAAAAGAGCAAGATGGGTGGATTAAACCCAACAATTGCAAGTTAAATTTTAGGAAAGTTATGAAGCATAGAAAGTGATGGGAAGAACAAAGTGTGAAAAGATAAAGCAAGAATTGGAAAGAATAAGAGAGAGAGAGGTAAGAAAAGATATAAATAAAAAAAAAAAAGTCCCTTAAATACTATTAACTAGGATTCAGCAACACTCTATAACACAACATACTAGAATAAGATCAGACGAAAAGAGACCCCCTGCAAGAAGTTGATAACTAGAGAATACAACTGTTTCTTCTAACTACAAATATTGTATCATATTTTCAAACAATGAGTATGGCACAATGAGAAAATACATGCACAAGTTATCACATGGATAGAAAGATTGATAGTTTCATGTTGAATAGTTGATCAAAGAGGACTTTCATGAGATCCAGTGAGTCACCAACAACTTCCAGAAATCATAATACAGTGTAGCCCGGATATAAGAGACCTGATATAAGAGAAATTTTCTCTGGTCCCAAATTAGAGCCATACTTACCTAAGCAAAATAGATCAAACCCTGATATAAGAGAAACCCGGATATAAGAGACTTATTCTCCGGTCCCGACAACTCTCTTATATCCGGGTTACACTGTAGTTATATTGTATAACTGAATTCATAACACCAGCAGATGCCAGAACCAAGGTGGGATAAAAGGAAAAAAATATTTGCGATTTATGGTTTCTATTCAAAAGGAATAAAGATTGAAGTGGAGAACATGATACTGAGAGCTTGGACACTAGGTATTGTTGTTTAAAACAAAGTGGACTATAATTATTATTCAAATGTTACAGGCATTAATACATTGTGATGCCAATATACCAGTTTAGGTTTGATGGAGCCTAGAAATTGACAATCAATGGAAGACCTAATTAATCCTTTGCACAGGTTATCATTGGTAAATCTTATCTCAAGTCCTACAGGGAGATGAAGGACTGTATTAAGATGTATACTAGGTACCACCTAGCAATATCTATTACAGAAGAATGAGTAAACCTCAAGAATAACTTTATCTGAGGTTCTCTGTGTCTGGAGAAATCCCAAGTGGAGCAGTTCTCATTTTAAGCTGGTGTGCATTGATCTAATAGAACATTGCATTGATACTGGTGGCTATTGACTAATATAATAGCTTCTTTAAACAACTGCAACAAGTCATTGTCAAGTGATAGAGAAATTACTGGAGTTTGTTTAAAAGAACATTAAAAATCCAACAGCTATTATATTTGAGAGAGAAAGATGATTTATTTTAGTACTATGTGGACTATTAGATACTAAATGATGCCACAGTCAATTACAGCAATCTTTTTTTGCCAAGAATGAATAACATCTTTGATATTCATGTAGGAGTCAAATGGTTCTCAACATTGAAGTCTGAAAGACAAGGAAAAACTTCTTTCAACTATGGTTATGGACTATATCAATTCAGAGTTATGTTTATTTGCTTTGACTATTCTTGATTACTTATGGTGTGTTTTAAGGGCTACATTGAGACTGCATTTCTCAGCAAGAATGAGAGTTTTTTTTTTTTTTTAGAGACACTTAAAGCTTAATCTTGAAAAATGTTACTTTTTGCAGAAAACAGTTCAGTAACTAGACTTCAGGAGTGTTTAATTGATTCAGAGAACGTGACTGTTTTTAATGGACAGTGCCAACTTGTGTAAGGGAGTTACAATATTCCCTGTCCCTGATCCAAAAGTCCTCCAAGAAGTTGATAGCTCTGAACAATAATCTATACATATATGGATACCAGTCTACCTATTATAATGATGTTACTGTTCAAAGTATATTACTAAATATTAACATATTAAAGCAGATAAGAAATGCTTTGAAATCCATGAGCTACTAAGACAAGTGCATTGATTTCTTTTGTCTTTGTTGTTACAGATCAAAGAATACCATCTGAACAGACCATGATATTATTGTTGAAATCATTTTTAACAAGGTGTTTTAATCATTTGTATATAAGTTATCTCAGTAATTCATTCATCTTTTGTTTTATCACAACAATTTGGCTATGTACTTTCCAGCTTTTAACAAGTGTCTGTTCTGTTCCAGAATGTCAAATCTTGCTCTGTGAGGTGATGAACTTCCTCTCTCTCATACATTTCACATTTAATGTTTGTGTCTGTATGTTTTTTTGAATTGTCTTATATTCACCTATGTGTTGAACTTGTTGTTCACCAGCAATCCCACTTGGATCATACTTTCTGGAAACTCAAATTCATTTTTATTTTCTAATTAATGGCTCCCTCCCCCAAGCTATTAATGTCTATGCTTGGTATGTTGATGAAATGATCTAAACAGAGTATTAATCCAGATTACTTCAACTTGATTCTGCAATGTTATTCCTTGTCCATCATCTAGATTTCATTCCATAAAAATTGACATGCATACCTTTCCTTTCATACATTGATTTTAAAGTGTCTTCATTGATTACATCTTTTCAGTGTTCTTCAAACCTTACTTTTAGAAAGCAGCTGATTTGCTCTTGTATGCTCTGCCACAATTGCATAAAATGTTGTACGCACAGTCCTTTATCATATTTTGCCCAGCAAGAATTTTACTTTAGTAATCACTACTGTCTCCAATATTGTATATGCTTGTCATTAGACAAACATATGCATGTGGTACTTTGATTGATTTGTTTGTTTAATGGCATATCAACTCCTTATGGGTCATTTAATACTGGAAGGAGTACTTTGAGCAAGTAGTCCAAAGAACTAGATCACTGAAGCCATTCACTTGATTGAGATATGTAGATGACCTCATCAGGATGATATATTATTGGACCATATGAACTCTATAAAACCCTGAATACAGTTTACTCAGCAAAAAGAAACCAATGATGAATTATCCTTTCTAGATAAATTAAAATTTGTCCAGAATGTTGGTTCAAGACATCCATATATACCATAAACTTACAGTATCAAGTGAAGCACATATATAGCAAGCCAGACAGAATAAGTAATGACAAACATAAAGGATACTCCCCAATAAAACAACTACTCTGAGAAGATAATACTAGCAACAACCATTAATAGGTACAGGGGCCTTAGGAAAAGACAAATTACAACCACTGTATCATACATTAGAAGTATAGTGAAAATGAGAATATGTAGTCTATATATCATCAGGAAAGTATTCAAAAGTCCCACACTATGCAGATACATTTGCTCACTAAGGCTGATTCAACCAACCTGACCTAAGCTGTCCACATGACCTTGGGGAGCTGCAGTGGAAAGAGCAAGACAAAAACTCATTATGAACCAAAGCTATGACTGGAATGAGAGACGATCTTTGAAGAAAGTTTGATAACCAAATATAATTGGGCTCAGGAGAAAACTCTGCAACTTGTAGATGAACTGCTACAGTGCCATTGAATGGTGCTAACAACTAATGGCTCACAGTACTACTGAAGATGTAGATAATGGTCTTGAAAGAATTGCTCAACAATATAACCAGTAGACACTTGGGATTGAGTCACCTGTTACAAAGATTCAAATGGGTTGAGATGTGGAAGAATGCTACACATATACTGTGCCAAGAAAAGACCTAAAATATACTTGCAACTGTCCTAAGTTTGGGTTCTAAGGAAAATAGAAATAGATATACAATAATCTATACATGGACAACTATATAAATTAAGGAGAAGAAAATGGAAGAGGCATTAATAGACTGAATTAGTGAAGCAGTGATCCATTGTGAATGTGGAGCAAAACAGGTTGTTTCTACTAGGTTTCAAAATGGTAACATGTAAAAAAAAAAAAAAAAAATAGACTATATGTTAGGAGACAAACAGATTTCAGTGAAAAGGAACTAGAATTCTCTAGTGGAATGTTGGAAATGAAGAAACTTACAAAAATCTTATTAATTTTTGTGCAAGATTAGTGTTAATAGAAGATAGCGGCACTGAGATGACAAGGATTTTGTTATATTAACAGACATTTCAAGATTGTAAGTTGTGTATGCTGGTAGGATCTAAGAAGTTTGATTTATCCCCAAATCTTCCTGTTATGCTACATCAGTAGGATAATAGATTACTATTGTTATAGAGATTAGCAGAGAATCCATATCAATCAGAGAAACATGGATTAGATTCCTCAGGCAATAACATTAATTTAGTAGCAGATATTAGGACAAACATTAGAACATTAATGTAAAGGATATATGAAACAATTTCCTTAACTATTTTTTCTAATTACCACAAAAATGAAATATCATGAAACAGTTGATAGTTGGCTAATTTGCTTATTCTATGAAAATATCATGTTATATTTTTATTATCTCTTTACTTATAAGCAGCCAAACATTTCAATAAAAAATTCTCAAGTTATTATCCATATAAACATTTGTATATATATTGTTGTAAAGTTAATTTGAACTGCATTACAGAAGACACTGTAATAAAATATTCTTTATTGTTGATTTATTTAATATATCCTTTATTTAGGTACCTCCACGAAATGTAAACAAAAAGAGCATAGCATGATGAAAAAGACGCTGAACTTGACGAAAACAAAATTTTATCATCTAATGTTCATATTATTATTATTAAAGAGGAAAGATCAAAGTATTTTGGGGGGATTTTTTTACATTTTTTAATCATTCCTAGCATGTCCGAAATTTTCGTTAAAAATCTTGTCAAAAAAAAGGACAGATAATCCATCATTTTCAATCATTTTTTTCCATTTTATAAAAAAGATGAAAATCTCACTTTGACATTCTTTTAAAAATCAATTATCATTTTTTCAAAACTTATTTTAATAGAATCAGAAATTATAATGTTTATTTAAAATATTTTGAACCAAGCTTAACTTAGCTTCTGCGCCGAAAAAATGTAATTTGAAAATAAAACAAAGCAGGTCATAACCTTTCGCATCACTTGACAGGTGACGAAAGACATTTTCATGACGTTTAGATAACTTACAGGAGGATAATTCTTTCTACGGATGGAAGGAAGTGAAATTATTTAGATTTAAGTGAACAAATTATTTACCTCGTTACTTTTAAGGAAAACTTTCAGCACTCTAATTTTTTAATTTTTTTTTTGTACTTAGCTTTCATCTTTACGTTCACGATGCTTTATGGAAAATATATTATAAAGAAATTAAAAAATAAAACTATTAAGAGTGAGATTAAATTTCATAAGAAAGGTATCTAATTAATTTATAGGTACCTTTCTTATGAAATTTTATCAAAAGTGTACATAAAATACTATAATTTTATGTACATTTATTACATTTTACTGTGTTATTTGTATTTCCATTCATTTTATTATTAATTTTGATATTTCATTTATGGAAAAATGTCATAACTGAGATTAATATAAAAATAAGATCATATAAATTAAAGTTTAGCAGCAGTAGTTAAATTTCATAAGATGATACTGATACTTGTAGGTACCCTTTTCAGTTGAAATTGAAAAATCAAATTAACTTCTCCATACGTATTTCACAAAAGTAAAGGCCTTAACAGCGGAGAACTCAAATAACGCAACTTAATTCTGGTTGGTCTTCCGTACTTTATAATTAACGCCCGATTATAAACACAAAATTACATTTCTTAATTACTGCGGATCTTCTGATTAGTCAAAATGATACAATTTTCAAAGCGCTAGACAATGATCTATCTCATAAGGACACTTAGAAAAATCGATGTGTCTTTTAACTAATTTTATAATATTTTTTAAAAACTTAATGTAAAAATCTATTATAATTAAAGAAATAACAAATAATTGTGTTAAAAATTCAATTTTCATTGAAAAACTTTTTTGCTTTCAGAAAATATTGTCCATATTCATAAAAACAACTAAAAACAAATAAAAGCATTTGAAATTAAGTAGTATCTTCGTTTATTGAGTTTTGTATGTTACAATTCAGAGCTGATTTTCAGGTACTGCAGATCCAATTAAAAAAAAAAACAAAACATGATTTGCATTCTTCAAAGCCTTGTGCTTTTAACTATTGTAATCACTAAAATTGATGTGCTCGAATTTCTAGAGTTTTTTTATAAAATTAGTTATGGGGGGGTAATAAATATAGAAAAACATATTTCTGCCATGACTTTAATAAAAAGAAAACATTTATAATAATTTCGATCATCTGTGAATAGTTTCTGAAAGTTTCATTAACATCTGACAATTATTTTTATTTTTACAAGATTTTCCAAATTAATATGTGTAATACAAAAAAAACATGCTAAAAATTGTCAATGTTATTTACTAGTTCCAGTTGGCACAAAGAGAAACAAGGTTTTTTTAATCAAAATTTAGAATGTTCAAAAAAGAAGGAAAAATTTTTAAAAATAATTAAAAAAAAACTTTGGTCTTTCCTCTTCATAAAAACATAAGCATTTAGACGATAAAATTTTGTTTTCATAAAGTTTGGCGTCTTTTTCATCAGACTATGCTCTTTTTTTTAGTGATTTCGTGGAGGTACCTACCTTTATTCATCTTTAGCTTTCATTCTTATATGTATTTCATAGTAACAAATGTGTTCTTGCATCTGATGATTCAAATATAATATCTTACAATGAAAATATATGAGATTGTATAAAGTAAAATATAGATGTCATATTGACTTAAATATGTGATAATACATAATACTAACAAAATATCCTTACATTATTATATATTTTGCTATTTGGACCAGAATGCTAATGTTCCTTGTTGTACTCATAAATTCCCATTCATTGTGCTTTCCAGCCTGTCATTGTTTCCTTCTTGGAATTTCAAACAAAACCCTTTATTCAAGCCATAGGTATAGATTGTTTCCATTTCACTTTCTATGCTATGTGAATATTTTGTAATACTTGTAGTACTCACCAGTGTTATTCACCTTTATATTGCTTGTTCAGTTCTTCCAATGAACTAGAGTATATGACTTTTCAGCAATACCAGACTCAAGGATTTAACTTGCAACATTAATTAATAATTAAACCCTTTAGCATTCAATCCGGCCAATAAATATTAGCTTTCAATGTTCATCCTGCCATAACTCGCCTCATATATACTCTGCCATAATGTATGATATCATCATCACAAATAATGCAGAAAGTCACACAAACAGTGAGACTTTGAGAACCAATATTTACAGGGAAAGTTTTAGCATGTTGAATGCTAAAGGGTTAATGTTTCTCTTGACAATCTAGTGTTGAAGTTCTGGAAATTTAAACCTAATATCAGTAGATGTTGGGACTGTATGAGTGTTCTAACTCAAGTGCTGAATATCTTTTGAATATTCTTTCTTGATCAGAAACTCCCAGATGGTATTCGTATCTATGCTAGATCTACTGAGATGGTTGTCAGTGCCTAACATGTGTACTGATTCTTTCAGTCTTCTCATCCTCTCTTATATTCCTACTACAACTGCATGGGATGGAACACACACAGTTCTTGGGCATGCTTACTTCCAATGGTGCTTAGTTTGGGAGAAATATCTCCAAAAACTTGACCAGCTTTTGAATACCATCCTTATGTTGTATGAACTCCAGATCCTTTGACTCTTTTCAGATGTACCCTTTATGTATAGTAGACTGACTATAGCAGATTTTTTTATTGTTGTCTTCAATTTTTCTCCCTGCTTGTGAAAGTTGATGTTATACTTGCAGGGTAGTTATTACTCTTAAGGGTATTTCTAATACTGAACATGGATTAAATAAAGGGTTTGGTTCAAAATTCCAAGAAAACTGAAGAAGACTGGAGGATACAATGGCAGAAATGTGAGTATAAAAGCCAAGATGAAAATGCTGGTCTGAATTGCAAACCATATGTTTCAAAATTCTAACAAAAACAGAACATGTTTGCACTGACACACTATCAAATTAATGTATACATTTAACAGGAACTTATTAGATGAGAGGAAGTTATATAAATTTGGACTTGAGTCTTATGTAAATTTTCAAGTTTATTCTGTAGCATTGCAACAGGTCTTCAGAAATGTTTCAAAATGGTTAATCTGTCAGAAAAATTTCCATTAGACATTCTGATGTTTGTAGTCATATACATCCTATCTTATAACAATATTTGACAAATTATATATTTGTGAAGTTTAATAAAATACTTATGAAAGTATGTAACAAAAAATTATTCAATCTCTTAAGTATATTTTGTGAAATTTACTTTCAACTAAGGGGTGCTGAAAAGTTCTCGGCCTGACCAAAAGTCCTTCTAAAAATAGATCTGATATTTGATTATTTAGTCAGATTTTGGAGAGTGAGTTAAGCCTGAAACATTTCAGCAAACATCATATTATTTTTATGTAAGTAATTTAAATTTTGTGGTCTTTATAATTACAGAAATTATATAATTTATTGCTTCCTAAAATGAAAAAAGATTTTAAAGCATTTTGTGATGATAGGCTACTTCCTGTCAACTTAAAGTAGTGTAAAATGTGTAATAGATTGGTGAATTCTTTTAAGCAAATTTACTTTCAAAATTAACTTAGAAGATGATACAATATTGTCTATTCTTTACTATTTTATATTTTTTAATTGAAATTATAAATCGGTTGAAGTGATCATTATGAAGATTAACTCAAATGACCTCCGTCCAAAGAATATAAAAAGGTATCTTAAATAATTTGTGAGTACAGACTAGCACTAGAATTATACTTAACAGTTAATTTAATTCTGTTGTTATAAAAAGTTAAAATAAATGTCATTTCAAAAGTTGATGTATGAGCTTACAGGTAAATATTTTTTATGGTTTCGCTTCTACCCTTGCAACTTGTACCACTGAAATATATGTTTATTTAAAGGGATGATAAAATTTCAATTTTTCTATTCAATTCACACCTTACTTATATCCTGTGTTTATATTGACCGTGTTGGCTTCACAGGATTTTTTATCAAATGTTATTTCAAACCGATATTGTATTGTAAGCAAAACTATTTGCTATTTACCCTTGCACAACTTAGTATATCTGTTTGTTTGGTTTCAAACAGTCTCCACCAGTTCATTTTAAACTATGCATATTAGACTTTTATTTTGTTTTAACCTAATATGTATTAGTAATAATTTAATTTTGTTTCCAACATGGAAAAAGCATTTAAAATGTTAGCTTTAACCTCCTGTTCACATTTTGGCAAATATTAATAAATTTTAACAAATAATTATTATTTCTTAAAGTTCAAATGGTTTTAAAAATTTTTGCACAAATTGGATGTTTTTTATTTTATGTTCATATTTGAATAAAATCTTTATGAAGAAATTATCTTTAATTTCTCATTAATAAAGCATAACTTACAAAGATGCAGTCAATAAATCTGCAGCCTGACACATTAGCTAAATGTTAAGTACTTTGACAAAGATTATATTGTGTAAAATAAATGCTTTTTTCATCATTAGGCTATAAACTTAATCAATCTACTTGTGTGTATGTGTGTGTGTGTGTATATATATATATATATATATATATATATATATATATATATATATATATATATATATATATATGTGTGTGTGTGTGTCATTCACAGACAGTACTGTTTCGCTGTATATATCTTTGCTTTTATGTGTGGCTTATCTAAGCCTTAAAATTTAATTTGTCCAAATCTTAGGTTTGTACAAAATGAATTTAATATAAAATGCAATACAAATCCAAGTAATAGCTTTTTTTAATATTTTTTTTGTATGTTAATCATGTCTTGTTAGTGCTGTTAAAATGTTCTGGGAAAGTTTATCAATATTTATGCATCACTAGGGCATTATCTCATAGTTTCATTGATTTAATAATAAAATGTTTCCATTCTTAATTCATACAATTAGAATACTATGAATGCTATATGGTTAGTTTGTTGTAGATTATTCTATATGCACTTTCATATTAATACCAATATTTTTTTCAGTTTTTCTCTCTTGATTTAAAGTTTAAGGTAAAATAGCAACATTTAATTGCTAGTTTGAAGATATTTTTTCTTTTTGTTAGCATTGTGGACATTAAAGTGTAGAGCTGTTATTGGTTGCATTACACAAACTTCTTCAATTTTTTATTTTTGTCTATTTTTGGTGACTGAAAGGTACTTATCATTTTATCAAATATATCAACTTTCCCTGGCATCAACTACCTACAGTTGTATAATTTATTGAGTATAAAGTATTTCAGTTCACTAAATATCAGCTAACGTATGTTGATTATAACAGTGTAATATGATATTACAAACAGTTATCTCATTATAGTATTTTACAGAAAACTTAATATTAGTTATAAATTAAATATTTTTTTATCTTTTGTCTACTGAGTTCCAAAGAAAGTACTTGTGAGAAAAACTGAGGATAAATTATTATTACACCAATTTATTAAAAATTCTACTTATATCTTAGTCCCAATTAAATTTCTTTAAGGGACAGAATTATACTTAACAGTTAATTTAATCCAGAATAGCTACTCAAAATTGCTCACTGATTGAAAGATTTAGTTTATTAAATGTTGTGTAAAACTTTGAAGATACCTTTAGAATGGCATATTCATAAATACTGAGTTTTTTTGCTTGTATATTTAAAATTAATTATTTAAAATAATATTTATAAAATAATAAAATTATTTTCTAAAAAATTATACTGAATTATCTCAAAATATCCTTAATAAAAATATAAACATTGAATATTTAAAATGTATATTTGGACATAAAAAATTGATCCCAATCTATCACACTGAATTCAAAATTGTACAGATGCATCATTAAATGAAAATTTCTTTAAATTAATTTTGAAAATAAATCTACTCTGTTTATTATAGTTGGTGTTATCCAAAGTTAAAATTGTTTTCAGTTAAAAAAGAAATTTTGATCTCCATCAACCATTAATTCATAAGTTTCAATTTTTTTTTAAATTTAAAAATTCTTGTTTTAATATTTAAAAAAAAAAAATCAGTATTTGGATTGAGAATAAAAATGTGTATAAAAATTCACTAATTTCACAAACTGTATTTTCATAATTATTGTTGCTCTTGCAAGCATTTTTGCTCTTGTTCAGCACATTAATTATACATTCAAATGCTGTTTTTTACCTGTTTCCCTGATTTGCCACTGAGAGTTTATATTTATTTTACTCTAAATCAAAACATATCTCAGCAATACCTAAAGGTAAAAACATATTTAAAAGCTGTTTCTCTTATCTTTCCATATACAAAAAAAAACTTCAACTGTGTTTGACTTCCAATATTTGTAGACATTATTTGATCAAAACTCAGCATATATTTACAATTTCCTTTTGATGGAATGTAAAAAAAGTGACAATTTTTATAAGACAGTATTTCTTATAATAGAATGTTATTTAAATACAATCTATTCACATAATATTTTTACATTTTCTTTTATCCCCTAAAACTGGTAAAGAAATTATGAAATGCCTTTTCCTTTGATTAAGCTTTAAATTTCATTAGAGAAACATTCTTTAACTTATGGATATCTTATGTATATGTTGCTTTAAAGTCTCTCGTAAAATGCAACCATTCAACACCTGTCATCAATTGTTAATTTACTGAATAATATTTTATTTCTAAAAATTTTACTTTTACATCAATTAATTTAAAAAATAAGGAAGAACATTTGAAACATCCTATTTTCAGTAAAATTCTAGTTGCAATCTTTATACTTTATTACAAAAAAATGTTATTTTCTTTCATTTGCTATTTACATTCAATGTACTATTATTTATATTTATGAATTTACAAATTATTTCCATAATTCAACTTTGGTAGTTAAAAGCATTTTCAAACAGGTAGCAGATGCTTACAAAATATTACAGAAAATTATTGAGCTGAGTTAAATTATATTGAATAGGTTTTTATAGAAAATATAAATTAAAATAATAGTTGAATATTGGCTGAGGGGAAATATTTTTCCTGAGTATTTTATAAGTTGAAAACGTATTTCCTTTTTAAAAAATAGATTGATATTATTTATTATTTAAAAGACATCTTGCTATCTTAAATATTTGTCTCTGCATCTCCAGGTAAATTTTTTAAAAGCTTTCAAGCATATGCATTGAAAAATTCTATTTGAAATTTAGTTAGACTGACCAAATAATGAATTAGATTGCTGATATAGTCTATATTGTTTCTTTAAATATTTAATTTCTAAGTTTTTGTGAATAATGTAAGGTAAACTGAACTATTGTATTAATATTTAAACTTTTATGTTAGGTTAATTTTAGTTTAAATAAGATCAGTAATTTAATGGACACATTTATAATGAAACAGCAATACAATAAGCTAAAAATATTTGCTCTATAAATTGAAAAAATTTACATAAATCTCTTAAACAGTAGAAATAAAAGATAGCTTAAATAATAAATAGATTGTTTAAATATTGTCTTGAACTTTATTAACATTTACATACTGATAAAAATATTACAAATTTGCAATCCATACTGAATTTTTTAAAATTTACACTATCAATTCTTTTTCTTAAATTGCTTTATTGTTCAATTTCTGGATTTTAAAAATGTCCTTTTTTCTTATGACTGATGAGGATTGAAGACTAGATCAGGTAAAATTTGTTAACAACAAAAAAGGGAGGTGAATGTCTGAATAATGTTGGATATGTTTTATTTTCATTTGAAAACAGTTTAGTTAGAAATTGGTAAATGAACAATAATACATTTTAAAAATTATCTAAATTATCATTTTTTTCCCAGATTGATGATTTTTAGGGCTTTTTTAGTTGTCTTAACAATAGGTGAAATAATCACTCTGCTGTTATTCTAAATTGCATGCCAATGACCATAATATTGATGGATGAATATTATATATAGATCTTTTAATACAAATTATTAAACATAATATTTTCTGATTTAACCTAATTATTTAACAACTAATGAGGAGATTTAATCACAGGTGAACACTCTTCTTTCTTTATGCATACTGAGCTTTTCATTTTCAGTGTTTGATTCATGATTATATTTGTAGGCATCATAAACAAAAACAGCCATATCCTAATGAGGAAACTATCATGTATTAACTTTGTATTTTTATTTTATTTTCTTCTTAGTCTAAATAAATTGCTTGTTATTCTTGATACTCAGACGCTGTTTAATAGTTATTATAATACCTTATTGTTGTTATTATTATTATTATCATTATTAACATTATTATGACAACTATTGTGGTAGAAGTAGTATCACCTCTCTGCTTTGCATTCTATCCTTGCAACTCCTTTGTTGATGTTTACTTTTTGATATTATAAATAAAATTCATTATCTAGTGCTGATTATAAATACAGATATTTGTAAATTCAGAGATAATTTTGTCATTGTAGAATTTATGGTAAAGTTTATTTTTGGATAGATTGTAGAAAATATGAATATTACATTTTATTGTTTTAAGAAAATCTTTGGTGAAAACTTAGTAATATTTTACAATCTCTTGTTATAACTAGAATGAAAGAAACCTTAAAAATAATATGAATATTAATTGCTGCATCCCACTTATCATTTCCTTTATGGAATATGTTTGAAGAGGAGGATCAAAATTAAGAAACATAAACATTTAAGTCTGTTAAATTTGAAATTCATTAATATACAACCCTATTTCTAGATAAAATTAATTGTTGCACTCCAAAGTTTGAAATTTATAATTCTTTATTAAATATTATTGAAATCCTTTTCGATGTCATCTGTCTATATTTATATCTAAAATAATAGTGGCCTCTCAGCATGAAAACCTAATTTCATTAAGTTTGTATCATAGTATATAGACTTAAAACTACTACTAGCTCTCCACTTTGTATACAAGGTCTATTAAAGAATGTAATAAACAAACTAAAAGTATTAAAATGAATTGTTTTCAGTTTGATATCTGTATGCTTAGTAATTATTTTTATTTTAAACTTCACAAATAGATAAATGCTTTAGATCTGTTACTGTTCAAAAATGTATTCTGCTTGTATGAAAGTTAAAACTATTAAACTCTAAACTAATCTTTTAAATATACTTAATTTATGAAATATTTAAATTTTGATTATTTGGTTAATATAGAAATTATATTTGAATATCAATTTGCAGATCAAGTTTGGGCTTATTAAAAATTTGCTTGAAAAATTTATTGGATTTTTTTATGAAGAATAAATATTTTATTACTTTTCATTACTAAATTTGATAAATCTTTTCATATTTTGTTATTTATAATCAGAACATTTTTAAAATTTTAAGAATTTTTAATTAAAATGTACATTTATAAATAATTATTTTTTCCCTATTGAAGTTCATCAAAACATTAGAATTAGGAATCTGTAACTTCATAAAATTTTATTTGAAAAATGTCATTAGACTACTTGATAATATATTGGAAAACTGATTATATGCCAAACTATGCTGGAATATTTTCTTGATTAAAGTATTTATTATAGTTATTAAGACAACTATGAGTTGGAAGTAATTCAGTTGGTATTCAATGTCAGTTTAGTAATAGTCGTATTGAGACTTTACAAAGTACTTATAATAGTATTCAGATATAGTTTAGAAATTTATATTTATACTTAAGAATAGCAGTCTCTCTCTCTCAACTTTTTAAGTACATATTCATCTTGTCAACCCTATTTCTTTGCATTGAGTGTTTTCTTATTATATTTTATGACATTTTAACAGCACTTTTTGAGGAATATACATCTTACAGATTAATTTACTTTTGTAATATATGCTACAGTTTATAGCAGGTTTGGCTTCTTTTTTAATCTTTTATTTTTCTGTATTTTCTGAAGAATAAATTAATCTATGCATGTATAAGTAAAAAAATAAAATAGAATTATGAACAAGTTTTGTGAATAAAAACAATTTACAGTAGTTTGGGATGATTTTGTTTTCTGCATATGTGTATGTATATATGTGTGTGTGCGTGTCTGTGTGTATGTTTCTTTAAAATAACTGCACATTTTCTTTTTACCTTCATGATACACAAAACATTGGCATTCAGTGACATTTTTACAGTTTTCATTTTTCTTATTCCAAACTGTACACAAAAATTAAACATCAGTTTGAAACCAAAAAAATAAAGTAGCATTATTTAGATTTAATGCAAAGATTTTAACACAATAGATTTTTGTTTTAAAGCCTACTTTACAAAGTTGATTTATTTTTTATTGAAAGTTCTTTATCAAATGTTAACAGTTTTATTATTTAAGATGCTTAAAAAGTGAAGAAGTAATTTTTTAAATTAGAAATTATTAAATTGTTAATTTGCTTGCCAATAAGCCATTTTTAAATAATTATTGTAAATGAAATCCTTCTGGATAAATTATTTGTTCAGGTTTGTTATATTAACACTATTGTTACAATGTTTGTATTTTTATATTTTATATTATTTCGCTACATGTGTGAAGATGATAATCTTTCATTGCAGCTCATTGAAGTATTTTCATTTCATAATTCCCAAACATAATTTTTCATTGTCCCTTTTTGTTTTTTTTTGTTTTTTGTTTTTTTTTTTTTTTTTTCTTCAATTTTCCCATGCATCTTAAACTTTAGTACGCTTGCCTATATAGGCGGGACGTAATGTTCTGTGCTGTCTGTCTGCCTGTTTGTCACCCTGTCTATCTCTGTTAATCCATCTTTACTCATAAGACAGCATAATTTTAAATCAAGTCCACAGATAGATACCTTTTTCCAGTTAAAGTCAAACTTTCGGCTAAATACAGCGAGATCGAATATGTTCCTCACATTAGTTCTGTGCCCAATGGATTCTTCCAATTTATTTCCAAACTAAATTTATAAAAAATCTTTTAATTTTTCTTTTCATCTTAGTAATCAAATTTAATTGAACAACTGCCTTATATTTATTTACACTCATATTTGTAAAAAAAGAAATCTTCAAGAAAAAAAGAAATGCTGAATTCAAATTTGAATGTTCATTTGGCTCCGTCTCATGTTTACCATTACATTGTTACACACTTTTACATGATCACACTTAGTTGCACTTAATATGTTAACACTTTGAGACTATTTTTATCATGTAACACACTCTTAAAAATATTATTTGCTTTTCTACATGATAGAGAAAACTGCTTTAACAATATTTTTACAATATTTGTCTTGCTCTCACTTACTTCTCAAAATGAGTTTTCTATAACAATGTTACATGTTTAGCAAGACTTTTCCAGGCATATTTGGCTAAAAATTTTCAAAAGTTCATTCATTTTTAAAGGATTTGAAAATAAGATTACTTTAAATTGTATACACTTTAAAATTTTAAATTTTGTCTTGATAAACTGACTCTCTTCTGGTGGTCTCAAAGTGTTAATCTTAGCTCAATCCAAGCACTCACTCTAAGAGAATGGCAGTTATGGCAGAGGCAGCCAATTTGACTTTCTCTCTCAGTCCAAATTTGTTCATTTGAGTTGCTACTTGCATTCACCACTGACCGATGCTGCCACTGTGTAAAAGTCAGCTGATCAGTTGTTCCACATTTTTCACATCACTTGTTGACCCACTTCTCTCTCTTCCTCTGCTGTAATTACAGCTGTTTCTTTGATCACTTCAGTCTAACCTGTGTATATCTTCATTGTTACTATCTCTTATGAACAGACTGGTAGAGCAAAATCATTTAATTGGTTAATAATTTCTTGTAATTTAGAGCAAATAATAATATTATTAAGAAGGCCTCCAAATTGAAGAGTGCAGTGATGGCTTTGCTTGAAATACTAGCCTACTTTTTTGTTTGTGCATCTAATTTATAATTGCACAATGATTCCCATTAAGTATGGTGTATTCTCTATAAGCAACCATAGAATATGCTAGAACTCTGATCAAATTTATACTTGATTAATGCCTTCTTTTAGATTAAAATTAATATTAAAGCTGTATATTTATTGCAGTAATGGAATAACTATGTTTGTGCTACTCACTCATTAAACTTTTCATGTAAATGTTTCTCATATATATATATATATATATATATTTATTTATATTTTAAATAAGATTAATTTATTGCATGTTTTCTAAACCCATTTGTACTCTTCATAAAATTAGTTAATCCTGAAATTTGATTTGGAGGATCAAACCCTTCATGGCATATTTCTAAAAATGTAAAACATCAATTTGAATATTGGGATAGCTCCAAAATAAAAAATAAAAATAAAAAATATTAATAATTTTATTGCAAATAATGAAGCTCTTGACTGTTTTTCATAGATATAGACATCATTCTATTTAATTTGATTAAAATATAATTTATTTTCCTAAATATTGTGCCAGACAGAAATTTATATTATTGCAAATCAAGTTTTATAAAATTTGCTTGTTTACTGTATCAACTAAACTTGACCTGATAAATCCTGATTTATAAGAGGGTATTTTAGCTTTGATGTCTACTTTGAATTAAAAAATCTGAAATTAAATTAAATGTTTCTTTCAAAAATATTTTTTATTAATTTTAACCAAGAATCCAAATCCTTTTCAATGTATTCTATATAAACTTTCAATGGAGCTTCCAATCTTGTTTATATGACAGTATGTTCTTAACATCTTAATTTTAGTAATACTTAATTACAACCCATTGTGCTGATTAGCACAGTATTTTGACTGCTCTGAATTATTTGTCATCTTTTCATGAATTTCAATGAACTGTTCAGAAGAATTCACTTAATGATCATCATTTGACCATCATGAGAAGAACAATTCACTGTTCAATAACACTACAATCAGATTACATTATTTGTTGCTGAACTGTGAGGATTCATAATGCAATTTTTAAAAATGTGTGATGGTAAAGATTTGGATATATTTCAGAATGTTTAGATCTATGTGAAGTCTTCATTTTTGATGGGCTGTTCATGAATATTCGTGATTTCTTTCAGAGTGGTTAGCAGTAACTGGTTGGCCTTTAATATGTTCTTTCTTGGCAATATCTCTGGACTTACAACTTTTTCTCAATAGCAAAAAGAAAAAATATGATGCAACTAACCCTACCTCATTTTATTCCTTTTTTCCTAAATTTTTCCTTTTTTTCTTTTTTCTTTGTTAGATAAAATATTTACTAACATTTTGCTTTCAGCTTATTTCAGTAGCTTTTTTTTTCACTGAGGCATAGTTGTTGTTTTCCATTCTTCATTTCTTTTCCCTTCTTCATTTTATGGCATTTTTTCTCTTCCTTATCTTCTTCCAAGTCCTCCTTTTGATAACTTATTTTATCTAATTTTCAGCGCTTTAAGTGCTTCAGTAATTGCTGTCTATTTAATTTGGGCAGGCCCGCCTGTATAGGCAGATTGTACTGTTCTGTACTGTAGCTGTGCTCCCTTGTCTTATGTTATAGTGCCATGTACAATGCGTAATGCTACTTATTCCTCTGTCTGTCAGTGTGTTCTTGTGAAAAATCAATTCTAACTTATTACTAATAATACAAGTTTGAGATGAATCTTTTGACACAGAATTATCTTTTTTTTTTTTTTTTTTTTTGTTTGTGTAAATTATATGACATTTTAAATGTTTTGGCCTTACTTTGGATATTTCAGATTGATTATAAATATTTGTATCCTTTCAACAAAATATAACTGATATAAACAGTCAATATGAACAATATCAATTTGTAAATAATTAGTTAAGTTCAGTTTTCAAAAATACTCAGTCACTGCCTAAATATATAAAATAACTCAGTGATTAAAATCTGATGAGCATAAAGTCTATTTCAAACTCTCAGTAAATGCATTTCATCAAACAAAACTGAACTTGAAGGAAAGTTCTTATTTTAAAATGAGTGCAAATCATGCTGTTGAATAGCAAATACCTGGGAATAAACCAGGTAATGATACAAATGCAAGTCTTATAAAATGGTATGGAGAGAAAGTGGCCATAGGTTGTTTTTAAAATTTTGATATATGTAATTACTACTACCACTACTATTAATAATAATAATAATAAGAAGAAGAAGAAAAAGAATGAGTAATAAGGAAAAAGTAGCAGTTATTAAAAAAGCAGTGAACATTAACGCAAAGTATTGTTTTGTTTGGTAAGTCTTATCTACTTACTTTAGGACAAATTGGCTTTTGTTACTTGATTCTATATTTAAAGTATCATCTTAATTTATATTTCTGTTTTTAAAACTTTCAAAATGAATACTTTTTCCTTTTCACAATATTGATACTTGTAATATTGCTAGTGTATATTTAAAAATTAGATAATGGGTTTATTTTAAACCAGAATTTTTTTTAATTTGGTGCTTATATGGAAGTCATTAAAATTTTGTCATTGTGTCATATGGTTCATCTCTTTCTTTTATGCACTTTCTTCTACTAGAAATAAACATGAGCTGTTGATGTATTTTATGTATTCAAGATACAAATTTACATTTGCATCTATTCTTAGTTATGTTTTTCAATTTTTGTCAGATGTGCAACTTTATTTTTTAAAAATTATGCTGTTTTTTTGCAAAAAAAAAACAGAACCAATCTTCTAACAGACTTTTAGAAATTCTAGTTTGATTATTAATATTACTAAAGAAAACATTTTCCTTGATCAGCCTTAACAATCAATTCTTTAAAAAGTATTATATATAAAAAAAAAAATTTTCTGAAATTGGAGTGAGTGGCTTTCTACTGTTCAATATGCATGAAGACATTTGCAATTCTATCTCAACTATGCTCTTTTTCATCATATGTGAAAGATTTACAAAATATCTTAGGAGTTATTTACTTGTATCTCCTTGAAATACTATTGATAGTTAATATAAACTATGTGATAATAAGTGAATTTGGTCAATATTTTTAATTTGTAACTTGAAAAAACATTTCTAAATTCAAAAATTAGGATGCAGAATTTTTTTTTATCTAATTTTTTATATATATCCTAGAGCAAAGATTAATTATGAAAAATAAAAAATTAAATTTTCAGTTGTTAAAATTATTGTTTTAAAGAAACAGTTTTATATGAATTAAATATAATTTATTCTCTATGTACAATCATGTTCTCTGAAAAAGAAAACACTTGATATTTCATTAATTAGATTCTTATAATTGTTTTAAATTTATTTTCTTTTTAAACATTTATTCTCATAATTTTATATTAAATTTAGACTATATAGAATTAGCTTATAAAGTTATGTGACTTTGGAATATTTGAGCTGATTATAAATTTTCATAAGTGATACTAATTACATAGTTTGTTATCAGATTAATTTTGTACTTATCATTTAAAATTTTATTTTATTTTTGCAAAATGAGTTTAAGCTGATGAGATATTTACTAATGACTTTTGCATATGAAAATATTCTTGTATGTATGTCATATATTTATTTGTATGTATGTATGTATGTATGTATGTACAGATGATAGTATGTATGTGTATTCAAAAATTTTTGCTCCAATGCAAAATCATAACATTCCCTTCATTAATTTTTAACATCAGTTGATTCAAATCATGGTGGTACTTGGAATATAAATGTAATTTTCTTTGTAAATTGAAATAAATATGTACAATTTATATATATATATATATATATATATATATATATGCCTTTTATAACAAATTTACTTTTCAAATTAATATAATTTATTTACTTCAATTTAATTTATTAATCATTTTTTTCTGATTATGTGTATGGTATTTCATACCATCCACATTAAAATTTGATTAAAAGTATATTAAATATATATCTTGATCAATATAATTGCATTCTTTATGTTCAGGTAAGAATTTTGAATTTCTATGTTTATGCTGGTCTTTCTTACTAATGTTTTAGAATAAGCTATTTTAAAAAGTGAAAGGTTATAAGCAACATCATCTAAAATTGGAGCAAAAACTAATAATGTTCTTTTGTGTAAGTGAGAACTGGTTTTATGAAATTATCTTTATTTGGTAATATAGAAAATAGATATTCATAATAAATTATATATATATATATATATATATATATATATATATATATATATATATATATAATAAATTTCTTATAAAATCAAAATTCATAATAATCTGTCTTAATTTTTAAATATAACTATATCAAGGTTTATAAGTTTTACTATAGAACCCAGAGAATTTCTCTCTTGATTTATTGGTTATGGAATATTGTTGAATGCATGATCTGTTTAGCTTTCATGTTGTAATACTTAATATATTGTCATTGTTCATGATAAACTGTCATTGCTTTGAAGCCAAATAATTGGTTTTTGTGTTGCTTGTTATAGATGCTGATTGAAATGTAAATCTATATTGCTCATTGTCATGCTTCTAATCTATCTTGCTACTTTTGTTCTGTCTAATAGTATTTTTATAATCAAATCTCAAGCACTTTTACTTTTTAAATCTGTCTGTATTTGGTGAGTTCACCTTTGTCTTTAACTCTTTTATATACACCCAGTATCCACATGGTAGCAGGAGTTACTCACCTTATTCAAGTCTTTAGCAGTCATTGAATGGTTTTTCATTTACCAAGTTTGCCATTGAATTCTATACACTTTTTAACTATCCAAATCATATGCTGATTTCATAGTTCATCCTAAGATGAATGCATCTTGATACATCTTAATAATTTCAGTTTGCCCTTCAACTATTAATTATCAAAATATTTTGTACAATTTTAGCAATAATGGCAGTTTCAGTATTAGTCATGATGGTTTAGTAATTCAGTAATTTTTAACATACATGTGTTCACAATCTGGTGACAGCCATCTTGATTTTTAAATCTCTACCTAACTATAGTATTTTGCAATATAAAACATCTAAAATTTTAACTGACATATTAGCAAGAACCTTTAATTTTTTAACTTGCATAATCCTTTCTTCACTTTTATCTACTGTCTATTTTCAAAAGCAAAATAGAACTTATACTGTAATTAAATGTTTATATATATATATATATATATATATATATATATATATATATATATATATTCAACATCATAATATAAATCATGTTATAGATTTGTTAAATATATTGCAATTAATATTACCAAAAATTCATTTCAGTTGTAATTTATAAATGTTCCACACAGCATGAGTTGCATACAAAGATGATCACAAATGGAGAAATCTTCATTCTTAAGTATATTATTTTATGATGTTTGTTTGTTTTTCACTTCATCTAATTTGTTAATATATTTGGTTCCTTTGGTTTCAGCCTCCATTTTACTTGTAAAAATCCTCATTTGTCATTTCCAAATTTATATTCCATAAAAAAACTTGTTTGATGTCTTTTAAGATATGGCTATTGATTTGTGGTCTCATATTTATTGGCCATATACATATAATTTACTTCATTTTAATGCTAATAAGATTCAAGATAAGATTTTTCTAAATAGTTGATTTTTATGATTCCAATGATTTTTTCCCTTTGTATCTTAGCATGTAGCACATTCTCTTATTGCACTTTCTTTTAAAGAAACTTTTATGATTGTTTCACTTATGAATATTTTAGCTACAAAAATGTTTTCAAATTACTTGATTTTATTCTCTATATCTGTAAAAATGAACAAATATATTTCAATATTTTCTTTGTTCATGAATAATATTTACTATAACTAACACAATAAGCATTTTTTATAGCTTAGTTTAAATTATTGTTATTTCCAAAAATTAAATTTAGTTCAATAAACTTATAATTTAAATATTTTTATATTTTAATTGCTTACAAATATTTATACCCAACTATTTTTATTATAAGAAATTAGGTGAAAACATGAATATATATTTTTTGAACTTTCTATTAAAGAATGAATTGATAATTTTAAAAAAGTAATAAAAGATGAATTTTAATCTTAATAGTAATCCTTAACTAGAATAAAATTGAAAGTAATAAAAAACTTTACAAATGTTTTAAAAATCAAATATCTTTTTAAGGCCAATTCAGTATTCATTTTATTTTATAATTAAAGAAAATTGAGGCTAATACTTATAAAAGAAAGTGAAAGTAAGTCAGAAAAATAAATTTCAAATGCAAATTGGTTTCTTTTCATTTGTTTATTTTTGCCTAATATTTAGGTATCACAAGGGCATGACAACTTCAAACAGACAAGAAATATTCTGATATTTTTGTTGAATTTTGTTCCAATTTTAACAATTGCTAATGTATGGTTGATGTTTAATTACCTCTTGTTAAACTTGCTGTCTGGATGTGCAATGTTATTATGTCTATTTTTTTCCTATATCAATTTAGAGAAAGCTATTTAGATTAATTCCTCCTTAGATGATGCTAGTCAAACCCTGTGTTTATAATGTTGTTTTGTGTTGCATTTTCTGACATGAATATATTTGATCTGCAGTCTAAATTACCTCTATGAGACTGATTTTCTTCTTTCCTCTAAACATTAGCATGAAAGTTTAGTTTATATAAAAATGTGATATTTATTATTCTCATCTCTGGGAGATTTTTTTTTTTTTTTCATTTCTTTCTTTGTGGCTACAGTTGCAGTTGATGTTGCTGAAGTCTTTCACTTGAACTTTTTCAGACAGCTGTATCAAACTCCAGCAGCTAGAGCTTCACATCATTGCACATTTCCAATAAAGATGAATTCTAAAAGGACACACCATATTTTATTTTGGCAGGTTTGAAAGTAGTTGGAGGTCGTATGACAGATAAAGGTCAACTTGGTGCATTCATCACAAAAGTAAAAAAAGGCAGCATAGCAGATACAGTTGGCCACCTTCGAGCAGGTGAGATAATTTAATCAATATCTCAAAAAGTTTCAAGAATTCTTTCAACCATATATACTAATTTATACCTTTTAAAATTACTTTTATATGTTTGTTATAAATTAATAAAATACAATATTGATTTTTAGTTATTATCAAAGCAATAGATACTAAAATGGGAAAATTTTCATCTAGCTAAACAGAACTGAAAATTAATTCATGAGTTTTTAACTGAGATATTTCAAGAACTTTATTTCAGAATTAAATTTGGTTCTTTTCTCATCTTAATTACATTAACAATACCAACTTTATGCATGTAAGAGCAAATAACAATTTTCCTGCTGGTTTATCTGAAAAAATATGAAAACTAAACTGTTATGTCTTCATTCTATTGAATGATGATAATACAATCAAGAAATATAATGTCACTTGGAGTCAGCATAGTCTTGCTGAAATATGTAGTAAGCAGATAAGCTAGATATCTCTCTCTCTCTCTCTTTCTACTCTCCTGGCGATTCTTGGTGTCAGTCTGTATGTATTTGGCCAAGTTCACATTATATTTTGGTGAGGTCTGTTAATTTCCACAACACCTCCATTTTTAGATATGCACTTTCTTTAGTCATTACTTTTTCCAGCATGAGTCCACTTCCAATATTTCAGTCAGGTCACGTTTTTGCTTACCCTAACATTGTACTGTAATTTCAGTTTTAGGAATAGGTACTTCAAAGGCATCATAAAGTATATGTCCATCAGTGAATTGTACTTATTCTGTGTATACCTAGACTTCAGTTGATTTATATGTATTTATGACAAAATCATTCACCTTCAACAATGTGCATTATACTACTAAGGCATTGAATAATTTTTCCTTCCTGCCAATTTTCCATTCAAGCCTTAAAGCATTTAAAAAAAACTTTATCACAGATCTTAAATAATCTGGTAGTTTGAAATTGTTGAACTTTCTTATTCCCTGGCAGTAATTTGTAACTTTCCTGGAAAACATGAGCTCTGCAGATGACATTTTCGCAGTGAGGTTTGCATTTGATGTCATTCAATACATGCTCAAAAATTCCTGTGGTGCCGTTTCTTCAGCTTCCAAGCCTTTAGCTTTTCATAATGCCCTTTTGAAGATGTCAACAAATTGTTTCACTTGACCATTTGACCTCAGATGATAAATCGGCATTGTCAAATGTTCAACTGCATCGTTTTGCAGAAATTTTGAAACTCACTAAACGTAAACTGAGTTCCGTTATTGGATACGTGTGGTATCAGGTACTTCAAACCTTGCAAAAAGTTTGCATAAGAATTTAATCATTATTGCAGTAGTAGGTTGTTTACACTTTAATGTCTCAGGCCATTTTATGAAACTGTCAACCACAATTAAATAATAAGAAACATTTAGTGATCCAACAAAGTCCATATGTAGTTTTGCCCATGGTTTATCAGTGCTCAGCCATTATAGGTGGTGATTTTGCTGCTGAATTACAACCATTATTTTTTCTAACTGTATTTTGGATATCTTTGTCCAATTTTAGCCAATACATGTAGCTTCTTGTCAGTGACTTCATTCTCACTATTCCCAGTTGTCCTATGTGGATTTGTTTCAAAATCCTTTTTTGTAGTGATAACGGAATTACTACTCTTTCCACATACAAAAGTACTCCATCACAAATAGAAAATGCTGTATTATTGTTACTAAGTTTAATTTTAGCTTTATTCCATTTCGACTTAACATCATTCATAATTTTTTAATAAACATATCCTTTTCAGAATTAATTTTGATATTGTCTATTGTGACCAGCAATTCTTTAATAGTGTTACACATCAGGCTTTTAATTTCGTTTTTTGGATTTCAGTGAAACAATCACAGTATCTTCAAAATCTTCTTTACATTTCAATATCAATTAGGACAAGCCATCTGCATGTCCCGATTTCTTTGACAATAAAAATTCCATCTTGAAATCATAGTTCAACAAAATCATAATCCAATACTGTAGTCTGTTTGCAATATGTGTGGGAATGTCTTTCTTAAAACTGAATATATTTAATAATGGGCAATGATCAGTTTGCAGTAAGAATTTTCTTCCTGATATCATCCTGTGAAATTCCTTTACAGCAAAAATTATAGCAAGCACTTCTTCTCAATTTAACTGTAGCATTTTTCTGCATTTGTCAGACTTCTTGAAGTGTGAGTGACTGCTTTCACTGTACAGTCTTCAAATTTATGGGCCATTACCACTCCTATGCAACATTCACTCATGTCCAACATTGCTATATATCTGTTGCTGCGGGCAGTAATGTATCAGCGATAACTCTAAAGTTAGCAGTTTTTTAATTCCTTCAGAAGCTTTTTTACATTCCAACACCCAGTTCCATTTTGTATCCTTAAGTAAACTATTCAGAGGTGCTTGCAATTTGTACATATCTGGTACATAAATATTATAATAATTCACTAATCTGAGAAATGATTGTAGGGTAACCAAATTTTCAGGGGAGGCATGTCTTTAATGACACTTGCGCTAGCGGGATCTGGTCTTCTTTTTTTGTCAATTATCTGACCTAAATATTTATTTTTTATCCATTAAAAATTGACATTTCTGTTCACTGATATTGAAACCGTGTCTCTGAAATACTTCCTGAATCAGTTTTATGTGCTGTATTTTTGTAGCACTCTTAATAAGTATATTATCTGTGTAAGCAACGGTACCATCTAGTCCAGCCAACATCGTATACATTATTTGTTGGAAAATACCTGGGGCTACTTTTACACCAAAGGGTAATCTTTTAAACTTGTAGAGTCCTTTATGCATATTAATAGTAAAGACTTTCTGCCATTCCTCATCCATTTCGATTTAAAGTTATGTCTCAGACAAATTAATTTTTTTTTTTAAATTATCACCATTTAATTTGGCAAATATATCCTCTGGAGTTGGCAGCCAACATGCATGTCGTAGGAGTCAGTCATTCAACCCAGTTGAAAAATCTGCACATAAAACTTGTTATTTTTCTTTCTAATATAAACTGCTGGTGTAGCCCATTTTGAATAATCTATTTTTTTCAATAACTCTCCAGTTTTCTAACCTATTCAGTTTGGTGTAGACTCCAATGCAGCAGAAGGTATCTTTTTTATATAGACTTAAACACTGTTATCACATTTTCTTTTAATTTAAAAAATGCCTTTGACCTTGTATATTTTCCCAACTCCTCTGAGAAAATATTTGTGAATTTATTTTTTAGTTTACTCAGACAATTAATTTTTCCACAGAATGAATTAGCCAATTCCATAGTTCATATTTCTAGGCAATCAACACCTAGTAAATTCGAGTTGAAATTTTTTAATATGTAAGCATCTCCTTTTTTTTTAGTTTCACCTACAAATGTGATGCTAAATGTGATTTTCCCAAGAAAAAATAATTTCTTGCCTGATATTCCTCTTGCAAATTTGTCAGTTTTTCTCAAATTAGGCTTGCCAATTAGGTTCCAAGTTTGTTCATCAATAATTGTAATATTGCTACCAGTGTCTAATTGAAATCACACTGTAGTGTTATTTGTACTGTCATGAATTTTCTATTATTTGAACTTCCCAGGTTTTAGCTGGTAGCACTACTTTCAGCAAGTTAATTTATGTATTTCTTTTACTTTTTGACTTGCAGTATCTTCATTTGTGACCTGTTTTTCCACAATTAAAACATTTTTTGTTTTTAAATGGACAGTCCTTTCTGAAATCAAACATACCACAGCCATAGCATGGGTTAAGTTTTGCAGTATTTTTATTCTGGATTTTTCTTTTGGTACTATGATTTTCTTCGAACTACTTGTATTTCTGACATGTTATTTTGTTTCATTTTTCTTTTTTTTTTTTTTCTTTTTTATCATGCCTTAAATTGTCAATTTTTGGTACTCTTCCCCAGTAGTCATTAACTTTGAATCCTGTTCAAGTTTTGTAAGGACTCAAGTGCATATTTCTGCATTGTTGCTTGATATTAGACCTTTAACAAAGATTAGACATTTAAATCTGTCTGGAGATAATTCATCCAGTTTAAATTTCTCACACGCTATATGACAAAATCCTCATTTTTGTCATTAGTAAGATTCATGCACTGCCAACATCTATAAAAAAAGTGAAAATGGCCTTGTACATTCTGAAGTACAATAGGAATGTAATGTTTTCTTTTGGGATGTAATTAAATTCACTAATTGAGTTAGTGACTGAGAAATGAAATTGACGCATTGTCTGTTCCTTGCTTTTCTAGGATTTCTTGTATCTGTTCTTGACATTCAATTCACTCCCATTGCATTTGTTGTAATAGTTGCTGAATAAATATCTTCAATTCTTCCATAGTGTATTATGTTGTTACAAGTAAAGAACTACTTGTACAGACATAATATTCTATAGAAGAATTGAAGATATTTAGGAAGAAAAAGTTTTTTGTTTTTTTTTCTTAATAGCAGTATATCATACAGCCTTGAAGTTTAACGACTTCCATGTCATGATATGAATATGCACAAACTCCACAAAATTCTTTTCCATGAATTTTGAATTTTCTTTGATAGCTATTTATGCTAAATGAGAGGAAAAAAAAAATTTTGTGTGTGTATTCAAATCTTCATCTCCACTGTTATGTCTTCATTCCACTGAATGACGATACGACAATCAAGAAATATAATGCCGTTTGGAGTCAACTGTAGTCTTGCTGAAATATGTAGTAAGCAGACAAGCTAGATCTCTACTAGATCTCTACTAGATCTCTCTCTCTCTCTCTCTCTCTCTCTCTATATATATATATATATATATATATATATATATATATATAATACTCAGCATCAGTCTATATGTATTTGGATGAGTCCATGAAATATTCTGGAGATTTGTTCATCTCCACCACATAAACTTTGAAGTGAAATGCTAAAAAGCTGGGGATCTGAATTTTTTCTTATACTTTGAAATATTCAAAAAAATATCATATTAGGTTGGTGCAAAAATAATGTCGGTTTTTGATGTTAAAAAATACATCAAAAACCGATATTATTTTTGCACCAACCTAATAAAATAGGGACTTTCACTGAATTTTCAATACCTAAAGTTTAAAATTATTTTTTAAAAATGTAAAAGCATTCTTGAAGATTTCATTTTAGCTTTAATTGAAAGCTAAATGATTAAATTTACTATTTCCAGTAAGTAAAATATTCTGGTGTATTTTAAAAAATTATATAGATTGAAATCTCAACTTTTCAGCCAATTTAAGGAAATTTTCTTAAAAGCAGCCATTTTCTTAATTTTAAGAAATTTGTAAACAAAACAAAATTATCAATTTTTAAAATATTCTAAAAATAAAATATATATTTGTGACATGTTATTTGAGTAAAATTAGCAAAATTAGTTAAATTAATCTGATTTGAAACAAATATTACTTACTTATAGCATAAAAAATATAGTAGTATACAAGCATTTCTTAACAATGGGTCCTATTTTGATCATGTTTTTATTGACATTATCGACATCACCGATAAGCTATAAGGGGATGACAACTAGTATGGATGACCAGAATTGGTATAAATTTACAAAATCTAAGTGAACGAATATTATAAATTGCTTAATTAAATTAAAGAATATGAAAACAATTGTTGTAAAAATTAATTATTCATCAAAAAAAATTTTGTTCTTAAGACAATAGTGTCCTTAATAAATCTTATCAATAAATCAAAGCAATTAAAAGCTTTTCAAATAAAATAATGTCATAGTTTTATTGAATTTTTTATTTTACAATTCAGAGCAGATTTTCAGTGAAAGGGCAACTATTTTACAAAAAAAAATTGAGATTTACTTTCTCCAAGGAGTCCTGCTTTTAACTAAAATAAAAAAAAAAATCCCAATTCTAAAAATTTAATTTCTCAAAATTTCATGAAATTAAGAGGGTGGTAACATATGTAAAAAAAAAAAATATTTTTTACCAAGATTTTCTAAAAAAAAAATTCAGAAAAATTTCCTTCATTTCTGAATATGTCCTGAAAGTTTCATTAAAATTGCACAATTATTTGATTTTTGAAAGAATTTCCAAATAAATGTGTTTTTCACTGGAAAAAGCACAAAAAACTAACCTTTATCTTTTGTCTGCTTCTGACTTAAAAAAAAACAAGATTTTTAACCAAAATTTACAATGTGCTACAAAGAAGTAAAAAAGTTTCAAAAAATAATAAAAAAAATACTTTGGTCTTTCCTCTTAATAATAGCATAAACATTTTAATGCCAAAACTTTGTTTTTATTGAGTTGGGGGCCTTTCTTCATCATGCTATGCTGTTTTGGGGGGGTGGGGGGTGACCAAGTGGAGGTAACTATTATAAAAGAAGTTTCTCACTTTATACAGCTATTGATTTTAAAAATATAATATTTGTGAAAAAAAACCTTGACATATGTCAACATTATTTTTATTTTTTTCATCTTTTTTGTTGCTGATATTTTCATCTTCTTTTGTAATTTTATTTCTTTTTGCCTTTAGTATAAAATAATTAAAAAAAGAAATGAATTTACAGAAACAAACTGAATACAATTTAAAACTATAGAGCATACTTTATTAAATTGCTGAATAATCTTTCATCAAAAACATTTCTAAAAACAAATAAGAAAAGAAAAAACATTCGATTGGTATGGAGTATAAATAATGAAGTGAGAAAATCATCTATGTAAAATATATCAAAAGATACAAATACAATGATTAAAATACACTGATATAAAATAGAATTGAACCCCTGAAAAATGATCCTGCTGGAAAGAAAGGCACTATGTAGTGTTCATACAAATGATGGTTATTTGCAGTGTAGACATGAAGAGTGACATCTTCCAGATTGTTTTCATCTATGACACACAGGCTCAACTCTTGGCATTATGGTGTGGAGTGCTATAAGTTAGAACTCTCATTTGCTTTTGGTGTTTGTGTAGGGAATATTGAATAACACCATGTGCATCCAGAAAAATGCTTAGCATGTTCTACTGCCATTTCTGCTACAGGAAGACAATGTGCTGTTTCAACTAAATAATACCAGTCCACATGATACTCAGATTACCCAGCCTGCTCAGCAAGATGTTTTGTAACTTCCTTGTCTGTCATAATTGTCAGATTTGGTCCTCTTTTGAACATGTATAAGACATAATAGCGTGATGACTGACTCATTCAATTAGCCCACCTACAACTCTTGTTGTATTGCATCAATAGCTGCAGGAGTTGTGGAATAATAAATGTATTGCAGCATGATATTCTCTATCTTTATATGCCATAAGATTACCTGTATGTCATAAGAGTACCTGTGTTAATGATCAAGGAGGATATACAATGGGATATTAAATGGGAGGATATATAGGGGATGGAAGTACTGATGATACATCCCATAGTTTGGAATCTGTGCATGGATGTAATCATTTACTGTAATCCAGCTATATTATCTATAAATTTAATCTTAAGTAAATTGAAACACATATTTAAGCTGTTGCAATTTCATTTTTCATGAGTGTAGATAGACTTCCAACTGAAATTCGTAATTTCACATCTATTCCTTCAAGGTGAAAGAACTCAAAATACCACAATATATTTTCCTCTTTCTTCAGGTATATGCTGTATCCAGTGGTGCTTAGATTTTACCTTTTTATCTTCATAATAAGAGCACAAGTTTGTGAAACTGAGTGTTACAGTTTTGTATGCATAAGAAAACTATTTTTAATTGACCCTACATTGATCTCTAACATGAAAAGTTTTAAGGGCTAAAAACAACAGAAGCGAAGATGCCTATCTAAATAATGGGAAGTAATAAAAACAATTAATTTTTAAAACCCTAGACAAAACCCAGAATCAAATTTATTTTCATGTGTGAGCAAATGCTTTCATATTTATGTCATTAGCATCCACTCACATCTGAGCATCAGGATCATGATACTTTCTCTCTATTCCCCTTTTCCTCCCTGATGTTGAAGATGTCTGTGAATCAATGAGAGTTTGACAAGGCCATTCACATGAATTTGATTTTGGTGAACAACTCTGCATGACAAAGAATCCCACCCACATGACCAGAAGCACCTACCTCATGGGTCAAAGGGGATTGAGACAGGTGAGATCTGGCAAAACTGATACTGCCCTCTTCCAACATTTTGGCCATTGAGATCATATAGATCTTTGCCTATTCCACCATTAGCATTTTTGAGGGTTAGTTGTGTTCACTCTGATCTCTCCTCCTTGAACTTACCGCCATGGTAATATTTATGTGTTGTGTGGTGAATGATTGGAAATAGAAATATCTTTACTTTAAAATCTTTCTCTTTTCCTATTTATTTCCTTTTTTGTTTTATAATGACTACAATGTGGAAATAAAATGACGATGAAATGCTTTCATAAATATTCAAGATTCTTGTTTGAATATTTTTGCTTGCTAGGAGAATTAAAGCAGATCTCCAAAAATTATTTTAAAAATCAATATTAAACACTATAAATCCATAAATGCCATAAATCTAAAAAAAAAAAAAATGGCATCATCTGTTATTGTTCTTGTCTGAAATTTGTTTTAATCCTTATATTTGGTAGGTTATTTGGATTAATTTCCTTGTGGAGGAGGACACCAACATTTATGAAATTAAATCAAAATAATAAATGTAGAGAAACATTGGTAATTAAGATAGAAAAAAATCTGCTCAAATATTATGCTCAAATAAATCAATCAACATTAATAGCTGTGAAAATAATTAATCAGAAAGGAACAAGTTCATGTGCATGTAACAAGAGATGGCAGGGTATGTAAAGTTCAATGCAGGGTTAAGGAGGAGACAATCTCAAAGACACAGACACAAGTGACATGTCTAAGGAGAGATGCACATGCTTTCCCAGAACATGATTGTAAAACATTCCAGAATACAACAGATACCCAATACAGTACAGACAAGACAATATAAAAAACAAACAAGAAATTTATTTCCAACAAACCAATCACATACAATGTTACCAGTTTTATGTTTTATCATATAATTTTTCATACTTATCCAAAGATAATGTAAGCATTCTAAAACTATGCAATTTAAATGAAAATTAGTGAATTTATGTCATTAGTAAATAACTGTTTATGTAACCCATAATATCATTGGTAGGATATATTAAACGAAAATATATGATGAATTTTGTCAAGATTTTTGTCATTTTCCACTTGTTGAATACTGGTCAAATTTTGGTTAGCTTTCATTTCATAACATTTGAAATGTGAATTCCCCCTCATACATTTGTGTTTTATATAAAACTTCTACTTTAAAAGCTTGTCAAAGCATTACAACACTTTCAGCAACAGTGGGCAAATGGTTTATTTTATGCAGACTGTAGAATGCAACAAACTTTTTTAAATGTCCATTAAAAAAAGTTTAGTAATTCTTCATTTCATATTACACAAAGTAGAAAACTATTCAAACAGGAATAAAGCAAAAATGGAAACCATTTTTATCTAATAGTGAACCTCATTTCTCAAGAAAATCACTTTCTACACAATTGACATATCACATAATATCTAGATTGCTACATTTCACACTGTACTAATGTGAGTATCCAATCACGGGCAAAGTGTAAACTGATATAGGGATCTAGGTGTCTGTGTGTACTCTAATAAGAAATAAACATATGACATCATTTCTGCACTTTGCTATTATCATCTCATGAGATTTATTGAGAATTTCTTATTATTTTAAAATTTTTTTGCAGCATCACAGATCTAATTAATAGTAATAAATGTAACAAATATTGATCTAATTTCTCATATACTTGTGTAGTTTGCTTATCAAATGTTTCTAATAAGTAAATACAAGGTGGGCCAAAAGTAGGCTTACACTTAGTAGATATGCATGTTACATTTTTTAAAACATTTTATTACATTTATATAGGTACCTCCACTGAATTTTCAATACCCAAGGTTTAAAATGAATTTTTAAAAATATAAAAGCATTCTTGAAGATCTCAATTTAGCTTTAATTGAAAGCTAAATGATTAAATTTATTATTTTCAGTAAGTAAAATACTCTGGTGTATTTCAGATAGAAATTATATAGATTGGAATGTCAAACATACACTCGATTTTTAAAAGATTTTCTTAAAAGCAGCCACTTTCTTAATTTTAACAAATTTTTAAACAATATTAAATTACTGGTTTTAAAATTCTTCCTAAAATAAATTATATATTTGACACATTACTTGTGTAAAATTAGAAAATTTTAAGTTAAATTAATCTGATTTGAAACAAACAGTACTTACTTATAGCATAAAAAATAGTATCCAAACATTTCTTAACAATGTGTCCTATTTTTCTCATGTCTTTATTGATGTTATTGATAAGTTAGAAGGTGATGACAGCTAGTATGGATGACCAAAATTGACATAAATTTACAAAATCTAAGCAAATACATATTTTGGGGGTTTTTAACTAGTAATTTTTACATATTAACATATTTTCAGCAATTATTTAATATTTTATTGACTTTTAGTTATGTTTGAAGATGCTTTATGAAAAAATAATAAAATTAAATTTTTAAATTTTAATAACTGACATAAAATACCATGATAGAGGTAAAAATCAATAATTTATGAAATGTTACAGTATTTTATTTATTATTAATTATTATCATGATGGTTATTTTTATTAAATTTTTATAAATTTTAAATTTTATTATTAATTAGATAATTGTTTAAACTTTTCATATTTTAACCCAATATTCTAAACAATATTGAAAAGAAATTGCTGCTATGTATAATGGTGAAAAGACTTTCAGAAATATTTTGTGGCCCTAAAAAGGATTGTTTTTATCTTCCATTGCCTCTTGATTCGTCACTATTGTTGGGCTTATTTTCGATATACAAGTTCTGCATAACATAGTCAGTGCCAACTTCATATTTGGTCAAATGATAGTAGTCAGTTACATCATTGAGATATGGAATTGTATAAAATTGATCTTCATAACTAATGTTGTAGCCAATGTATTCACAGATGATACCATCTATGTTTCCAGTGAGTATTTCATGCAGGACTTGTGCATATTCAGGATACTCAGAAGCCAAAGAATAGACAGACAGTTCTTTTAGATTTTTCTGGATCTTGACCCTTTTCTTTTTTTGGTGATTGTCATCCTTAGCCATGATCCTTCTGCCAATTTCTTTGTTGACTTCATGTTGCCGCATATTCTTCATCCCAGTGTTCTGTCTGCCATACATCAGTCCCTGCAGTAAATATTTCTGGAACTGCTCAGCATCCAGATCATCAATGAATTTTCTTACTTGATTCCACTTGGCCTTGATGACAGCAATTATGCTTGATACATAAGCATTAGGCGCAAGCTTCTGTCTATCACACAATTCACAGATGATTATTTCAGCTAGCATGGTATGCTCTCTCACTGAGTTGAATGATTTTGCATACTGCCTGCTTAAAACCTCTACAATCTCTTTTAAACAGGCAGTTATCATTTGGTGAAATAAGAGTTCATTTGCTGGGGCAATCACTAGCAATGCTATCACATTCTTTGGTAATGTATTTCTAAAGAAATCCTCTGTGGAGCCTAAAATAGACATAGGGTTTTCAGTGAGTACCTTTAGATTGTCAATGACCCCCTTGACAATGTTTATAATGTCAATGGGGTCTCTCTGGTTATTTACACTGGTATAGAAGGTACTCATCCAAACCCTGATAGCATCTTCCCTATGATTCCCAGTACTTGCATCTCAACAATAGTGGCTTCTTCCATAATTATTTGCTGAAGTGTTGTAATGGTCTTATTCATTGAGGAAAGTCCCAAGACAAATTGCTTGCATTGATCAAAAATGAGAAAATAAGTTGCACCTAGATGAAAAATTACATGCAACTGATTCCCTTGGAATCTAGTGATATTGGATCATAGAAGACCTTGTTGTTCAATAAAGGTCCTCAATTTTGAAATAAGGCCAAATTTATCACTATATTTAAAGGAATTGAAAGCTACAAGAATTCACCATGCTAGGCACTCACTCACATTTGTATTTCCATCACAATCACTCAGGACCTTGCTCATCTTTGTTGCAACTGTCTCTAAAGGATAAAAATTGCAGTACATTTCTACAAGTTTCACCTGCCACTCCTTTTCCACTAATGAAACCGTTAAATGGTTGACAGGAGCCCAGCCTGTCAAGCAGCATTTGATTTTCGAAAATATGAATTTTAAACTGGCATCAACACTTAGACAGTGAGTCTACTTTAGCTAACTTGTTGATGCAGTCACAAATATGCTGCTTGTATTCCATTGAAGTCCCTCCAGGAAGACGTTCCAGTGATACAAGATGGGAGGATAATGATGTTAATACCACACAGTTCACATGGTTGCCATCTTGCATTGTAGTCGAAAACTAAAGTCAATTTCTGCACTTTGCACAGCATCAAATGTCTTCATATCTAAAAGGAAGCCAAGCTCACCTACCATTCTATAAATTGTTGTGGAACTTTTTCTGAAAGTGTTCCATGGACAATATTTTCAAAACAGCTGTTAAAAGTTCAGAAACATGAGAAGCAGGAACTCCATTTAAAAGACAGTCATAATGGAGTTTTCTGCCAACAAAAGGATGGGAAATTTTCTTTTTCTTTTTTTTTTAGTTCTTTTATTTTTTTTCCCATTAATGAAATTTTTTTATTTTTTTGTATTAACAATTTTCGAAGAGTTAGTTTTACTATATTTGGATAAAGGAATGGCAGATGTTTCACAACACAGGTCAGAAGTTTCACAAGATAGGGTTGCAGTTGCATCAGACAAGGTTGTGTTTTCAGCTAACAATATTGCAGCTGCATCAGAAAGGTTGACTTTGCAGCAGACAGAGTTGTAGTTGCAGCAGACAGGGTTGAAGTTGCAACTGGGGTGGTGGTGAAAGAGGCAATGGAAGATGTGGCAGCAGCAGATTGATTAACAGAATGGACAACCACTTTACATCTTTTTTCAATATCAGGGAAATTATTTCATTATTTCTTTTTTTATAAAATACAGAAAGTTTCCTAACTGAATATAGTTTAATAGCAGGGAAACCATTTTTAGTATTCTCCTGGGTAGCCCATTCTGCTATCTTTGAAAATGATCCATATTGGTCGAAAAGTTTTTTAAAATTATGGCCACACTTAATCTCCTTTCCATGGTTTACGCAGTGACAATTTCTCAATATTTCTTCACCATCTAAAAGTTAAGAAATTAAAATAAAGTTAAGCAAGAAAAACACATTAATTTGGAAAAAATTTTATAATTAAAATATTCTGCAATCTTAATACTAACTAATTACTAAACAATTGCTAAAATATTTGATTAACAATTTTTTAAATAATTAACATTCAGTCACTTTTGGCATATGAAGCATACATTTTTAATTTTCTATTTTCTTCAATACAAGAAATCAGTGATGAAAAGTAAGTTTTCAACAACATTTTTTGTATTGTTTTCAATGAAAACTATTCACAATTAATTAAAATGAGAAAAGTAATTTCAAATGTGAATAGAATAAAGTATTAAAATAAGAACTACAAATAAAAATTGAATAAGAAAGATTTAATTTAAAAAAACTAAAAATTACTTTTTAGCCTTGGTTTCTTATCTTATTTAATAACTTGAACAAAATATTACTTAAATGAAATATGACCCAAACCAAAATAAATACATAAAATAAAAATATTTAGTGCAATAGTAATTAACAAAGATTAAACCTTACTTTGAAATTTTGAAAGGATGTTTTGCAAACATGTTAACGATGAAACAGAACCAAATATTGAAAGTGAAATAATTGCAGTGCGTCAGACGACACTTAAATCATGTGCCCTTTTTAAGGATTACGTCATGTATAGATTTCCAGGTAAAAATTAGGAACGTTTATTCATTAAAATTTATTATTAAAATTATTTTTTTTAATTTTTGGGTACAAATGACTTATGAGCTTTTCAAATTTTGATTCATAAATGTACTTTTCACTTAACAAACCGCCGTCTTGAAAACAATTTTAAATGATTTTTGAACTATTATAAATTATTACAATTAAAATTTTTAAAAAATGAAAACATTCTTGTAAAAATTCATTATTTATCAAAAAAATTTTATTTCTTCAGACAATAGTGTCCTTAATATAACTTATTTACAAAAGCAATTAAAAGATTTTTTAATTAAATAATGTCATAGTTTTTGTGCATTTTTTATTTTACAATTCAGAGCAGATTTTTGATGAAATAGGTAACTGTTTTACAAAAAAAAAATTGATGATTTACTTTCTCCAAGGAATCCCGTTTTTAACTAATAAAAAAAATCCCCGTCTTAAAATTTTCATTTTTCGAAATTTCATGAAATTAAGTAAGTAACATATGTAAAAAAATGTAACATATGTTAAAAAAAAAAAATATTTTTTACCAAGATTTTCTAAAAAAAAAAAAATAAATAATATAAAAATAAAAAAATAATTTCATTCATTTCTGAATATACTACACTCAAAAAAAAGAGATCCATTAGTCTTAGGTCAGGTGAACATGTTGGCCATTTGATGCTGCCCCTTCTTCCAAACCAACACTGTGGAAAGGTTTGGTTAAGATAGTCCCTTACTGCCAAAGCATAATGGGGAGGTGCTCTATCTTGCTGAAATAACAGTTTGGTGAAGTTAGATCTGAAGTATGAAACAAATAATGAAATAACTGTAAGCCTACTTTTGGCCCACCATGTATACAAATAATATGCACATGTATGATTGTTATATTGTTGTAAAATTCATTATTGTGATGTAGTCAACTTTACACAGGTCAATTAATAATGCTGCCTTCCATTTAAAGACCCCCTCTTTGCTTTAGGTATTTTAGAATAGCAAAATATCAATAAATCTCAATATCAAATTTTGGATATTACTTATGGGATCAACTAACACTTATCAATTAACTGATTTGTCTCTAATGCTTCTAAGTTCTTTCAACATTTTCTTTTTAAATCTTCACAAACAACTCCTGACACATGCTTGCATCTGCTGTATCTTTAGAATAAGCTTCCATTTTATTATTATTATTATTATTGACCTTCCATTGCCCCCCCCCCCACTAGATTAAATATGAACCATAAGTAATGGTGAATGTATGTTTGACATTTTGTAGCTCTTTTGTTAAGCAAACTCTAGATTTTTTTTTCACTGATAACAGTCACATGTAATATAAGCTGCATATGTTGACTATTAATAATAGTTCTCCCAGGGCAACAGATAAAGAGCTGTTAGTCTCATAATCATTTTCATATTTATTTATTGTTACAGACATGCTTTAAGTCTTTAAAGAAAAATTAATTTCTATCTCTGATACAAAATTTACCTTAGTTATTTTCAAAATTAACATGAAAATTTAATTGTATTTTCTATGGTACAATGGATTTGATCTCTATTCCAGGTGATGAAGTAGTTGAATGGAATGGTCGCTCATTGCGAGAGGCAACATTTGAAGAAGTGTATGACATAATATTTGAAACCAAACATGAACCTCAAGTAGAATTAATTGTACATAGAAATGCTAAGTAAGACATTTTTCTATTTTTGCTACCTATAATTGTTTCATCTTTTAATAGTTCATTTTTAAATTATTGGATGTTTATAATAATGTTCATAAGTGAAATCTGACTATTTTTTAACTTTAATTTTGTATATTTTTAGTAAAGATTTAAATTTTCTTTGATTTCTTAAACCTATTCGCTTTAGTAAAACAAGTGAAAACAATGTTCTTACTGGTCAGCATCAAAAGAGATACCAAGTAGGTTGTGTATGATGTGTATGATGTGGCATAAAATAAAAGTCCTTCTTTTATCTGAAATGTATATTTGAATATTGGTAGCATTCTACTGTATAAAAGAAAATATTAACCTGAGAGAAAGCAAGATATTTCACCTGTGATAAAAGTGTATCATCTGACCATGAAAGTGTATTCTTCTTTTTCTACAGTAGGCATTATATAATGTATGATTTTCAAATTAATAAAGTTTAGTGTTAATCTCTTTATCCTGTAAACTTAGATAACTAGAATTAAAATCACTTGTACTTTGAAATTTTAAACATTTCTTATTGATATTACAGAACTGGTGAGATTCCTCCTGGATTACAACCAGTGGATCATCCATCTAGAGGTAAAGTATAGCTATTCTTTAAAAGCCTATTGTATAGGCAAAGATAAAATAATTTTTTTAATCTTCATAATAAACCTTTATCATTTTATTAAAAGGATAGCATTCATTAGATAAAAAGGGGATGTTTATTATTTTTTTACAATGATATTCATCCTCTACAAAGCACAAGATCCACTCAAGGTAGAGGGTTACAGAGTAAGAGGCACAGTTTATGAGGATATGTGGGGAAGATAACGATTGACCCTAGGCTTGAACAGATGAAGATTGTATTGATCAAGGAAGCGTCCTTTTGGGAGTCAGTTCTACAAAGCAGTGGGTTGTGAAAAGAAGCTTCATCGGGTGGAACTTATATCTCACTAATGGAATACAAAGGAAATGAGGGTAGTTCACTACAATGTGTGTGGCATTGTGGTCTTAGCTATGAAAGTTAGAATTGGTGGAACTAAGGAATTTAGTTTGTGTTATGTGATTTCAGTTACTAGTTTACATTAAGTTTCTTTTAATTAGTTCTAACATAAAAATTTACAAGCATAATACATCATTAAGCTTTCTCATTAATAATTATTATTACTCATTTCTGTAAAAATCAAATATAATTTAATTAAATACTCAATAATACAGTGACACCTGATTTTTTTACTAAATGTTCTCTTCTTCGATGAAACAAAAGTTGAGATAAATTCAAAGGATAAGCAATCTAAAATCTGAAGAAGTTTTGAAAGCTCTTTGAAGTTAGCAGTAAATACTGTCAAGCATCCATTCAGTATAATGTTCTGGGGATGCTTTTCTTTTCATGGAACTGGTTTCTTAAAACCTATTGAAAAGATCCTCAGGAGCAAGCAGTACAAGAGAATTTTAGAGTCTTTTCTGCTGAAAGGGTGCAAATCGACCCCACCAAGCTCATTTTTATGCTGGATAATGTTCCCTGTCCCAAATAAAAATTGATGAATACTTTGATGAGAAGCAGGTGAGTGTTATGACATGGGCACCCCAATCTCCTGACCTCAACCCCATAGAAAACTTATGGGGCATTATAAAGTACAGGCTCTCAAAAAAGCTGTTGAGCAACATGCGATGGATAAATTGTCATGTACAAATGAAAATAACACTAACATCTCATTTTAACAGATATATTGTATTTACCATCATTAAATAAAAATATCTTGAAATCCTAAAGAGTAAATTTATTCAATAAAATCGCCATTGTCTTCAACCACAGCCTCAAGACGACTTCAGAATCCCCTGCAACTATTCTGGATGGTCTCCTTGTTTAAGTTGGTAAATGCTGCCATAATGCTTGCCTTCAGCTCATCTTTGGTGTTACAAGGAGTATCGTTGGTCTCTCGCTCAACTGCACCCCACACATAATAATCAAGGAGGTTGCAGTTTGGGGAGTTAGATGTCCAGATGTAAAGGATGATGTTGTTGCAGAAATTGCCTGACAGCCACGACTGAGTACTCCTGCTGGTGTGGCATGGTGCAGAATCCTATTGCCAGACATAGGTTCTTCAAGCAGCCACCATCTTGACCCAGGGAAGCACTACCTCATCAATGCACTTGATGTAGGCCTTCTTTGAGTCTGAGGCACAGTGGGAAGATGAACGGAGGCATAACATTGCCATCACTAGTGAACACTCCAAAAACCTTCATAATCACCATTAGACTCACCCAACACTTTCCATATATCCTCTGCACTCTCTCCTCAGATTGACATCCAAACACTCTGAAATGTTTGTATTGGTTCTTCCTGCACAAATGCCAAGCGCAGTCCAGCATACTGTTCCCAAATCTCTGGAAGAGTGAATTGCATCATGGTGTTCTTTTTCTCACAGACAGTGTGCAACTTACCCTACTATACTGTGCAGTTGACAAAATCAAAAATAAACAACATGCATATGTGAAATTGAAAATATAAAATGGAGTCAATTTACCCATTGCACTCTGTACATAGGAAAGGTATTATACAAAGTATTTCTTTCAGGTGTAATATCTTCAAGGAAAAATGTTATAAAATAGATTTCAAAAAACATCTCATTAGTAATTCTGGTTTCTCTCTTCCACCTGATGTTTTGTTTTTTGTTCAAAGAGATACAAGTTACTATGACCAAAGCAACAAGTAAGTTACCATATAGTTTGGTTGGTTAATAAGGTTTTGCCATACACTTAACAGCTATAACTGATGCAGAAAACAAACTTTTTGCTGTTTTGAATATTGTACAAGCACTGGTTGTATTTTTAACTGATTAATTTTAAAAGATTCTTGATTTACTTCAAATGAAGCTTAATTTTTTTCTGTTTATTCAATAGCAGTCTTATTTTAATTTTTTTTTTTTGTTAAATTTCATATTTTACTGCTATTATAATTTCAGTTTATTTTTATAATTCTATAAGTCTAATTAATAATACTAAATTTTATTTCTTAGATAGTAATTTTTGCAGCAGAAGTGATTTTTTAGCTGATAATAAATATTAAACTTCAATAGTAATGAATACAAAAAGATAGGGTATTTTTGTTTTAGATTATATTTGTTTTTGTCCTTGTAGATTTTGGCTCTAAAGATGCTCTCATGACTCGTCCAAGTGTCATGGTTACTTCCCCTGGATCACCCAGTGCCTCAGGAAAGCGGACTCATTCACCGCAAATCACCGGAAGAATCCAGGTAAAATGATTTTAATTTCTGTTTAGAAAACAAGAGTTTATTGTGATTTTTCTTGCAGACCTGGCTGGTGCTTATTTATAAAATCTCCATTTACAATTGCAATGTTTTCAGTTACATTTTCTTTTGAAAAGATTAACCTAACATAAGAAAATACCTTATATATGGTGTTCCAATAAGTTGGACCAATTTTAAAATCGGTCCAAGTTATTGGAACACCCTATACTTTGCTTTTGGGGGAAATAAATTTTAATTGAATTGTTTGTACTTATATTTTATAGTGAATTTCTTTGTGTATTATTTAAATTACAAAAAAAGCTCTTATTCTATTTTCTAACTATTACAAATGAAGAAAGCAATATTCAATATTTGTTGTCTTGCCTGACAATTTTATTATCACATGTTGAAAAATATTGTGAAACTAAAGGTCAACAAAATTCTGATTGTTAAAGTAAGCAATTTCATTCTTATTTAATTTAGTTTTATAAACACTCTTTTGTAGGTTCGAATGTGGTATGATGACACTCGTTGTGAACTTTCAATCTGTATTATCACTGCTATGGATTTACTTCTCACAGCTGATGGCAAATTACGCAACCCATATTGTAAGCTTTATTTGCTCCCAGATAGAAGGTAAATTACTATTCTAAAAATTTTAATTATTGTTTTACATAATTTGAATAAATTGTGAACAAAAGATATTTTGTTTCTTTTTCTTTTGACCATTTTCTATAATTGAATTGCATACTTTTTGCTACCAAATTTTACAGTTTTTATTCATATAAATCACAGAGAAGTCATTCATTGAAAAACCAAGAAAAAGCTGACACACTTTCAACTGCTATACTAGCTTATTTTCTTTGCAACTTGGTATCTGTAAATTAATTCTGTAAAATAACCCAGTTACTTTCCAAAGATTGAAAAGTTGAAGAAAATCTGTATAAACTGAATATGATTGACATGAAATAAAAAGTAATAAATAGAACCCTGAGTGTGTTTTATGCCAGTAAAAAAGAATAGTGTGATTTCTTTTTACTTAGAGATACTTACATTAGATTGACTTTATTAGAAATCACAATACATAATAAAAAGGAATCATCAGCTTGATAAGTGTTGAACATCATTTACAAAAAGAATATGTTTTTAATGTAAGTGCAGAATTAATAGAAACTATCTAAATATAACTTGTTGAATTTTTTGTACTACTTTACTTTTTGTTGGTTTTGTAAAATCTTCAGTAAAATTTTAATGGAATATATAAAATACTTAATAAATAATTCTTTTTCTTGCTGCATTTGTTTTTCAGTGAGAAGACGAAAAGACGCACAAAAACAATTGCCAACACAAATGACCCCACATGGAATCAGACATTTGTCTATGTTGCTGGCAAAGAGTCACATTTCAGACAAAGACTGCTGGAAATCACAGTGTGGGATTATGACAGGATGGGTGCAAGTGAATTTTTGGGTGAAGTAAGTGATTTTTATTTTACTCTTTTTTTTTTTTTTTTTTTTTTTTTTCCAATTCACTTATTATAATGTGTAAATTGGTTATGTTAAATCAATTTAAATGTCATCATTAGGTCTTGTTCTTACATCATTTTAAAGGAGGGCTTTTCTAAATTATTAATCAAAGTTAATAAATGTAATTTCCTTCTCTTATCCCCCAGTTATATACATAGTGATAGTTGTTTCATTTAGTTAGCTGTTAAACCTAAGCTTTGTTAAACTAGCTTGAAGAGAAGTGGTTGTTTCGCTTGTGCTAGCTGTTGGTTTGTAACTAGTTATTTCATATGAAACATCAGTTTGTTCCTAGCCCATTAGATTTTTTTTAATTATCATTTTTTTTTTTTTTTTTTTTTTTTTTTTTTGTGCGTGTGATAAATGCAGACAAGGTTTGCCAAGAAAAAAAAGATAAAGTGGGGAAAAAAAGAAAACAATAGAGTAGACAAATTTTCTTTCTTAAACTGGGAAGAAAAAGAAACTTACCAGATCCTGTACAATGTTGTCCTTGTAATGAAATAGGTGCCAAACTTGGGCTAGAGCCTAGAAAACTAATATAAAGATAGCAGTCAAGCAGAACTCAAACTCTATTGGCTAATGGTCATATGTGCCAACATTAAAATGGAGGCGAAGTTTGTAAAAGCCTGTTATTGGAGAGAGAATCTGGGTCTGATCAACCCTGATTGAGTCACTTGTGGGAGAGAATACAATGTTGAAAAATCCAAAACTCTTGAGGAACCGAAAATTATATCACTGATGCCTCCCTCCTGTTCAATGAAAAATGTATTTTGCAAAAAATTATTTATGTCTCCTAAAAAGTCATTAGTTGATTACATAACTATGAATATTTCAGTAAAAATTACTGAAAAACATGCAAACATTTCCACTAATGTAGCTATAAAATATTTAAGAAACTTTTTTGTTAAGAAAAAGACAAATTTAATAGGCTAAAAAAGAGCAGTAATTTATACTTAGTTTCAGAATTTTTGCTTAACATTTTAAATTTGAAATGATGTGTCATCAGCTTTTACATTTTCTGAAATCGTATACTTACATGTTAGATATGTAAAATGCAAAATAATCCAGTTACATAATAGTTTTCTTTGTTTTATTCTGCAGATGGTCAAAGGTTTTCAGAGGCTTTTGTGTCTGTATATTGCTGATTTTATTACATATTCTACATTCGTATTTTCACTTTATGCCTATGTCCTGCATCAAAGTACATCAATGCACATGCTCTATGTAGCACATTTTTATGATGAATTTGTATAAGATGCTTTTTCATTCCTTTGAATTAGGCTCAGGTATTTTGTTGTTGGCCTTGCAACATAAAATTTTATTGGGGGTGCCTAAAATAAACCAACATTCAGCATCATACCTTTCAAAGTTCAAGTTTTGATATAATATTCCAAAATATTTTATGATGAATTTCTCAAATTTGGCAAGCAATCAAAATATCCATAATAATAATTTTTGTATGTTATATTTTTCAGAATTCACTACTATATTCTTGAAATGTACCATATTTTAAATAGAATATGGTATAAACTATTCAAGATAATGTTGTAACTGGATTCACAGTCAAGTTTTATTTGTATAAAGTTTATTTTGTAAAAATTACAATAAATATTTTCATATAAAGATGAACCACTTCTCAATAATAATAGTTTAACAGAATTCATTCATTAATCATATAGTTTACAGATGAAAGTAGAATTCAAAATTTGAATGCTGATTCAATTCCACTAATGTCTCCTTTCAAAATCTGATAATTACCAAGCTCCAGGAGTATGAGGTAGTTATTTTCCTTATATTCTTATTGTAAACTGTCAATGAATAGATCTTTATTAAATAATAAAATTTAGTAAAATAATATTCTCTCATTGAAGCAAAAGCTACTAGCATTTTTCACAAAGGTTTTTTTATATGAATTTATAGCTTCATTAATCACTCATCAAAGTATTTTTTCAGGCTTTTGATGATCTTGCACCACTGTTCAGTTAAATAGTTTTATTTTTTTTTATAAAACAATGATTCCAGTTTTAATAATTCAATGAATCTTTTGAGGAAATTTTTTTGAACTTGACCAGGCATGTTTCATGAAATAAGAACAAGTAATTATCTGATAGTGCTAAATGTGAAAGTTCTGTGCTCATTTGTAACATAAAGACAGACATTATCATGAAGCAAAATTGCTACAAATTATTCTTTACTCTTCTAATGTATCATTTAAACAAACCAATTGTTCATTAGAATATTCTACACTAACAGTTTATCTAATTTCAAGAAATTTATAATAAATGATTCTCTTTGAATTCTACCAAAAACAATAAATGCTTTCCCTAGTAGATTCCATTGTGATATTGAAAACTGCTCATGATTTTATTTATTTAGGATTGTTGCAATAAATCAATTTTCATTAGCAGTGACTACTTTTTTATTCCAAAATGATATTTTCTGTTGTGAAAGAAGACAAGGACAAGTTCAAAATTTCTTTTCTAGCATATCTGAAATTTTCCAGCAGGTTGTAAACCATGTGTACCACCATTGACTGATTTACTTTAACAAAGAGATGAATAAAATGTTAAAGGCACTTCTGACATATCTCTAACACTATACAAAAGATATTACTGGGAACTTTTGCATCATTCTTAAATTTCTGTCATATCCTTGTAGATTTTTTACTGACATAAGGGCTTACAATTGAACATTAATTTCTATGGAGTTTTGAAAAATGTAGATGCCTAACTACAATTAAGAATCTACCATGAGCATTAATTTTGTTTACATAAAGATTTTGAACATGCATTTTACATTTTCAGCAGAAAATATTATTCATTTCAGGTGATAATTGACTTATCTAGAGCCAACTTTAAGGACGATCCTCTTTGGTACACATTACGACAACATGATGAGTCCAGCATTTCACTGCCCGCATCTTCATCACGCACAGTAAGTGGAAAATTCTCAGTCAACTCTGACTTCATAGCATCTTGTCTTAGTTATGAAATCTGAGTAAATAATTATTAAAAAGTTTTCTATAATAACTGAAATTATTTTTTTATTTTAGATACACATATATTTTACTATGAGGTTGGTGCAAAAATAATGTCGGTTTTGACGTCATTTTTAACGTCAAAAACCGACATTATTTTTGCATCAACCTAATATTTAAAAAAAAAAAAAAAGACACCAGTATTCAGAGAACAATTACTTATTTATTTTAGTGCATCATTTTACTAAACAATTATTGTCACATGACATATACAATAGTCAGTGCATTATGTAAACAAATTACCTGTAAATAATCAGCAATGCCTTTTTATAGCCATCAGTCACTTATATTATTGTCAACTAAAACTGATTTACATTTACATAAGTAGCAAATAATCATTCTAAGTAATGTGGTTAATCAAAATAAGTACTGCATAATTTGTTATGTTAAAATATCTCACCTGTATTTAACATCTTTTATAAATAAAGGAATCCAAATAATATTTAAGTACATTTATCATAAGAAAATATAGTGTTTCTCTCAATAGTTGTAGTTTGGGTCAAATGGATTTGTTATAAATGCTAAAATAGCTATTATAACTTAATATAAATCCATCTTTTCAGTTCTTTAGTAATTGTTTTTGTTACTATTTTGTGTTATATTTATCTTTTTACTGTTCTTACTTGCATAACATTATAATTTAATTTCTCCTTTTCCTATCTCTACTCTAAGTAATTCTTCTGTATTATCTTTCTTTTCTTTAAATAATAGGTCTTTATAAATCTCTATGTCCACTTGTATCTGTGTATGCCTGTCTGTTTAAGTGACTAGGTAATCTCTGTTGCAGATGCCTACTCAGGTACATTTGTGTTTGTCCAACATCCACAGAACTAGCTTGTAGTTTATATGGCAGATATGTTGAGCAGACCTTAGTTATAGTTTTTGGGAGAGAGAATATAATCTGGCATGATCAACAGACTGAACAAGGCCAGTATGCTCAAACCCTCGATCATTATGACTTGTGACTTTGTGCAAGCACAATTATCAGCAGTTTCCAAACAGTTTCATCAGCCCAATTTCACTCATAAGGATAGGGATCAAACCTTGGTGTGGTTTTCAGGCACTTCCCAACACTGCTGCACACTAAGATTGTCTCCCCAGACTGATATTCCATCCTGGGTATGACGATAAACTGCATCCAACAGCAAGGCCTCTGATTGAGAGGTTTTGAAGAGTGCGTAACAACCTCTTAATTGGTGTTGTTCCCAAGTCCACTCTGACTCAGGGTGGTGGCACTTGTTAGGATCCCAGCTATGGGTAAATAGTTCCCCCCCCAAAAAAACTGGAGTCTGAATACTAAGAAAGTGTAAAGATATATTTTTATAATAAAAATACCAGCAATACAAATGACAATATATAAAATTCACATTCACAAAAAACGATTCCCCAAAACTATACATTTCCCTCAATGGTGCCACCTGTTTGCCATGGGTGGCAAACTGTGATGCCTAGGGATGGAGTCTTGCTGACTGAGTGACTCCTGATCTGGTATAAAATGACCAGGAGTGTTCACAGCACATCACTTCGATCCCTACCTGGGATAGACAGGTAGATGGAATAGCCCAATCCATTCTAATTGGCTATTCATGTAGTAACAAGGGCTATTTGGGATGATAGATAATGGCTCCAACATGGCTTTGAATCCTTACACCATACTATATTTGGGTAGATATGGTGGGGAATGCTGGTACTCATATTCACTTTCATCATAACTATACAGTCTGTGTAGTCATGACGGATCAGGTCGAATGGGATTAGTCTCCCCTGGTAGTGTCCCTTAAGAAGGAACTCCGATGTGGGTGGGGAACACAGATGGTGAATACAAAATTCAAAATTATATGGTTATCTCTTATAAACAAACCAAGAGACAACATGAGACTTCAGAAACTTAAAATGAAAATGAAATATAAAAAAAAAACAACAATTTCCAACTTTCATAGTTATAGAATCATTAGATGGTGAAATATCAAAAGAAAAGAAATTTTCATTAACTTGAAGGCACCGAAATAGAAAATGACTGATCAACATAAATTTTTGGGAATCTTTTTTGATAAAAAAACTTACATTTCTCCCCCACTTAAAATACATAAAACAGAAATGCTTTAAAGTATTACAATTACTATGGGTTGTGACTAACACTGACTGGGGAGAAGATCACATATCACTCCTAAAATTATATAGAGCTCTAATAAGATCTAAATTAGACTACAGATGTTTCATATATGGTTTAACCCAGAAATCCTATCTAAAAACTCTTCATCCATAGATCATACAGGATTAAGACTGGCTCTGGGTGCCTTCAAAACATCACCCATAGAAAGTTTATATGCTAAAATTCATGTTTATTGATCACTACATGTATTGATCAATTTTCAGATTATATACATAATGCTCAATGCCAACATATGTAATTGTGTGAAAAGGTAACAAAATTGTTGATATGTGGTTCTTTAGTTGCCATTGATAAATGAAGTAATTAGGTGTAAGGGTGTTGTTGGTGAGGCTGAGAGTTCAAAAATTTCTTGGGTCAGTTGACCAAGATCATGTTGATGGTACTGAGAGAGGTCTGGAGTAGATTAATGAAACCACATGGTAGCACAAGTGGGGTGTCATTGGCAGGGTTGATTTGTCTAACTTCAGGGTTGAAATCAACACTGGTGAGGTGTGTGGATGGGCCAGTGGTCTTGTGATGTTAAGGCATTGAACTGTTGTCAGTGAAGTGTGCAATTTTTATATCTGTGGTTTAATAAGTGCTGGCTCCCATACTCATATTTAAAAAAAAAAATTTCTGGCACCATTCATGATTGGCTATTGTATTTTAGATTTTTGCAGAGATTTCTTTTGTGGACTGAATGTGATACTCAGTACCCCTGCACAGAAGACAACTTCTTTATTTTGTTTTGCTTTCTTAGTGTTCACATCCAGCTGACATGTCTTGTGAAATGTATTTGTGAATCAGAAAGTGATCTTGAAAAAGTAATATAACATGCCTATATGCCATTGTGATATTCAGAAGACTTGCCTTTTCCTTTCTGGAACAAGCCTTTTCCTAGTAATCACAAGCCTTTTCCTAGTAATCTCCCTTTTGACTTACTATCAATAACCTCCCTTTGTTGTTGACTCTTCAATTGATAAAGGAGCCATCTTGTTATCTTCTTAAGGTCTCACATCTTTTTAATTCACCCATAATATTTGTTATATTATCATGTACACTTCGTATACTGAATGTAACAACTATTATAAGACTCAGGTAGTATTGTTGTAAAAATGATTCATTTTATACAACAATGCTGAATACTTGAACAGAACATAATGAAAAATAATTACTTTTTCTAATTGATATAAAATACATCATGAATGTGCAGAAAATGGCATATGTTAAACATTATTTTTATTATATACAGTTAAACCAATTTAAACTACCAAATTTAATAAAATTCATTTAGCTCTAAAGATTATTCATTCTAATTTCCCACTATGTAAATTTATTTACATTGAAATCAGATATATTATGAATGTATGCATAATGAACAAAAAATTTAGAGTATTTTTGCAATGCATTTTGAAGAAAGAGGCTCCATTGTAGCTAAATTGCATCATATACTGGAAGGTATTGATAGAGCTGTCTGCCATGCTGTTAAATTTCAATTTGATTTTACATATAAAAATTAGATATAACTTTTGTTCCATTTAAAGGTTGGGCTTTTTTCACCAGCCTTTTCATTGAATCTTTTTATACTTTTTATTTTTTTTATACTTTTAATGTGATCAATATTTGATTATAAAACAATAAATAAATAGAGTAAACTGCACAAAGAGAATATGTGTAGAATTATAACAGATAAATAGAATAAAAGTATTTACTATGTTTGGCTTAGTAGGACACAAGACTACAAGTCTGGAGTCCTCACTCAAGATTAAACTTACTACAATGGTAATCGTCTGTAAGACAGGTTTTCTGTTACTAAACTGTTGCATAAATAAAGAAAAAAAGATAAGTGTTTAATGATGAACACAAAAAACAATTATGTTTTGTTAGTTTCTTGGCCCTGGAATACAAAGAATCTAAGAATTTTAGTGAATGGTCAATCTATTATATATCCAGAAGAGAGAACTTATCTTCAATTTCAACTAATTAAAAGACTGTATTACTTTTACAGAGAAACAAAACAAGAAGAAAAAATATATAAATTGCTGTATTATTTATAAAAGAGAATATCAAATTTGCAATGATAATTCTACTAAAAAAACACCATTTAATATCTATATACTGTGTATAGTCATGACTGCTTCTGGGAAAAATAGTGGAGGAGTTCTCCATGGATTCTCTACAGTTTTGAATCCAAATTTATCATTTTCTTAATAAACTGACTGCTGGACCAACTTTGCTTCTGTAGTTTGAACAGCCTCTATACAGACATATCACCAATTGATCAACTTTTCTAATTGGCTAGGGATATTATTATAAGTCTTCAGGATGAGTCTGATATGGTCCCTGTATTGCTTGTACTGATCACTGATAGCCTTTTCACTTGACTCTAATTCAGCAAAAGAACCTTGTTATGAGGATAATGTGAGTAACCTGATGTAAATGCTGATCAACATGCATGGTCTCAATGTTTGCTGAATGAAATTCCAAATTTCAACATGCATGATACCTTATCCTACAAATGTAAACCGGTGAATTCTTTGTAGGCAGAACATGTGGAATCATTCAAGTGTTCACAAATGGTATGAGACTCAAGATTTGAAATCATATAAGAGACTCAAGATTTGAAATCATATAAGAGACTCAAGATTTGAAATCATATAATAGACTTCTTTGGAGATGGTGATCTTAGTGGTGAGATTCCTGTTCAAAAAGTCATGTTTGGAAAGCCATCCAGCTGCTAAAGAGGGAAGTCAAACAAAACACTGAATCTCCTCTGTGTTATATTATTACTGTGTTACTGCAAATGAGGACTGATACCAACAAAAAAGGCAAGCTGTTTCAGAGGTATCTGATATTTGGAGTTACAATAACATGGCAAAAAAAAAGTGACGATGTGTGTGAAAATGATGGAAGGATTCCAGCCAAACATTTCAACACCGGCCAAGCTGGACACTAAGTTTAATGCTTCAGAAGGATGGAAGCTCTGGAAACGGGGGAATAATTACAGCACACGACCACATAGTACTGGGTGTAAGAGACAACCAGGCATGCACAAGAATGCTACAGCTCTCAAACAATGTATTGACATATGCCAAAGTTGTGAAGTTATGACTACACAGTTGAAAATTATGATGGACCTGAAATATGATAGACAAAATAAACCTGTGTGCAAAAAGTTACAACAGAAATACCATGAACAGGGGCAAATAGACTAATTTCTGTGGCAAGACACACAAAGAACAGAAAGAAGCATGTCCTGTGTGGGGTCAAAAATGTAAATTTTGCAACAGTAGAAACCATTTTGCACTGAAATGTCTGAAGAAGCATTCTATGGGGAAAACAGAGCTTAAGACTAAGCATAAAATTGTAGTTGTAAAGAAAAGAAAAAAACTGTCAACTTATAGTAACAACAAACATCTGCAGTAGATTTCTTCTGTCTCTCGACCACAACACTTGTAGCCAAATCACAGTTCAGATGATAGTCCATTGTAACTGTCCAACAGGCAATGTAGAAATGACAAAATGGGGTCACAAATCCAACCTTCACTTGTCACCAGCAAAAACAAGTCTTCATCTACCAAGCTCAGAAAATCAAATCTGTATATTTATTGTATATTAAAATACATAATTGGCACATGGCCGAAAAAAGAGAGGCCGCTGTATTCTGCCTACTGGACAAAATCAAGAGGTTCTCACATTAAGGGAGTGAGAAAGGAGAAAATATATATATATGGCCATGGGAAATATAAAGCCTGAGCCACTCGAGATGAAAAAGCGGGGCCAAATCAAACTGGAGAGGTTGGGAATCTCAACTTGGATCATAACTAAAGATTTAGCCAGAAGCAGGCCAGGAACAATAGTACAATGGCACACAAAGCTTTCTAACCTAATCAAGGGGAGGGCTCCACAGGAAACTACCCCAATGTAACGTAGGTTGATCTAAAAGAGAAAATCAAGGCTAGCCCCATTCACACAAACCAAGCTCACCTCAGTCACCCACCTTTCGCTAAAGATTGTTGAATGCAAGCATTTTCTATCAGTCCTAATCTTCATCTTAAGCTGATGATCAAAGAATCGGATCAGATCCTGATGAGAAAGACGATTGCCTCGCAAGACTTCCTCCATTCGCGTCATTCAAATCACCATTCGGGTCGTGGCCAGCAGCATCAAAAACACCATTCGTTTCACCCCAGAATACAGGGGCGACACAATGTCACACGTGCATGAGTGATGAATGAGCATGAACTTATCGGGAGTGATACAAGCCATCAACTTGCCGACATGGTTCCATAGGGGGCAGACCGGAGAACAATGGTAGAAGGCATGCAAAGCCATTTCTTCTAAGCCAAGGTCACATTGCTCACAGTCTGGCAAATCTGCCAAGCCCTAAATGAATGCCTTGTCATTGAGAGATAGCCTATTCCAAATCAGTCACCAGGTAAGTGAAAACTCAGGGTTACTGAGGTAATCCACTGCTGGCGCCCAAGACCAGAAAGAGCAAAGCTCCTCCACTGACAAGTCAAGCCACCCACATAGTGGATCCTTCATGGCCCCCTCCACTAGTTGACAATAGAAGACCTTCCTGGGCAGAGAAAGGTCACTGGACTGAGGAATGACCAACAAGGCAGACCGATATTCGTGAAGGAAAACTGATTGATCCCAGGGTTTATGCTCAACCTGCGAGATGGGAGGATTGATAGTAAGGCGAGGGAAGGTGTCTCTCACAATCCCTGCCATAATCGAATCTCCTGTCAATGCACGGCGTAGAAAAGCCAACCTCAAGGCAAGTTTGTGGCTCGCCAAGTGCAGAATTCCCAGCCCCCCATGACACAGATGTTGTGCACAGACTCCTCTGTCGACCTTATGACTGTGTCCCCTCCACAAAATGGAGGATAGCAATTGCTTGAGTGCCTTCTTATGGTCCTTACAGAGGCGAAGTACAGACAAGCGGTAAAGGACAATCAGGTGGCAATCTCTGTCAACGCCAAGTCTCAGCAGCCGTGCTGACCTTTGCCTGTACTTCTGACCAAATTTTCTCCAGCTGGAGGTCAGCTCCAAACCACACTCCAAGAATGCAGACAGGACCGTCTGTCCAACCAAAGGGCCCCAGAAGATTGACCCTCTTTCAGGCACCTAATCACAAGCCAGAACACTTGTCGCAGTTAATCTTGTCCCCTGTCACCTTTTTGTACCAATCAAGTGCCTTCAGTACCACCTCAGTGTTATTATGGGACAACACATCGGCGTACACAGAAACCCTGGCTCAAGCCCCTCTAGGGACAGCAATTCCATGTAGGGCTAGACTGCACACTCTGTCCCTTAGCCGGCAAAGAGGAGGCTTCAACACCAAAGCATAAACCAGGAGCGACAGTGGACAACCCTGATGAACTGACCGAGATAGTGCAAAAGCACCTGACAGCTTCCCGTTCACCTGTACCACAGCACTGGGAGAGCAATACAGCAGGCTAATCCAGTGGCAGAAGTCAAATTTGAATCCGGCGGCCTGCAGGAGAGCAGCAAGGTAGCGATGGTCAACTCTATCGAATGCCTTGGACTGGTCCAAATTGATCAGCGCAGCCTCATCATCATCTTTTACGCCCTCTATGATTATGCAGATCAGATGCAGATTGCTCTGAATTGTTTGGCTCCTCAAGGCTCCTTGCTTTAAGCAAGACTATTTGGCAAAGTTCTTTCAGCGAAGCAGGGACGAGTAAGGACCAGGTTTTGTCCATGTGCCTCTCCGCCCTACTTCAGCCAGCACGTTTTTCTACTGGTTCCTCTGTTTCGTCTCCCTCCTCCCTAGTCCTATTCAAGGAAGCAGAACATGGCAGAGGCATTTCCTCCACCTCAGTGTCCATACAACCCACTAATATGGCCCCACATTTATATTTCAGGCTAATTTCTAACAGGCATATTTGGTTTATAGTCAATTTATGTCTGTTTTATGTAAAACATGTTAAAACTATCCAAAAATACACAAACAGGTTATTTTTTTCTCTTTTTAAACAGAAAAGTAATAATAAAAGATTGTAAACAAACAAAAAGAGTTATTAAAGAATTAAGCAGTAATACAACGAAAATACAAGTAAAAAAAAATTGCTAACAGTTTCTCCATAAATCAATTTTTTTTACCTTTGACTTTTTTTAAATATTCTACAATATTTTTTTGAATGTCATCTGATGAAAACTTTCATTTGTTGTTGCAAAATTTAGTCACAACAATTTTTGCTGCAAAGTGAATTAATTTTTCTGTGTATTGTTCACAAGTGTTACAAACCCTCATCTAAATTTATTATAAAAGCTATATCAATGTTCATATTTTAGAAGCATTCTAAATAAAAAGCTCAGTACTTTCAGAAAACGTAAAAATAGGAAAGCAAAAAGATAAGGTAGAATTGAATGTTGACAGATATTAACCAGACTGTACGCTTTCTTTCTCTTTTAATCACGTGTTGACAACATCATTTAGCCCAACGGATCTCAGATAGAGAAACTGAAACACTTTAAACTTTCTCTGACCTTGCAGATGAGAGAAAGGATCAATGACCTTATTTCACTCACACAGAAAAAAGGTTCATATTTGAAAATAAGGACCACGTGATGAGAAAAAAGATTAAATAAAAAAAAAAAAAAAAACGAACAGCGAAACGAAAAAGTTAGTCCCTATAGATGTGATAGTCCTGTAATGGTTATGTGAAAAAAGTCCCTGTCCAAGTTTTTAAGACTGGCAGGATGAGTCTGTTGTGACCGCAATAGTCAGCTATAGATTTAGGTATGCGAAAATGTGTCTATTTTTGAATGAAACGGATAGTTGGCTATGAAGGTGATAATCAGTTATAAAATTGGTCATACAAAAAAAGTCCCTCTTTGAACTGAACAGACGATTAACTACAAGTACAAAGATCAGCTATAGATTTGGATATACGAAAGAAGTGTTTGAATTCAAGGAAATAAACTCCGGCATATGAAGAATGCTGCTACATCAAGATGAAAGAAAGGTATGTACTTTCATGAAAGCTAAGAGAAAGACAACAACTTTAATTCATTCATCGCCCAAGGCCCTAGACCAGATGAAAAGAAAAAGAGAGTAACAAAAGATCTCAAAAAGAGATACTTATACAAAAAGAAAGAGAGGAAAAACTTCAAGGGAAATTCAAGACCTGATGAAAGGAAAAAGAAAGAGAAAAGACCTCAAAAGAGACGCTTATACAGAAAGGAAAAGAAATAGATATAAGAAACATTAAAGGAAAAGAAGTAATAAATATGAGAAACATTAAAGGAAAAGAATTTTTATTACGACCATATAAGTTCGTTGTTTCTCTTATGTTTTCATTTTGTTTAATGTGTTTTTTTTATGTTTATACTTTCATGCAAGCCTGGCATGAGGTTTTTTTATTATAAGTTTCTCTCTGCTTGTTTTACCTTTTCATGTTTTGTAAATTCATGCAAGTGTGGCACATGTTTTGTAAATTAATACAAGTGTGGCACAAGATCATATGTAGATCTGTAATTTACCTTTCTGAATGTATAGGTTCCCCTCGCACTATTTTGTCCACAATGTTTATTTTTGACATATTATTTTTTTTTTGTTTTGCCTATCTTTCATTTTCCCTCTGTTGTATGTTTTGATAATAAATTTATTCCTCGTCTCTATATCTGGCTTACCATTGTTTGTCGCCTATTGTGTTTTTTCCTTAATCGTTTTCACTCAGCCGTGTATGATCAATCGAAAAGAGACCCTTGGGGAAGGAAATATTTTATAAGAATTGTATAAATGTTAAAAATAATAATACAGGTTGCGATTCTCTTCTATCTCCACTATCAATCCAGTAAGAGGATGGGGGAGGGTCGTAACACAGGTAAAAACATATTTTGGAGAATAAGTTTCCAATATTCTTTCAACAGACTCTCTTGTAATGGATTCATTATGTTTTACAATAAATTTATCTATATAGTCAAGTATAGCAAAACAGGCATAAACAAACTCTGACATTTGGCTTGATGCAACCGTAAGACCTCCTCGAGAAAGTAAGTCAAAGTACTGTTCTCTGTAGCATCATCACTATCATTGCCTACTATAACTGGGGAAGACATTTCACATTGCAAACGTTTAATTAATTTTTTTGAATTTTCTCTAATATGCAAAAAGATGGGAATGGAAATTTCTCGAGAAGTAATTTGTAGACTTGTTGAGATGTATAACACAGTAGTAAGGCATAACATACTAGTTCTGCAGAAAATGAAGGACAACCTCTTGGTTGGTAATGTTGTTTTTTGGGGGGGTTTTTTGTAATTCTTTTAGAATTGAGTATGGTTGTTTTTCCACCACATTTTCTAACATGGTACATCTTGCATTATGTCCATGTATAAACCACTGAAGTAATGATGTAGAGGTTCCATCACACTGGAGCTGGATGTGAAGTTTTTGGTCAATGTGAATACATTCTTTTATAGACAGAAATTGTGTTTCAGGGTCAAAACTATTCTATGAATTAGAATATAATCTTCCTTTTTTTTTTTAAATTCAAAACCGTTAGGACGACACTTTGCTTCTTCCAATTGAGTAAAATCCTTTATCTTATCAGCTGAAATAAAATCATGTATTTCATCAGTTTGAACCAGTCGTTGTTTTGGAGGCTTTCTGAATTTCCCTTGTATTCAGCAAAAGAGAGTTTTCTTATTTTTTTCTGAATATATTATAGGTATTGGATGTAAATCCCAATCTAGTCATTTCATTTTCCTTTCAAAATAAATTTCTCCTCAAAATGTTTCATACAGAGAACTGAATTTTTCATAGGAAACCAATCAATATGATTAACAAATTTTATCTATTTTTTTTTTTTTTTACAAGGTTGGATTTTTGAAGAGGAAAAGAAAATGTCAAATTTTTTCACTGTTAGTAACATATCCACTAGAACAGCCAAATGCAGTACAATTGTTAACCATGTTTGTTAAATAAAATATCACAACAAACTTTATAATTTAGTCTTTAAATGCAATAGATTATGAGGTAGAGAATTTACCTAATAGCATTCATTTGCAAAATGGGCTGCATACACAATTGAAAATCATAAAAGTGAGGTTAACTTACAGCTGTTTATAATTCATGGATTAATAAAAAAAAAAAAAAAAACAAGAAAAGGTGTAAATATGCATTTTAATGTTGAAAACATGTCTAGGGAATTGAAATAACATCTGATAAATTCTACGCAATTATATATTGTTAATTTACATTCTAAGAATTCAATTTTTAAAGTTACCTTGTCAAACTGGTCAAGGACTGTACATAAGATTGTAGTCTCTACTTACAAAAAGGGGAATGTTATATTATTGTCTAATGTATACACCCTTTGCATCATAGTTTAATGTTGCTCCCTAATTGACCTTAAGGAACGTGATTTTTGCTCCCTTATATGTCTTTTTTTCTCTCTAAGCCCTTTCTCATTCTCTTTCTTCTGGTACCTAATAAACACCAGTCATGTTTCATGTTGACTCTCAAACCTAGTTTGTCCCTTTTCCATGACACTGTAATGTAACACTCTGTCAGAAAATCCTATGTGAACATGCTCACATTCCTGAGATCTTCATTTCCCACATGAAAATCATATAAGATTGGGATTGTAATTTACTACAAGATCTCAGTTTCCTTAGTATTAATCTTGTGCCCAGCATGATTCTATGCATCACTCATGGTGTTTAGCCATTGTTGAAATGTTGACGGGTATGGCTAATGAGAATTGCCTTCCATTGGCATTTCATTTACATACTTCTAAAAACTGTAAATTATTTCACTTTTTGCCATTTGATCTTTTTTAAAGTATTCTATACATTAATTTCATCTGATTATGTCATTTTCTCTTCCTTTCAGAAAAGTAGTCAGGATCCTGATGATATTCAAAAAGTTCATCTATCTCCACCAGCAGGATCTCGAGGTTTCAGTGATAGTGACATGTCAGAATTTGATTATGATGATAGTTTTCAAACAGGTGAGAATCTTGTATCATTTTATAGTTATTTTGTTATTGTCTTCTACAATTACATATTGATAATATTAATTCAGTGCTGTAAGAAAAAAGTTTTTCATTTTTCTTAACATATTCAAAGTAAAATTAGAAATTTGTCTTAATAATATCACTTCCTTTTTGTCAACTGAATTTTCTTCTTATCCAGTTTTAATTAAGAATATGGACAACATCAGTGAAATTTGTTTCCCTATAGAATAAGTAAAATCTGTTGTATCAAAGAATTTCCTTCAATTCTTGTACAATATGGCAGTATAAATGATAAAAGTGAAAATGCTTACTGTAGAGTAAGACAGGTGGCCATATCATACAGAGGGACATCCATAAGAACAATACCAGTAACCCATTCATGAAATGGACAAACCTGGCCACATGCAAGACGTGGTATGCATGTGAACAAGAATTGCAGGTAGTCTGAGAAAGTGGACAGATTGTAACCATCACTCAGGCACTTTACATGGCAACACCAATAGAATAATTTTTTTTAGAACTCAAAAAAATACCAATGTTCAAATTGAGGACTTTGAAACATAGAGATGAAACCAGCTATGGACCAACAATATTTGCAACTTATGCAACAATTTGTTGAACTACAAAAAGAAAACATCGCACTATGAAAGGAAGGACTTTGAGCCCCAGCCAAACATGTCTCAAGTTAGAAAACTGGAATGACCTGCGATAGGACAGGACATAACGAACAGCAGCTGGGCAATGTTTATTGATGCATGAACCTGTTATAAAGAGATGTGTGAACTAACAGACCCAGCATTTACCCAGAACAATCTGAGGACAGCATGTCCTCCAGAGGTAAACAGACTGCTATTTAAACTAGTGAGGGCCATGACACTCAACTTTGCAACAGAAGAACAGCTGTTACAGCCTGTCAGGGGGTTACACAAAGAAGTGCAAGGGTTTTACTCCATGAGGCAGAAAGAGTGGCAGTCAATCACCCATTTTTTAGCACAGCTACGAGCCTGGGCAAAATTTTGTGAGTTTATAGTTACTTGCTGAAACACAACAAACTGCAGTTGACAAGTGAATTACTCCAACAATATGTTACAGGACAAATGGTGGCAGGAATTGCTAATGTCAAACACTAAAGCAAGATATTGAGCAGAAATTCAACAGGTTAGTCAGCCTAGAAATGGCGGAGAAGTTGGCCCTTTATCTCCACAGCACTATACACCACCATTACATTATCCAATGTGTGAAAGTCAAACTATGATTAACAATCCTAGAAAGTCAAGTCCTCCCTGATCCCACAATATGCCAAGCCCTGCAGGGGGTATGAAAGGACTTCACATCCCAATGGATCAGAAGGGCTACCTAGCAGCCAAGTTGGCATGTTTTAATTGTGGATTAATTGGGCACATGAAGAGGGTGTGCCAGAGACCCCAAAACAGGGCCACTAACTAATCGACAAAGAGCATGACAAAACAGAAATCTCATGTTTTCACAACCAAAGGGTGGTGAAAACATGAGAATCCCAGCAGGATTGCTCGCTAATTCATACAAGGTAAATAGAGGGGTAAAGGGAACCCAGCGCAACCAAAGGCATGCTTCACTTCATTTGGAATGGAAGCAAGTTCTGAGGAAGGTCTCCAGATCCACCATCATCCTTGTGGAAGTAACCATGATTCTGAATAGCCTTCACACCCACCAAATTACAACAGCAGCTGACAGTGGAGCACAGACATGCTCCAGTGGACTGGTGATACAGAAATTTCTTAGATGCCCAGATGAATACTTAGTGCCAGCTAGTCACTGAATCCAGAGTTGGTTCACGGGAAACACACCAAACCATATATGTGTTGAAGAAGAATACACATCCGAATCGACCTCTACTACCTCCCAACTTTCCAACCTCAACATGGCAGAACATGGCAAGCAGTGACAATGGAAAGGCCCCATGTGGATGCCCTAGAAGAATGGCTATCTCACCTAATCTGGCAAACATCCCAATTACCCCTATGGAGAGCAATAGACCCTGACTGTAGCAATGGATGCTGGATTATTTTGAATCCAGCATATTCAACATATGTCCACACCAACCACTACAGACCATGGAAGGAAAACCAATCAACTTCATTCTGGAGTCAGCACCAACAGCTCACCCCAATCCCAGTTCCACATCATTGGAAAAAAAGGGTTAAACGAATCATCAACTGAGATGTTACACTTGGCATCATCGAATCAGTGTTGGTTGGTACGCTCACAACTTGGTGCTCTAGGATGGTGGTTGCACCAAAAAATGATGGCTTGCCCAGGTGCATGGTAGACTTACAGAAGCTCAATGCTAATACTATGAGGGAGACCTACTATGCCCCATTTCCATTTAATCAGGCTTCAATGGTGCTAGCACATATGAGGAAAACTGTCCTGGACACATGGAATGGGTGCCATAACCTTCCCCTCTCCCCAGATGCACATGACACAACTACATTCATCACTGAATGGGGCAGATACTTTTTGGCCCCACAGGGATTCCACAAGTCAAGAGTTGCATATACTCATTGATTTGATGATATAACCATCAATATATGGTCCAGAAACCTGATGTATCGATGATAGTATACTCTGGGATGACTCCACAGAAGCATCATTTTGGCACACAATGGACTATATTAACTACTGCAGCAACAATGGCATTGTCTTCAATTTCACTTCATAGAAAAGGAGGTCAATTTTGCTGGGTTCCGTATAATGGAGGACAGGGAAAAACACACTAAGAGGATGACGGAAGCAATCCTGCAGTTCCCTACACCCAAAAACCTCACCAACATCAGATCCTGGTTTGGAATTGAGAACCAAGTCTCATATACATTCTCCCAAACCAAGATAATGGCTTCTTTCCAGGAATTGCTAAAAACAAAGGACCGGAAGTTCTACTGGGACAATACACTCGACTAAATATTCAACAAATCAAAACAAAGGATTGCACAAGAAATCGAGGTCAATGTCAAGACATTCAAAGTAAATAGGCCAAAGTGTCTGTCAACAAACTTTAGCATAACAGGGGTGGTTTACTTTCTGTTCCAGAAGCACAGTAACTGTGTCATTGAAGTGGGACTAATTTGTGGTGAAGACCACTGGAAGCTAATTCTAGCAGGAGCCTGATTCACTAGTGACACTTAGTCATACTATGCACTAGGGGGAGGCACTAGCACAAGTATACAGATAGTCGTGTTAAATGTTCATATTGGGATGTTCAAAGCTACTAGTAACAGTTGACCATAATCACCTAATAAAAATTTTCTTGGACAAGACTCTGGAGGACATAAAAAAACCCAAGTATTCAGCCTCAAAGAACATTCATTAATGTACAAGTTCTATATAATGCACCTCTCTGGCAAACACAATGTCACACTGGATTGCACATCAAGGTACTCTGCAGTGCCAAGACATGATGGTACAAGATTCAGCACAGATGATCAACAGTGGCATAAAGGCATCATTTAATTCCACCTATGAACAAAACCCAAGGTTAAAGGCAATCATGTGGGACAGGAGCTAAGTTACGAGGAATGTTAGTCCCTGGTGAAACACATATGGAAGGGGTTCCCCAAGTTTTGGTATGAACTACCAGTGAATATCCACTGATTTTGGCCGATGAAAGAAGCATTATACTCTCTGGAAGAAGTGACAATAATGGACAAGATACTCATACCCAAAAGATGACAGGGAGAAGTACTTGAGTCATTCCATTCCACACATCAGGGCATTAATGGCATGCTGGCAAATGCCAGACAATGATTATTTTGGCCAGGGCTAGACACGAGTATTCAACAGACTAGAGCCCAGTGCAGAACATGCAATGTAATGGCCCCGTCACAGCCTAGGGAACCCTTGATGCCACTGACGAATCCCAAATTCCCATTCCAAAAGACAGTGACAGATTTCTTCAACCTGCAAGGAAAAAATTACTTGGTATACACAAATCAGTACACAGAATGGTAGAAGTTGTCCTTATGTCATCTGGGAAGGCCAGAGCAGCATGTGACACCCTATAGAATTGGTTCTTGCACATATGGTGCCCCAGAAGAAATTTGTCCAACAGAGGACCACCATTCAATTCCCAGGTATGTAATGTGTTCCTCAATAATTAAGGAATAAAAAAGCATACATCATCAGCATACTATCCCCAGAGTAATGGATTGGCAGAATTGGCAGTAAAAACAGCCAAGCAAATATTGGTGGACAGCACTAACCACCTATGCCATGACCACACGGTCAGATCCCTATTAACATACCATAATACCCCGTTCAAGACCTGGACATGTCTCCGGTGATGATGTATGGATGTATGATAAAAGACCATCTCCCAGCCCTCCAAGACAACTGAATTCATAAATAGTTGGATGAGATCAGCCGGTATAGGGAGACAGCAATGGCCAAAAGACATATGAAGAATGAAAAGTTTCTGGCACTGACAGTCACCCACTTTGGGAACTAGAGATTGGGGAATACAGAACCAAGCTGGTTTATACCCACACCAATGGGGGAAAACTGGGAGAGTTGTGGAGGCAATAGGCAATACCACATACACATTGACAGGCACAACTAGGTGACCTGGTATAACTGCCACTTCCTCTGGAAGACAAACCCAAATGTGGACATCCCATACCATCCATAACCAGAGGCTGTCCCCCAGATACCGGATACATCAGATGACCCAATGGGGCCTGGACCCCAACATCAACAACCCAACGAATGGACCACACCTATTGAAACCCCAGGTACCACATCAGAAGAAATGGAAGTAGAGTACACAGATGGCTTGGAGGGGATGGAAATCCTCACATATGATGGAGATTGATGAAAGCCAACACCAAATAAATCAACCACCACCAAACAGGGCCCACATTGCAGTATGAAAACATCATGACCACCTTGAACTCTACCCCCACAGATGCATGGTACGTTGCACAAGTACTCAAGGATGTCCCTACAATGGACCACAACCTAAATGTTTTGTGGTCCCATGATGTGGTGGATGTAGAGTAGGGTAGGCAGCTGTATCATAAGAACAACACTAGTAACCCATTCAATGGACTAACCCAGCCACATGCATGACGTGGTATGCATGTATACAAGGCTAGTGGGAAGCCTGAAAAAGTGAATAGCTTGCAACTATCACACAAGCACTCTACACTTAGTAATCAGAACAAAATTACTATTCAGTTTTTCATTTGAAATAGATTTAAAGTTACAAAAATCTGTAAATAATGTACATATTGAATTATTAGTATTTTTGTTCCTTGACCCAACATTAGTCACATGTTACACCTGACAGATAACAACTTGCATTTGTAATCAGTTTTGTCAGGAATAAACAAAGAATGCAACAGGATAAAAAAATAAACAAACAGATGTGAGATGTATATAAAAATAAATATTTAAACAGTGAATTACAGAAACCCACTTGTTTATCATAAAAAGAAAACAACAGCAAGATTAATGTTTCACTTACCAGAGGAATCAATTGGATAGCCATTAAAGTTTGTTTAAAGAAAGCAGAAAGTCCTCCATCAGGTTTACTCTACACAACACACATAACCAATGAGATGAAAGAAAAAAGCTGATACTCATGGGAGAAATTATATCTGTGTCCATACCACCACCTTTAAGAGAAATAATGTCAGTTTAGTCATTCAAATTTTCTCAGCACAACCATCTCACTTGAGGTTATTCAGTGCTTGATGTTTTTGCTTTCACACTAGTTTTTTTTTGTTACTTGTAACTGACTGCTAATTCTATTTCATTTGTTGGTATATGTGTTGCCCCAATAGCATTTGCACCCCTCCTTTTCCCTTTACTCAGAAATTCACTGATATTTTCTGATCTATTCAACAAAGCTTTACATATTCAGTTGTATCCCAACAGGACTGGACTCCAACAAACTAGGACCCAAATTTTTAGTCCTCTACTTTGCCTACATCCTGCTCTCAACTAGTCACCCAATGTACCTTTCTAACTGACTATTTTCCCACTGTCTGTTCCTAATTGCTTGAGATTTTCATTGCTTCAAAAATAAAGCTTTTCTAGTTCTTTCTAATTGTTACCACTTTCAACCAGGTAATACTTCTGGTTTATTCAAAGGTTTTTCTTTTACTTGTTTTCTTTTTTCCCATAAAGCTCCAAAGTCGCATCTTCTGAACCCCCAAACTGACTCTCCTACTCCCAGCCAGTATAACAGTAAAATACATTAATGCATTTAATTTTTTATATTACTTGACATTCAGAAAAATTATTGGAATCAGATTTGATTTTCATGATTATTTTTAACTGAACAAAGTATCTATAAATATTTAGAAAAGTAAATTATAATTACTGTACAAATAAAACTTTGATGAAAATAGAAAAAAGCCTTTTATACTCATTTACTTTTACATATATAGGCTATTAGATTATAAGTGAGTGATTGAGTACTTTTAGTTTACCTTATTCATGTAAGTCTTGTCACTATTCCCAGTAATTTCAGTTGGAAACTCTTTAATCAATGAATTTAATTATAAATTGTTTGTGTTGTTCTACTTGTTCTTTTATCATGTTTTAATGCTGAACAAAATTTATTTTATACTCTAGTTCTTTGAAAAATATGAAAATTTAGACAAAAAATAAATAATAGCACAAATAGGTACAGAAATAGGTGCAGCCAATAAAAATATTAAAGCATTTTGGAGAAATTAAACTAGCTAATGATTAAAACCTTTGACAGTTCACACTTAATGTGAAAAATCAAATATTGTGAAATAAACATTTCTAAAATGTAAAATAATACTCTAAATCCCCAACAGCAACATAATTCCATATGAAAGTGTGACAGAGGCTAACACATCCATACAACATATGGTCATCTATCATCTGGAAACTGAAAATAGCTAAAACAGAATTCCAAATGATGCTCCAACTGAATTGATCTAATAAGTAGGGTTTTCAGATTGTAATACTTTTAAAAACCCAACAATATTAAATTTTGAATTTTGCTCCATGTAACATTTTGGACTACTCTTAAGTTATTTTGGCTACAAATAAAAAGAAAGTCAATTCCAAATTTAGTAGCACTGGGCTTCCAAATAAAACCTTTATCTCCAAGTAAATAGACAAAGCTAATAATGAAGTGTATCTGTTGGGTACATTCAATCCTTACATGATTTATTTCAACTTTACAAAACACAAAATTAATTTCAAAGATAAACCTTACAGTGTGCTGAAAAGTACATTGTCAAAACAGTTATAACCACACCTTTGCACTTTATGAATTTCAATCTCAAAAATGTAGCACACTTTCCAATGTTTCTATTGATAAAGCATTTCACAGATTGGATTTTGTGTATACAAGTAAAGATGATGTGCTTATAGCTAGTGAGGATGAAGTGGAGCGTAAAGATTATTTTCATGAAGTCTTTCAGCATTTACAATATTACAGACTGAAAAATAATACCAAGCAAAATGCATTTTCGGTGCATGACAATGTTCTTCCAAGGGTATCAACTTGTTAGCAAAGTCATGCCTCTACATGAAAAGGTTAACTTAGCCCAATAACTAGCTTTTCTACTGATGAACCCATTTCCTCTCATCACTTCTTAATGACAATGGCATTCAGATTAGATTAGAGAGAAAATGATTAAAGAGCTAATGTTAAAACTGTATATAATACTTATTTAGATAAACAACTTCACACTCTAAAGTCTCAAACCATACTAAGATAAAAATGGCCCATATTGTTATAATTCAAGTCTTTTCTGACTCTAAATGGCCAGGTTAGTTTTGATGAAAAGTAAATTGGTGCCAAGTCACTCTGCATCATGATCTCAACACTTAAACCAATATTCAGATAATCAAATAAGTTATTTTTATATTCATAACAAGCCAAAAAACAAAATGAAACATGTGAGTCTGTGGTGAAACTCTTTGATTCTAATGTTTCATAATATTATTTCTTATACTATTAAAACAAACTATACTTGAATTATATATTTTGTATATGTGATTTTGTATTAATTGTAAAATATGAGTTTTTATTTATTCTTAGTAAAAATGTTTTATTTAGAATTCACGTTGTAGAAATAGCATCAAAATTAAATGAAAGAATTTCTTAATTTATATTAAGTATATTAAAGTGTGGTAAGTTGATATTTTTGTATTTAGTATGTTAATTACCATGGATTCTTTTAAGAATCAATATATTTCTTAGCAGATTCTTTTCATTTTTATTACACTTTCTGGATTCTTCTACTTAGCCTCTTAATTTTACCTGCAAAAAGAAGCAGAATATTTTACCCAGTAACCGTCTACCTTGAGTGGCCCTAGGGCTTTGTATTGGGTGAATTAACAGTAAACAAAAAAAATGAAGAACAACTAAAAGAATAAACTCAGGCAAGAAAGGAAACAAATGTCAATAAAGTTGTTTTTTTTTTATTCTCTGAAATTTTCTTTTACAAAAGAATTCTGTATCATAAAAGATCATTTTGCTTGTTACAATTTCCTCTTTATTTGTCATATTTTAAGGTGTACAAAGCTAAAATTAGGATAAACTAAGTTGTTACCTACAATTGTGAGAAAATCGTACAGTTTAATTATTTTCACAAATTCAAAGCTAATTATCTGCCGCTTGTTTATATTAAAGACATGATAATATATTAGATAAGTTGCAGCAATTTGTTCAGCTTAATTTGTTATTTACTCTGAAACTATTCTGAATGAATGTTTTTTCGGCTTATTTATACAGGATTTTTATTAATGGAAATGTTATTTGATAATTTATCTTCAGACTAGAAATTTACAATTTAATGATCTATTTATAATAGTTGCTTAAATTTTTTAAAAATTAAAGGAATAAAAAAGTTAATCAAATAATTGCTATTTTGTAACTATCATGATATTAATTTATCTTATTTTAATAAAGCTCAATTACTTAAAATATTTCAAAACTACTTACATTTATTTTTGACAGGGAGTGTATTCCATAAATTTATTTTTTCAAGATCAAATCTTATTTATAAAATATGAATAAATTTTAATGGGAATAGTTTGTTTCAATAATTTCTTATTATCTTCTAAAAGGCAATAGATAATACTTTATACAAAAAGTGCTTGTAATTGACCAACATTTTGGTTTTCATAATGATAAAAATGAAAAAAATCTGCACATATCTTTTTACATTTTCATGTACAAATAATTTGTAAATTCAGAAATATAATGATTTTAAATGTTGAGCATTTTTCATAAATTATGTAACATCAAACTTCATTAGTTTTTCAGTCATAGTAGAATCTATGAGAAATAAATTATTTCTACTTGTTATCATTTACAAAGCAGTATTTTTCTCTTCTTTTTTTTTTAACACTCATGTCTGTTTTATGCATTTTGAAGAATTTCTTTTTTTTCACTTTTATTCATCCACTGTATTCAATTGTGCCTGCATCCAACATTTAACACTGACTGCATGTTGTACTCTACAAAAAATGTCTAGAAATTATTTTTTTTTAATAAGTGTTGTGATATGCTAGGTATATAATTTCATTCTACAGCAATATGGAAAATTAAATTAATTTCAATAAAAATTGTAAACACCAATAATATCATTTAAAAGTTTACTTATCTCTCTGTCTGTCTGTCTGTCTCTCTCTCTCTCTATATATATATATATATAGAGAGAGAGAGCGAGAGAAAGATAATATTAGTGGTCAGTGTATATATATATATATATATATATATATTTATTTCAATGTCCAAGACAGAGCAAGAATATAATATAAAAGGCTCAAACACTAATATTCCATGGTTATAATTTTGTTATAATTTGAGCCTTCTATATATATATATAGAGAGAGAGAGTGAGAGAGAGAAACGTTAGTCAAATTAGTTACATTCAAATTGACTTTTGTAAAAAATGACATCAATACACAAGATGTTATTTTGTTGAATGCTCAATGATAGCCACAAAAATATTTTCAGCTACAGCAAAATAGGCTACAATAAAACATCTCAATAGATTTTTCTTTTTATCATATTCTTTCAACATTAGATTACTCTTTCTACATTTTTATCTCTGTTGTATTGTCAAATTACATGCAACATGTCCATTAATCAGAAAGATCAAGATTTATTAAATATCTAAATTTGTATAGAAGCTTTATTTTTTTAACAGTTTATCTAATATAAAATTTAACAGAACTTCTCATTAAATTTTAAATTCTCTTTAAACTAAGAAGTACTTAGAAATGTTCTCTCAACTTCATATTCATGTATTTATTGAATTAAAATTATATACCTCCTTAATATTGTACATTGTTTTTTATAAAGAAATTCTGAATCGTTCTTTTTTTTTTGTAGGGCAGGTGGTTATAAAATGAATGTACAAATATAATGATAAAGATATATCGAATTACATTATAGTCAAATTTTTACTATGTGAATATCAACAAAATCCAAAGTATCAATAAAATATATGGTTTGTATATTCAAACTTTCATTTCACTATCTTATAAATATCTCAAACTATATCACATAATAATAGCTTTTTGGTTTAAAAAAAATGCTTTTAAGTCTTTATTTAACCAATATGCAAATAATATCCCAAAATGAATATAAACTTAAGTGTCAAAAATTTAGAAATAAATTATTGGATTTGGCTGCAGAGAATTAAGGAAACTTGCAATCTTTTCTATTCATGCTCAATTGGGTTTAAGTCTAATGAGCATGATGACCACTTGATTACAATGAACCAGATCCATGTCACCTACATTTGATGAAGGATTACATTATCATTCTGGAACAAACTAACACAACAAGAAATCATAAAAAGCACATAGGATTACAAATGGTCTGCAAAAAGATGTGTGTATGCCATACGTGTCAAGATAGAATCCAGTTTCACTAAGGGTGGTCATTGTTAACACACTCAACAACATTACTTACAGTGCTACTAGCAGCTTACACAACAACTTGCTAACAGGTTGGATGCATAGCTCATACAGCCTACTCCACGATATGATCTTGACTACCTTGCTGAAAGTGCTGGAAACATGACCAATGTCTTTCATGGTCCAATGACAATGTTCTTTTGACTTTTTAATTTTTGAATGGAATGGAATGTATGATGTACAGTGCTTTGATTGATAGATTAAATGGCATCAGTGTTGAATTATAATGTAATTTAATGCAGTGTTTCCTTTCATTGGTTAGTGACCATCCTTGTCAGCTGTTCTTGTATCATATGTGAATGCCTTTAGTTTTCATGTGCCATTGATGACTGTCAAACTTCACATATTCCTAGCATACTCTAGCTTTTGTTGTCTTAGAAAAACCTAAAGCAGTTGCAACTTCTGAGATAATTCCCCATCTTTTTGACTTCAACAAACATTCTATTGCCAAATAGTCAACATCCTATGGCTGTCACAACTACACTACATTTTTATCTATTACTTTGACTTCACATATAAATCATCTAGCTGAGCTCATTTCTATAAGTGAGTGAGAGCAAAGCCACCCAGTGTACTAATGTCTTTGATTTGCACTTTACTTTATATTACTCCCCAGATTTACAAGCTTTGTTTTTAAATTCTAACTGAAATTAAAATTAATACCAATACATCTCTGAATTACCATTCCAATGTTGCTCAATTCTGCTTAGAAATCCATCTTTCACTGCTACATAGAAGATGTCACTAATTTTTCAATAATCCTCTTAGTTTCTTATTATTTATATTTCATTTGTTAACCATTACCATAATAAAAGTAAAATATACAAAAAAAGTCTTAAAACATTAAAAATAATATCTGTAGCCTCTTTGAGTCCAGTATTTGTATAAATTTTAGGTTCACTTTGTAAATTTGTCCTGATGAAAAGAAATTAATTACGTGTATTTTAATTTTAAATATTTCTATTAAACTAAAAATCTTTCTATTTACTGATCTTTTAAAAATCACTGAATTTTTTATATAATTTTCTACAAGTAAACATCCAGTTTTTTTACTAACAAACAATTTAGTTTGTATTTAATGTATACAATTTGCATGCTTTTGTACTTCAAGTGTTCACTTTCTGAATACAACATTTTTATAAGACTTGTTTGTGACGATTTTAATTTATTTTCAATTACTATTTATATAATTCTGCTGTTATCTATGTTAAATCTATTAATTTTTTTACTAGTTTTACCCCATATTGTGATAAAAATGAACTATAATAAAATTAATAATGTCATGGAATCAGAAGCAGATTGGCAGAATGACTACAGATTATGTTCTGCATGATCCTTGATGCCTGTTGCCAATGTCATTGTTATGGTGACATCCATAAAAATAGCCTCTCAAAATGTGAGGTAAGAGTTCAAGTCATGGTGAAAGTGACTTCTTTATTTTCTGATTTCACACTGTTTACTCTAATGGTCAAAGAGTATTGACAGTGTTGTGGTAAAAAGCATAAATGATGGTGTGAAACTAGTAATAAAATAATAATGGAGAAATACTATTTTATCTGAAAATTTAAAAATATATTAAATTTGTTTGCATGCTACACCATTCATTAACATTTATTATTGTACCTTATCCATCCAAATTTATCAAGCATTTTTATTGTTTATATATTTGTGTCTCTTCCAATTTGAACTTGTGTGCACATGCATACCTACATGCATTTTAGATATGAATGTGTATATGTGTCATGTTTTATAAAGGTATTTTCCTTGCATATCCTTCTGTCTATACTTATAGCTCACAATTACATGGATATCTTACTGAAGTATAGTCATTGAAAACTTGAATTTGGTGAATGTTCAGTCACAAGATGAAATATTATTACTTCCTATTGATTCTATTTGTTGCTTAATTTTCATTTTGGGTTTTCTGGTTGATTTCATTAATCTTTTGGCAATAGATTCTTTTTCTGTTAACCTTTTTCTTTTGATATTTTCCCATTCTGAACTTATAACAATAAGAAGGCTAATATTTTCAGTACAAACAAACAATGGGATGTTTCTTTGTTCTAAAAGAAGAAGCTAATCTAATTCTAACTGCTATCCAGGTGCTGCCCTATTAGGAAGAATGCGAACTAGTATCAGCTCTGTGAGTGGTGCCATCAATGCTGCCCACCTTGATGATTATTCTGATCATGCCGATGGCAGATGCAAATCCCGCAGAGATCGTGGGGTGGGATCTCCAATCACCAGACGCCGCAGTGGCACAGGTAGATTCAGACAGTGCAAATCAATTTGTCTTTTTTTTTAAACACTAGAATCAAGTTATCTACTTATATTCTTTTTATTGACTTTAAAAAATTGTGCCTTTTATAATCAGAAATTTGATTTTAATGTGGTCTGTCTCTTGTGGTTGTTGTGCTTGTGTCTTTAAGTAATAGATATATGAAAACTTGATTGTGTTTTATGGTTTCATTTCTATAATAATGAGTTGACTGAAAGTCTGAAGTGGATATTATCTTTATGTTGATATTCAGCTCAGATCCTAAATGAATGTCTACAAATCATTTTCTTTGTCACTAGTAGTGTTTTGTTTTGTTTGTAATGTTCTGTTTATTTATCATATTGTTAACACGATGTCTCCAATCAAGATTTTTATAGAATATTTAATAAATTTTCCCCATCTCTTTACAGATGAATTAAGAACCAAAATTTGTAAGTTTACTGAATAGACCAATTAAAAAAAAGAAGTCAACCTTTTACAAATTAAGCTTGGGTTAATTTTAAAAATTAAATGAGAATATAAACAAGCAAAAATTATGCACAGAAAATACTGTGACTACTACAGAATGTTAATCGCAACATAAAGAAATATGGTTTACTAACCATGATTAAATGGCTCAGCTCATTTCTATCTAAAATCATGGTTTCTTTCATTATACTGATATCTGTACATTTCCATTTTGTTATTAAGGCTGAAAAGAAAATGCATAATCAGAAACAATTTACTCCATCTCCTCCTGAACACTACAAATGGCAGATTCTTTCATTATTTGCACTCTTTTACATGCTATTGACATTTCATTGGCTGATTTGAATTCTCTACACAGTTGTCTCAATTTTACTGAATTATAAAACTAACTTGAAAATAAATCTCATTTTATATTTTAAAGAAAAGAATTTATCTTTTCCTCCATCATTTTTTTATCATAATATCTAAACTGGGACAGTTTTCATTTTTTCTTATAGATTGAATTTTCATAAGCCTCAGGGCGCACTTTAATCACCAGGACAAACCTCTCAAACTGGGACACATAATGAGCTTATTTATAGATTACTTCCTTATAAATCAAGAGTTGCTTATCAAAATTTCCCACAAATATATTAGTCACCTAACATATAAAAAATATTAATTAGAAAAAATGATAAACAAAATTAATAGTAAAATGTCTTATAATTATTCTTTAAAAATATTTATGAGCATCAACTGAAATGTATTTGGATTATCATATTTCAATCATTTTCTTCTAATTTGATACATACAGTATAATCATTAGAATTGGTAAGAAAATTACTTTGACTCTGGTGGAAATTTTGAGAGTAATTTATATTTTGTATAGATTTTGGTTATTTTAAAATGTTGCTTATTCTTTATGCTATTTCAAAAACTTTTTTCTTGGGGTTTTGTTTTATTTTCGCTTTCGTTTTCATTGTTTTTTGTTGTTTTTTTGTTTTTTACTTTTGCCAATATTATGAAACATCAACTATGCCTTTCTTCTTATTGATATTGAGCAAATATTTTTCTGAAATTTTGTACTGTTAGCTTCATTTCAGATTTTTGTTCTTTAACATTTAACATGAAGAAATAAAACAAAAAATTATCCACAAGTGTTGCATTTGTTAACAGTCTAAGACTTTATATTAATTACTTGTTCTTCAGTTTTATTCCATCTCTCAATCCTCACCTTCCATATACATTCAAAAACAATAAAAACAAACTTCACAAAAACTGTAAAGCACTTCATCGGAAACAGAATCTTTGTCAATCAGGGTATTTTATAAAATATTTTTAACAGATTGATTACATTTACAATTTTTTTTAATAACTTTGTCAGGATATTTTTTATATATTGTTGCATGTACATTGTGTCAAATTTTATTATACAAGTCAATGTTTTCACAACCAAAATGGTATTAAGTAACTGTTGGTAAAATTTTCAAGATATATTTATATCTGTCTATAGTTCTGAAATGAGATATTGTAATTATCTGCACTACTTACATTGTTCAGACATTTGTCCTCATCTTTGTTTCCATATTCATGATTGTTTCGGCTGTTGAGGCTTCTACAAGGACACATGGCCCAGTGGATAAAAGCATTGCTTGGATCCAGTGACTTGATCCAAAGAGTTCAATACCTGGCTAGTGCAGTGGTGAACTTGGAGAATTGAGTTAAAGGGAGATAACTGAAACATCCGGAAGTGGCATTGCACATGGAATTAGAACAATCTAACCCAGTGCATAAAATAAAGGATTCAGTTCAAAATTCCAATCACTTGAAGAAGGCGAGAGCATACAATGGCTGAAATGTCATGAATATGGTAACAAAGATGAGGACAACAGTCTGAACAATGTGAATAGTGTAAATATATTTATATGAGTAATAAATATCATGTAAGTTTCAGCATATAATATCCTTACTAAAAATATTTATCATAAATTGTTTGGGGCATGGTAGATTTTATTATGCAACATTTCATTTTTCATTTCATAAATTAAAAAATATAGGCTATAGAAATGTATGTTACCCCATATACTTGAATAGATTATTAATTTAATATTATTTTACATGTTAATATGGGTTCCTTGATTTTCTATAACCTTCATCAGTCTTTCATTCATTGTTTTTGTTAACTTTTTCTACTCTTTTGATTTTAACATTACTGTCAGTAATTTTTATTGCATCCTCAAGATCTTCCTTCCCTGAATAGGGTTTTCTATTTTTATGTACATTTCTTTTAATGATTGCTTAAAAGTTTTTCTATTGGATTAATACCTGAAGAGGCTGGGACCATTCTATTAATTTGCTGTATTTTAAACCTTGTTTGGCAAGGTGGATAATAATCAGCTTTGCAGATTGTAAAGGATTATTGTCTTTCATGAAAATACTTTTTTTGGTTGTACCATCATCAACTTAAGGACCTATAATTTTATTGCCTATTATCTTTACTTCCCCAGTTGTCTTTTAAGTTGTATTAATTAACTATTTCCATAAAAGACCCAACCTCAAACCCATCCATCATGTCCACCCAATATAAATATCCATTCATCACTAAAAATTACTCTTCAGAAATCAGTTTTCATGTACCTCTTCATCCAAATTGATTCTATCTGTGATACTTACATAAAACTCATGACTTGTTCATTTTCATATCTTTAACCAATATTCTTATTAATCTGCATCTTTTCTCTCCATTTACATTTGTAATACCAGCTTCTTTAACTATTGTCAATATTTTCTTGCTGGACAAACCACTTTTCTTGCTTATCATTTTAAATTTTCTCAAATTTTGTTTTGTGATTCTTAAAGCCATTTTTTTTCTTGTTCTTATCTTGTTAATTTTTTCAGTTTCTTTTTTATTATTTTCTGACTTTCAACACAATTTTCAATGCTCCGTTCATATCACTCAAAAAACATTGTAATATCTTGCTTCTCTATTGAGATTACATCTTTCTTATGAACCATGGAAATTTTCATATAGCGAAAATAAAAAAATAAATATCAGTAATTATATATATATATATATATATGTATATATATAAAAGCTGAAATTAACATGGTATAATTATCATATAAATATCCTAATTTTATTTTGAAAACATTGTGTTGTATAATAAAATCGGATATTGTGTATTTATAGACATTGGAATAATTTCTAATAAATCACAAATTGATTTTATCCAATTACCTTTGATTTAGACAGTCAACAAATGGTAGAAAAATTAATTCTCAATGCATATTTGATGTATATAAATAACACATAAGGATATTTTTTCAGATTCAAAAATTCTTTGTTTTTGTATATTTTTCTTGGCATTTTTTTATTTTACTTTTTCTAATTTAGTTTGTGTCAAACCAAAAGTTAATATTTCTTTGTATTAGTGATACATAGAGCAGCTATAAAATGTATTTTCACAAGTGTTGCATTATAAATTATGTATATATTAGGTTGGTGCAAAAATAATTTCGTTTTCTCACATAGTAACATATGTTAGAAAACGAAATTATTTTTGCACCAACCTAATATTTATCTAATTTCTCTTAATAATACATTTTAAAATACTGATTTTTTTTATTTATCAAATTGTTATTGCCTAAACATATTTGAAGATATATGACAGTAACTTTTATTGAAATTTATAATGCTTATTTTTAATAGTAATTATCATCATTCATGCTAATTTGGTAAACATTTTTGTTTCAATTAATAATTATCATTGTTAATCTATTATCTTTATTTAATTAACATTTTAAAAGTAAACAGTGTTAAGATAAATTATGGTATAAGCTAACCGAACATATCTGTCCACCTCAATATTTTGAAAGGTGACACATTTTATAGATATTTAATACCTAACATATCTTTCATTTAAGATTACTTTAAATATCATGAGCAAAAATAAAAAAACATTGATGTCATATGAAACAAAATAATGTTGATTTTCTTAATTAGAAATTATTTCACTTTGAAAATTAATGAAGATTGTTTGAAAAGAACACAGGAATTTTTATGTTCATTCAGATTTATTCTCCTCAAATATATACTTTCAAATAATAAAACTTTATAAATCATTTTCCAACAACATCATAACTTTATTACTTACAAATTAAAAATATTTCATTGGTGAGTTATTTTTCTACTCTATAAAGAAATTATATAAATGAATTACACTTATTTATATGGTTGTTAATATCAATCTTAACATCATTTAGTTTATTTATATTTTGAATTTGTTAGTTATGTACTTGTAATATCTTTAGTTGCTATTTTTTTGTTCCAGTTATAGCTAGAGATGAGCTTGATGATCACCGAAAACATTCGGGTGGTGAGTCACTCGTAGTCCCAGAGAAGGGATCAAGACAAAGGTCAAGGTCACCTGTTGAAGATATTAACCATGGATCATCAAGGACAACTCGATCTCCTGCCCGACACCAAGTGCCTGAGACGTTGTCAAGGTTATTATCTTCATATTCCCTAAGTTAAATCTGCCTACAAAAATTCAGAAACTTTATTCTTTTTACTATAAGTTAATTATTTTAACTTAAGGCATTTTAAAATATATATTATAAATTTATTATTATTGTACATTTTTTATTTAACAGGTTTTAAAAATCTTAACATTTTCCTACCAATTAAGGGTTGAAGTGTCACTTTGTAATAATAAATACTTTTTTAATAATTATATTTACAAAAACATTTTTAATCTATTACTCAATATAGTTTTTTAATTTTTCATTTTACATTCTGTAAATAATCTATTGTCATGATATTATGTGGATTGAGTTGATTACTATAATTTTCAGACAAAATCGAGCTATGTCCCCAATTCGAGTGCTGCCTACTACATCACGGTCTGCTGGAGGGACTCCCTCAAGTACACCTTCACCAAAAAAACGACAGCTTCCATCTATTCCAATCGAAGCACAAATTGCTAGTAGAGATCGTGGTAAGTTGAGTGAAAACTGCATACTGGTCATATATATTTTCATTTTGTATATGCCTTCATGTCAAACTTCTTTGTGGTTTTTCCCTTAATGACAAGAGATTCTTTTATCTTTAATTTTTGGGAACACATACATGGATTAATGTAAGTATATTTAATTTATATGAGATTATAACTCTACATTTCCATACCTACAGTTTTGCACAGACTATTTAAAGCAAATCATAGTGATACCAATTTTAATAATCACTATAGTTATGTTTCACATATGGTAGCCAAGAGAACAAACAAATAACAAAGTACTGTTGATGAAATAGAAAAAGAAAGATAACAATTGTTAAAATAAAATTCTTTGTATTGCTGATATAGAGAATCAAGGCAGAATGTCTCTTTGTATGTGCAGAAAGTGTCCTGGAGGATGGTGGAGTCTGTAGGGCCTACTATTGAAGATTGTCTCTTGTGGCTGATCAAAGCCACTAGTGGTTTCTATGGTTCAATGCTCGCCTACTCTGCTGCATACCACATGACTGACTTTGAGTGTTGTGAGCAGTGTCCTTTTATGCAGTCAGATGGAATACATGACTCAGCATTTTTTGTTATGCTTTTGCTTTAGCAGCAATGTTCATGATTAGCACCAACATTTAAATTGTATTTTATATTTTGGAGCCAAATGTTATACTCAGAACCCCTGTGCGCAATTTTTTTTACTTTTAGTTTAGCTTTCATAGCATTCACATCCAACTGACAAGTTTTGATGTTGAAAAAATCAAAAAGAGATCTAATTTACACTATCCATGTAGTAAACTTTTTAAAAAGAATTTGTAATGAGTATCCAAAAGTGAATCCATTTTCTCTTAATCAAAATATTAGCACAAAGTAAAAAATATCTACAAAAAGAATTTTAGTGATTACTTAATATTCTTAAAGTTTATTTTTTAATGATATCTGGAATAATTTCAGAATACAAAATTTGTTATGAAAGCTTAGCCTTCATCTATTACTTGAAAAGTGCCAAATTTGTAAAGAAGACTTTGACACAGTTCAAGGAATATATAGATGACTGTCATAAATTTGACTATTTGTAAGAAGAAAGATTTTTCAAACACACTAAATCTTGCCCTACATAACTCAACAAGATATATATTGTTATGAATTTGCAACATATAAAGATATGAACTCCAGGTTCCAAAAAAATAAAGGTGTGTTCTATACAAACAGGTAACAACAAGCACAAGATTAACATTTGTAAATAAATTTTATATAATAAAATACAACATATGTGAAAAGTATGGTGTGACAGACATACAATTAATAAAAGAACACTTAACTGATACTGGATGTCAGTTCAAACATTTGTATTTCAGGAATTTGAAGTTCAAAGGTTCATAATGACAGGCAGACAAAGTTGCTGTAGAATGTTCACAAAAGTTGGTTGGCTTTTTTTTTCTTCTGCAATGTGAAATATAGAATTCCGGGATAATGTTTGTATTCCATTTCCCCTTGGTTAATTGGATTACATCCAAGATGAAAGTACAATGATTTCTTTGGGTATGATCTTTTATCCTTTACCCACTAAATAATCAAATAGACCCAAGATCCTGCTTGGTGATGTATGTCACATGAGTGTAAGTGACTGATTCTTACTCACTTGCTTAGGAGGTCATTCTGTTTGTTGTCAAGTGACCCAAATTCCTTTCCTGACCTTTCTTCGTCAAAACAAAACTCAGTCCAGATAGGTAATAAGCCAAAAAAAAAAGGGAAGGACAGGAAGTAGAAACACAAAGACGGCACATCTCTTATCAAATTTATTGTACTTCTGATTTAAGTTAACATTGAAGGCAATGTCACAATATATGTGTATGTGTGGATAAGTTAAGAAAGTTATATGTGTGTGTTGTCCTTTTAAAATGCTATCAATTGAATTCCATTAAATAATCACAAAATGTTGTGCTTTTGTTTTTGTATCGATGAGCATCTCTTGTATTTTTTAATTATTTTTCCTTTTAGTTACTCAAGATCTTGAAGAACGTGCAAGACAGATGAAACTAAAAATGAAAATGAATGCTCAATACAGACATGGGCGTGGTCCAAGTAGTCATGGTGCCCCATCATCTGACAGTGAAATTGCACATCATCATCATCGTGGACGATTGCGTGATGCAGATTTTAGAGATCGACATGATCGATATGATATGCATGGTCACCATAGTCATGGGCGTGATTTAGAACGTGGACACAGATCTAGGCGAAGAAAAGGTAAAGGTTCATGTTTCATAAGAACTTAAACTTGTGAAAAAAAATAGTTACATACTTGCCCTGTTGCACCTGGAAAATTTCTTGTCAAGAAATCACTTTTTACCATAAACCTGGTTCTATAGCATTTGAAATTATCTCTTGATTATGTTACAGAATTTTTAATTTACCTAAAGTAAACTTTTCTTAATATCATTTCATTGATATTAAGAAATCACAAACAATAGATTGATGTTTCTGTTTTTCAGATACTTTTCAAAACACTTTTACTTTAATAACCAAGTTGCACAAGTAATGTTACTTTCAGTTAATATCACCTGATGAACTGATAATAATATTTGGTTTTTAGTAATACATCAAATTCATGTTTGTTAATTTTATACAAGGCATATTTTGAGAAAAGTATGCTTCTTTTTTTTTTTTAAGAAATGTAATGTTTTCTTATTCTGATTTTTCCAATATAACTTATTTCTAATATTAGGCATTCTGTTGCATTGTTCAAATTGTTTTTCTTTATCAACATTATTTTTCATTTGAATAATATGCATTTTTTCTATATTGTTTTATCTAGAATTCAGCCCTGATGTTTCAGATGACAACTTGCCAAGTGATGCATCAGAAACAAGTGACATGTCTGAAGTATCTAAAGTTAGCACAATCAGCATGCGTTCTACACAGTCAGAAAGACCCCACAGAAAATTTAGGTGGTCATTATTTTGTAAAATACATTCTTTTAGTGAGCAAATCTTTGTTTAGTCAGCAATTTTATATATAAAGTACAGTGTATATGTGTGCATTTGTGCGTGTATGTGTCCAAGCAACTCCTCCCGCTCCCACTGGTACAATTTCAATGATTCATAACTCATTCAAAAGCCCTAGAAAAATTAGGCGCAAGGAATGATTTTTGTTGAGCTTAGATTCAAGGTTGCCAGATTATGTGAGGTTAAAAATATATATTAATATATTATACTAGACATTATCGTTGCTTTCATGGTTCAAGGGGAGTAACTCTTATTTTCTTTTTTAAGCTAACTAAAATTTTAAGCTAGTTTAAATGCTGCCCTATCAAGCAGTATTTAAGCTAGTTCCTGTTGAGGACTCTTGGTTTGGCCATCATCACAATAGATAGGGAGGAGTAGATGCAATAGGCATCAATAAACTACAGAAGAACTCAAAATTGATCACTGGATTTAAGTATTGAATTAATGTTTAAGCTTACCTTTTAAAAATTCAACAATAATTCTTCTGCTGCCACTTAATTTAAAGACGATTTGATGTACATAGATCCTTATTTTCAATACAAACAATTATTTTTATTTCATGGGTGACAGAACAGGGGACAATTTATAATATAATATTAATACAGTGTAAAGATGGGAAAATAGAAATTAGAATTAGTTATACATTCAACATTTGAAGAGTTAGAGAAACATAATAGCTAATTAAGTAAAACCTATATTATAGAATCTATATGGATAAATGCAAAATTGGAGCTCAATTCTCCCACACATTCTGAAATTAAAAAGCCTCAGCTCTACTTTATAGTAATTTGGCATTTTATAAGTAATATAATTTATATTAAATATAAATATAAGTGTTTTTTGTTTGTGTTTTTTAATGCAAACATTTTTTCTAGTGTAATTTTTTTGTATCTTAATGACTTGGACAAATCTGTTTTCTTTTTCTTTTTTTTTTTTTTTTTTTTTTTTTTTTTTGGCAAATATCAGTGAATTTACATCAAAGATGGAGAGTCGCACTACAATGCCAAAGAGACAGATTATTCGAAGTCCAAGCTCCGAAAGTTCAAGCTTTGAACGGAATGACGGAAGCATTTCGGATTCTGCTGTTTCTTCCAGTGTTATAGAAGGTAGGAAACGACGGCCAAGCCTCGGTCACAAGGTGGCAGCATTTGTTGGGCTTTCACGACGAAGTAGTAGTGCTATGCATCTAGCAGGTAGGTTACAATGACACTTACAAAATTCATCCCATTCTCCGTCATCCCCTCCGTTATCCCCTGCTCTTGCTGCTTGCTTGATGACCACTTTGCATGAAACCAGCTGTTCCTCTTTTTTATATGCAACTGCTGCTGCATGAAATTTGCTTGACAACTTTTTTAAAAAAATCTTGCTTTTAATGTAAGTTTTATTTTGCATCAATGTTATATATGTTCTGTTTTGTATTGTTTTCAAATGACAAGAATTAGTTTTTCATGAAACACAAAATAATAGGAACTAATTTAAAAATACATTGCTCAAAAGTGAATTTTAGAACTGATTCTTAGTAACTATTGAAGACTATTGATTGATTTAAGATGAAGTCTAAATACTTTAAACAAAGAAAACAAGTGGATAAAAAGTTGTTTTTTTTTAGTCATGCTTCATTTAATAAAATATGCAATGCTTAGAAAGAAAAATAAAGGAATAGACAAGAAAACAGAAGCATTGGTGAAAATCATTTCTATTTCTGATTTCTTTTACTACATAACAACTATTAGTCTTTAATCTTCATGTGCTTAACATTTTGGTTGGATTTTGAGCTCTACCAAACCAATGACCTACCACTGAAGTAGCTGGCAACAGAGACCTTTTTTTTCTATTTTAGATATTTTCATTGTTATAAATTTTAATACCAAATGCATTTCTACATCTCTTTTTCCCCTAAACTAACATTTTAAAAGCTATTTTTAATTGGTTGCTCTTAATTTGTTATTAGTTTGACTGCTAATGTTTTTGCTGTGACTGCATTTCTTTATTTTTCAATGCATGTTTATACTGCATTAATTCTGCCCTTAAACTGATTTTGTTAATTTTCACAATTTTAGCCTCACTATACTTGACCCACAAAGCACACTTATAAAACCTGGCTGGTTCTGCATTTAAAACTTGAAAATCTGCTTCTAATTGAATTTAAAGTTCTAATTTATTTCAATTATTGCAAAATTAATTCTAATATGCCTTATACTTTTAAGCAATACTACATACAAATGTTCATATCTTAAGAAAATAATTTTCATTGTTCATTGACATCTTTTTAGTTGCTGAATTTATCTGAAAAATCATATCAGTATAATGAAAGAATGACCTTAAATAATCTATAGCATATTTGTATATATTCTATTAAAACAAAAACTTTCTATGTAATAATGCGAATGCAGTATTAAAAATAATAATGATTAGTTTAAATTAATATAGAAACTTTTATTATAGTGACAAATGAAGAATAACATTTGGTTTGTTTGGAAACAGTGGAATGTAGCAGAACAACTGAAAACAATTGACTTTACCAGTCAATATCAAAAGAGACAACAATCTGGCTGTGTATGGTTTAGTAACCACAATAAAAAAAAATATAACCTCCTGAGGTGTATATTTGAATATTGATAACATTCATGAGTATAAAAGAGAATGCTGTCTTGGGAGATAATGAGATATTTCATCACTGGAGACCAGTCTAACAATTGTTCATAGTACATCCTTTGTTTTCACTGTTTATTGTCCACTAGATGATAGAACTGCAACAATCAGCAAAATAGCTGTGAAGACTGATGATATCCTCTCTGAATATCTATTGGCCAGTGTTCATACATATTGTGTTTTCAATATTCACCACAAAGAGTGGTTAGTCCACACAAGCAAAACCGATGAAGAAGTCTTCTCCATCACTTACAAGCTGACACAGATCATGGATAATGCCACTTATATTCGCAATACAACAGAAAATCACACTCTTAGACCTCTTCCTTATACCCTATCCTGAAGAATGCTCTGTTGAGGTGTTATCTCCACTGGACACTTCAGACCACTCACTGGTCAGTGTTAAAGTTGATGCCAAATCAAAGAATATCCCTGATGTGCCATTTCATTGGACAATCTATTGGCACACCAAAGCATTCTTCAAAAATAGATCTTCCTGAATTACTCCACTCATTTTTGAATAGATCCTTTCTAGCATGAAAAGTTTTATCACCAGAAAAGATATAAACAAAAATCAAATAGCCAGCCCTGGTTCACACCAGAATGTGCTGCAGCCATAGATCATCATAACCACTACTACAATATCTACTTTTTTTTAATCATTTCCCCTCAAGAAAGGCAGGGGTGCCATTAGTACACAGGGGGGTTACAGAGAGTGAAAGTGAGGGAAAAGACCGAGTATTGTGGGGAATGAGGAAAAGATAAAAGATGAACAGAGTTCAAGACAACAAAAAATGGTGATTGACATTGCATTTAAATTTTTGAAGATTGTAGTTATCAGGGAAGCAAGTAAGTGGAAAGAAGTTACACTCTCAGGAAGTGTGGGAAAAGAAACTTTTAGAGTAGAAGTGGCAGTTACATTTCACTATTTCAACAGTAAACAGGTGGGACCTAAATGCCAATCTAGTAGCACACTTAATTTCATGTAGTTAGGGCATCAGGGAAAAAAGTTTGTCAGAGCATTTGCCTTGAAAATATTTGTAGAAAAGACAGAAGGAAGCCACACCTCCTCTGCAAAAAATTGTCCGAAGTCAAGAAGCCAATTCAGGACTGATTACATCACAGATCCTTCTTTGGATTTTGTTGAGAACCTTGAGATGAACGGCAGGGTACCAGAGCATATATGGCAACAATATTCAATGCACAGGTGAATGGTAGATTTGTAAATGTGCAAGATGGACTCTGACAAGAAAAACCGTCTGGAATGAAACAATGAACCTACTTTCCTTGCAGTAAATGATTCAATGTAGTTGTTCCACTTTCAAGTCAGTTGAAAATGTGAAGCCAAGAAGGCGCAGTGAGTTGAGCATCATCTATGCTGATGACGGGCAGGGAAGTTTCTCTATGGTAGTTAAAGGAGAGCAGTTTAATTTTGGAGGCATTCAAATTTACAAGCCATTTCTTGCCCCAGTTAACCACTGATTGGAGGTCCTTTTCAAGAGTATCAGCCAGGTTAACTTTGTCAGCTCTGATAGATTTGCTATTGAGACAAGAGTAAATGGTAGTATCATCTGCATAAATGCCTACTTGAGAACTGATGATATCAGGAAGATCACTGATGAAGATCAGAAACAGTGTAGGGGGCACCCACGTTCATGTGAAAGGATCTGGAATCTAGCTCATTCAGAACAATCTTCATTTCATGATTTGATAGGAATGATTGGATTAAATCAAACAATTGTCCTGTAATACTGTAGCCCTGGAGCTTATGTAGTAGACCAGCATGCCAAATCGTCTCAAACGTCTTTGAGATATCTAGAGCCATAGCTCGAGCTTCACTGTTATTATCAAGAATACATATTCAGTGATGGCGATAAGCACATCAGCAGTAGACCAGGCAAAACAATCTATATTGGTTGTCAGAGAGTAGGTCATGGGAGGTAAGATGTTTAACCATTTCAGCATTGATTAAAGCCTCAAATACTTGGCCAAAAGTGATAGGAGACTAATAGGGCAATAGTTAGAGGGATCAGGTTTTCCTGAGTTTTTAAAAACGCGAACTACAGAGAAGGAATTTCAACAAGCTGGAAATCAGGAAGTGGTAAGGCAATAAATATTTGTAGAGTTTGGAGAAAACTGGGACCAGCTTGGAAGCACATTTCTTTAGGACAATAGCTAGTATCCCATCACCTCCACTTACTTTATAGGAGTCTAATTTAGAAATGATGTCCAAGACCAACAACAGAGTTATGTGCTTCTCCCTCAGTATAGACACGGTTCTAGGGGGGAAATCAGGTGTGAATACTCCAAATAAGTCAAGAGAATTTCTGAGCAAAGCATTCCACCTTATCTGCTGTAAATGTCAGGACTTTGAATTGATTGAATAGAAGGGGGATTGAGGATTTTCTGTTGTTCAGCACACACTCTTGCAGAGCTGCCAATAATCTCTTGAACTGAATTTGCGAGATGCTATATGATGTTTTATTCTATCAGCAAACTGTAACTTTGCTCCATTGTGCACACACTTGCACTCATTACAAGCAAAGATAAAGAAACATCTGTTGTAATCAGATGTGTTACTTTGCTCTGAACAGTCAGAAGAAGTGATTTCTGTGGGCTATAGCAGCCAAGCATGCAGTTGAGTACCAAGGAGATGAATGCGGTTTAATTTGATATTTCATTGCTGGAATGAAATCATCTGTGCTGGCCTTCACCCAGGAGGAGACCTCAGACGTACATTTTTGAACAGGATGATTAAAAACTTCTTTCCAAGGAACATCACAAAGGAAATCACAGAATGAGTCCCAATCTGCTTGTTGATAACAGAAAGATATTTTGTTGGCAGGAGGTTCTTGGCTGGTGGGGGAGTAGAAGGAGATGTTTACAGATACTAATGCATGATCTGAGTTGCCAAATGGGTAGAGCTGCATAGTACAACAAGAGTCAGGAATAGAGATAAAAGAGATTGAGAAGTGTATCTGTCAGGGCTACTGGGGAAATGTGTGGTAAAGTCAACCACTTACATGAGAGATTCAGTGATTGAGAAGTTAAGGGTTTGGATGCCAGCTATATTATTGGTTATACTATCTAGCAACATAGCAACAGTCTTGAGAGGAAGTGGAATGGTAGAGAAAAATAGCCAAGTTAAATAGAGAGATAGAGACACATGTATGAAAGGTCTGGAGATTCAAGAGAGAGTTCCTAGCCAGCGGGAGATGTTCATAGACATAAACTCTCAGGCCATGTATGTGGACTTCAGAGTCTTTTCTAAGGAGAGGAAGCTAACCAGGAATCGAGAAATCAGAGAAGAGGATTGAAGAGTTAAGATTAGTTTCACAGAGAGCTAGAATGTCCGGAGACTTTTCAAAGAGGAACAATTCTACACTGCAGAAGTTGGTACAAATACCACAAATGTTAGAGAAAGAAAGGTTAAGGGGGTTTAAGTGTTTTTTGTTGAACTGGTTTAGGTTTATATCTTTTGTTGTTTATATTCATGATGTGTTTTATTGGTAAAGGAAAGACCTAGAGTAATAGTAGTAGCAGTCAGTTATGTAACATGTGCAGGAAAAGAAGTGGCACAGACTGCAACATAGTGTGGCCTCAAGGTTGCCCACCAGAGGTGCTTGCAGAGATTGACACTACAAAAACCTCAATATTGTGCAACTGTTGATCAGAGTTGCCTCTCAAGGCGCTACGCAAGAGTTCGGGCTCCTAACTACCAATCGGGAACAGCAACCAGAAAACTACCAATTCAATGACGTTTGTATGAAGAGACGTTGTCACCATCCACGCTTATCACAAAAAATTCATGACAGCACCACTATTAAGACCTGAAAAAAAGAAAGAAACCAGGAACCCCTTCCTAAACAGGAAACAAGAGATGTGCCTCTAGTCTTGTTCAAGAGAAGGGAGAAGTGTATGGACTTGGGTGATAGGAAAGCCTATCTACTTCTATTAAAAAAAAAAACAGATAACAGAAAACAATCCCAACTTTGACTTCCAGGTAAATTATTTCAAAGAATGAGCTTCCTTTCAGATAACTTATTTGGAGTATCAAGCTACAGTCCACAGATGCCCCAGAAAAAGCGTATACATACCTGTGTGTGTATGGCTGGGGCAATATAAAATAGCAAATGGTGCAGTAGGATTTTGCTGCTTTCAGAATTGCTTACAATCATTGCAAGAAAGTTCTTGAAAATGAAAAGTTATGCATAAGCAGTCCATGCCAAAGTCAAAGGCAAAAGACCATGAGTTCTGGAATATCTCTAACAAAATTTTCAATAGATCCAATGTCTAAGTGCCTACTATCATAAGTGGCTTTTCTGAGATTATTTCATCCTTATCAGATAAGGCTAAGCTTTTCGAAATGATCTTTGCCTCTAACTCTACATTAGATAACAAGAACCATCTCCTTCCTGACTTCTCTCCTATCATAAAGCACAAACATTGTAATATTTCTATCACAGCTGGAAAGTTTCCAGACTTATCAAAATGTCTTGACCCTAAGAAGGCTACCAGTCCAGATAAAATCCCAATGATTTTTCTTAAAAACATTAGCCCAGAGTTATCTCCAGTCTTGGCAAAATTGTTTAACTGCTGCCTAAAGGAAAAAATCCTTCCCAAGTCTATGGAAAAGGCCAAGTGTATGTCCTATTTTCAAGAATGTGGGTGAGCACTAATTCCAGTCGCAATATCAGCCCATCAACCTCCTTATAGTCATCAGCAAACTCTTTTCATCAAGAAGTTTGTTGATTGCCTCAACAGGGACAACCTTCTCAGCAACAAGACATACCGATTTTGATCTGCTAGTTCCACTGCTGATAACCTAACTGTCATTATGCACAGAATCGGTGAGATATGAGACAATAAATACATGACAAGGAAAATCACCTTAGATATCTCAAGTCCTTTGAAAAGATGGGACATAGGATGTTGCTGCACAAACTCTCCAGTATCCAGGTTCTTCCTAACAGGTAGATCCATGAAGGTTGTTGCTAATGGCCAATCTTCTGAAACCCATCAGATAAATGCACAGTTATCCCCCAAGGATTGCTTCACAGCCTTTCTGTTTTATAGTAACAATCTGCCAAAGAGCAGACTCTGATCTTAGTGAATATTTATGCAGATGATACAATGGTATACTGGTTCACCTCCAAGAAATTAGATAACCAGAACCTGGCAGCCAATCTCTCCTCTGATGTAACTCTAATAGCTCAATGTGAGAAAAAATTGGCTTGTAACATTCAATATTCCAAAAAATACCATACCGTCATCACTGGGCACATCCTAAATTCCCACCTATCAAAATGAACAAGAACTCTCAAGGAGTCTCTTTGCCTTGAATGCTTATTGGGACAAGTTCACCTCAGACCTCACGTGGAACTCATATATATGAATAATTGCTAAAGATGTTGGATAAATGTTCAGCTCCTTGTATCAGTCTTGTAAGTTTCTGATTCCTCCTGTTATGCTCTACCTTTACAAGAGCCAGATCAAACTGAAAATAGAGTAATGCTGCCAATCTTCACAGCTAGCATTTACCATGCCATATACACTGGAATGAACCATCTCCATTCCATTTATATTCCATTAGTAAGAAGCAAATCCCACTCAGATGGATTCTTAACATGGACTTCTACTTTTTAGAACAGATTCCCAAGAGGATGCTTTCTCATCCACTACAATCTTAATTTTTCCAAGTTTAGGGTTAATTATTATCTTTCCCACATATCCTCATATACTGCACTTCTTACTCTTACTGTTCGTACAACCTCCTTCATTAACTGCCTACCTTGAGTAGCACATGGGTCTTGTATAGATTGAACATTACCAAAAAAAAAGATGAAAGAGTAATAAGTTATGCAATATGAGACTTGTAGCTGGGAGAATGATTGTCAATTTTTTCTCTGTTTTTTTGCAACAAGCTATACCAAAAATAATGTCAGATAAACAATTTGATCTCAAGTAGATTCCTGAATTTGACAGCTTGGCAACCAACCAATCCATAATTGAATACCTTGAAAAGGTGGAACCCATGTGATCTGTGCATAGTGAAGAAAGTTCTTCTGTTACATGTGATGGGAGGAGCATTTGCTATTTGTCAACAGCTAAGTGAAGAGGACAAATTTAATAATGTCAGACAAATAGAAATGCCCTGTGCATGCAAATAAAAATATCCTATGCATGACTTATTCACAGCCTATAAAACCTTTGAACAAGCTCAGCTGTTGCAGAGTTGCAGTATACTATTTGAAGGGATGTCCAAATGCAGCTAGGTGTGTACATTCATAACAACATTGTCAGAGCACATCAAGTATTTCTTCAAACCTCCTCCAGGACAGATTTGATGACCATGAACCAACTACCAGTCAGATCCAAAATTATAATAAACAAGATAGTACATGGGGAAACAATTATGACATGCACATGTTACAAACTGAAACACTCCTTAACCAGCAATCAGTGTAACAAAGTTACTTGCTATGATGCTCTGACTTTGCATTGATGTAGCAGTCAGATGTGAGTAGCATACAAAGAAGTGCAAATTCCAATGGGATAAAGTGGACCACATTTCTTTAGAGTGTTAGGAAAATAATACTGCAGAAAGGACACCAGCACCAGTCTCCTCTCCAAATAAGATATGAATGAAGTGATACCCATAGTTTATGTGCATGTCTATGAAATCAAAAGCCCAGCCTTGGCAGACACTGGTTGTTCATGATTATTTGCTTCTGGTGAGGGGGAAAACAGTAGATATACTGATTTTTAATGGAAAGACTCTTATTTGCTTTGGAGTTAGTAATATTAAATTTGGGTGTTCATGAAATTAGGTGTTGGTTATTACCTGGTCATTCATTGTACACCATTGGACCCATTTTCTTCCATGTTCATTCCGGGCTCTGAATTTGAATTTGCCAACTATTTCACCATGCCTCTTGTTATCAAGTTTGGTATTCAGTTTCCCATCACAATTATGATTTCTTTTGAAACTTGGCAGTGTCTAGTGTGGCAGAGAACTTTTCAGTTTGTTCTTCTATACTTTGTGTTATTGGTGCATACACAACTATGATGACTATGTTGAAAGATTTCCTCTTCAGTTTAAACCACAATAATTCTTTCAGATAATTGACAGTATATCAGAACGCATTTCCTCATGTCTTGGTCTAGTATTAGGTTGGTGCAAAAATAATGACGTAATAATGTTGTTTTTTGACGTATTTTTAACGTCAAAAAACGACATTATTACGTCATTATTTTTGCACCAACCTAATATCATTCCTACTTCTCGTTCATTTTTCTTTCTGTCTCTCCGTGTATGATCCTATGTTTCCCACTGACAAAATCTCCATTGTTTGCCCACCAGGTTTCACATATGCCTAAGATGTTGATATTTAACCTGCCTATTTCTTGTTTTATATTTTCTAATGCCCCACAGTGGTTTAATGTTATAACATTCCATGTCCTGATATATTTTGTTTGATGCAAATAGTCTCTGGATGATGGTCAGGTGACACTTGTCACTCATGTCTTCCCTTACCAGGCAATGGGTCAATCCTGAGCAGTTTGATCCCCTTCAATATGTGAGGGTCACAGGAGAGAGAGATGCAGAGTAAGGGATGCATGATAGAGACAGTAGGTCCACCATTTTACTAAGTTAAAAAGACATAGATTTAAATCATTTTGGTCTATATACCAATCCTACCCAGATCAAGTATATAACTACCAACAAGAGATTCAGGAATGCAGTTTTACACTGCAAAACTTATCCAAGTGCTGACTGTGGAAGTGATCACCTTCCAGTGATATGTAAGCTTAGAGTGAAACTACAGAAATTGCAAAAGACTATGGCAGCACTCAAATTGCAGTATGACATACTCTTGAACAACCTGGATCTGAAGAGTGAAAAGCAGGTACAAGCAACAAATGGAAAAGGAAACTCAAAGTGGGACACTTTAAGAGAAGCTTTAATAACAGCAGCAAATAAGACCATTGGATTGTAGACAAAGAAAAAAAATGAATGAATGACAGACAGAATTCTCAACATGATGAAAAACAGCCAAAAGGACACAAAACAGAATCTAGAACACGACTCAAAGAAATAAAGAACAAATGCAGTCAGGCTAAAGAGGAATGGATCTAGAAAAAAATCAATATCAGAAATAAAGCAGGCATGCATAAAAAAAATAAGAGAATTAACAGGATAAAAGACATCCTCATCAACAGGATGCATAAAATACAGGAATGCTGATATTAGAGAAAGAATAAATACTCAAGAGACAGAACAAATATATCAAAGAACTCTTCCACAATTAAAGAGAACAACTGGCAATACACAGAAATATTGAAGGAATGGAAATATTAAAATCTGAAGTGGAAGCAACATTGGCCAAATTGAACAGAAACAAAGCAGAAGGGCCAAATAGAATTGTAATAGAATATGCTGGAGGCCTTAGACAATTTTGGCATAGGCAAGATCACACAAATAATAAATTAAATTTACAACAGTGGTGATATACTGGAAGACTAAGAAGCCAGGTGCAAATGAATGCAAATTCCATTGGACAGTCAGCTTAAGGAGCCATATAATGAAACTGATCATCCAAATTCTGATGAATAGATCACTACGCAAAATCAGACCAGAAATAGGACAAGAACAGTGCAGGTCTGTCAATGACACATGAACAAGGAACACAATATTTATGCTCAGAATGTTATCAGAAGGATGTGCGCCATTTGTTCTATAGCTTATGCAAAGATGTTTGATAAAGTATGCCACAAAGTTCTGTTGGAACTTCTCAGCAACCTTGATATATTTGGGAAAGATATTAGAATAATCAAGAACCTATTGGCAGCAAATTGCCTCCATATGGATAGAAAATGAGTTCAGCAGATATACAAAAATAGAATACAAGGATGTGTCTTACTGAACTTATTCAACCTATACAGTGAGGTGATTCTGAGAGGACTAGAAATCCTACCAGGATTAATTATTGCCAGTCAAAATCTTAACAATATAAGTATGCAGATGACACAGTGTTGAAATAGACACAAAAAAAGCTACAAAATCTCCTCCAGAAGGTTGTGAAAGAAAGCAAGAAGAAAGGGTTAAACATCATCTGCAAGAAGACAGAATGCATGGATGTTAGGATGGATGAGCAAATCGGATGTACCAAAATTAAACAAGTGCAAAAATTTAAATATCTGGAAAGTGTTTTACCAAAGATGGAAAGAACAACATTGAAATTTGAAGGCATATTGCGATAGCATTCCAAAAGCTAAACAGAGTACTAAGAAATAGGAAAAGATCACTAGAAACTCGGAAAAGAGTACTAAACTGTTGTTCTACAGAAGGATGCTGAGGATACTATGGACTGCACCAGTAAGTAACAACAAAGTTTTGGAGAAAATGGAAACAGAAAGGAAACTAATACTTAACATCAGGAAGAGACAGTTGAGGTTCCTGGGACATATAAATAGAAAATAGTGCTTGGAAAATTTGATGCTCATGGGATAAATTGAAGGCAAGAAAGACAAAGGAAAACAATGCATTACCTACTCAGTGAACTTCAGTAAATGAATGGCAGGAGAAATAACAGAAAGGCAAAGTTTATTAGAAGCTTACAAGGGACAGGAAGTTGTGGAAAGTCATGATTGGCTACATCTTGAGGGGACATGGCACATAAAGAAGAATATTAAACTTGTAGACAACATAAATCCAGTTGATGGTGAAATTTTAATTATGGACAGAAAATATTGCTTCCTGCTTGAAGAACAGAGTAGGATTCAAATGACTGAATCTGGCAATGTATGCTCTTCCAAGGACTATATTTCTGTATGCATGGCCATTAAATCATTGAGCTTTGATTTCAGTGTAGAAATCAACCAGAACAAGGTCTGGATTGCATCATGGAAGTTGTTAGATGGCTAAAGGTTTGTGGAACAGGATGACAGGATATCTCATCTTTAAGAAATTTAAGGAGTTGTTTAATTGCAAATTACTAGACTATGTCTGGCTGCTGAATGAGGGAGCTGATTGATCCCACTTGGTTGTGATGCAGATATTATATCCTGTGATGGACTATCAAGAGCTAAATAGGTATGTTGATGCATTTATATCTGATGCAGATATTTGTAGACAAAAGTTGATGGGGTAGCAGCAGCAAAAGTCTAATGTCTCAATAATTGAAAGAAGACCTATTTACAGGTGCATGTGCACAAATTACAATGACCATTCCAAACAAGGATGTTTAGTGGGTGGGGGTACTGCTTCACCAGGTTGAATTTTGGGTTGGGAGTTAATGTGGTAACATTAATAAGGAGAGCAATTGGCAGGACTGTAACATCCCAGAATGTATCCATCCAGAATGTGACTTTGACCTAAATTGAGGATATTTTTATCAATGAAAATATAGTGCCTACAAAATACATAAGAGTACATTTAGAGATTTTGAACAAATATGCAAAGATCCAGGGCAATATGGTACTTGAGTGTTGGGTTTGCAAGTCTGATAGGGAGCATTATAAATTTTTATAGATGCAAGGAAACAAATGATGTTATCACTTGACAAAGTATCTTTTCTTTGTATGGAGAAATTGTTGCATGTGATATATTGGCCTGCAAATAAATATAGAATGATGGAAGAAACAAACAAACAAATTAAGACTTGAATAGAAAATATATTGCAAAGTTTATTTTTGTTAAAGGAAATACATCAACAAAAATAAGGTTACAGTGCACTTGACAAAAATATCTCTGCATGCTTATGTAGAGGGTGAGCAATGCATGGTCCTGAAAGGGACAGTTTTATAGTTGTTGGTGAGTGTTGTCCTGAAAAGGACAGTTTATTGCATATCGTTGCTGCTGGCAAAGATGGCAAGAGCTGGAAGCCTACAGAAGATGCCTGGACTGGCAGCTAATTATGAGATGATGATGTCTGGCTGGTTAGCTGGAACTTCTGCTGATGGCTGGAGCCGTGGGCCGGCTGTCAGCTGTTGAAACAGATACAATACTTTGATCCTAGTCATCTAGCCACAGAATGCTGTTTTTTTTTTGTTGCTGTTATTGTTTTGAGGCCTTTTTATATCCTGTATCAGTTTTACAATGATGCTGGTTAAACTTTTTCTTTTGGTTGTTTTTAAAACATGTGGTAGTGCCAACAGGGTACAACAAAATTCACAGACATTTGCTTGTGTGCTGCTGGTTCTACATAGCAATAGCATTCATAAAACACTGAATAAATGTAGCAACATCCAACTTCGTTTGATGAAGTGAATGATACCTCCCTCAAGTGGATGATAATGTTCAACATCACTAGGGTATGTCAGAACAATCTCGTATGAAGTGGTTGTGTGTAAATGGATGCAAATTCAACAATTCAGTTAACATCACTTGAAATATCAATTTAGCTAAGTTCAATGTAATATTGAAAGGCCTGGTACTTGAATAGTGTGCAAAGTTACTCACCTAATCACCAATTCAGCATACATGTATCAATAGATCTCTAACACTCTGACCAGGAAAGCAAGGATACACATCAAAGCCACAAGCAAGTTACTGGTACATGGCATGCTTGAGGAATTAGTCAGAGAGTACTGTTTGTCTCTAGATATGACACTGGTCAAATCTAACTAATTTCATGCTGACAATCTGACCAGGGTACCAGAGAAATGACTTAGTATGATAAAGAAAGCCAATGTGTGCTACTTCAGTGAATGAGCTAGGTCCCAGCTAAATATTGACTCTTCATGAACAAAGCAGCTATCATGGTTTAAAGCAAACTTTGTATTTTCTACAAATCAACCCGTTTGGTGTCAAAAGTAGCTGTCAAGGCAGTGGCCAATGCATGCTAGTTTATAGACCCAGCACCAGTTTAATGGCAGAAAGAAAGACTGGATATGAGGCATAGTTAGAGCAGTTTAGGAATGGATATCGGGCATTATGGTGATGAACATTACCTGGTCCTGCTTGTTTTTCAATCTGGTCATTGTTACTTCAGCAAGCTTCTGTAAGTGTTATTTGTCAGAAACTCCACACTGTTTTGTGAACAAGGTTCACCAGTTGAGTTGTTCACTGCCAATAATATTACATTTTATAATATTGATTGATTTGTCTTCTATGGCTTTTCAACCCTTTGCAGGATATTTAAAGTCAGAAAATATTTTTTGATTGTAAGATTTTTTTGAGATAATGGTTTAATGATACAAGTTTTACTAATTAACCTATAACTTTTACTAATTAACCTATAACTTTTCCAAGGGTATTTGTGCATAAGTAAATATAATGGACACAACAGGAATTCAAACTCAGCTGTCTAATTAACAATTCTAAACCATTATACCATTCACACATCCAAGCTTACAGCACCTGGTATTCCCAAGCAGTCACCCACCTAGTTACTGACCAGGCCCAATCTTGCTTAATTCTATTGATCATACAGGAACCTGTATTTCAATGTGATGTGGCTATAAGCTCTATTTTACAGTAGAATGTTGAAAAAGTTTGCAGATAAGTGGAGTGTCTGACATGTACTAGCATAATGAAAATATGCTATATGAGTATCAAAAGGATTTCTACCAGAGGACAATGTTCCATAATAGAAACATTGTGTGCTGGTACATTGCAACACCAAAGGATGGAATTTCAACTTCAGTTGCACCTGCCAACATGACATAAGTCTGGATAAATAGTATTAACAATATCTCCACCTGAAGAAGCAAAAAGTATATGAAGTGGGAAATCTTGTTTGGATAAAGGCTCTGCATAACTGATGTACATTCAAATTTGGAATGGAAAAGTGACTGGGATTAAAAGCCTTTGTTCTATTTTGGGGATGGGTATAACTGTAAGTGAATCCCATATTAACAGAGAGAAAATGATAATTTGAATCAAATGTGACTGAGGATTCCTTAAAAGGATACAATTTTGAGCTTGACCAAAGTGCAACTGATAGCTCCTCAGAACTATCAATTCATGTACCTTGATTGTGATATCGGAGTTGGAGAATGTGGTAGAAATGGTGTGCATGAATGTAGAAAACACATGAAAACAATGGATTTGCCAATCAATCCCAAGAAACACTGAGTAGCCATATTTTGATAACTGCGGGAAAAACAAAATCCTCCATTTACCTGAGGTGTCTATTTGAATATTGATAGCATCATTCAGTTGTCTTAGTAGAAGGTAAGACATTTTACCTTCAATAACCAGTCTGATGGTGAAAGTATAAGTCTTGTGCTGGTAGCTGGGAGAATTGCTGTTATTTTTTTTCCCCTTTTTCTAAAACCATTTGCATGAACATGAACTGTTATAATAAATGTTTTAAGTCACAAATTGTCCATAATAGAAGAAATTTAGAATTACTGTTAAGCTATCAGTATACTGTTATCATGATATTGTCTTGCTGGAATATTTAATTTCGTGATATTTATAATTTTCAAAGCAAAGCAACAATAATACGAAATCATTTAGAAGAATTAAAAAAAATATTTTTAAATATTGCAGATATTTACCCAGAACTCTTTATAGTTTTCTATTTTGCCTTAATTATTGTCTCCCCTCAAACTTTGGAGTGTCCTTTATAATGTTTTTCACAAATTTCCATCTTTTTGGTATACCTGCATTTATTTAAGTCTTTTAACAGTTAACTGTTAATATAGTTTATGAATAGCTGAAAGTTTTTTTACAACTGGTCATTTCAGATGCTAAAATCAATTTCATTAAATATGTTACACTTTCATATTTAGCCTAATTAGTAATAATTTATCAAAGTGATTCATTTCACTTAACTACTAAATAGTTATATTTCCATGAAATATAAAGGAAGAAATCAATCATTTAGAGACTTCAGTTGATATTCGATTGATAATGTCCAGTGATGTGATATTTGCTGCACAACAACTACAAAGTTTTGTAAATTGCAGTTGTGCAGCTTAGTGCTTTAATATTTAATACATTTTTAATTTACTTTCTATAAATCTAATAAATGAATTCTTAAAATATTATGTTGGTGCAAAAATAATGACGTAATAATGTTGTTTTTTGACGTTAAAAAATACGTCAAAAAACGACATTATTACGTCATTATTTTTGCACCAACCTAATAATATATTTTGTTTTCTTGAGTTTTTTTTAGTTTTTCTGTTGTTACATATTTCTGCCTTTATACATCTGTAATATTTATAATTCTTCTATTGTTATAAGTGTTTTTAAAATTATAAAACTGATGACTGTTTTATTTCCTCACCACAAGTGCAATATCTCAGACATTATTGCACAATCAATACAATACTTCATCAAGTACTGCTTATATAATATGAATAATACAAAATTGGCAGTTGTCTTGAAAAATAAAAATTTCAGTCCGATTCAAACATTTTTATATATATTGCATTATTTTAAAGATTTTCCCATGAAAATATTGCAAACTTTTTAAAAAAAATAAAAAGTTCCAAATTACCTTGAAACTGGATCGGAAGTCATTGATTTTTCAGATGCAAATGTGATATGCAAATGCAGATTGTTCTGTTACTCGATTTCACAATAAATTGCTGAATTTAAAGATTTAATTAAAATTATAGTGAGACAAAAATAGTTTGTTGGACACTTCAAAAAATCATAATGTTAACTAATAGTTTGTACTTTTAATAGAGATACAGTAAAAGGATAGAATTTCATTAGTATTTTAGTCAGGTTATTAAAGTTTATAAATCTACCTTATCACTGTCAAAAATTTTTTTAATACATATAATTATTAATCAATTTTGACATTGATTGATAATGGAATTTGTACTTTCAAGCAATCTATAAATGTCTATGTAAATTACTTGTTATTTATATTCCTTTTTGAAATACTATTAGTCAATTTATACACTTGATTATGCATATACTTTTTTATTTGTAAAATTATAAGCAAATACAGTGTGTAGCAGTAATACCTCTGACATAATGGTAAGACATTAATGGCAATGGAGTCTTCATCTAACTAATGTCTTATCATTATGTGAGAGATCAGATTATTTTTTCAAAAGTCAAAATGACAAAAATCATGTAAAAGAACAAATTTAATTTATCACAGTGATTTATAACAGTCTTAACATTAGATACTAAATATACAATAAAGGACAAATTTAATTTATCACAGTGATTTATAACAGAGTCTTAACATTAAATATACAATAAAGGACAAATTTCCAGAAAGACAAATGTTTACTTTTTAACAGTTTTTTTTTTTTTTTGTTTTTTTTTTTAATTTCGTTTCTACTTTATTTTTATCCAAGAAACTTCATAATTATATTAATTTTAATGTATTATTTGGGTTTGATTCATTTATGATTCATGGAGGATAAATTTTATAGCTCCAAATCATTTAGCAAATTGATATATGTATAATGGATTCAATGAAGCAGAACAAAATATTTCCCTTCCCTAGTCTTCTGCCTTCTCCTGTTGTAGGTGTAAGTACCAATAATTGCACGTGGACTGATTTATTGGCCATTTTCAGTCCTAATGATGCTTACATTGCAGCACTGCCTCCCAAACTGTGCTTCAGTCAGCAGAGTAGCCTGCCTACCAAAAAGTCTGACTGCCTACCACATTTGCTGCTGTTGCTGCTGCTGTTGCTATTACTGCTGCCACCCTGAGATATACCTTGGCCCACTCCCATGACCTTTTCCTTCTCCAACCCTCTGCTCTTCCCTTTCTCTCTCATTACATTCTCATTTTACCCACTCTATTCCTTCAAATCATCTTGGTTCCACAAAATAAGCTTACTTGGATAATTTCTTTCATTGGCATTGTCTAAAAGCAGTTGGTTAAATGCTCCAAACTGTAGAATAGTTTGATTTGCTGTAACACATACTGTTATTTCAAAAAGACTAATATATTTTAGGAAGTCATATATATGTAAATGCTATTGATTCTCTATGAGCAATTAAAAAATATGATAAAACTTTTACTTATTAATATACTTAAATAGAATTTGATTTTAAGAATCTAGATTTGATAATGTGAACTGAAATTCTGATGTGTTACAGTAAACTGAATGCATTCATATGGAGGACTTTATTTAATCCTACTGTCACTTTAAATATTAAATGGTTGCATTTGCAACCATGTCAACTACTACTTCGCCTGCAACCATTGCAGCTACCTTAGTCTAATCTCTTGTATGGGATTCAAGTCCTGCTGGTTCATTGTTCTGTTCTTAATCTTCCTACTCTTCTCCATCTATGCTACGTCAGTGTGATGGCCATGTTGGTCAAGTTAGTTGAAGGACTTCGAAACCTGTACATCCTGCCAGATGCAGTGCTGAACTGAGTGTGTTTACAACTCTTGTGAAATGATCCATGACTGGTGGTGGTTTGGTGTTGTAACGTCAGTACTCCGTTGGTTGTTCTTTGCCTACTCATCACTTTCTGTAAGTATGGTGCAGCGTACGTGCAAGCGAGCAGTGTTCATGGCCTCATACACACATTGTGTACAATGATGATGGTGCTGCTGTTCCTGCAGATGATAATAACATGCATGGGTTATCATTTACATTTCTTCTTTAATCCAAAGTTATTGTCAACTAAATTTACCTTTGCATTTGTCTTTTACATCTGTAAATGTAATATATTATTAGCACCATGGTTAAATATTCTACTTTTCAATTTTTTGTTTTTCAGTTATAATTGATAAAAAGTGCCAAAACCAAGAACTGTTTAATTTCTGAAATAAAATATTTGTATTTTCTTGCTTTTTAATTTAAAAAAAGTATTAATCAACTTCAATTCTTTCATGGTTTATTTCATTTTTGGATAGTTGTAAATTCGACACACACTTATCGTGACCATAAAATGATAAACATTTAATGCTTAGGTAAAAAGAAAAAAAAGCAGTTTTACTTTGTGATTTATTTGCCTAATAAACAGTAACAATTTAATCAACATGAACTTTCTAAGTTCATATGCTTCATTTTTCTAAAGAAATTCTTATGTATGAAATTACCGTCTTTCTGATTTCATGTGTTTTTATTGCCCTCATTAGTGTTATTGACTTATGGTTGATCTTGAGGTTAGAGATTAAAAGGTTTTTACTCAAATAGTTAAAGAATGCTAGGCACCTGGTTAACAAGCAAAAAAGTCTCTCCATTAACAAATTAACTGAAGATACTCTTTCTCTGTTAGTTTGAAACTGTTAACAGATGAATAAGTAACACAAATTTTCCAAAAGTCATCAGTCAACAATAAAACTGATAATAGTAACCATGAACTTTTATTTATTCTGCTTTTATAGCTACACAATTTAATTTTATTATTGTTCATTGTTTGCATACTAAATTGTATATAAAGTAATGTCTACACATTAGAGTCAGAATATTTACAACTATTTTACATTTGCTCAAATTATGAATAGCTGACCCTCAATATCTTTAACAAAATTTTTAAGATATCCCATTTATGAAATACTATCTATAATATGCTTATACCTGACATTTAACCTGATAAAGTCCTTCAGGGGACAAAATGCATTGGTAAAAAAAAGTTTTCTTTTTGTCTTTTATTTATATATGTTTATGCCCATCTACATACACCTATGACTAAATCAGTTTTTTGTACAATGTAAATAGCAAAAATTAAATCTTAATACCTTTTAAATTAAATTTTATCAAAGAGATAGGTGATAGTACTCTTGATTATTTTTGTATTAAACATATATTAATACTGTAAATTATCAATTTTTTTTGTTGATTCAATTACTGTTATATTTGTATGTAAATGTTTACTAAAATTTCTGTTGAAATTGTATAAACATTATTTAGTACATAAAATAATTGTAACTCTTAATCTCTAAGGATTGTACTTATAGTGAAGCTAATTAAAAAGAGGATCCATTAAATAATATAGCATAAAATTAGATTACTGCTGTTCATTGTTTGCCAGTTGGCTAACTTAACCAATGTCATCAATGTAGTACAAGGCCTGTTCTCTGTTGCCTGAGAAATGGATCACATTTGTGTATGGTTTTGCCTTTTTTTTCCAATGTTATTGTGTTTGCATACTGGCTGGCTGTCTCCTACATACATATGAATGCTGTTTTTATTGTTATTTAACGCTTTTCATTTTTATCATTTTTTTCTGCATGCATTCAAAAATTATCTGTATTGTACTAACTTGCAATAAAAACAATAATTTATTTATTAAAATAGAAAACATAATTGATAGCATAATTATTTTAGTTTTATGTTTAATCTTAAATTGATGCGAAGATTTGAGCTCTTAAAAGTCAGCAGCATCTAAAGTCATGACTCAATTAAATGAAAAGTATTTTCATTACTTTTCTACTTTCTTTAATTATAAGTTTCCTATTTAACATAAGCCAACTTTTTATATGCCTCAGATAGTTTTCTTTAGAAACATTGACAATATTTTATAAAACTGATATAAAATTGAAATTTTCAATAGAAAACTGTCAAATAACAATTTTATCATATTCATAATATAACCTGAAGTTTTTTTCTACTTCTATTAATCAAATTTGTGTACATTTATTTTATTTTCTGTTCTCTTGAAAAAAAATCTTATTAGTTCAGTTTTAAAAAAATGAAACTAATCCATTTAATATTCACTATAAAATTCCTTTCTAGTCCACTTTTACTTTGTAGTTTTGTATATGACTTTATTTCTTCTAGATATCTTACTTAAATTCCCTGCTTATTTATTTATGTTGAATTTATTTGCATTTTCTGTCTGTTTTTATTGAATGCTTAAAATTATTGCTTTCTCTAAACTCACTTATTCATGTTCATAACTAATAAATTATCATCTTTTTTAATTTCTCTTAATATTTCTTATTCATTATGACCATTTTTAAAATGGTACCAAATTTCCAGTATACAATTACTAATTCATGTAGAATTTCTCAAATTAGATCTTACTTAAAACAATATAATATTGATTAAATTATTATTTTAACTTGAAAGGCGTGATGACTTGCCTACATTCTCTTTGTCTTTCTCGGATTTACTTGAAATCTGTTAAGATTTTATATTTTAGATACAAATTTTCAAAATTTAAAATTCAAAGAACATTGTTTTTGTCATATTTAAAAGAAAAATGCCTATGATAATTATTTTACAACATATATTTTTGTCATATTGAAAGTAATTACATGTTTTCACTCTAATGAAATTAATAAAAAATATATTCAACATAATATACCTATAGACTTATAAGATTTATTAAGTCAATAGCTCAAGTTTTTATATTTTATTTGAATTTTTCAGTATTTCTGTTTTCTAAACCAGAGAAAGAAAAAGCTTAATAGTTTTTAATATATGAAAGGAAATTTGGTATCATTTTATTTCAAAACCTTGTACCGTTATATCCTTATCACAAGCGCCCATTCATAAATCACACTGTCCATCCTGCTTGCTGGCCAAAGCACATTATTTAACACAAGTGTTAATTCTTCTATTTAGCTTTATTTGAACACATTAAACTCCATAGTTTCAGCTGGCCTTCAACATAATACTTCTGGCATTTTATTTATCAATTAATGTATGATAAATTTTTATTTATCTATACTAAATATTAATTTTTTATCTTTGTTTCATTAAGATTATTTTTAATTTATTTAATATTTTTAATTGATTTCAATAAAAAAAATATTTCAGGTGAAATAATATCAAACAATTTAGTTTCATCTTATACTATCATTAAGTCTTTAATTACTATAGAATTTTTATTTTCAGAATCTATTTATAACTATATTTTCAAAGTTATTGAATAAGTTGAAAAATTATATTCTTATTTACATTCCTTATTTTTGTTGTTGTTATTGCAATGTTTCAGCCATTGTGCCCTCCAGCCATCATCAGGTGTATGTCAATTCAGGTAATCTACAAAGAATTCCAAACTGAGCCATTTATTTAATCTATGGGAGTAGTCTCATTCCACTGTCCATGTCTAGAGATATCTCGTCTAGTTCTTATTTTTGGTACTGCTCAGTTATTACTTGTCCTGTTTCCACTGAGTCCAAGTATGCACAGCTGGCCAGGGACTGAACTCACAATTACTATGTCAACAAGTTCATAAACCAACACTTTAATCCACTTTACTATTGTCCTATACTGAGCAGTACTAAAAATAAGAACTAGACGAGATATCCCTTGACATGGGTAGCAGAATGAGAATAGTCTACCCCAATAGATTAAATAAAGGGTTCAGTTTAGAATTCCCTGAAGGTTCTGATGAAGGCCGGAAGGTAAAACAGACAAAATGTTGTAATAATAACAATAAAGGTGGGGACAATAATCTGCATGTAAATAGTGTAAATAATTCCTTCTCCCAGAAATTCAGACAGAAAATTATATTCTATTTGCAGAATTATAAAATTTTATTCATAGATTAAGAAATAGAACTGTCCTTTACTTTTATCAAAGGAAAGAACATGGTTCACATAAAGATAGAAAAAGAAAAGAATATGGTTCACACAAAAATAGAAAATAGCAACCAATATTTTTACAATAAACCCGAAACACATTATTTCAGATCTTAATTTAAAATTACAAATTTAATTTGTTATATGCTAAATGATCTTATGTGAATTTTAAGAGAAATTATTCATTGCTGATTCATTTAATATGTATATTCTACTTTATGTGCATTAAAAAAATTAAATATTAAGAAAATTTTATAGAATTTGGAGGTTATGCCTGCTATTTTTTATTCTTCAACTAAAAAAATTGATAATTTTGCATTGTAATTCTAAAAAGAAATTAAAGAAATATATACTTTCTAAAATAACTCTTAATTTTCATAATTTATAAACAAATTATTCATACTCAGAAAATTAACCTTTGCTGTTTTAATTATAACTAAGAAAGAATCTTTAAATATATTTTTTCTTTTAATTCCTAGTTGATTTAAACTGATACAACATTAAATTTCTTAAGATACAATGCTCATGCCCATCAAGTGTTTTGTGTTCAGTCTATCAAAATGACAAGTGTTTATCTTCTATATAATTATTTGTTGTCATATTAAGGTTATCTTTTACTTGAACAATTAACTTTTAAATACGTTTGCATAACAGAAATTCTGTTTTGTTCCATTTAAAATTAATTTCTAGTTTTGGTTTAATGGTTAATTTCATGTTTTTTGTTTTGTTTTGTCAAGATAAATTATTTTTTTCTAGAAAAGCCAAGACATTTTTATAACTACTATGATAATGTTCTTGATTGTGTCTTTTCAGAAACAAATAAAAAAAAGAGTTCTGTTCAGCGCAGTGAAGAAGTTGGAGGCGGTTTAGAAATGAGAAATAGATTGATAAAACAAGGCAGCCGTGAATCTACAGATGGCAGCATGGGTAGCATCAGCAGTATAGAATCAACAGTGTATGTGAATAAAGTGGTTATTTTTAATGATATTTTAAATCTTATATTCCTGTTTAAATTTTTAATCATTTAACATTTAACTCATTAATTGCAATTTTATTATAGCAGAAACTGGTTTAGTCAAATCTGAAATATAGTCTCATTCAAAAAATTACAAAAATTTAAAATAGTCATAATTGTTACTGTAAAATTATTAACCTTGCTACCTGCAGAAGTGATTCACTTCCAGTTATATGCAAACCTAGAGTTAAATAGATAAAATTAAAGCAATCCCAAAATTGCAGTATGAAAATCTCCAGAGTGACTCCATTTGCAAACAATCATACACAGTTTATATTGTTCAAACTGTTGTCTTCATCTTTATTGCCATATTCACAATGCTTCAGCTGTTGTATACTTCAACCTTCTTCAGGTGATTGGAATTTAAAACTGAACCCTTTATTTCGTTCACCAGGTTAGATTGTTCTAGTTCTACATGCCACGCCTCTTCTGGATGTCTCAGTTATCTCCCTTCAACTCAACTCTCCAAATTTCTGTCATTACTGCAGTAGCCACAAAACTCTCCAAAGCCAGCCAAGCATAGAAATGAATATAACATGGGAACCAGTAATACAGAGTGCTAGAGAAAAGCAATAGTAACAATAAAATTGCAATATGAGCTCTGATAAAAAAAATTACTAATGAGGTATTAAATTTATAAGTCCAAAGAATTTATACCCTGATGTACACATGACCCAATGGATAAAAAGCATTGCTTGATCCAGTGACTTGACCCAAAGAATTGTGAGTTCAATACCTGGTGAGTTAAAGGGAGATAACTGAGACATGAATGTGAGTAATGCAATTTTTAAAAATAGGAACTATAAAGAATCTGCAATCAGAGACAACCGAAATTTCTGTGACCCTTGATAAGGAAAAAATCTTGGAGAATTTAACTTACAGGACATTGACAGCAAGAGAAGTGATGGGGGAAATATTAACCTACTTGACAAGTTTGGGCGAATATATGACTAAAAAAGAGGATAAAGAGGGGTATTAAAGGAAAAAAGTTGTAAAGAGTCAGGAATTTGTGGAGTAACATAATTGCTCCATGTCCTGAAAATATGTTATATAAAAGAAGACTGCTGTGGTGGAATGAAAGCACAGAACTCTTCATAACAGGAAAGCTACAATATATGCATATAAAAACCCAGTATACTAAAATATGCATAAAACCCAGTATACTAAAATCTGAAGTCAGTACTGCAATGGTCAGGATTAGGAGGGACAAATCAGCTGGATCAAATGAGGTTGTCATAGAGATGGTGTTAATCTTAGATAACATTGGGATTGATAAGATTATTGAAGTGATAAATGAAAATGGTAAAATACTAGAAGATTAATTTTCATCATGTTGTCAAAGAAACCAGGTGCAAACAAATACAATCTTCACAGAACAATCAGCTTGATGAACTGCATAATAAAACTAATAGTGAGAATACTAATAAATAAAACTTAGCAGATTCAGATCAGAAATATTTAAAGAACAGTGTGTATCTGTTCGTATTTGTCTTCCCCCAAGCTATATAACAAAGCGAAAAACACATACTAATGACTAATGGTGTGGTTAACAAACTTGTCTCACTACATCTATTACAACTGAATAATGTGTTCTATCCTAATTGTGTGTCCCATTCTTAGAAAATCAACACTGAGTAGAGCTTGGGGCTCACTATTTTTTTTTTTTTTTTTTACAAAACACAAACAAGAATGCATTTTTCATGGTCAGGATGAGCAATATCAATGCAAAAAAACCTTTGTTTCATAGATTACACAAAGACATTTAATAAAGTACATCACAAAGAACTTCTTGAAATACTTGAAAAGTTTGATCTGCATGTAAACGATATACAAATAATTCATAATCTGTATTGAAGATAAGCAGATAATACAAATAGACATTGAATTAAGTAAGTTCATCAAAAGAAAAAGAAGTGCATGACATGGATGAGTTTCCTCACTAAATTTATTTAACCTGTATAGCAAGATGAGTCTAAGAGAATTAGAAGACCTACCAGGATTGGTATTGATTATTAACAAACTATGCTACACAGATAAGACTGTTGGTGGCAGATTCAGAAGGAAAACTGAAAAAAAGAGCACTCAGACAATGTAGTTGAGGGAAGCAAGAAGAAAAGACTAACTATTAATTATAAGAAGATTGAATGCATGAGTGTGAGTAACAGTAACAACTCAAGGTGTGAGTTATGCATCTGGGACATTAAAATCAAACGTGCAGATAATCAGCTCTCTGGACAGCATAATAACAGACACTAAAGACTCAAAAGATAGATAGGAATAGTGAAAGATACTTTTCAGAAACTGAGATACTAAAGGATCAAAAGATTTTAATGTTGTTTTTTTGATTCTGAGAGTTCTGAACTTCTATGTAATGTCTATATGCTGTATAACTGGGAGAGTTCATCACAAATTAAGAAAGGCTTGAGATATGTTTTTACTGATGAATATTGTGAATACCATGGACAGAACATGTGAAAAATTAAGAAGTTCAATATAAGGTAGTACAAAGAAAATATTTGTAACAATCAAAAAGAAACAGCTGACATTTTGGGGACACATGAGGAAAGAGAGTTTGTAAAACAGGGCATATCAAAGTCAAGCAGAAAAAAGCAATGAGTAAATTATTTGACTAGTTTGAGCAAATGGTTAGGGGTGAAGAAAGGTTCATAAAGAAGAAAGAATTATTGAAAGTAACAAAACACCTTGGCAGACCATGGTTGCACATTTTCCTGAAAGGATATGGCACATATATCAAGAGAATTTATGAAGAGGGCAGCCAGAATAGAAATATTTCTCATAGAGATTGTTTTTTTTAATATGTAATGGGAATCTAAAATTGAATGGGAACTATGAAAAATGTCTAATTATATTAATCATGTAAATAATTGTTAAGATATTGAAGTATCTTGCAACTATTTCAGTATATCAAGTGAAACATTTTTTTTTATATGTTGGGATATGCTGTATAAATTTGAAATAAATTTGTGACATACTATTTAACTTAGAACTGCCATTATTGTTGTGAATGAAATGAAAATTGTTATATCCTAGTTAATCAAATTGGTTTCATATTTCTCATTCTTTTTTCTTTTTTAGAATGTGGCTACCTCCGAGTCACTACGGCGATTTTGTTGAAGGTCTTGGGCCTTCACAACTGGTGGGAAGACAGGTGCTTGGAGCTCCATGTCTTGGAGAAATACAACTTGGACTCTATGACCGAAAAGGTCACTTAGAAGTTGAAGTGATTAGAGCACGTGGTCTTATGGCCAAACCTGGTGCCAAAGTCTTACCTGGTAATTTTGATGTGTTTATTGTTTATAAATAGAAACAAATATGTTTTAAAGCATATAAATAAAAATAATTTTTTAAAATATACTTTTCTAATGAATTATCAGCATATAAATATAGGGGAAAAAAAAAAATTTATATTTTTTTTTATAAGAAAAATCATAATCCATTACATTTACTTACATGCTAATACCCTTAGGAAAGGTATTAATCCTCTTCATCTCCCTCTCCAGCTATGGATAAATAGTAGGACAGACCTGGTTCTATAGCCTTGGATGACAACTAGTCCACCACAGAAAGAAATGGCAACCTACTGTGGAAAAAAAATCTGCTTCATCAGTTATATATCGAAAGATACATGATCGCCTAAGCATGTATCATGCATGGCACATAACTGACTGAACTGACATCATTTTTCATGTGATAGGACAGAATGAGTTGTTCCTTTTTCTAGAAATCATGTTTCATCATCATTTTTATTAACTTTATTTAGAATTTTAATGTAATCCATTACAAAATTGTGAAATTATATAAAAGTGTTTATTGTACATTGTAAGCATGTATTTCAACAAACATTTATCAACTTATAATATTTCCAATTATTCCTTTTAGTTTAAGCTCCTTATTAACTACTAAATTATCTACTTCTTAGAGTCATTTCTTCTAGGCAGATTAAATGCTTAACCATAACACACTGCATAATCAATATTACTTCCCTTTCCACTGCATTCTTTTTCAATGCCTCTCAATTTCAGTAACCTTATTGTTAATTTCACTCAATGTTGTTTTCATTTTCTGTTGCCATAGCAAGATATGAGAACACAACTATGAAATTCAAACACACTATTGTTCAGAGATCAATCACCTTCAGTATCAGGATAAACTTGTACAGCAAATAAAGTCATATACAGAGGGATAATGGTTAAAAAACTCTACAGACAAATTAAAACACTAAAATAATTGAAACTATAAAAATATATTTAATTTTATATAACAATATGCCAATAATGTATTTATGAATGTTTTAACATAAATTTATGAATGAGTTTTGTATATTTGAATAATAAAAATAAGATTAAAAAAACTGTCATAGTTAAAATTTATATATTTTATTAAATTTTAATAGAATTTCATATTCTTCTTCCAAAGTTCCACAACAAGGGCAGCATTGATTTTTCTAACATATTAATTTTATTTCAGCTCCATATGTGAAAGTCTATTTAATTCAGGCAAAACACACAATTGAGAAGCAGAAGACCACTATTGCAAGGAGGACACTTGATCCTCTCTACCAACAGCAATTAGTTTTCAATGAACCCTACCAAGGAAGAGTATTGCAGGTGAAGAATTGTTTTTATTCATGCTGTACTCATTTTATCTGAAATATTCCTATAGCCCTTGAGACTTTACTTTCACTATGAAATTTCTACTGGATTTATGATTTTCTATGAATGTAGCTCTCTGTGATACCTGTGATTATAGCACATTTGAAACTGATTCATTAACTATTTATACATTGAAAATTTCAGATGCACTTTGATTAATTTTTGATATTGAGAACAGTTTCTAAATACTACAAGTAACCTCATGCATTCATTTGCATTATCTCCAAAATCTATCATCCTTGCATTTCTAGTAAAAGTACTTTATAAATGTTACAAATATACTCTTAACCAACTTCTAATGCTTAAAATGAATCCTGTACAACTATCAAAATGTTACTTTTCTAATTTAGATATATAATTTTATTAATGAAAACAATTTCATTTTTCAATGATTACTTTTCAATTCTCATTGTTTTAGGTAACTGTGTGGGGAGACTACAGTCGAACAGACAGAAAAGTGTTCATGGGAGTTGCACAAATTGTATTGGATGAACTAGACTTATCAAACATTGTGATTGGTTGGTACAAATTATTCCCAACATCATCATTAGTTGGACATCATTCTGGACCATCTTCTGCATCATCGCCTCATACACGGAAAAGTTCAGCATCTTCATTAGAAGCTCTTAGTACTGCCACATCTTGGAATCAGTAAATTCTAACTCAGAACATTGTATACAGAAATGTATACAGTGTATATGTGTATATTATTTATTTATATATTTAGCAACTTGACTGATTTCTTACTAGAATTTCATTTTTCTGACTATTTTGAGCCATTAAACTTCAATTATGTAAAAGATATGATATGACTGCCACCAGATCGATGATTAATTAAGGTAAATGCTCCTTGTCACAGAGTATGTGCTGTTTGTCCTGGACCTGTGTTGCATGTCATAGAAAAAACATGTGCTATCCCCATTTGAAATACTTTGCAGTAAAAATTTAAGAAGTTCAGTGATATTTTCATTAATCTAAAAAAATAATTCTCCTTTTTTACATGTGCATCAGCTTGTCTAAAATTTAAGACTGTAAACTCATCTCAGTGCTAGGATATCTAAAAATTGTGATCAAACTAAAATAACTGCTTCGATTCATGGGGTTATAAATTATCATAGTTGCACAGTGATCCCTCCTCTATATAAAAAAAATTTTTAAAATGCTGTATTCATGTGACAACTAAGTAGGAATTAAACTGATATGAATTGCTACATTGTTAATAAGAAAGTTACAAAATAACCTCATCAAAATATCTTGAGTTGAGGTTTATTAGTTTTCAACTAAGATGGCACTGAACTTTTTCAGTAAGAAAAATCATGAATGAATTTATAAAAAGGTAGTTTTAATAATATCAATAAAATGAGAAGAATTGAAAAAGTATATTTTGTCCTAAATTCCAATGTATATTGTGGCTAATATTTCAGTATAAATTTTTCTTGTATAAGATTAGATTAAGAAGTTTGAAAATGTGATGTGCACAATGAAATTTATTAAATTTAGCATTAATTTGGCATATTTGTTTTTGTTATCAGTACTAAAGTATTTTAATTAAAGAAATATAAAGATTATCTGGAAGTAAACTATAGTAGACATTAAATCTATGAAATTCATTGTATAAAAATTATAAAATAAGAGGGAGTTATATAATTTCCAGTCAGATTACCTGTAATTTCTTTATATTTCACTTACAATATAAGCTATATTTTTAATTTTCCAATGGACAAGAAAATAAAACATTTTTCTGATGTTTTTTAGTTAAACTTAACATTAATAATTTAATTAATTTTTACCTTTTATTCTGAGCTCTTCTCTAGATTATGTTACCTTTTCTCTCTTTTCCAATAAAAGGCAATTAAAAAATCAAACATTCCATAAGAGTTTACCTATTTGTGTGCATTTATGTACATATTGTTTTCTGCTATTATTATATATTTAAAAATATTTGTTGTTAAATTCCATATTAATTTTAATTGTTGAATTTGACGGGGATGAAATATTATTATTATTATTATTATTATTATTATTATTATCATTATTATTATTATTATTATTACTACTACTACTACTCTTCTATTGTAAACTTGTATGCCATTTGTGCCTGACACCTGACAAGCACTGCTTGTGTACCTGACTATTGAATCTCTATTGAATAAGAAATGTTAAATTAGATATGTTATTTTTTTCTGTTTTCATTTAAGATATGGTTCAGTTTCAATTGATATCCAACTCTTTTAAAATTAAAGAATATTATAAATATCATTTTTTTTTTTAAAGAAGCTTAAAAATGACAAGATATTGATTGATTCAAGACATGTGAAAAATATCACTGATCCTTGTCAGCTTTTTATTTGTACTTTTACAAAAATCAAATCTAATTTTCTAATTAGCTTTAAGTGAATATCTCTTTATCATACAGTCAAAAATAAAGACTTTTATTATAATTCTTTACAGCAATTGATGTATGAACATATGTCTTAACATTGATACATTTAAATGTAATGTTTACATTTTTATAAAAGTAAGTTCATTAAATATTAAATGTGTTAGCTATATTGGATTTCATTTATTTTCATTTTTTCAAAAGTATATGATTACCATTTTGCAAATGCAGTTATGATAATGTATCATTTATCATTAGTAATGTTAGGAGTAGTTCATACTTATTTTAACTCAACCATTAGAACTAGAAAAATATTATCATGTACCATCATAATTTTTTAAAGTTTGTATTTAAATGGCATCTGGATATTATCAGAAATGATTTAAATACGTACAATAACATTTATATTATACAATAAGGACAACAAATTTTATTCATTAATAAATTTACTCATTGCTTTTGCTTTATTTTGAAATTAAATATGCCAATTGTAAGTCTTAAAAGGAATTTCTAAGCCATAAGTCGTAGAATAAATTTTACAGTTTATTTAAGTTCACTGTGCCTTTTTTCATACAAATTATATAAATAGAAAGTTGAAGAAATAAAATAATTATTTCTGAAGGTTTTCAGCTCATAATATTTAGTGTCATCGTAGTAATGTATGCAATATATTAAAAAATGTTGAAATTTGAATAAATGCCTAAACCATTTACTGGGTGGATTTTCATATGAAAACTTCAATGAGACAAAGCAGTTTGTTTCATTAGTACTGAAAATCTGCACCTGTGTGACATGTTTTCTCTAAAACTATACAACTGAATTTACTGATAAGCAATATATATATATATATATATATATATATATATATATGTTGTGTGTGTGTGTAAGTTTGTTTTTTGTATATTTATTTTATCTTTATTGTGTATTGTAATATTATATAATGATGGTTGCAACAATTTCATTATGTGAAGAAGGATATTTTGGGACTAATATTTTCATCTGTTAAAGCCCTAATTAGATCAGTTCAAATTGCTAGAACATAATACATCAGTTCAGTCTGATTTATACTTAAAATATTTTTCTCTTAGAATTTTCCTTTAAATATTTTTTATTTCAATTTATTTGTATAACAGTATAAAATATCTGCATTTTAAAATTTCCTTTTACCAGATTAATATACAATTATGCTTCCACAGTTATCTATTTAAGTCTACTTATGTCTATTTTAATTATTGTCAACAGATTCATGAAATCTATTCAAATATCACTTAATACAGTTTTCATTGTAATTCAAGAGAAACCTATCACAGCTTCCTTTATTTTTGGCAAGATTGAGTAAGTATCTAAAAACCCTTTGAATGCTACATTGTTTCTTTAGAAACTTAAAGAAGCTTAAATCCTTCAAATGATCAAGTAGCAAAATAGAATTCAAATTTCTTATGATACACATTCGTTTTGCCAGCTATTAATAACAATGGCTATTATTTGCATTAGCAAATATATTTTCTATTTGGCTTTTTTCTTTTTGCTTTCATTTCACAATCAAATTTATAAAAAATAATTTTATTACATTATTTCACTTTTAACTTGGAGCAATTTTAAAGCACTTTGTTTTGTTGATATATATTTAAAAATGAGTTTATCACATCTAAGTATAATGAAATGTGGATATTTTTATTTGAAATGGATTATATATGGAGTAGTGGCACAGCATATTCTATCTTATGTTTCTTCTACTAAATTTCTCTCTTAGGATTGATAGTAAAAGAAACAAACACTATTGAAAAATCATCATTGATTATTCAGTTTAATCTTTAATGAGATATACTGCTGAACTTACATTATCTCATTACTCCAATATATTTTGTAGATTTTGCATATTATGTTTCTGCTATTTTCTAATTAATTTGCTACATTAACATTACGGGTAATTATTCTTATGTCACAAATTGTTTTCTCTCCTGAAATCCTTTACTGAGAACATTTTACAAGAATATACCAATGGTCATATGACTAAAATATACCTGTCTACTTACATTCAATTACCTTCACTTGATCAAGCTAAAAATGGCAAATTTTGATGGAATTTTATTTGGAGCTTTCATTCTTACATGGCATTTATAACTCATTTAGGAAAGATAGTTGCTTTACAGAATAAATACAGTTGGTATGAGCATTAAAATTAACAAAAATTAATTTTAATACTTTTTAAAATTATTAATTACTTTCACAACACATTTCAAAATATTTGATGAATTTGCTGTAAACTCAGAAAATAACTTGCACTATTTATCTGTAAAGAATAAGATTGTATTTTAGTTATATAAATGTAAAAATAAGTGTATATTTTGTTTTAAAATTCTTTTAAAAATTTCATATATGCTGTTATGAGGATTTTACTGAAATTTTTATTTTACATTTTTTTTAAATTGATTTGATATTATTTTTTTCCTTTGCCTTTGTAATGAAATTTTTTTAATTTGGTTTCAGTTTAATGAAAGTTTCCAACATCTTTCTTGTATACTCTAATTTTTTAACTCACTTTTTCTTAGCATATATCAACCCATTTCTTTCATATTGTTTGAGATTAATCCTGTTTTCTTTTGGCATAAAGTCTGCTACTGGCTGTGTTTTAGTGTTATTTTCACTGGTGTTACTTCTATCTCCCTATGCAGACAAAGAAACCAAACAGTAAAATTCCACAAATTTCACTCAATCTGGAAAAATTATTTGCATAATCTCCATTTAAAATTAATTAAAATATCTTCTCAACAATCTTGACTATTTCAAGTTTAATTTTATAGTTAATACTTCAAGTTTGGTTGATTTTTACTTATTTTTTCATTTCAAGTAGGTTTTCTTTTTATGAAGTATAGGTTAGAAGTATAGGCTAGATATAAGTATGTGGATAATATATGAAAATTTTACTTGAATTTTAAACTTCTTTTTCAATATTACTTAAATAAAATTGAATGCAAATGTTTTCAACTAGTAGAAAAGACTAGCAGCTACTTTTAAATTTTAAAATCAAGAATCTTTAAATCAGTCTTCAATTCAATGAAGTCAATCTGATTTAATTTAAAAAACATAAGTAATAAGCATACATAAATTGTAATTAGTAAAATACCTTATTAGAATAATTATGATGACAGTTATGTCTGAGCCTCTACTTTACATACATACATACATACATATATATATATATATATATATATATATATATATATATATATATAATAATTATTTGTTGCCTGAAATGAACTTATTTGTTATCATCTGTTATTGTTATTCCACAAATATTTATATCAACCTAGCAGTTTAAGAAAACTGAATTTAGAATTGTATTTCATGTTTTAATCAGTTGTTCTTTATCAGAAAAGATAACACAAAATTCAACATTTTTGGTAATTTCCACATGTTAGAGAAAATATTGTTACATCATTTGAAAATGTCTCAAGTGTTTAAGATGCTTGCTGTCTACAGGTACAATAAAGGTGCATTGTGTTTGGTGTCTCTAAAATGGTTTGGTGTCTTGAAATTTGAATTTAGAGAGTTACAGATTTGAAGCTAAAACTCTTGTCCAGTTAATACAATTGAGATTTTTAACATTTCATAATTGATGATGAATGAAATACGGTTTGTTATTTTCCCCTTGAAATATCTTTATAATAAAAGGCTATTCCATCTACCTGCCTAATTACCTGCCTGCATATTTTGGTGTTGAATAGATACTGCAGCTCACAGGAACTGCCTTATTGGGACACCAGCAATAAATAAACTTTTAAATATCTTTGGAACTCTCTTTTCTTTATTATAGCTTGGAAACAAGGTTAAAATGGAGTCATTAGAATGTGACTCCTTAAGAGTATACATCTGCTTCTTATTAGCATGATAAGTTTATTTTAAAAAAAACTATTATTCTTTAAATATTATAACTATACCCAAATGGTGTCAACATATGTATGCGCAAAAACAGCAAAAGAAAAACTATGTATATCTTGCAACATGAATAGGGCACATGAAATAATATAATACGTAAAGAATCCTTTTTGTATGAGCAGATATGTATACACTTTATGCTCTCAAATATGTTCTGATCCTAATTGATGTACTGGCAAGTAAAAGTTTTTTTGTCATCAATGTTGCTATTTGTGAATTGCATTTGGCTTTCATTTCTGCTTCTGATTCTACATGCTGCAAATCATTTTCATTTAAAAAAAAATATTGCAGAATTTTACTCAAATTAAATTTTGTTTTAAATTTACTTCCATTTGTTGATTCTCTTTTTAAAGCCAAACAAGGACTTGTTTAGGAAATTCAATGGTTATTACTATGAAATTAAAACAAAGGAAAAGGTCATTGGATTGTTTCATTTTCTGGTTCTTGGTCACAAAAGTATCATTATTTCTTGAATTATTGTTAAAATCAATCTTTATGACTAAATAATTGTTCAATATCAGTAAGATGTATGTGTATGTAATGGGTTTGTTGTTGACATGATGGCCTAGATTTCTATAAGAAATCATGAAAATATTTTCCTATAAATACAAATTGGATCAGATAACCATTGCAGTTTCTTTACTTTTTGTTGGATTTAAACTCAGTTAAGAAAAGATATTTCCTGACTTACAGAATTAATGAATTTTTGTAAAATTCTAAAATCTTGGTATAAAACCACAAAAATCTTTTGTTGACTAACCATCATTAAATAAGCAAAAGATTTTAACTTTGTTATTATCCAATTGCCCATTTGTTTGTCACACCATTCCCTAAGCTTGTTATACTACAGTTTTCCCTTGTTACATTATTTCTCTTTTGTTATCATTGTCCCATGTAAAGTCATATTTCAAACATGAATTATTTTATTCTTTTCACAACGATCAGGTGAAATAATTTATTTAAAAAAAATTTAAATATTCTTTGGAAATATCCTGTTTTGTACAAGATTAAAATATTTTTTAGGAGAGCTGAAAATATTTTATAATTTTATATTTTTAGTTTATTGACTGCTTAATAAAGATTTAGTTGACCAAAACATGATATTGAAAATCTTTTGTTATCTCTCTCATGGAAGGGAGAGAACTGATTTTTGTAAAGAAATGGAAGATGTGTCCAGTTTAATCCAGATGAACAAAGCCACAATAGTAGTGAGCCTATTCAGATTTGAAATCCCTACACAAGAGAATGCTCTCTAAAACTAATTACTCTATACCAGGCTTTTTATGCTTTGATTAGGATAAATTGAGACACTGGTTAAATGAATTTTGTTCTGTTCTGCAATTGATTGTGTTTCATTAAAGTCAAATTTATAATACAATGGTCTTTAGCAGTTATCTGTGTCTCAAAATTCATTCAGAATTAAAATATTTACAAATTCTACATTTTTTTTATTTAACTGAAAATACCACTTGTTCAGTCAACATTGTTTAACCAGAAATTTCAGCCATTCAAAAAAAATTTGAATATAAATTTTTCAACATTCATAATGTTAAAAATTTATTTTTATAATTTCTTTCCTACTTATTGTAAAATAATTTAATAAATTTAGTAAACATCACAACTGTTCTAACTCTGTTTAGTTTGAGGATTTATGATGATATAATTCATAAATAAAATAATTTTGTTTTGAAATGTGACTATTGTATGTAGGATTTATTCGTAATCATATTGTTTATTCTTTTTCTTTTTGTTTTTACTTGGTTTATATTTTTTATTTTTTGCCTAACTCACTTTGTCTTGTACTCATATTTCTGTGCTAATTTCTTTTTAATGGAGCATATGTTATCTTCAGAATTGTCAATATATATTTCAGGTCTTAACTATATATATCTTATAGAAATTATAGCAATTCATTTAATTAAAAAAATAATATTCTCTTTTAAGGCATTAAGACATTTACATTAGGTAAAAATTATAATGCAATTTTTATATAAATTTTAATTTTTAAAAAAATCCATGCTAGTTTATAATGTAGGGATATTTTTTTATTTGTTTTTAATCTGTCAGTAGGCTTTCTTTAAAAGACAGTCTAGTGACAGGAAAATATTTTAATAGAAAGTTTTTTAAAAATTCAGAAAAATGAAACAATTTTATTTGAATAAGCATTTTACTGGATAAATTTCTAGTTCAGACTTGTTTTATAATATTAGTTTTTGCTCCATGCCTATGTATTCCACACATTTTAAGCAATAATTTATCCAGTAAGTCTTTTGGATATCTTAAAAGTGACTCAATTTCTTATCTTGTCAACAAAGAAGTTTTGTCAATTATTACTGCAAAAATGTTGTCTGTTTTCATGTCCATATACTTTTAAATGAAGAAGATTAAATGTAAATGAAAAATATTTAATTTCAAGTTACATATGATTATTTGATATTCATCAGATAAAAATTATTAATGCTGCAACACAAGATTACAAATAAATGGCAGATTTGATGATTTTTCTTATATTTTCCCTTCATATTTTGACTTCTCCATTGAAGCATTCAGTTTCCAATTTGAGTTCTATTGAGTTTCACTTGCTCATTCCAGGATTGTGGCTTGCAAACTTCTGTATATGTTACAGGCTCTTTACTTATTGTGGGAGGATTACTGCCCAATACATTTGTGGGATTACTGCCCAATACATTTTCTTGTACTGTTCTTGTATTGCTCTGCTTGTGCCCCTTATGAAAAAACTGAAACATTGTCATTAGTGAATTTACCCTCTTACTGAAGTTTTAAATTCCTCTTAATATTTCTTTGTGGGCCTTTCCTTTTGAAAGGCAAGCTAATTTCTTAAGTCTCCAATTAAAAACAAATTGTTCTGGTTATTTTCAATAAAGATAAAACTATAGACTTGATTCTCCTTATAGATTTCTGTATTAACATTTGTTTAGATTATAATCTTGTCTTTTTAACCTGATGAATTTGCAGCCATATCTATTTTGCATTGGGAGAGAACTCTACTTTTTTGTGGAGTTTACCTACTAGCTTTCTAAAAACTTTTCTCTATCATATGAAATTGCTCTGTCAATGAAATTTTTAAAAAATGAAGGTTTATATTGTTGATGTAATTAAGATAAAATATTCTTGAACATTTTTCAACTTTCCCATATGATGGAAATTTGTGTATAATATAGTCTGCCACTATCATCTTTGGCATTGTGTAGCAAAATGGTATTAACCATGCTATTCAAAACCTGGGTATTTGCTTTTTTCTATTTGTTATTTGTTGTGAAATCTGATTACTTGATATTGTTAGGCATGTGAAGTTATTGAAGCAACAATTTTCCTGTAATATATGAAGAAAGGTACATATAGGAAATTCATCATCAACTGATATAGATAACCTGTGCATAGGATATAAACTAGAAGAGACAAATTCATTTGCTTCTTTTAGCACTGAAGTAGAAAACCGTTAATGTTCTCTTCAATGTAACATTTCTTCTCAGTTAAAAAACAAAACAAAACAGCATTGGCTTGAAGTTTATGATGTGTTAAAATAGACTCAATTCTGTTTTAATCTATGAAAAATATAGATTGTAAGACATGTTGTCATCTTTCAAAATATAATGAGAGCAGCCATGTTATAAAAATTTGTTATATTTATTTTAAATTCTAAGAAATGCTGCTTCTATGACTTAAATGTTAAAACTTAGCTAGTTTCAAATTGATTAGATTGAGTTTATTCTGCTGCTGTTGCTAATCAAATTGTTGATAGCTTTTATTAAATTTTCATTTGGTTCTTCCTCATCTGAGCAGATGCTTTCAGCATTACTATTCAAGTTAATATTAAATATGACAGTGAGAATCAGTATCATCTGTAATAAACTTTCTTAATATAATCATTAGAATTTATCAATTAAGAATTTAAACGTTTATATGAGTTTTGGAGTCATTTGAAACCAATTCAATTTATTTGATCCTTCATGAGCTTTATATCAATTGAGTTTTAAAATTATTATGGAGCAGATATCTTGAGCATTTATTTGAAAATCAAAGTAATTTAAATTTCTGGAACTTTATAACCCTATAAAGTTTTTTTTATTCTTTTTTTTTAGGTTGTCTTCAGGATATGGGTTGTAACCATCTCTTTTTTTTTTCTTCATAGAAAAAAGAAAAATTAAAATATCATAAATGTTATAGGAACCAAAGCAATTATTTCTTTTTCTGTTTAATCATTTTTAATAGTTCTTTTTTATTGACACTATCAAATTACTACTTGAAGCTGCAAATTAATATTGAAATTTGATCCATTAAAACTATGGGGAAGTATCAATAGAATTATTAGCTTATTTGCCTTTCTATTACAATTATTTTATTCCATTACAAATTATTATTTTTGTGTTTACTTTGAATGTTATAATTATTTTTAAAGCTACCAAATCTGCCCCAGATACTTCAGTAGTTGGCATTCCAGATATTGCATTAATCATCTGTTTATTGAAATTAAAAGCAATAACAGAAAATTTTAATATTTAATTCCTCAAAAGAAATGTTCAACAAATGTTAATCTTCAGACCACAGACTTATTGATTTATTTGAAAACTTCTGTTATACTGTTACACTCTCACAAACAATAAAACCATTTAGAAAATTATCTTTCTATGATTATTAATATGCTTCTAACAACATTCAGAGATGTTTAGCCTAACCTGATTTGAATATCTCTGATCATGCTTTGCTCAGTTAGGAGATTCCAGGCTTCTTTCTGTTTCCAGTATTTTAGTAAATTTCTATATAAGAATAAAAAAAATCCCTTACAAAATTAGTCAAACAAAAAAATCTTTGAATAAATTATTTGGTAACTTAGTAAATATTTATTTTTAGTAGTTTCTATTGAAAAACTTTAAATATTTTTCTGTAAAAGTAAACAAGAATTTTCTGATTCTGATTTTGTGCTTTTTTACTAGAAAAGCTTGTTACTTTCTGATGAGACTGTAAGACTATGATAATGTTACTAATGTTTCCACTGTAAATGTATGAATGTATAAATTAGTGATGTTATTTACATTGATACAACTGAAAAGTCAGCAGAACAAGGAGCTATTTTGCAAGATTTATTATTATCCACTGTGCCAATGCACAGAAACCTGAATGAAGTTTTCAATTATATTCAACTGTTTACTTTTTCTTCATTGCTTTAATATCTGTTATCTTTCCGTCACAATGGCAAAATTGAACAATTTAAATGTTGAAACTTTTTAAATGAACAGTATGCAAAGTATTCTTTTCATTTGCACATGTTATGCAGTAAGCATTTTTAAATTGCAACTGTTTTTAAGGATATATTTCTGAAAGAAAACTATTCAATTTCAAATATAAAGAAAATGCATTTGATTTTTATTTTTTGAAAATTTCCAAAAAGAAAGCTGACCAGAAAATTTTAGTCATTTAGTCATAATCATGTAACAAAATTTGTTACATTAAAAAGGATTCTAGTTATTTCACTTTGAATGATTGAACTATTTTCCATCCGTCTACTTTGTATTAAGAGAACTTAACAAAAATCTCTTTACATTTGTTTTCAAAGTTTAAAAAGTTGTTATCCTCTTGCTTTATTCTATTTACATACATTTTCTGTATGTCTAAAATGAAATTCCATTCCATCAGCTGCCATGCAAATTGGGACAATACAATGCGTTATTTTTGTGTCTCCTTAATGTTTCAATATTCTGTGATGTTGTGAAGGTATTAAAGCAACTGTAAAAAATCTTTTAGTTCACTGCTGCAACACTTTGAAAACAAAACAAAAAATGTTAATGTGTTTGCATGTGTGCACAAGATTGTGTGCATTTTGTCATTTGGTAGCAGTCTACTACAAGGCTGAATTTTGGTTGTGCCAGGATTACCTAATTACAATAACTTTTTTCTTTCCCCCCTATTACTGTTCCACCGTCCCTCTTGTTTCATTGTATATTTTCACCCATCTGCCTCAAAAACAAAGATAAGACATTTAATTTTTTTTAACTTTATAAAGAATAAAATATACTCATCTTGAGGTGGAGAAGAGAGATGGTGTGTCAATGTGTGTCCATTTTATGTAGAGGTTGTTTATAAATAACAGAGACTTGCTGACATGATGATACTAAAGGTCTCATTATTTGATACCTTGCCTGATCTTCTTGAATCTGGTGTCAGCAACCACACACACCAACACACATTACAATGCACACAGTTTTCTATTGCCCACAAAGATGTGAAAAGGTAATTGCATTGATTTTTGTATATGTCACAGTTGCCAAGATTGATTACTGTTGTTCTTATCCATTCTGTATAAATAACTAATCTCATGGTGGATAACCATTTCTCTAGAAAGCAAACTCTCAGCTCTTCCACTTGTACAAATGTGGTTTTCATTGTCAATATATGCATGCTTTCTTTATCTATTTAAATCAAAATCAAACTTATTCCACAAAATGATCAGTATAATCTGGTCTTGTCATTTAATCATTTATGCAATTGCTGACAATACATTGCAACAAGAAAAAACATTTGGGGCTTTACATATTCATGGAAGGAAGTCTGGATAAAAATGATATGAATAGAACAAATTAATATAAAAATTTCTGTATGAGATTGCATGTCAGAGTTGGGAGAGGCTTTATTGATAGGTTTGTTTTTTTTTTAACTTTCATATATATGTGCACTCATACATACATTATAATAATTTCTTCAGAAATATTCTTTTAAATTCTGTAGAGGGAAAATGAAAATTAGTACAGATTTTTTGACTAAATAATAGCAGTTCTAAAAACTTTTATTTATCAACTTTTTTCTACTCTAAAACAAAATCAAACTTTGTCTCCCAATTTCTTTTGGCACATTCTCAATGCCACAATTTCCCAGTAGTATGTCCTGACCTCATGTGTCCTTTGCAACAGAGAGAAAATCATAATGCTTTGTACTAAGTAAAAAAAATTGTGTAATTGCATTTAAATTTATTGATTAGGAATATCTCTTACCTCTCAATCTGTTTACAATTAAGGCTTTAGTGCTTATATTGATATTTAATGATTTGATCTTTGTACCATTTTCCATGTTATATCTTATCAGTGTTATGAGAATTTTAAGTCTAACCAAGTTCATTATTATATTTGACAAATTATTCTGGTTTTAGATGTCATCAATTCAGAATGATTTATTACTGCCTCTTAAAATGCCAGCCATTTTAGCAGCAGATCTATTTATAAAATATTCTATAGTGGAACTTTTTTCAGATAAAATGAAACTTTTTTTTGTTACAGAAATAGTTACATTCAAACAAAAAAATCTTTCTCTTGTTACCTTCTAAAGTCTTTCATTTGATATTGATCTTGAATATATTCTTTTGACTGTGGTATTTGTTTGTGAATTTTCTTATTTCTCATAGTTTTATGCCTCTGGTTCCTGAAATTACAATTACAGTGATCCATTTCCAACGTGAGACAGCAATGAATGCAGAAGATTGGTTTGTCCATTAAACTGATGTCCTAACTGCTGACAAACTGAAAGCCTGAATAAATGCACTTCCTCTGTATACTTTTATAGGCATTGTCGTTGGTGCTTGGAGGCAGTGGTTTAAGTCTGTGACAATTTAGTTTTTATTCACTATTCATTGCTTGGTTATCTTGTCTTGAAACATTTCAATATATAACTGGAAACATTTAAAGCTTTACTTTTGGAAATATCTCTATATTGTTGTATGTGAATTATGTGGTTTAACTCAAAGACTATTTTTGACAAAATATTTTTCTAATTGAAACTACTTTGCCCATCCTGCAGAATACATTAACCCTTCAATTTAATATTGTTTCTTACAACTTGTTTCTGTGAGCAGTTGGAGGATTGGTGCTGAAACAATATTCTTCTAAACTTTTTCAGCTTTCTCTTATTCAAATAGCAAAACATGGTTCCCAAAAGTTGCTTTCATTTCCAAAATATCAGTTCTGTGCAGAAAAAACAAGAGATTTCAGTTGAAAAAGAATCTATGAATTATTGATATGAAAACTTGGAGTGAATTTTTGGATTCCTAGAAGACATGTTTTGCACTTGATTGATTAGAGGAAAATTCTTAATGCATGTAATATTTCTTAAGAATTCAATTCCACTCATTTATCTGTCATTAGAGGAAGCCTACTTTTAATCAAGAAAAATACATATCAAAATTGAGATTTTATAAAACATGTCGGTGCATGCATGTGTGTGTGTACATGGAAATGGAGTTTACATTATATTTTGATTGTTTTCTTTAACTGTGAACATGTGAACAGTCAAAAGTGCACCTCTTCACTCTTAATAGACAGATTCAATTAAATGTAAAGATACAGGGATTTAAAGAAGTGAGATTGAGAAACCAATTAAAAAAACTAATGACAATATGTTAATTATGCTAGCAGTTATGCAAAGTAATTTTTTTACATTTAAGATCAATTTGCATTTCCATCATTATTTGTTTCAAATTTAAACATTTGCAAAAATATTAAAAAGTTAATAACAACTGTGTTGAGAGTAATAAAAATCATATAAATTTTTCATAAATTTTAGAAATTAACTTTCAAGATTTTTCTTTATATCTGCTCCTGTGAGTTGTTAAATAAGATGTTTCTATTAGACTGAGTCATAAATAATTTCCATTTTTATTTATCAGCTTCATTTTTCAAAATATTATGATTGGTTCTCCAAAATGGAAATTGCTTATAACTCAGCCTAATAATAAAAATTGTTCAATTCATAAAACAAAAATCTGAAAGATCAATGATATTACTGGTGGTCATTGGAACTAACAATTTTTTCTAGTAGCATCAGTTAGTGGGCTGCTTTTACTGTCGACATCATTTTATGTTTATAATTTACCTTATAACAAAAAAAACATAATTTCAAATAAAATTAACAATAACTAACTCTAATGAAAATATAGAATCTATTTGCACATTTGGGTTTTCAGTCAAAATGCCTGATATATTTTCTTTTTTCCCAGTTGAAATCGCTGAGATTTATATCAGGACATTATGAAAAAAATGTTTTTGCTTAAATTATAAGACCAGATTATAATGAAGCATATAACAATTTATTTTAATAGACTATTTTCAGTTTTTGCTTTGAACTATATAAATAACTATGAAAGAAGAGCTGTAAATAATTTCTGAAATCATAGGCCTATATCACAAAATCTAATTTCTTCTTGCAACTGAATGGTAAAATAAACCAAATAATTTATATTAACATTCTTTAAATTCATTGAATATCTATTAGAAAATATTATTTTCAACATTAATTATGAAGGATGATTTTTCAGAAGATTTAACAATTTTTAGTAAATATTTTGCTTGAAAGTTTATAAACAAAACACAGCAAATGATTTCGAAAGAAAATATTTTTAATGCATTACAACTCCAATTCTAAATAATTCAGCAAGACAATTTGTCTTGTAAAATACTGCATAATCTCCCCTCTTTAAAAAGGACATGATTTTTAAGAGGAAACATTTAAGATAATATTTCAAGGGGAGCCTCTTTTTGTACATTTTTAAGTTCATAGCTAATTTTGCATATATAAATTATGTCTTAAACAATGACACAAAAATTCTGAAATATATTTAAATTTGCTATATGAGTCTAACTTTATAAAAATGAAACTCTTTGCTCTCTGTTTTTTGTCCTATTTATTTGAAACATATTTCTTAAAATAAAACTTAATTTAAGTATGATTTGCCTGAAACAAATTTTCTTTTCCAATATAAAATTATTTCTTATCAACCCAATACAAACACCTTAAAACATTGTTTGTGTTCATCTGGTCTTTTGTATGCTATTTCTAGATTGTCACCCAACCATATCTAATTGAAATTAAATTGAATCATTAACTAATTATTGACAGTACAATTTTAATCTGTTAAAAGTATACTTTTTAGATACTGAGTATTCAACTTGTAAAAATATAAAAGTGAAAACTAAACAACTAAATTGGTTCTTTTTATCATTTTTTTCATCTAAGCATCAACTGAATTTCTTTTCAGTTCTTCAATCCATTTATCTGAATCCTTTTTCATGTGTCATGCAAAATTCAGTGTTTTCTGTGATTCCTTGAAATGATTATAAGTAAATACTAATTTTTTTATTATTGCAATTTTTCTCTGTTTAAAAGGTCAACTACTACTATAAGTTATTTATTATACAAAATTAGTTATGCTTTAATCTATTTTCTTTCAAAATTTTCATAAAAACTTTCAGGTATTTGAAACAACTGTTTGCAGACAAATTTAATTTATCAGTTACTAATTTTCTAAAATATAATATTTAAATTTAAGCATTGCTTCTTATATTAAAACTCCTTTTTTCCTTATCCTTATACCAAATCTATGCCTCTTTTCACTCTGCTTCCTGTAATTTTATTTGGCCTTTTGCATTTTTCATTTAATTTTCTGTTACATCACTTAATATTTACTGATAAAAAGAGCTTGCATATATTGTTCATTCTTTATTGAATTGATTTCAATTTTTGCTAAACTCTAAAGGCATTTTTATCACTAAATTTAAAAAGTATTAATCAACTGTAAATATTCTGTTTTTATGTAACTTTCAAGCAATCAACTGAAAACTATTCACAGAATCTGAAACAATTTTAACATATCTAAAATAATACAATCTTCCTTTCCAATGTTATTGATTAATCATAATTCTGCCTAAATATGATTTTAATAATAACATCATCTGAACTTTAATTTATCAATAACAAAAATTTATATTTCTGAAAATTACTGGATTAAAAAATGGATGATTGATTTAGTTCCAATTTTCATTGGTAAAATGTGATGATTGCATTTCATTATATATGATTATTATATGAGCAACACTTAAACAAAATTTCAGTGGATTGAATTCCCCCTGGATTTATTACAGCTTCATTCAGCAACTGTTTGCCTTACCTTAGATTTTCATTTTCATTTTTTATTAGCTATTTACAATTTAGTTTATTCATGATCTCTTTAAATCTCAAAAGCAACAAATTAACTAACAAGATACAAGCAGGTTTTTGTTTTGTTTTTTTTAGATTTCAATGTTTGGTCTATTGATTGATTTCTATCTGAATGTATACATCTTTAGTTTTGTTAATGTATATTCAGTTGCATTTCAGATAACTTATTTTAAGAGAAAAATTTTCTTATTGGAAATATTTAGTACAAAATTAACTGCAAATTTTTTTGAAATTTATTCTTAGTTATTGTAGTTTAGCAGTTTGTGTGCTTTAGCCCGATAAAAGTAATGCATACCTTTGCGGGGAGGTTTTTCTGCCTTAAGAGATGCTATTCATGATGTGTTTATGGACCATTGTGAACTGTCACCACCCAGTGGTGATTCCTTTCTGTGATATGCCATCCTTTACTTTTTCAATATAAAATTCCAGTGATTTATTGGTTACCCTTTTCTGTATTTTTAAGTTGGGATGTATGATTGACTTTAACTGCATAGAAATAATATTTGGGGGACTTAAGACTTTGAAATTTCTCTGTTGAAGACTCTTCTTACCTTATTTTCCAATACACAAGGAGGTAGTAAATTGACATGAATCATTGAATGTCAAGATATTATGTCATTAAGAACAAAGCACCTCAGTGCTTGCCTCATATCTGCTGGGACTTAATTTATTCAAAATATCAAATTTGCTACAAATTCAATGTAGCTTTAAAAAAAAATCTTTATAAAGTTATAAAGCTCAAATATATTAAAAATAAAACTTTGGCTACTAATATTTGACTTATTCTCAACACTTAAATTGTCAATAAAAATAAAATAAAAATATAATCATCAGTTGATGAAATTTTCTATCTGCAATGGTTGCTCAAGCTTGAAAATAAAACATCTTGCTTTCAATTTGCATCATCCCAGCCGACTGCAGAGAGGAAGCCAATGTTTCTGGCATCTTCTTTACTCTATTGCCCCCCCACCTCACCACTTGAACAGTTGTATGCAAACATTTTTCATTGTGCAATAAGTTTTTTTTTCCGTTTCTCTTAATAATTAGTCTGCATCTTGTGGCTTCTATCAGCCTAAAGCTGTTTCTACCTTTTCTGCTGTTATCCACCATCTTTAAACGGGAAGGATTTCTTTGACTTGCTACCATCCTGCAACTCTGGCCTTTGCAGCCATTGCTGCAGATGAGTTCTTTTGTATATAATTAATCTGTAAATGTACATCTGTCTATGGTAGTAGTCTCAGGACATAACCATGTTGTTGATGATGATGATGATGATGATGATGATAATGACAATGAACATAATGTACTTTGTTATTGTTTTCATGCCTCTGATGATGATGAATTTTTTTGTAACTTTTTTATTTATAAGTTTTATAATTCTGGCCTAAACTCCATTGTTGGTCATGTAGCAGTGTAATGTACATACCTACTTGTATGTATGTAAGTATGTATGTATGTATGCATGCATGTATGTATGTAATTACTATTATTACCTGTCAGTTTAATTTTCCCATCACACTGGGATCTGGCTAGTGATGCTGTGTTGATTCCTGTTGCAGCCATTGGATTATGCATAATAGTGAACAAAACATTAGGCTTACATTTTTAGCCTTTCTTTCATGTGAGGACCACAATTATATATGGCACTTACTGCTTTTATAATAAACAATTCCGAAAAACACTGTCTTTTGCTTTATTTCTTTTCAGATCAGTTATAATTCAGGAGTTGTAATTTAATAACTAATGAATATCTTTATTTTTAGGTCTTTCTTCAAAACATAGCTGTTGATAATAGGGAAATTTGAAGTCTTCTTGCAATTTCATATTTTATACTTCTTTCTCTTAATTTGATTAAATACAAATAGTAGTTTCCTGCAAAGAAATATGAATAATGCCACTTTTTATAGTTATTTTTAACCTTTTCAAAAGGTCCCCAGTCATGTCAGTTCTTAAGTAAGCCTGTTCACTAAGGTCAATCTGACTGCTATAGACCCATGTTTTTGTTTAATTGACTGAATAATTTAACATGCTCATTTCCTATTATCTAAAATTACTAATAATTAAAAGACTGTTAAACTCGGTGAAAAAAATATTTTTCCCTGGTTAAAATCTAAGTACAATGTTTACATATTTCTGTTTTTCATATAGTAAATCATTCATGTAAATGTAGTGGCCAAAGTTAAATGAAGTTTTCAGTGAAAATTTAGAACAAATTTGTTTTAAATGACAGTTATTTATTAAGCATTTTTCATTGGTTAAATGCTTGGATTTCTTTCCAAAATTGTTGAAGCAGTGATTTCTTAGTGAAATCAAATTGTCAGCAAAAGTTGGACTGTCTCCTATCTTCGAAAATATTTTGATAAATGAAGTGACTACTATGAATATAGGAGTTGAAAAGTATTTTAACTCCCCAAAACTTAAAACTAAAATCTGTATTTATACCAATACTAGTAAATAATAAGTGTAAAAATTAACAGGTATAATTTAGTAATTCTGCCAAAGACCCAAGCATCTGTGTGTTATGCCTTAGGATCAAAGTGTAGTATCTGTGCTCTTTTTTGATGACAATATCACTTCACAGGATTTATAAAAAGAATTATTGCATAGTACCTGTGTGTTATGTTAAAAAAAGTATTAGAATATATATATATATATATATATATATATATATATATAATCTTTGCCATCATTTTGTCTCATAAGACAACAGGGTATATACCAGGATTTGTGAGGTTTAGTTACAATGCCTGCTGTAGCTATACAGCTCAATCTTGGAATGGCATGCTTTGCTGCAATTGCTGAATGTGAAAGAAGTGTCCACCTCTATTGTGCTAGTATGTCATCTGTACTCTTTCCTATCTTCCCACTGGCCCTCTCCCACTCATCTGAATGCCAGCATTGACAGTAAAATTCATGTTCTACCCTCAGTTGAGCAACTTAGTAAAGCCTTTAACTCTCTACCTACTCATTAATTACTGCTTCAAATCAATCTGGGTACTGCCTCTACCTCTTGGTATATCTTTCTTTAGTGCTCTTTGTTGAGTAGATAAGAACCCCTTCTGTGGACTTACTGAAGCATTCACACAGGCCTGGTATTGATGTTCTAGCTGTGTTTATATGTTTTGCTTTGAGTGGTGGTTTGAAGTGAAGATGTACCTTACTGTCAACCAGAGAGTAGTCACTGCTATGATGTCTGTGAGACAGTAGGGCATATTTTAACAACTGATAACTAGATCCAGCAGGATCTGGGATGCCACCAGGATACTTTGTAGTTAGGCTTGTTACATAAGAAGGTGTTCATTATATTCAATGTTGCAGGGTTAAGAATCTATATTCATTCGGGTGTTGAAGCCCACAAACAAGAACACGTGTTCTGTAAAAGAGTCGCCTTGTAGAATTTATTTTGGGGCTCAGTTGGAATATTGAATGTGAGAGCATAATGCTCAGGATGTTGCGTGGTCTTGAAAAGTCTGAGAGCCAAAGAGAAAGATGCAGAGTTTTTCCTTTTGATGACAGTTCATCAGAGAATAGCAGTTTCTCACTGCGTGTTCAACACCATGTAATTTCTGCTTCTCTGGTTCTTTTCACTGCCAAAAGTAAACTTAGTCATGTTCTCTGAGCTTGCCAATTTCCTGTAGAGCATCTTTAACTCACAGTTGATGATGACTGTTTTCCTGGATTCGTCAACCTGTTGGAGGTTGTCAGATAGGCCAAGACACAATTATGACATTCCAGCTCTGATAGTGGCAACATCAATGTCAGGATAACAGTCTGTCTTAGCTCTAAGCACCCATTGAAGTCCCTTTACTGGCTTAGGGTACCTTGCTTGATGTAGGTGGTGACTCACCAATGTGATGACAATCCCTCTCATCACTGGAGGCACTCAGTAGCAGCCAAATACTTTGAACTTAGAACTCATTGCTGTTGCTTTCAATAATGGAACTGGAGTGACCTCTCCAGAGTGCAGGCATAGGTGAAAAGTATGTAGACCTTGCCCAACAGAATCTTCATCTCTGTAGTCTGAAGGAACACAGAGCATTACATTTGGCTTTAGTTTAATTACAGGTGTGTCAAAAGAAGATCATCATTGACATCCAGCAGCCTTAATTTGTATTTTCTGTTTAGCTTTACTCCAATGACCTTTTTTCTCCCAAAGTACCACAAGGCAGATGAGATTTGTGATTAAAATTTTCCTTCTCCCAGCTATCCAAAATAGTTAATAGAAAATAATTAACTATAAAGAAACATTATCAACAAATGCCCAGCAACAAATGAAAGAATACAATTGATAATAAAAAAAAATTAAGCAATAAAAAAATAGACATTAATGAGAAGTGCTTCTCCTACAAAATCGAAAATTTAATCTCCTTTTATTTATTATAGATGAGGTAGTTTTTTTTTTAAATGTTAAAATATAAATAAGTATATAAATAAATAATGAAATTTCTATGTGTGTCAAATAAACAGATTAGCAAATAAAACAAAGTTTCATAATTAAAAAGTTTATGTAAGTTACATTTTCATAGAAAAAGAAAAGCAATACCTAAGATTTAAAATGCATTTTATTTTAGTTTTAATTTCAAACTAATATTAGGTTGGTGCAAAAATAATGACGTGATAATGTTGTTTTTTGACCTTAAAAAATACGTCAAAAAACGACATGATTACGTCATTATTTTTGCACCAACCGAATAGATTAAATTTAATATTTCCAATAGACAAAATATATTGTATTTCAAACCAAATTTAAATTGATTGGAATGATTTTCTTTTATTTTGAAATCATTAAATTTGTTAGAAATCTGCCATATTAGTGAATCTGTCAACACAACATGATTCTCTTTATTTCAAAAATAAAATATACTTTTCTGAAACTTTATTTGAGGATGGCTAGCAGTTTAAAGTTTAATTAATCTGATTTGAAACAAATATTACTTACTTTTTAAAATATTGCAAAAAAGCAGTTTTTAACACGGAGGTGTTTATTTTATGAGGTGTTGACATCTCTCACAATAAACTTATGTCTGGGAATTTTTTTAAAAGGGATATGACTAAAAATTATTTGATGAATATAACTTGACCACCTTATATACATATACATATATATATATAACTACCCAGTAATCGTAAAAAATTAAGAAAATATTCTAAGCAATCTAATATTTTATTGAATTTTAGGTACTTTGGCTTTATAGTCGTACTTACAAAGATGCTTTTTGGGGAAATCTTAGAAAATTGCCAATTTAGAATTTACTATTAGATACAACTCTTATTTTCTGATGATGTCACATTTAGACATCTGTATTTACAAACATCGACACGTTTATACACATAAAATAAATTAAAATCTCTTTAAAATATTGGTGTTATTGAATTATGGTGAGCTTTTCCATTTATGATTAGTAAATACAGTCTTAATTTAATCACTTGACTGCTACAAATTAATACAGAATTTTAAAAGTTTATAAATTATTATAATTAATATTAAAAAAATTAAAACAATTCTTGGAAAAATTCATTATTCATCAAAACTTTTTTCTTAAGACAATTATGTCAATAATATTTTATAAATAAAAGTAATTGAAAGCTTTTCTAATTAAATAATGTCTTAGATTTATTGCATTTTTTATTTTACAATTCAGAGCAGATTTTCTGTAACTGGGAGTCCTGTTAGACTAAAAAAATTCCTGATTTCAATTTTCCATGGAGTTTTGCTTATATATAGACATTAAGCACTACAAAAAAAAAATTTTAACATTTCATAAAATTAAATAAGTGGGGATTAACAGATGAAAAAAATTTTTTTTTTTTACAAAGGTTTCTAAAAAAGAAACATTTCAAATATAATTTCATTCATTTGTGAAGTTTCATTAAACTCCAACAATTATCTGATTTATGCAAGAATTTCCAAATCAATGCAAAAAGATGCTAACATTTCCCACACTAATTTATGATACAACATTGACAAAATTGAGAAATTAGATTTTTAAGAAAAATTTTGAAGGTTCTAAAAAGGATAAAAAATATGTATTATATATATACATATTAATATACATTATTATATAAGAATTAATGAATTTATTTTAATCTGATATAGAAATGATGTTTCAAATAATAAATAGATTATTAAATACATGACATATATGAGAATATGGAATGAAATAAAGACTGCTGTAAGTGAAAAAAGTAGAAATGTTGACAATAAATCAAATTCTGATAAACAGATATTAAAATAATAATAATTATTTATATGGGTTAATTAAATGTTTCTATGACCAATATCTATTGGATTTAGCTATAAATAAACATCTCCGTTGCAATTAGTTTGCATAATAAAAACTTATCTAATACCCACAAGGCAAATTATCAATATTTTTCTGTCTATATTTTTGAAATGCAGTATTGTAATTATTTACATTGTTTGAACTGTTGTCCTCACCTTTATTGCCATATTCACAACATTTTGGCCATTGTACGCTGAGGCCTTCTTCAGGTGACTGGAATTTCAAACTAAACATTTTTTTTTCATCCACTGGGGTAGATTGTTCTATTTCCACATGCCATGCTTCTCCCGGATGTCTCAGTTATCTCCCTTTAACTAAACTCTCTAAGTTTTTGTTCATCCTTGCTGTAGCCAGATATTGAACTGACAACGCTTTTATCCACTGGGCCACAAGTCCTTGAGGATACCAGTGTATTAATTTTTGGGACTTATAAACTTAATGTCTCAGTAACTTTTTTTACCAGAGCTCATATTACAATTTAGTTGTTATTATTGCATTACTGGTTCCCATGTTATATTCATTTCTATGTTTGACCAGCTTAGGAGATTTTTGTAGCCTAGCATATTTGCTGATTCCTTAAATTTTTTTATTTTCCAGTGATGTTCTCTGTCTATTATTTCAACCTCATCTCGCAGAGGGCTATGATCTCATTTTTCCTCCATATGTGGTCAGCTATGCATGATTTTTCTGTTTTCCCTCATGTTACAACTTTATGTTCTTGTAGTCTTACCTTAAGGGAAGTGGCCTGTTTCTCCTTTATATTTCTTACTACAGCTGCATGAGATGGTGTACACACAGTCCTTATTCATGTTCTCCTCTATTGGGGGGAATCTTACTCAGAAGAGGTATCTGTAAAGTGTGAAATCACTTTTGAAGGTCATGCTGATGTCATATTGACCACAGATCTTTTGTAATTTCTCTGATAATCCCTTCACATAGAGTAGGCAGACTGAAGCTGTTTTCTGAGTGTTGTTATCCTCTTGTACCATTCTATCCCAGTTTGTCAGAGCTGCTGCCATATACCCAGGGTAGTTGTTACATTATAGGGTACTGCTTATATTGACTGTTCCTTGATCATATGTCTCTGGGTTGCAACTTATCACTCAATGTTGTAAGCAGTGGACAGTTCCTTTCTTTATACTGTATGGGCGGGGTGGGGGGAGTTGAAGTTTAGGTATTGTAATAAATAAATGGTTCAGTTCAAAATTTCAATCACACGAAGAAGGCCGGAGCGTACAACCGACAAAACGTCGTGAATATGGTAACAAAGATGAGGACAACGGTCTGAACAATATAAATAATCAATATTTTTGTATAGATAAGCTGAAACTCGCACAATAAATTACTTATGATGAGTGTATTCTGAATATTTGACTAATATTAGGGGCTCTAAACATAAAATTTTACATATTCGATTCTTTCTTTTATTCTTATAGGTTATTGATAATAAAAAAGATAAATAAACACAATTTTAGTGTCATTATGTTCTATGAGTTCAAACTGTCAAAAGCATTCACATCAAATGCTATGTTTTAGAACGGGATGTGTGTCGTTGATTCCCAAAATGTAATTTTGGTGATCTGGATCTCTGTTCGTGTTTGTTACTCGACAATAAATAATTGAGGGGAGTCCCAGAGGCCCATCCAGATACTTGGAGCAAAGCTTGTGGCGGCGGGTAGCCTATACAACTGTCAAAATATATAGTACAAACTGGCAAAGTGGAAAAGATGAAGAACCCCATGATTTATCTGATGATAAGCAATTTGATACGAGATACAATATGCTTGTTCCTTTTGAAAAAAATACTCTTTTCTTGACCGTGTACTTACTGATGAAAACTGGTTTCTGTATATTCGAAACGTGACTTTGTGTCGACAAAATGACTTCCATGTACACGTCATCCTTCCCAAAACGAAATTTGAATCCCCAAAAACTCAATTGTTGGTGCTGTAATGGAAATAATCCATTACAGCCTCTTGCAAATTGTTCAAACGATCGCACAAAGTCCTCGTGTAGTGATTTAAAACTGATACATCAAAAGTTGGAAATATGTTCGCTGTAATACCCCAGACTCCATCTCTAGTATTAGAATTTAATTTGAGAACCACGACTACAATATATTACAGGTTCACATTCTAACCTCTTTTCCAATCCTCATCCCAACTTTTTCCCTTTGCTTTCAAATCCGGCCCACAAAGCCTTGATTCTTATCAGAGATAAGGATATATTTTCTGACAAACGAGAGAGCTGGAAAATATTAAAAGGAATTTGGCCACGATTATCCTGTCCTTGATGTCATAAAGTCTGGAGGTAACGCTCACAGCTTGTCGGACCCTTGCTTCTAAAAAGCAGCTCCCAAAACCTTAGTTCTTATCAGAGATAAGAATTTATTTTCTAACCAATGAGGGGACCAGGAAATTTGTATAGCGATTTTGGAGGGAAAAGCCCCGATATTTCCAAGGTTCCTAATCTCCATAAATCGGAGAATTTTCGCCTATTTGGCAGTGAGTAAAAGACAACCATCCGTGATGACATCAGGTCGGCGACAGAAAAGTAGTCATCTTCCTGAAAGAACTACCTACTATGGACTGTCGAGAAAAAACGTCGGCCCACTACTAAAAACCAACTGAGATCTGCCTACTTGCACCTAAAAGATATCTGTCGCCGGCCTACGAACTCACTCAAATACAAAATTTGTATCTTCTGACAGTTTCCTTTCCTACAAGAACTCTGTGAGTGTTTTAACCCTTCAACAATCTACTTGCTAACTTTTTAGGCGCTCAGAGAAATATTTTGAGCAAGCCTTTTCTTTTTTCATGAAAATTTTTCTTCCTTTAAAGTTAAAGGAATTTTCTTCTCCCTTTCTTTCTCTCGTATTTGTGTATATCCTTATACCCTTTCTTTTTGTGCTTGTAAATAAACTTTTTTTTCCTTTATTGTTACACACCGAGCAAGAGTTTGAATCTTTATTCTTCCACCTAAAAATAGAGAATTGTCCCTTCTAATCTTTCAAGTCGTTGCTTTTTTTCAATTTTGTCGCACTTTTAACCTCAACCCTTTCATGTGGGAAAGCCGGACAAATTACCCACACTAGCCAAGGGACGTTAGAAGGATCAGGTCGATATTTCTACCGCTGAAAGATCGACGACTTATAATAAGTATTCTTTTTAATCCAAGTTCGAATTAAAACTTTGTTTTATTTGATTTTATTTATTGTATATTATAGCATGCAACTGACTTGCTTCGTAATAGTGTAGAGTGTAAGCTATTAAAATGGCACGGGTATTAACTATTACAGAGAGAGAGAGAGAGACAGTTCGCTTGATTACCTCCGTTAGTACAGCTGATTGCCTTCGCTAACAATTATCGAACACTCGTCTATCTGTGATGCACTGTAGTTATGCTTCGAATGACTGCAGCCGGTGCATCTGATACGAAAGACTGCAGACAAAACGTGTCACGTTCTCCCAGAGGGACAAATGATTGATTCGAAAAGGTACTGCTTCAAATTATACCAAGTGAAAGTAGAAATTGATAAAAAGCGTTTGAAACTAATTAGAAACAAGGACGAAATATTCCTTTCATAATAACGCTAGATCGCGTGATACTTTAATGATCAGGTGAAGACGGTTACATTTTAGCTGAAAAGTTTTCACTCACTCATTTTATTTACCACTGATTTAGGTATTTTACAAAATTCCCTTTAATTAAAAAGAATTTTTATGAAAGACTACAAAAGGCACACAAAGTAAATTCTTTATTAAGAAAAAGTTAACAGTATAGAATTATGAAAGTGGCTGAGAGATGGCAATAAATCGTGGAAGAAAATTACAAATATGTTGTTTAATAAAGTTAATGTTGAAAACAAAAAAGTCTTAATATAACAGGGCATTTTTCCTGTCCAACTTTTATTTACATGAAATCGATGGATGGTAATCTGGTAGGACTACTAATTGGATAATAATTATTAAATTTCTCAGAAGAATAGATTGAACGGCTGGGAGAAAGATGGAAAAAGAAACGAGTTAATAATTATGTTTCAAACAATAAAATGAATTTAAGAAGTGTTCCAAAGATAATCGAACCCAGAAATAATTACTCAAGATTCAGTAAAATTGAGCAAAACTAAATTTCAGCACAACCTATCCACTTTCCTCCAATAAGAAGACATATTTAATCTGTCGGAGTTAGCTCCTCCTTAATTCCCAAATTGTTACTATGGGTCATTCTCCCTATACTATAAATACTGGGCGACCTCTTGCCTCGTTCTCTTTTTCCTTCAGGCTTCGTGCTGCATCCCACCTCGCTTGGAGGTGAGCTAAATCCTCTTTTTCATTTCTTCATTTCAGCGACTACAATCTTTTAGGAGATAGCGTTTCCCACTTGTGAGAAGACGCCATGAACATTATACACACATACACGTACGTACGAACATTCACCAAAGAACAAATACCAATGTTACATATACACACAAATGTTATTGTCCATTGTAAAATTGTTTTGTTTAATACATATATTTGTTTATATATATATATATATATATATATATATATATATATATATATCGGTTTTGTTTGTCTTCTTTCATCTTTGACTGGACACAACTAGAGTCCGCCATTTTTTTGTACCTTGACCTTCTTCTAGCAGGAAATATAAACGCACGTGTTTGCTTTACATCTTCACCCCAACCGGTCCTCTACAAATCTGTTGTCCGAATTCCCTGATCCAAAAACCCCATATTCAGGTTTTGTTTACATTAATATTATTCATGCAAAACAGAAAAAGAGTGACCTAAATTATTTAACAAAGGAAGCCATGTGTTTTATGAAAAGATTTCTGAGAACCCGAGTTCGGAGTTTGTTTACGATTTACCAAAACCACTATATTCTTCTTACATAAAAAGAGTGATCAATATTTTTAAACAAAGGAAGCCATGTAGTTTATGAAAAGATTTATTAAGATAGAGCGATTAAAAGTGAAAAAAAATTGGATACATTGGTGTCAATTTTTTTTTTTTTTTTTGGTGGGGGAGGCTATCCATATGAACGACGACCACAACGAGAATTGGGCCCAGCAAGAGAGTCGGCGTAAAGTTACCCGGGATGTGCAACGCAGACTGTCGCCGTTACACTACACACCCGTGATCGAAGCGACAAGATAGAAGAAGTAAGTGAGGGGTGAGAGGCAGTCTTGCTTCCAACAAATTATTACTGCTATATTTCTAAGACCTCCATCTATCAGGTGGAAGAACTTAATCCTTCATAATAGAGACATGTATTCTCCAGTTTTAATATTCAATAAACGTAAACCTGTTGTTAGAGTTATCAACAGTTATACACTTTTATTGAAGGAGTTCTTATTTCATCCCTTAATTCCCGACGTTGTCCCAGACACAAACACGAAACATAACAGTACACAACGTACATTTTGGTTCACCACTATACATCGCTGTCAAACTCAATATCATAAGATTTTGGGAAACCCGAATCAACCCTATGAAAACGACGCCCCAACCAAAAAGAGAAAAGAAAGCCGGATGACTCGTAAGGTCGATTTTTCAAAACTATTAGTGGAGATAACTACTGAAAAAAAAAGAAAGGGGGTTGAGGGTTACATAAATAAATCGAACTTATTACACAATAATAGAAAATTTTACAATCAAAGTAATTTATGTAATTATCAATAACAGTTTTGTAGTGGTGCTGTAAGTATTGTTGGCTAGGGTTCACCGTGAATATAATCAAGAAGGAAAGCTGTGTTCTTGTAAAACAACACCCCACATGAATCATGCACAACATACATGAGAGAAAAATAATCAAGCTCAGTGAACATTAATAAAATATTGTATTAACAATGATATACAAATTTCAACAATAAGTATAAAGAAATTTGCTTCCCTTTTTCCGTAATAAAAAGGTTAAGTTAGCTAATTAATGTTGAGTACAATATTGAATGTTATTTAACTACAAAGTTCAATTGAGGTCTTAGCTAAATAAAGAATAATTCCACTGTCTGTTGTGAGTGTGGAAAGATGTAATGTACACGAGTGATATCAATAGAAATTAGTAAGATTACTCGAATGAGTAATAACTAAGAATTAAAATGTCATAAGTAATATAGTGCCGTGTCGTATTCTCAGAGAATTGAACTGCTACAATATTTATTGTCGCAAATACAACAAATGTGGCACATGGCTAAAAGGGGGTTGGGGGAAAAGGACGGTCATCACTTGTCTTAATATAAAACTTAGCTAGCCACAACCACTGACCCTATCATACAAAACAATATTCCTATCTCCAAAACAACACAATTATCCATACCTTTCATACTATGTCCACCAAAATACCTCTTCGTCTCAATGAAAGTCCTAAATAGTCCCCATTATGTACAAATATTGTTCGAGGGGGGGGGCATAAAAAAACAATTTTTAAAAGATTCCCAATAAGTATATACAATATGACATAATATATTTACAAGAAACTAAACAAAAAGGGAGTTAGTAATAAAAAAAAACCACAAACCTTAAATGGGGCAGAAATACCAGTTAGCCGGACGAAATCGATGCGGGACTAGGAAAAATAAAGAAAACATTCATTCCTCCAAAGCATTCACACAGGCACACTCACATTCATACACAACAACAAATACGAAAAACACACACGCGAAACGAAAGGCGCCCCCATCCACCAGAGAACTGACATCACTGACCACCTAAACGAGGGAGGGGATGGGGAGTTAAACTAAAGGAAAAAAAGTGGTGACAGAAATAAAAGGGGCCGATGAGCAGACATACGCTAGCTAAGAAAGAAAAACTAAAAAATCAACTACAAAAACCTAAACTATCCTACTCTTGGGAAGGGTTGCCCATGTTCAACCCAGGAAAACAATATCCTGATGCCTAACCGGCATCAAAATGCCACTCCAGGTCAGCACCTTTTACACGGCACAAACGTGCAAGATTCACCCACCTTTTGCCAAATTCTGATGAGGTGAGCCGCCGCCTTTCCGTCCTAATCTTGACTTTAAGCTGATGCTTAAAGTACAAGATCAGTTGGGAAGAGGTGAACCTCTCGCCCTCATAGAATCCCTTCTGACGCGTCGTCCAAATCACGACTCTCATAACCCCTAGTAAGCAACAGAACACATAGTGTTCAGCCTTCGTCAATTGCGGCACCACATTGCTACAAACAGAACTAGCTTCAAGGACAAAAAACTTTCCCTGCAGCATGCGAACCATGAGGCCTTCAACAAACCTGCACAACGGCACTGAAAAAAGGCGTAACCAATGGTCTCGACATCCACAGTACAGCGACGACAGTTTGGATATTTCTCCAAGCATGCTGAACAAAGTCTCTTGCCGACCCAAAGTCTCTTGCCGACCCAGAGGGCCCCACGAATCACCAGCCAGGTGAGTGATGCCTCATCATTATTGAGACATATCGAGCGAGCCTCCTGCTTCGTAAGACCGAGCTCGCCAATCAGATCATCTTGAACGGCCCCCCTCCTAACTAACAGTCGATACAATGCCTTACGAGACAACGCCTGGGCGTTGGAGAGGCCATCCGACGCCCGTAAGAGGAGTTTCAGAGCACGACGACATTCGCGGTAGAAGGAGCATTCGGCTCGGGGTGTACGACCGGCCTCCTCCTCGCACGAGTGCACACTTCTCAGGGATGGGAAATGTTTACGGACGTCTTCTTTCCAGAAGGCGCCCACCTCATCCGATCCGCGACACATTCGGTCTAGAAAGGTGATGCGAAGCATATGTTGACGAATCTCAATGCTGGGCATACCCAGGCCGCCCTCAGAGGGATGAAGGCAACAGATCTCACGAGATACCATAGGGGCCTTGTCTCTCCACAAGAAAGAGAACAAGGTCCGAACTAATTAGTTTGGCATACGGGAGTGGAAGCACAGAGTCGGTACAAGAGAATTGAAACACATACTTCCGACCTTCCCTTGTCTCGGCCTTCTCTCGTACCTCCGACCAATTCATTTCCAACTGGAGATCAGGACCGAACCAGACGCCGAGTATCTTGATCGGCCCATCCGTCCAGAGAAACTCCCTTCCACGCACCCCACCGCAAGCCAACAGACTTATCGCGGTTGATCTTGGCCCCTGATCTCTTTGTTGACTTCGTCAATCTCGGCTGTGCTCGACACAAGAACCGAAACGTCGTCAGCATATGCAGAATACCTGGCTGAGGTGGAAGCCCGAGGCAGGGAAATTCCGCGTAGGACCGGATTCGCCTTTAACTTATGAAGGAATGGTTCCAACGCAAGAACGTAAAGCAAAGGCGAGAGCGGACAACCTTGACGAATGGAGCGAGACAATACGAAAGGCTTCGATCTTACCCCATTCACTTCCACCAGCGCACCGGGGGTCGCATACAAAAGTCGGATTCAGAAGCGAAAGTCAGCTCCGAAACCGGCCGCCGAAAGGACAGCCTCCAGAAAACGATGGTCGACCCTATCGAAGGCCTTGGACTGATCTAAATTAATCAGCGCGGCTTCACTGTCTAAGATCAAGCGTACCATATGAAGGTTATCCTGAACAGTCCTGCCCTTCACAGCACAAGTCTGTTCAGGGCCAATCAGACTAGACAGGACAAGCTGCAAACGATTGGCTAAGATCTTCGCCAAAATCTTTAACTCAGTGTTTAACATGGTTAAAGGGCGAAAATTCCCTAACCCATCCCCACCGTTCTTGTCCTTACGCAGCAACTTGATCACACCCCTGGTGAAGCGTTCAGGTATAGACCCCTGCTTCATCCAGTGGTTGAAAATCAGTTCCAGCAAAGGAACAAAAACGGGCGACAACCTCAAGTAAACTTCGTAGGGAAGACAATCTAGTCCCGGAGACTTATCCAGGCTTCAGCGCTTCCCAGACGCCTATTTAGCTGACTTTCCCTGCCTTGAGGCAGGGAAAGTCAGCTAAATAGGCGTCGAACTGAGCACAGCTCAGACCGGGCTACCTGGTGAAAAGATCCTGGAAGTAATCTCGAAAGGCCTCGCATATGCCCGCGTTTGTAGTTACCGTCCGCTTATCGGGCAATGTGACGCACGCTATATGTCGCCTAGCCGAGTTCCGATTCTCCTCTGTACGCAGTTCAGCGGCCATATTCGTCGCCTCAGAAGACATTCTTTTAACCTAGCCCTAACTACCAGAGCTTGATCCTTCTTGATAAGCAAGAAGGACAACTCTGCCTTAGCTGAGGCTATTTCCCCATTAACACGGGATTTCACTGCCCGATCAACTTTATTTTCTAAGGCCGTTTGCGCCGCTAATCTATCTGGATTGAGTCGACGACTAAAATCAGCAGCAAACGTTCTAATTTTAGATTTTAATTTATCCCACCAGGCGTTTCCCACAACCGTCCCCGTCAATTCCCTTTGTATCATTAGTAGCAGCTGGTCCCGGAAACCCTGCTCACCAAATTATGAACAGTTAAATTTCCAGTAGCCAGCCAATCTAACCGTAGGCTTATCTAAGTTTACACGGACCCGGACAAGCCTATGATCCGTATAAACTATGTAATGGAAGCTTGGACACCCTAAGAGCCCTACATCGACTCTCCTAACTAGGACTCGGTCGAGGTAGCTCGCAAGCGTCACAGGAGCCGAGTTGCCACCTCCCGAGGGTGTTCATTCCGGTACTTATCAACAAGATCAAACTCATCGATAAAGTCCTGAAATGGTTTCACGTCCGGGTTGTTAGTACCTTGTTTTTGCCCTATACGATCTACATCGGGGTCAAGGACGGCATTCCAATCCCCCGCTAAAACTACCCAACGAGATGTCGTCAAGTACGGCGCCATCTGCCGAAACAAAGCAGGCCGCTCGGCATGGTTATTGGGCGCATAAACCCCAATGAGACGTAGAACCTTATCCTTTATGGTAACATCCAGCACGCAAAGTCTGCCCGCCGGATCCGCGAAGACAAGGGTACATGCAGCCTTCAAAGACCTGCTCACTAGCCAAGAGACACCCCTCGGACGACCATCAAAACATGCTGAATAAAGGGCGAACCCCCTAGACGGTCATGAGAAGAAACCGGGTCTCTTTTACACAACATACATTCACCCCGAGGCGCTGAAGATCATGAGAGAGCCTCGCCCTGCGAGACTCGGACCTCAGGCCCCGGACATTTAGACTAGCTAACCAGAGAGCCATAGTGAAGACCGATTAGGGTTGAAGTACTGGTTTGAACATGGACGGGGTAAGGATACCGACCGCCTCTCCCATAGTCCCATGGCCCATCTCAGTCTTTATGGTACCGTCTTGGGAGATTTTGCCGATATCCCAGGGGAATGTTAGTTTCAGGGCTCTATACAGGGAGGGATGAACTAAAACGGGGACCCTCCCTGCACAAAGTTTTGACAGCTGTTTCAATTGTTGGTTCTGAACAATGGCTATTGGCAAGGCCATTTTGTAAGAATACAAGCATTGTCCAAACTTGATTGGCGCCAGGCCCCGTTCTTACAACAGTTAGGACCCTTTGGGCGTGCGGGAAATTTTGGGGAACTCCACATCCAAATCGGCGTATTGCCTAATAATGGATAGAAGGTATTTCATATCTTTTATTCTGTTCCCATAGTCACGGGCTCTTTCTGCCTGAGCTGTAGAAATTTTACAGACATCTTCACCCGTGTTGAAAATATGTTTTTTTTTTCAGATTTTTTGACGGGGGAAGGATTGGAAGTATGCAGAGGGGTATGGGATGATCTTTTTTTAACAGGGGATGGGCTGGGAGTGTGAAGGGGGGTTGTAAAAAGATCTATGTTTATAGGGACTGGGATCTCTACTGAGAGGACGGGCTTTTGACGGAGTAGATGGAGAGGAAAGTTTGTTTTTGGGTGAAGGTGCGGACCAGGCAGAGGACGTGGAGGGAGTGGGGTTCGTGTGCTGAGATTTTGACTGTTTGTCTAATTTCTTTTTAAGCTCTTTTATTTTTTCAGTTTTTTCCAATCCTAGGTCATATTTTTTCTGTTTCTCTTTGAATTCTAGTTGAGAGGCCGGAGCATCGCCATCAACGTTGCCAGAGGGAGTGGGGCTGTACGTGCCTTTTGTCCTTGGGGCTTCAGGGGACGACCCGCTGTCTGGCGCTTCCCTATGGCCTTACCAGCCACCAGCCATTCCCCCTCCACCACAACTGCACTAGCAGCGGGCGAAGGCTCTTTGGGGAATGTGGTCTTTGATGGTATACAAACCGGAGGATTAACCGACCCGGTCTCAGAAGCTGGTACGCCCATTACAGGCGAGGCGGAAATTGGAGACGCGGTCAGAGGGGGATTTTGGTCAACAGGAGCTTGACTACCAGAGGCCTTCTTCTCTGGGCAGGAGGAGAAAAGGTGACCAGTCTCTCCACACCTCCAGAATACCGGTCTTCGGCCAGTTACAATGACCGGTAATTTCAAGCTCCCGACATCCAGACAGTTGGGGATGGAGCGGAAGGCTTTCTCGTCTAACATAATATCGAAGCTCCACCCCCCCCCCGTTCAGGTTATCACAGGAGACGCCCAGAATTTCGCCATACTGGGACATGAAAGCGGCGAGGTGTTCCCCGATAACCTGCTGAAGAGAGATCTCATATACGGCCACACTAGTCCTTCTGCGGCCTTCATACTCCGTTCTAAGGATTAAATCTTTAGTGATGAGCTCACGACTCGCCATGGCTACGCTGTCTTCTGGCGTGGGTAGCAGTACGTCCCACATGAAAAATTTGGCTCCCTTAACAATTCTAAGGGGCTTAAACCCCAGGGACTCTAGTGTCTTCAACACTATGTTTTTCGTCGAGCGACAAATTTTGCACGAACGCTTATCGACGACGAAAACTGACACAATTCTTTTTTCAATCTTCTTCAATTCTTGGGGGTCTTCCAAGAGTCCACCTTTCGCGACAAGGTGAGCGTAACTCTTAACACGCTCCAAGAAATCCGCTAGATTGATAATGCATTTCGGTGGGGACGACCAACAAGAGGGCGATTCCCCGGCCTCAGTCTTTTCTTCAGAGCCATTTTTGGCTATCATGTCAATCTGGGTTTTTTTGGCCATTATTGGCCTCCGTAGTTTTTTCACTTTTCTTACTGCCATTATTATTATAATTCTTTAGTCCTTATATACTTTTATTTAAATTCTTCAATTTGTTAATATTAAACCCATTGTAAGATATTAACAGAGTTTGTTTTGTGTTTTGAAATTAGTTTTCTTTTCGGCAAAGATATCACAGCTGCGAGGTTTTCATACCTGAAATCTCGACAAAATCACAACTTCCACTGGGAAAAATGTCCGTAGAATCTAGTTACCTCCAAACATTGCTGACGTCGACATGCAATTGCTGTGAAGATAAAACATACCGTCAAGTGATGATGTCAATAATACTACATTGTCGCGGCTGCCACTGACCGCTCCTTAGAAAAGCGACCTTGACCTTCACAACCCATTTACTCGCAGAATTAAGGTCAGCAGCGGGCGAGTAACTGGACGACTAGCACAATATGATTGAAGCCTAAACCGTACCTTGAGAGTATTGGATAAGGCAGTGCTGACCAAACATCGAACAACATCAGGAGTAATTTTATATCTACAGTTTTCTACTTCCATTAACCAGGGAGTACTTGAACAAACTGTTCTATATAACCGTAGCCCCTTTTTTTCACCAATCTGTGGCACAGGAAATCAGGTGCGTGTTGAAGCATGTCGGTCGAGACAAGACTCCGGGTATCGATGGAATTCCCTGTGAAGTGTACTTGAGGCAGTCGCACGTGTTCGTCCCTCTGCTGGCACTGATATTTAACCAATGGATGAAGAGCGGGAATATTCCCGAACGCTTCACCAGAGGTGTGATCAAGTTGCTTTGCAAGGATAAACACGGAGGGTATGGGATTAATAACTTCCAGCCCTTAACGATGTTGAATACAGAGTGAAAGATTTTGGCCAAGGTCTTAGCTAACCGTTTGCAGGCTGTCCTACCTAGTCTGATTGGCCCCGAGCAGACTTGTGCTGTGAAGGGTAGGACTATTCGGAACAACCTTCATTTGGTGCGCTTGATCGTAGAACAAGTCGACAGCGAAGCCGCGCTGATCAATTTGGATCAGTCCAAGGTGTCTGATAAGGTTGACCATCGATTTCTCGGGTCTGTTCTCGACTCGGCTGGCTTCGGGCCGTACTTTCGATCCTGGATTCGTCTCTTGTATTGTTCCCCCGATGCGATGGTAGAGGTGAATGGAGTGAGGTCGAAACCTTTCATTTTGTCCAAATCCTTTCGTCATGGTTGCCCGCTTTCGCCGATGCTGTACGTTCTTGCGTTGGAGCCCTTTTTGCGCAAGTTAAAGGCGAATCCGGTCCTGAAAGGAATTACCCTCCCTGGTTCGAACACGTCGGCCAGGTATTCTGCCTATGCCGATGACGTCAACGCTTTGGTGAAAAGCAAGGCCGAGATTCGTGAAATTGGCAAGGAAATCTGCAGGTATGAGGAGGTGACAGGAGCCAAAGTAAATCGCGACAAATCTATCGGTTTCCGTTTGTGTGCGTGGAAGGGTGTTTCTCTTCCCGGGCCTTTCACTTGCACGGACGGGCCTCTCAAGATACTCGGCGTCTGGTTTGACCCCGACCTCCAGTTGGAGAAAAATTGGTTGGAGGTCCGAGAAAAGGCTTGGAGATGCCCGACGTTGCGATTCGTCATAAGACGTTACGGCTCAAGTTCCTGGATCGAATGTGTCAGCAAGATGAGCGTAACGGCCTCTTCTGGAAGGAAGACGCTAAGAAAGCATTTCCGTCTTTGAGAAGTGTGCATGAAGGCGAGGAGGAGGCCCGCCGTATTCCTCGAGCCGAGTGCCGACGCACTCTGAAAGACTTTACACGGGTTAAGGCTGGTCTCTCCGATACCCGACTGTTGTCTCCTAAGGCATTATATCGGGTGTTAGTGCGTGTGGCCGCTCGAGATACTCTAATGAGCTCGGTTTGACGAGGGAGGAGTTTAGCTCTCTGTGGCCTTGGGCGTCCGGGTGGCGGTCTCTCAATAACGACGAAGCATCACTCACCTGGCTGGTGTTGCGGAAGGGCTTCTGGGTCGGTAAAAGGCTCTGTGCAGACGGCTTGGCACTTACGCCAAACTGCGTGCGCTGTGGTGGAGCGGTCGAGTCTTTGGGGCACATCTTCTTCGACTGCAGTGTCGTTCGGTCGTTGTGCAAACTGATTGAAGGCTAAATTGTCCGCGTCCTAGGTGGAAAGTCCTTTGTCCTAGAAGCCAGATCCGTATGTAGCAATGTTGTACCCCAGTTGAAGAGGAATGAACACTATGTATTCTTGTGTTTACTCGGCATTATGCGAGTCGTGATTTGGACGACACGACAGAATGGAGTTCATGGAGGTGAGAAGTTTTCCTCTTCTCAACTGGTTTTGTTTTTTAAGCACCAGCTTAAAGTCAAGATTAGAGGGGAAAGGAGGCGACTCTCTTCATCGAAATTCGGCGAAAGCTGGTTGAATGCTTCGTGTTTGGTTCGCTTGAGAGGGGCTAATTTAGATTGCCATCTGGAGGTGTCATAGGCTTAAGGATATTGGTCGCCCGACTTAAATCATTTGTCATGTAGGGATAAGTTAGAGTCAGTCGTTTTGATTTTGTTTAATTCGCTTGTTTTTAACTTGGCTAGGGTGTGAATGGTCATTGGTCTCTTTATTTTTATCCCCCAACTTTTTGGTTCATTAACCCCTTCCCTCCCCAGTTAGATGACAGAGTTTGCAGTTCTCTGGTTTAAACTGTGGAATGCCTTTCGTTTTCGAATATGTAATTTCGTTTATTTCCGCAGTATTTTTCATCCAGTTAACTCTTATCTCTGCCATGTTTAGATTGTAAGAGACCGTTTACTAACATTAGTTTTGTTTAATTGTGTAAATGATCTTATATCACGAACATTGGGGATTCATTGTTTATTAACAACAAAAAGCTGGATATATGGGGATTAAGTAGGATTTCCTTGAGTGGATGTGGTATTGTGGTGTATGTGTGTGGATGAGATGTTTTGGTGAAAGGATCAATATTTGGACGATTGGGTCAGTAAATGAGGCTAGTTAAGTAAGCCAGTTGAAGACCAGTCTCCCCCCATTCCAATTTTGCCCTTGTGGCACTTTTGTACAAATAAATATCAAAGCTGTTCGGCCCGGGGATCAGGATCAAAGTTTAGTATCCGTACACTGCCTTTGCGATCTTCCTGGTGCTTCGTCGAGAGATAGTCTTCGGCGTGATCCCGTTTTCGCGGTCGATCTGCCCCGGAAGACGTATCGTCTCCCTGACTCCAGCTTCGTCAAGAGATACTCTTCGGCGCGATCCCATTTTCGCGGCCGACGCATCATCACACAGACACAGCTCTGTTTAGGGACTCGCCCTAATCTTTTCGACAACACCTCGACTCGGCATTCGACCAGCTACCATCGCCAATACAACCAATCAATTCTCCTGAGCAAACCGGTCATCCCGGACCCGATACCGATCCAGGCATTTTCTCCTGACAGTACATACATGTACATATTGTAAAAATAAAAATCGATGTTTGTTTTTAAACTTCCGCCTTTGTCCCCCCATTGTCTTGGCTGTTCACACCTTTCTTCGAAAACAAATAGCTTGCGGGAGCGACATCCTTATCGGCCCCGCAACAACATTTAGCGCTGAGGCAAGGAACGACAGATCGACGAAGGAAAACGAAAACAAGCAATAGCACCATCGTCTGTGAACAATATATGTTAATAATAATGAAGTTTAAAAAATATGAAAACAAATCTAATCACTTAATATGTAGATCTAACATTGGATTAAACTTACAAAACAAAATTATCTATAAATCAATTTATAAACTGAAGAATCTGATTGAAATGAAATATAAAATATAGTTTCTATATTATCATACATTCATTGACAATAGTACCAATTTAGAAAACATGATTAGTACATTAATTTCATTACGAGGGTACCGTCTTAATTGATGCGTCTTTATTGATGTTGAATCTGTACTTCTGGTTGCAATCTGGAAAGCGAAAACTTAGATGTGTACCATTAACTACAATTTTAGACGACTTACTATTATTGTTTTGAACAACCCTCTTTGATCTATTATAACATAGCTATTGCATTGGAAGTTACTTCGCCCGTGAGCAAAAATGCCAAAATTGTTATGTAAATCAATAATGATGAAAAAAGTATTTGTTTGCCATAACAAACTGCATTTTTCAACATAATCTACTTCTTCCATGTACAATTTATTGTTTAATAAATCGAAAATTGTTCGGTATACATTTTTACATTAGCTGTACTACAGGGTGTTCGGAAAGTTACTATGCACTTATATTTTTATTAGACATTATTGCCACCCTCTCGAAATATGTTTTCGACGAGAAATACACGTTCTTCAGTTGTTAAAACCTTACTGGGGTGAAATTCGAAATACAAAAATATGATTAGAAAAGTTCACAGTAACTTTCCGAACACAATGTATTTTGGTAACAAATCTAGAATGAAATGCCAAACAAAAGGAATGAAAAAATGTTCCTTCTTTAGAACACTTACAAATCATTTTCGTTAAATTCTTAATAAAATACATCATAATATTTTCTCATTAACTATGAAAGAAAGGACTCTTCAATTTGTTGTTCGTATCAATTGTACGTAATTTCTAGGAATAAAAAACTAAATTTGCTTATGGCTTCAGATCATTTGCGTTTCGCTTATCAAAGAGATTAAATAATTCAAAATATCTCTTTCTTCAGATAATTCATATCGACTTTTGGAATCTTGGCTCCGGTCTTTATTTTCTATTTCTTTGGTTTCAAAGCAGTTTAGTAGTAAAGAAATATGATCTATCCCAAGGTAGGTGGAATATGCTATGTATTGCCTTGATAGTGAAGCCTATTAAAGTAACAACTCATGAAAGATTAGGTAACATTATTTTCTGTTGTTGGTCTATGCAAAGGTTTTTTTTATTTTTATTTTCTAGCTTCTAATGAAAATCTTTCCAATTAAATTATTTTGTAGACATTGATCCATGTTTTCTTTTTTAACGATAAAACTTTATGAAATAGTGAGCAACTTGTCTGCTAACAATTTATGTTTTTGACACGAGGGCCAAATACACAGAGTATAAGAAACCAATCGAATCACATTTCTCATAAAACGTGCATTTCAAGGAACATAAGATATTGTTTCTTTACTTGCATTTTGATAATGCTTCCCTGGAAAAGATATAATCTTCATAAAAATAAACTTACAACCTGACGATTGTAACAGATGACAACGATAAATCCGTCAAAATGCATAGATATGTTGGTGACTAGTAAAGAAATATGTACTGAAAACAAAAAAGCTCCATTGAAAGAAGAAATAGGGTTCCATTCGTTTAAAAAGAAACAGTAGAATAATTTCAAATTTAGGAAAGAATTTAGTGAGAATCTGTTATGGTTCAGAATGATATTTCATCATCCTAAAAATTAGCTTGCCATCAGTGATGATAAAAAATAAGACTATTTCATAATTCTAAAATTAACCTATCAGTGATGATAGAAAAGAATGATATTTCATTATCCTACCCTCATCATTATAAAAACGACCCTTTCACGGCAAGAGAGTCAGTAGAGTAGAGTAGTAGTCAGTAGAAACACACGTCTGCCAGCACTCCGGGAAGAACGAAAACAAACGATGTCAAACGCCATCCTCAAAAACGAAACTCTCGGAACCAAACCATTTCATACGCATACTCACAAACGAAATTTTCGGAACTAAACGAAGTAAGCACAAAAGACACACTACCAATATTCTGTAATTCACATAAAAAAGAAAGCACAAATTCTTGCTATTTATGTCAACACGAGTCTCAAGTTTTTATTATTGTTGTACGTTTTAATTCATTTTGTTTTCAATATAAAAAAGAGAAAAGGATTCCTCCTACACTGCAAATACATATAGCAACGGGGTAATTACTTTAACAACATTCAAATAATATCAAGTCAGGATTATTACTACACATCAACCCTAGCTTACCTACCCAGTTACAAATCCAAATGAACACGCATTTGGATTTAACATTAAGTTCAAAATGTTAAAGAAATTCATGAAGTATTTAATTTAACTATGTATTAATCAACAGTAGTAGATATATCCGATTCAGAGATTACTGTCAAAATGTTTTAACATCAAATTTACATCCTTATCTGTCAAATTAATGACAAATACAAATTTATATCCCAATGCGTCCTTTTCACTTTGAGATTTTCTCCTCAATTTGGTACTCATTTGGGAAATGTGGGTGTCTGACTCATGGATTGTAGTTTATTACAGAAATACGTAATATTTTATGAAATTTGAAAACAATTTTGAACCACAATATCCGACAATAGAAGAAACAATTTTTTTTTATTCTCTTTCATTGACAAAAGCTTTGTTCCCATAAAGAGGAAAATGCGTTGGAAGAACTTTCTCACATATTTTTAAAGATCGAATATTTTTCTAAAATTTACAAAAAATTATCTCTAATCATAAGTTAATATTTTCATTAAGTTAATATGATCATTAAGTTAATATTTTCTTACCTTCAAGAAAATGGAAAAATGAAGACCTTGTTCGTCGAGGAAAATACATTATCCTCCGAGGGCAAAATTGATACAAATCCAGTTTTATGCGAAAAAGAATTATCAAGTATGGGGTATTCGTATTCACTCACACCATAGTAGTGAAAATTTTAGCCTTGTTTTCACGAAGATAAAAACAGGAAAATAAATGTACACAATAAAAAGCATGGTAAAGTGTATGTTAATTTCATACAATTTTATTCGTGTATTTGTGTGTGTATTTTTTACGTTACAATTGTGTTAAAAGGAAGAAATTTACCCCGTTGTATCATAAGCCATATTACAGACGTGTTGTCTTCCTGAATGTTTTTGGCGAAGAGATTGAATATAACGTCTTTTGGTGGGATGTCTGCATTTCCGACAGGAACAGTTTTTGTTGCATGTTGGGAGTAATTTTATTTTATTTTTGTATATAATTTATTTTAAGCAAGGTTTAAATATTATTTTATCTTATTTTATTTATAATTTTCATTTTCATTATTATTTTATATTTTATTTATTTATAATAATAATGATATCCTTACCTAACATCCCTACCAAATAGCGGAGCTAATCGATAATGATGGATAATAATCGATATTTAAAGTTGTAGAATTAGATTTCTACATTCTCTGTTTTAAACCTGTTAAAATCACAGCTAAGTATTCTCAGTTTGTGCTGAACCCATTAAAATCGGCTCCAGAGTTCAGTACGAAACAATGCTTTCTGATTGGTCCATAAATAATAGTCATGTTTCTACCTACGTGCGCACGGTTGACCTCGAGTTGACCTGTTCAGAGTTCAACTGGCCAAAAATTGGTAAACATTCTCTCGAGCCTCCCACATGATCAAGAAAATTCATAAATATGAAACTTCGACACTACTTAATGAGTCCTTAAAATAATCAACTCGTCACACGGATCAATGGAATTCTTTGCTAAAAGTTAATTTTTATTAACATCAACCCGGCTTGTGGAATTCAATTTCTTTTCAATACTAACTCATCTAGTGACGAATTTAACTAAGACTAGATTCAGAAACCAATTCACTGAATATCTTAACAACATAAAGGAAATCGTAACTATATCAGTCGAAGCGAGACAACTCAACAGTAAGTCAAGCAATCTTTCATTCAATTTATATCACCAACATAAACTGTTTAATTCCTTACCAGATCTATAGCATAACACCTTTTATATTACCCTTGATCACAAAACCAAGACCTCTAAAGTATTTTAAACAATTATATCGTGTGTACTTGTTATATAAAAATATTTTCTGTTTTGTTATATCTGCTTATTTGATTATTTCTCTTGTTGTTGTTGTCTTTGTTGCATTTGATTTAGTAAAAATAATAGAGGGTCAGCTTAATTTGTATTTATCACCGATACAGATTGGCTTACACACTACAAAGAAAAAATAGTCATTGTTTTTTGGAGAAATGAACACACCTCCCGGAACATGTAGTTGTTGTTTTTGATAATGGATTGAATTGTCTTTTGGCAATATGACCTATTTCCGTCAGGAACAGTTTTTGTTGCTTGATGGGAGTAATTTTATCGTTTTTATTTAATTTATTTTAAACATGGTTTAAATATTATTATTTTATTTTATTTATAATTTTCATTATTATTATTATTATTTTATATTTTATTTTTATTTATTTATAATAATAATGATATCCCTACAAAAGTCACTTAACGAGGATCGAAATCACTAACATGGCTTGAAAGGGGGGCTTGCTAACGATTACACCATTCGAGTCTGTCTAAAATTAAAGACGGGAGGGGGTCACCAGAAAATTTCCCAGTATCAGTTTGCCACTGGTCGTATTAATGACAAATGCAAGCTTATATTCAGTCACTAGCATTTATGAAAAATGCAAATTTACATCCTACTCATTCTCCTCGTTGCTAAATAGAAAATCTTAACTGTAAGTCTATTTTAATAGCAAGTTTTTGTCTTAATAGCAACTTAATGTCTTGGTAGTAATTCATGTATTACTAAGTTTGATCAGCTCGATAAGGTCAAATTGGAAGCTGATCTCAAAAATGACTTACAATATGTTTTTTTTTTTTTAATGACTTTTTAATTCTAACGCCTCGAAAACGAAACTGCTCTTTTTGAATCGCGGCTATGAGAACCTTTTTTTGACTTCCATCAGCATGGCTAATGCTAGCCTCTATAGGAGTGATGATTCGTTGCACCTTCTCCGGCTAACTTTTTCCGCTGGTATGAAGTAGAAAATTTATATTGAATCAATTGTTAATCTTCTGCAAGAAAAGATGATTCACTATGTTGTGCTAGACAATTTTTTTCTCCTCATAATCTAACTTACACATTTATAAATCTACCATTCGTCCATGCATTGAATATTACTGCCACATCTGGTATGGTGTTTCTGTTACGTATTTTGAGATCTTTGATAAAATACAATGAGTATGATGAACTTTCCTCTATGGTACCTAGACTTTATGAATTTATGGGCAGTACTAGATTGGCAGCTAGGTCTCATCATTTTACAACTGAAATGGCTAGATGCAATCGTAAGTTCTATGCTAAGTTTCTCCTCTTGAAATTTTCGTTTGTGAATCTCTCTTCCGACTTATTACTTTCCAGTAAACTTTGATCTTCAAAAAATTTAAATGCAATTCAATCGTTATCCTTTGTCTTTTTAATTCCTGCTCTTTTATTGTTTTCTCTCCTTAATAATGTTTTTTAAATCATATTCTTTCATAAACAGTAACCTCGTGCGTCTTAGTGGCTTTATTGCTTTTCATGGGGTGAAATGATTTTTAAAAATGCAATCTTAGTTTTAACCACATTTGTAACTTTTATCTTTTCGTGTGTACTTGCAAGAATAATTTTCCGACTTTTTCTAGTGTCACACGATTATTCGCTGATTCTAATTTAAGTTCGTAGAAAAACATTATCAACATGTCTTATTTGATCCCGATGAACTTCTTTCTATCACTTCTAGCATTCTCTATTAGGTTGATTACGTCTGGTTCCAAAATTTGATACACACTCGCAACAATGTTGAACTAAATAGTTGTTTTCCTGTTTTATTCAATCACACAATTAGCACTTTGGCTTTTTTGTTACATATGCTCTTTTAGAGTGTAGAATAAAAATATAAATGCTTAAATCATTTTTAGGCTACAGTCTTATTGACTTATCTACATATAGTGTGAACTTAGCAGAAGCGAATACAAGTTTCTTAGACAAGTTAATAAAGGAAAACGGGAAGTTTCGGAAATTTTATTTTCTTTCAGAAAATAAAATTTCCGAAACTTATTATCACTATTGCCCAAATTAATAACGAAAAAGACTCAATTACAAAGAAAAAATATTTATTTCTAACCAGCTAAACAAGGCTGCTTGCAAAAATTCGTCCCTTTTTGCTGAGAATAGGATAACCTATTCTCTAACACAATGTAAAACATATATCAGAAAAACAAAACTTAAAAATTACAATGCACAATAAACCAAACAAAAGAATTGGGCCCTCCTGCTGTTTCAATAATAACAAAAAAAAAAAAAGAAAGAAAAAAAGAGGAGAGCCTTAGATAAACAGTACACTTTCAGTCCTTTCAAGGTTCAAAAGTTTTTATCTTTTTTCTTTTGTGTAGACAAAGTTCTCTTCTTGGTGATCAAACTTTCCCCCTGGAAATTACGCCTTTCTTTTACGGCCGTAGAAGGTGAAAATTTACTCAAACACACCGTAAAACACTTTTTGAAAACGCACGTGTTTGCTCCTCCTTATTCTTCTCAAATGACTTCAGCTCCAAACTCTACGTATGGACTTCTTTTCAAACTTTCTTTTCTGGGTCTTCTTCGAGAGGACTTCTTTTCAAAACTTTCTCTGAGGGGGATAGTTACCTTCAGCAACTTTGTTACCCATGCATCCTTCACTTATGGGAAGACGCAGCAGGAGAGAGGAACGAACCTCTTGTTTCTAAGCGGTCTCGTTTCCAACTGCTGCTAAGGTCCCGCCACAGTTCTCTTCCCCTTCAAAGGTGGCGGTTCACCTTTGAACTGTACAATCACAATCCTTTAAAAAAATATCAGCAGATTCTTAGAGCCAGTAACACAGTAAGTGTCTTTTGTCCTCCCTTCACCTAAATATTTTCAAAGAAGAAATGATAAACCATTAAATGTGAAACATGTACGATCGTTAACAAGAGGAACGGTCCAAGATTCGATGTACAAATTTGAGACATCAAAAAGAAGCAAGTACAGAAATTTGTCTACATTGGAAATGTTTTAATAGACGACGGAAAGTGTGGCACAAAAATCCGAAGGCGCTTTGAAATAATGAAAGAGCTAAACAAAGTATTAAGAAACAGGAAAATTTTGTTAGAAACAAAGAATGCTGACCTGCTATGTAATATCAATTCTCCCATATAGCAATGAATACTAGCCAATTTCTGCACAAGTGAAGAGGAAGCAACAGACATGTAGTTCTACAGAAGACTAATAAGAATACCATGGACTGAACATGTGAACAACGAGGAAGTTTTAAACGAAATAGAAATAAAAAGGACACTTTTATTTAAAATCAGAAAGAGACAATTGAAATTTCTGGAACATATAATGAGGAAGGAGGGTTAGGGGAATTTGGCACTCACAGGGGCAGAGGAAAACAGCGAGTAACCTACCTAATGAGCTTGTATAAAGGAATGACAGAACAGGGAGTGGGAGGGATAATAAAAAGACAAATACTGCTAAGAGCTACAAATGATAGGAAGTTGTGGAGAGTCATGATCGTCTACGTCCTGACCGACCGCGTCCATGTCGGCATATAAAAGAAGATTCTGTCTACGAAATTTCTACCCACTCCTTCTGTGGGGGGGGCGTGTGTGGTTATATTTTATTTATTGTTGTCAGATTGAAAGAAAAATCTGTTGTGCAGGAATTAACTAAAAGTAGATGATTAATAGAAAATGTCTCTCCTACATTTTTAATGTAATCTAATTTTTGTACAGAAGGAAAAACACAAAAGTTTTATTTGTGAAAATGGTGAAAAACTATTTTCTAGATTTTCAATACAATTACTGAATTTTCTTGAAATAAAACTAATAATTGCGATGTATAAAATTTCGGTCATCATTGTTGACGCTTAAGTTAAAATAAATCGTGCTTTGAATATAATTTTTCATTTGCATTACTTGTAAGAAATTAATAATAATAATGATAATAATAATAAATTTAACATTTTTTTATATAAGCTTCTTCTTAAGCCTTAATATTTTTATTTATTCTTTCTTGTTCTCTCTCTCTCTCTTTCTCTGTGGGGATGGTGGGTTAAGCTCTGCTAGTATAATATTAAAAAAAAAAATTAATTAATAATACGTCAACATAATACCACCCATTATTTTTAAACTAAAGCAGTATATCTTTTTGGTTTACAATGTACATTCTTTTGGTTTATGAAGGTTAGATTTATGAAACCTTCATAGTGTAAGGAATACCAACGAGAGAATAAGTTGTATTCAGAAATTAAGGCAACTTATTCTTTCTTTTATTAACAATTTATCATAGTTGTAAAAAGATATCTACAACTATGAACTCCAACAATAAAATTACTTTTTTAGTTTATCACATTCTCATTATGTCTTGCCGTGTGTTTCACACACTCATCACAACATTTGATACTGTCTTCTGAGTCTTAAACGAGGATTTATTTTTTGTGAGGAAACGAAACCCGAGCTGATGTTTTCACCTTCAAGAATAACTAGGCACCTACATTTACACTGTTCTGCCCATCTCAATCCCATATGTGCCGAACTAACATAGTTTCTAATTTTATACAGTTTTAGACGTTTCTATTACATCAATAATAGTTGCAGCCAGTTGCCGAGACCGCGCCGCTAACACCAGGCCTGCAACGACAGCCTCCTAACCACATTTACAGAACTTCATTTTTGCACAGGTAAGTTAACCTAATTAAATTTCTATTAAGTTATTTTATTCTTGATTCACAGTTTTAAATCACATTATTGGAAAAGATTTGTATTTACTGCCAACGATTCATCGATTCCATTCAACATTAAATTGTTTTTACATCATTTTTATACCGAAGTGTATAAAATAGTCTATAAAAAAGTTAGTCTATTGTATTCCCCTCACTTTAGACAAAGTTTGCTGTCAAATAAATTCTTTTAGATTTCTCAATATCTAAGATATTTTTAATTTTCTTAAACTGGCCCACAGAACACTTTAAGAAAAATTTTAAAAGAAAAATTTTAAAAGAAAGATTTTCTCTCAAAATCTCAGTGATTTGATTGCATATTAAATTATTTAAATTTTCCTATAGAATTTCGACTGACTTTTGTAATGTACCAATGTGCATAAGTAAGTATAAGAAAACTGAAATGGGAAAGAAAGTAAAAATAATTCTTAGTAAAATTTATTTTAACTGTTACTTAATAAAACAATGTTTTCTAAAAACAGCTTTTTTTTACAAATATCAGACAAGTCCTATTTCGAGAACATTGTCAAATTTCTGCTGATCTATTTTTTTTTAAAATATACATTTTATTTTTAATATTTTTTTTGTCCCTTCATATTTTTGTTCCTTCAATTCTTTTCTTACTTTTTTCCCCGTTTGGCAAACCTCTCTTGTCAAATCCTATGACTGACTATTGTAACGCGCTAAATGAGATTGCTTTATAAAACAAAATGCATAACTAGAGAAACTCGGGCACTTCAATGTGGTGCAATGGTCAATTATGACTGAAAAGTGAGTTCGATCCTCACTGAGTGCCCCATACTTTCGGCTTCGTGCCACATCTAAGCTACACTTAGAAACTCATCATAACTAGACAAACTTGTGAATTTTCTCTCTTGATCTTCTTTTTACAATATTTTTAGCACTTCGAATTCAAAGCCATTCGTTAAGCAAAAAAACTTATTCACTAGATGTATTATCGCCTAGTGCCAGACGAAGTCAAGGAACTCATCATAGTGTGATGGTTAGCAATCTGGCCTCGCTGATCAATTTGCGGATGTGGTCAGTTCAATTTATACCAAGTACCCCACAACTGTGAACTTGTGTCATACTAACCTAAAAATCGGAATTAACATGAGTCTGCCTCGTTGATGAGATAGTTATGCTGTCAAAGAACGGGATTAGAATTCTATCTTTTTCATTTGGATAATTGACGCAATAACATCTTTCTATTCTTGTTTTCAATCTTGGACTTGAACCGCGCTAAAGAAAACTTTAAATATCATAAGTTATGGAGATTTTAATTTTCTAAAATTAATCAAGATTGATGACTCCAGCGCATGGATATGATTTCGAATTACAATTAGTAACTATAAAAAGAATTATAATTTGAATTAGAATAACTATTCTTAAATGCAGTCAATTTGGGATCCAGTATATAGACTGTTTGTTTGGAATAAAACATACCAAACAGACAGACCCCAACAAACCTATATGCAGTCCTCTTTATTAAAAATAGGTGCTCTTGGGTGTTGTTGTTGTTCTGCGTAATGAGTTTGTGGGAATGTGGAATTGGATATCAAGTTGTTAACAAATTTTCGAACAGTCTCTCTGGTCATTACGTTCAAAAATCCAATGAAGTCTGTTGCCAGTTGTCATGTCATCAATATCAACTACACAAGCTACGAAATTTATTGTGATTAATAATCAAACAATCAATTCTCAAAACGATCAAATAACGCGCTTTATGAGACTATTTAAAAATTAATTTCTGAAAAATATTTACAATTCATTCTGTCATTGTATAATTAATTTTAAGTCGATATATAAGAATCTTATTTAACTGTGGGTGATGTGCAGCGTATCTAATGCTGATGAAAAACTTTTGTAATAATAATTATCTTTTTATTAATTAGTTCATCAATTGTTATTTCATAAGTTAAAAAAAACTTATGAAATATTTTAAGTTAAAATATTTCATAAGTTTTTTAAAATATTAACAATTGATGAACTATTTTTTACCAAAATTGCATGTTAATTGATTTAATTGAAGTTTGATTGATAAGCGATTTTGGTTATTAAAATAATTTACAATTATTAGCGACTTAAGCATTTACGAGATTTGCTTTTAAGGGCATGAGTTTTCTGTTCTGAATTGGTTTCTTTTCAGAATTGGTTTCTTTTCGGAATTGGTTTATTTTCGGAATTGATTTTAGTTTAAAAATCTTACAAATTTCATTTTAAAACTTAATCTTTTCGCTTCACGTAAAGATGTACACATTTTAGAAATTAACCTTTCCTCACATAATCCAGACATTTTGCTGTTGATCTTGCAAATGATTAGTTTGACACTTCGACGTGGTGTCTCGTTAGAACAAATGCGACTGAGTAGTGAGTTCGATCCTGACTGGGCGTGCCATACTTTCGGCCTTGTGCCACATCTAAGCTGCGCTTAGATTTCATTACAAATGGTTAGCAACAGAAGGAACATTTGTTCAAACTATGTTTGCTCCTCCTCTAACCATAGACATGTTCAGTTACACTCAGCTAAATCTTTCAATGACCATATCACTCATTAATTTCCCCATTTATAAGTTGTTCTTTTAACGATATTTGCCTTAAAAACTACAGGACTTTTCAAATATTGCTTCAAATAGTTGACCTATTTGCTGGTCAACATAATCTATTTGTAATACACTAACATATTTACCCTCTATCACTATGTGTGTGTGTGTGTCTCTTTTGTTTTTGTTCTGCAACCACCTGCTGACTGCGAACTTTCTAGCCTTTAGCCTTTCTCTTCTCCATTACTAGGTACTTGCTTGAGAGCCTTTCTTTCTTTTGGTACAGCGTCAATAAAATTGACCGGTGCTGTTATTTATACACCTCAATATTAGATACAAATAAATATTGTAAGATGTTTTCTTGTACTTCCTATTTTCTTTAACACTTTCTTGTTGCTCACATGCTCTGCCCATGATATTCTAAGCATTTATTGATAGAGCCAGATTGACTAATTCCTCTTTCTATTTTTTTGTCTATTCATTGAATTCTTTCTCTATCCGCATGCAGGCTGTTTTTTCCTAGAGATTACAGATTAATTGAATACATTTTCCATGTAACTCAATCTTTTCTAGTATTTCAAGTAGATTTTCGTGTCAAAATACCAAATACCTTTCTGATCATGATGATAACATTTCATGTTCCAGTGCCTTGAACAATGCGACTGTCCTTGGTCTATTTCAGATTTAATTCTGAAAAATCCCGGAATCAGATAACAGCTTGACTAATTTTTCGATAATATCATTCAAAAATAATTCACTTTTCCTCAAAATATTATTTCACCAAATACAATATTTACTTTTTTTCTTTTTAGCACTTTTACCAATGCCGATTTTTCAAAAACCTCAGCACAACTGCGAGTAATAAACGAGCACGAGACATATCCAAGTCATCGGTACAGACTCATTTTTCATAAAGGAAATCTGAACTACTAGACCATAACTGATTATAAACTCTGGATTAATTCTATGTTCTGAGTATTAGCTCTCCTAATGCCGATCATTTTATTTCTCAAATTTCAAACGATTTGTTCCGTCACGTCTTGTGTTACAATTCAGCTTGCGTAGAAGTTTCGAAGATATCTTGTTATTAATTAAATATTTGGAGATCTCCGACCGTTTGTTTTTATAAAGTTTCAAATATTTCAATTTAGCTTGGTATTCTCTTTTCAGTGATAATGAATTTATGTGAGAAAAAAAAACTTGACTTTTATGTGTTTCTGTCCTGTTTTGAATTCTTTTTCATTCGTTTGAATCCAACATTTGTAATGTGAAAGGCTAAATGAAACACGAAAAAGGCAAAGTTGCACGGATAAAAATCCAACAAAAAAATTACATGTAAGTGCACTTAGAAAATGTTTTGTTTACTTTTTCAGATCCTGAAAGCAAAAAAAAAAAAAGAAAAAAATAGAAACAAAAATACACAAGAAATTATCGGAACTGGTAACTCAAGGAAAGAAACAGAATGTCAAACACCAGAAGAACTATGGCTTTAATTGGTGATGACAGGAGTAGGTATGTTCCCATGGATTCATTTTTAATTTTAATAGATTGTAAATAATCTACTTCGGATTTATTTTTGATCTATTAAATGTTCTAACAATTTTTCTGTTATTCTGTTGGTCTATTTAACTTTAAATTTATATATAACATTCTAAATTTGACTAAAAAAAAAATGTGGATTTTCTACTTGCTCGTTCTTCCGAAAGAGATGGTCAAATGTACATATCTGTATTTACGTTTAAAACTGAAGCAGCGAGTCGCGTCTTCAAGAAAACCTTCTCAATGACTGTCGACAGGTATTGATTTAAGATTAATAACTACTAGGACGCTTCATCAATATCGCTAGATCTCACTAAATTTTGCAGCTTCTCCATTAGATTCATGCAGATGAATTATATTTAAATAATGTTTCTCGCATGGTCATTTTGTTAGAAATTAAAAAGACTCGAATTTACAAACTTTTTTAACACACACGCAAAAAGTGAATCCAAAACAAAACTCGTGAAATTTCATGAGTTTTGTTTTGGATTCGCTTTTTTGCGTGTGTGTTAAGCAAAGTTTGTAAATTCGAGTCTTTTTAATTTCTAACAAAATCAATGATTCGGTGTTTGTTTAGCATTTTAATTTTAAATCTAGAAATTTTAAAATTTTGTTCACTACGACATCCCACTTCGAACTACTAAACGTTTTCTTCATACAACAACAAAAAAAAAAACAAAAAAAAACACAGGAATTTCAGTCTTCTAGACCATGATACTTAACATGAATTTGTTGATCATTCTGGTGATGAGAACATGCAAAAAAGATTTTACCTGGAATGTTATGAAACCACTCAAAAACATCTAGTATTTTCAAAATATTTCTATTTGTAAATGAATTTTGTCTGCTAAGCCCAAATCTGCTGTAATTATTTTCTTAATGTGCACTTTTGCAAAAGTGTTGAAGAGCCACGGAAAAAAGGAAATCTTATTAAACTTTAATTCAATGGGTCATCGTACAGTATCTTTAATAATTATAACCTTTAATAATTATAGATACTGTACGATGTGTTGCGGGGCCGATAAGGATGTCGCCCCCGCAAGCTTTATGAAGAAACGTGTGAACAGCCAAGACAATGAGGGGACAAAGGCAAAGGTTTATGAAACAATAATGTCGATTTTATTAATGCCAATTGTACAAGAGTGTACTCTGAAGAAATGTGTTCAAGTCGGTGTCGGGTCCGGTATGACTGGTTTTGTTTAGGGGGTAGCTGCTTTCGGTCGTATCGGTAAAACGAATATAGAGTTGATCGGCGAAATGGATGTAGCTGGTCGACTGCCGGATGGGAGAATAGACGGGAACAGCAGCAGGTTGATCGATGTACCTAAACAGGGCCAAGTCAGAACAGTGATACGACTTTACTGGGCGGATCGACCGCGGAAACGGGATCGCGTCAAAGTGTATCACTTGGCGAAGACGGAGTCCCTAAACAGGGCCATGGCAGAATAGTGATAGACGGGATCGCGCCAAAGTGTATCACTTGGCGAAGCCGGTCAGAGAGGTGATACGTCTTCCAGGGCGGATCGACCGCGGAGACGGGATCGCGCCGAAGAGTAACACTCTCGACAAAGCACCGGAAGCTCACAAAGGCAGCGTACTACACTTTGATCCAGGCCCCTGGGCCGAGCAGCTTGGATTTGGACGAAAAAGAGGGGCTAATGATATTTGGAGCCATCAAGTACTCCCCGGCTAGAGGGAGTAGAAAACCGTAGATATTAAATTAATATCAATTGTTGTCCGATGTTTGAGAAAGCGCTGCATAATCCGATGCTCACGAGGTACGGTTTGGCATCAACGATATTGGACTAGTCGTCTGGTTTCTCGCATGTTGCTTGACTTAAATCTGCGAGATCAGGAGTTGTGAAGGTCAAGGCCGTCTTTCTAAGGAGCGGCTAATGGCGACCGCGACAGATGACCCATTGTTTCTTGATGTTCTTTCAGTTTTCTTCCATTTTTAAAAAATATTTTTGTGAAATATGTCACCCTCGTTAATGAAACATTGAGTATAAATAAAATTATTAAAAAAATGCTAATTTATCCAACCTAAAAAGAACTTTCCAGGATTTACAACAAATCCTTCTAGAGCCAACTTGAAAATAACTTTATGCTATTTTCACGTATCTTTTTAATTCATTTTAACCAGAAAATTACAAAAAAAAAAGAACACATTTTTTCCTAAGCAATGCAAAGTTGTTTTGGTTTGCTGTTTTAATACATATATTTACTTTCAAACTTGAGAATTTTTTCATAGTAATAATAATTATTATTAATAATAAGTAGTAGTAATATTATCAAATGATTAACATTTTTAAAATTGAAATATAGCATAAACATTTACACTACAGCAAGGAAAATCATTGGACACTGTAATAATAACTTTTTTTAAAAATTGAAAATAGAAGAAAATGAAACAAAATATGTGACGACTCTTCTGGTCGTTTGGTCGGTTTCGTTAACAGAACTGTTTTTGTTACTTAAACTAAACACATAAAGGTGGTTTTTTATAAGTGTTAGCTTTGCAAATAAATTCTCTTGTGATGCAATAATTGAACGATACAGATGCGACTTCAATTCTTTGGAATGTTTCCAGAGAATATCACGAAAAAGTGTAGTAACTCGTTTATTCACCTTTCTTAGTGGAATTGGCATGCTGTTGTGAAACTGTCTACGCTACTGGTCTATGATAATTATCTACCATTTTCTCGCCGATTTTCACTAGCCTTCATGAAGGATCATCTGTTAATCATGGTACAATTTTCACCAGTGTATCCAGAAGTATCATCCATGGTGAGTGGTCCGAGCAAGCTATATATATCAGTGTACAATCGCAGCGTTCTACTCTGTTGAAGAAATCTTTCAACATGAGTGTTTCCGCCTTTTTCGTATGTTTCTGAATGAGATTTTAAAAAGTGATCGTGGCTGTGGCTTGGTTCAAAGTGTATTCCAGAAGGTTATCGATTTTGGCGGTTATTTCAGCTGTTCGTGCTTCGACCAAGTGAGCGTATGGTGTACGCTCACTTTTGACATGTACGCTGGTAAATAGAGTGAAGTTGATGAAACTAAAAATCCATTGATTTTTGTTGTTGAAGTGTGCTAAATGTAGATTTAGAGAAGCTTCTAGTGTTCTCACGATAAATTTGATAGTCTCTTTTTGTCTCAACTCTGCATGGTGTAGGATTTTTTCATAAGTGTACTTTTTCATAAGTGGCGTGGGACTTCGGGGTTAAAATGGACAATGGATTTACCCACGCCAAGAAGGCTAATGGAGGATGATAATGACAAGGAAACACATGGGTAATTTTAACAAAACAAGATAAGGAATTTATTTACGAATTTACACACTTGAATTTGTGTCAGTAACTCGTTTCAGGAAAATAAATAACAAATGTTTAAAATCTGTAGTGTTACTGAATTGTCATGAAAAGGAAATGTTCATACAACAAATTAAATGATCTAACACAAAATAATATTCAAAAATGTTTAAAACAAAGACAAGAGAGTTCGTTGCTCGCCGAGGGATACATGGTTGCATACTTTCAAAAGTAGACGAAGAGAGATAGTTTGAAATAATTAGCTTTCTTGGATTGTTGAGAGAAAATTCTTTGAAGTACCTTGCTTGGTTAAGGCCAATAATAAATTTGGCGAGTAATTTGACACTGGCATGAACTTGAACATTGGACGCGTGAACAAAAACGAAAGTTTCCACACTCTTCTCTTGTAAATTAAATTGTTTTCCTCATTTTATATTTAAAAAAAAAAAAGGATTTCGCATAGGCTCGCTATTTTCTTTTCTTTCATTTTCTTGGCTTAACGGCTAATTTCTGTGAATGCAAGGTTTTCATTGGTCCAAAGAAAACGTCAAATAGGCTCTCGAATTTCTTTCCGTCTTTGTCCCTGAGGAAAAAAAGACAGAAAGAAAGAGTAGATAAAAGGAGTTATTATTTTGTACTCATCATATCCCTTCCCAGATTTGATGGAGTCTTTTAGTACATTAATAGTAATGTTATGTATTGTCTCTTCTGCAAGTAACCGATCTGCCAGACTTAGTTCTTGTTGTATTTTGTTGCCTTGTCTCCATAGTCCTGTTGATATCTGGTGAGATGTCTCTTCGTGCTGCTATTGCTTTATCAATATTAGTTATTTCCATCGTTTCTGAGAACTGCTGTTTTCAATCTGTCTATGGAAATAGAAATATTGCTATTCAACTTTTGCAGTTGTAATAGTGAAGTACTTATTATTGCGGTTAACTGCGTTACATGGATCTGCATACAGTGCTTCCAAAGATTTCCGAACTGTCAATCCTAAACCATACTTTCTCGCAGGAACACAAGTGGTTTGGGGATGAATGTTTAACCTACTGTATGGAAGAAAATGCTGGAATCTTCTCCAAGGCTGGATATATATTTGTAAGATTTGGATGAAGACTTGCCTGTTGCAACCTCCGAGTTCTTATAATTCGATAATTGCAATGATATAAATCGAACCATTCGGCTATTACTAACGTGCCTTTAGATGAATCTGCCACACTTGTACATGATTGAGATTTTAAAAATGTTTGAATCGTTGGGAGCAGCAGAGGGCATATTTGCAGAAGAATTATGCTCTTGAGAATTTTTTTCGTTTCTTTGGGTAAAAAGAATTATTATTTCGTACTCACCACATTCTTATCTTTCGATTCGTCTTACTAAATCTTTCATTATTGAAGCGTGCAGTTAGTGCTACGGCTCTGATACTGTGTAGTTTATGCTACAATTGTAATCTAAGACGAAAATTTTCTTTTTTTAAATAACCACAATGAGTTGTAACCAAATTTTGTAACGAGTTTATTTTTGTTTTCTGGCTTGTATATCTCGTTCTTACTGGGTGATTTCAATCGAAAAATAAAATATTGAACTTCTCTAAAATACTTTTAAGTGAATAAGAGTGTTACTCATTCATATTGTAAATAAAGGCGTGTAAATCTTATCAAGTACGGCAGTAAAAAATATCATTCATTTTGTTCGCGACTAGTTTTTTCAACAAGCTTAGCATATTTTGTCCTCTAGTTTGAACAATACGTTTTTGGTTTCGTAAGAACAAAAGTGTTGCTTTATTTGCCTTTGTCATCGTTTGACCTTAAAACCGATTTAAAAAAAAAAAAAAAAAAAAAAAAAAAAAGAAACAACAAATCACTAGCAACCTTTAATAATTTAGTCATAGGCACGGTGAAATTTTCCTAATGGCGTTTTAAACAATTTTCCGAAAGATTCATGCTTGTTGAATGATCTTTGTAATTTATAATATATATAATATTACGAAAAGTAAAGGGTCTCGTCGCCCCACCCAAGAAAATTTGATATGCGCCTCTCTCTATTACATGTCGATTTCAACGTTTCCCAACCTGTGGGACACATACCCTCAAAGGAAAATGGGTGTAGGCAGTGTTATTTAAAATTACCAAAAATCAGGGAATTATCCAATTTAAATGAAAATTTCATTACATATTCATTTATTTACTTTTACAATGAATAGGTTTTGTTTATTTAAAACATCTGAAAAATGTTATTTTTTTTTTGTAATAACTACCAATATTTTCAGGACTAATTTTACTCGAAAAAATGTTTAAGTCGCAAATTTTTACATTTCCATAAAGATTAATCGCCGACGCATCTCCTCTGAAAAATAAAGTATTACAAAGATTCCAACACAACAAAAACGGGATTATCTTAAAAATTTGTTTTAAAAACCGTATTTCAGTTTTCTTTAAAAAATTTCATGTGCTGAAATCTTTGAAAACATTTTTTATTTTTTAAACGATCATTTTCTCGGTATTATTTTTCTAGAAATGAAAAATAGGGACTAGAAATTTTACTTTAATTACTAGCCGTTGATTACTTGTTAGTATTAAAATTAGTAAAAAAAAAAAAAAAAAAAAAAATCAGAGATCCTCTTTAGTGAATGATTTCGGAATAAAAAAATGGTATTACCCAAATATATTACCCTCTTGATTGATTTAAAAGAACTGTTCAGAAAGACAATTACAATTTTAAAATATAAGCGCTACTGAAATTAGCACTTCTGGCCTTCCCTCCCTCTTCCCAGTAGGTATGGGACCCGACGCAGTTGAGAGGTTTGGGGTTGTAAGCACCGGCCCTGTCGATTATCATAGTTGATGATGGATGAAACTAGCCCTTTGGGGGCTCGAACCACGTCGGAGGTTCCTGCGTAGTACGCACCGCACCAGTCATGCAGATACACGATGATTAGTTGATGAATGACAATGTATTTAACATCAGTTTAAAAATAATTTTTAAAAATGGTGGATGGCCATAAAACAGTGCTGAAAAAAATGGCAGAGGTCACAATGAGGCTCCCAAAAACGTGTCCCACCCCAACCCCGGTCTGGTGGTTTCGGGAGTAAGACACGCTGGCCCTGGTGAAACCTCTCTTCTAACAATAATATTAATAAACTGGAGATCTTAAATGAAGGTCACAGTTTCCCAGAGAACACCATAAATAAAAATTATCATCCATCCTTCAACCTTTTCTAAATGTCACACATTGCAACATAGTAGTCATTTCACAAAGAAAGAGGTTTGGCACGTTGATAAACAACATTTCACTCATTGTTGATTACAAAAATATATACTCACTGTTATTTGATGTATAAATAAATAAATAAAAAGTTAATGACTGCCTCCCTGTTCTTCTACGAACTGCGTGCATTTCCAGGGCTATGATATACGATATCATAAACATAATTGCTGCTGAACTAACCGCTGCTGAATAGGAGTATCAGATATCAAGAATTCGTTGTTATCCGACACCATATTATTGCCATTTTAAGTTTCGATGGAAACTTAAAATGGCAAGCTATCTTCGATAAGAATAACTTCGATTGTAAGAATAACCTACCTCGTTGAAGTGGTTCAGTATTTTTATAAAATAAACATCAGTCAATATGACGTATCCTATGGCAACAAATTTAATTGGCCAATCAATTTATATGCAGAATATTTTGCTTCAAAGAAGAAATTTTCTCACTGCAAGCATAGAAATCGAACCAACCTAACTTTATTTGTATTGTATGAGTGTGGCAGTGATTTTTTTAAAAATCGTTTCTTGCGTTATTTTGGACTAGTGAATTATGGTAGTTTATTTTATTTTATTTATTTTTATTTGGAGGAGGCGAAAGATCACCTTTTTTGGGATGTCATCATTTTTAACATTTAACAGTATTATTCATTAAATTATTCATAAATAACTAGAAAATCTAAGCAGAGGCCATACTTGATTTTAAGATATTTCCTTTTATGTGCAACATGAAATAAAAATGAATTTTCTTCAATATCTTTCGAAATAAATGCCTAGAAAAAGCGTACAACAATATCACTTTTGATATTCTTGTTTTTGTTGTAATTAATCGATTAAAAAGTAAAAATAAAAGAAATATATTTTCCCCTAAGTATGAGTTTCTGTTTCTTTGACAAAAATATTTACTGTAAAAATTGCATTAAATGAGGGAAATTTAAATATAAAGCTCTAGATGAAATGTAGACATTGTAACAACCCCAGAAAGAATGTAATCAATATGACATTTGGAACAAGAGGACATACAAAACTATTTTCTTTTTGCAATCATGTTACCAAAAATGCAAAATCTATTCATTTGCGTGATTTAAAACAATACAAAGGCTACAATAAAAAAAATTCTTGATAATACATGACAACAAAAATTAAAAAAAACAAACTCTTTCGTGTCCATAAATGGTTACTATGTGAATGAATGTGAAGAAGCATTTGCTTCACAAATAAAAATGTCTCGCTCTCTTTCTATTAAATCACCGGTTAGTTCAATATGTTCAAGTAAGTAAAGATAAGGACCACATTAAAGTAGATTTTTAAAAATTAAATTTGTGAAATCAGTGAAACTTTTACACACTTTTGTTTTTAGTTGTTTTCATGAAAGATTATATATTGATTGAGCAAAAATATTTCCTCCGTAACTGTTTCAACTTGAAACTTAAAATTCGTGATAAAAAAAATACCAGTCAATAAATCTTTCTAAACAATTTAAAATTTGGTCAACGTAACTATTTTTCTAAGTGATTTCATAATTTTTCTTTCTGCCTTAATGTTTTTTGCAATCCTTAGGGGTATTTTCAGTTTAAGCCCCGCGCTCAGTTTTTATTAAAAATTTCCTGAATAATTACATTTAGGTGTAAACTTACATACTTAATTCGAAAATAACAAAGAAATTTTGCTTAATTCTACAGTTTTGGAGTTATCGTCAATAAAAGTTCGAACTCATTCGGGTTCATTCGCATCGCCTCCGTCCGCCATTACTGACGTTGTTTCCATACGTTTGCCTTGAGTAATCATGCGCGGAAGCTTACTTAGTTAAGGGCCTTTTTACTGATCTTACAGTACACGTCTCCATTACTGCGCAAAACCAAAATTAGTCTTTAGATACTTTTGAAAGTAAAGCTTGTATTGAATTTTTGGGTAAATTAGTTATTTAGGAAAGCAATGACAAGTGTGTGTGTTTTTTATAGTGAAGCTTTTTTTGTTTTATTTTTATAGTAAAGCTTTTTAGTGTAGCTGTAACATTAATGAATTCTTGGTTAAATAATAATAATAATAAAATAAATAAAACAAATTAAATAATAAAACAAATAATAATGCTCCTTTTAAATTTTGTGCAAAGTGTGCACATTGTGTACGCATTAATCAAGACAAGTGAAGCTTTGGCGCATGATGACTTGAGGCAAACGTGCGTAAACAACGCCAGTAATAGCTGCCGTGCTGTAGCCAAGACGAATGAGTCCGAAATTTTATTGTTGATAACTCCAAAATGGTAGATTTTAGCAAAATTTAATTGTTATTTTCGAATTGAACATTTGCACCTAAATGTAACTATTCGGCAAATTTTTATTAGAAACTGAGCGCAGGACTTAAACAGCAAATTACCCATATATATATATATATATAGTAGTGAATATACATATATAATATCCAACGTCAACAATAGCAGTTTCATGCAGTTGCTGCAATCTTTCTTCAGATGCAATTACAATCTGACTATTAATTCGTGTTCTTGTGGTGATGATTCAAAATTTTGTCTTAAAACTTGTTTATTTAATCATTGCTGTCTAAAATATTAAAATTAACTAATAATAATTTATATCATTTAAATTCATAAGTTCAAAAGGCAAAGAAATAAAAAATTATTATTAATTAGCAGTTTGCTCTTAAATAGATATTTTTAAATATTTAAATGTGACTTTTAATTGTCTTTTGATAAGAACATAAAAATTAACCCTACCTTCATATTCGAAAACACATAGCATAGAATTATATATATATATATATATATATATATATAGAGAGAGAGAGAGAGAGAAAGAGAGAGAGAGAATTATGTGTATGATGAAACATACATACACGTGTTATAAATACAGTACTCAATATTATGAGATAGAACTATATATATTAGTGAATTATACATAATATCCAACATCAATAGCCCGACTTGGAGTTTCATGGAGTTACTGCAATCTTTAGGTGCAAATGCAATCTGACCATTAATTCACTGTAGAATTAGAGCAAAATAAATATAAATGACTTTTAGTGTTACTGTTAAAATATCACTAGCCTGATCATTTTGTGAATTAAATATTTAGAAGAATGTCTGTAATTTAGATTTAGCTATTTTGTGCAATATATAATATATGCAATCTTAAATGGTATAATAAAATTATTGCTTAACCTACAAAGCTGCTAATGAATGTGTAGCAAGCACTATATGCTAAATATTACAAACTTTGATCACGTTGAGCTCACTGATTTATAGAGTGAATTCCAGTTATTGAAGAAAGATATTATTTAGGCTAATTACAAATGTATTGTTTTGTGTGTAGCAGTTGCTACAAATGCAATAAAGTGATATAATTCATATCTCTCTTTATTCTAAATATGCACAGAATTACTTTTTCTGTATTCAATGATGAAGAAATTTCAAATTCTATCTGCAGCTTATAAGCTTTATAGTCGTCACTTCAAGGTTTAGAGCAGTCATAGATCTTCTTTTCAATTATTACTTTAAATATTTTGGTTTAATAACAGTCAATGTGTTAATTAGTGGTTAATACCAAACAAAAATGAGTTAATTTTTGATGATATGTACAGCTGCAATTCTTAAGCCTGCTGAACCCAAAGACAGATGCCTGCTGCTCTGTGAGATTTGTAGTGATGCTTCATGTTATTCTAGCATCACAGCAGATCTCCTTGTAGCATCTATTGTACACTGTTGATGCTGATCAGGTATCTGAGCAGCTTTCCTTGTAGCACATCATGATTGCACTGATTTTAGATGTGTTCATGTTGCTCTGGAGTTTCATCTTGTCTACTTGCAAACTTTCTTTGGGCATTGGAAGTGTTTTATAGTAAGCTAGAATGCTTAGGAGTCATGCAGACTGTCAAACATTATTTTTAATTTTTTTGTACCTTAGAAGTTAAATTTTCTAGTGATTAAGACTTGGTATAGAATCTGTTTATTGAAAAATAAATTATTCTAATCAAATATATAATGTTTCCAGTAAATTCTGTGCTACCTAGAAAATTCCATTCTATTTCTCATGCAAAATATGAAACATCAAAAAATGTTTCAGAATATTCTGAACCACCCTAGAAAATTCAATTATATTTTTATAATTCCATATGGAAGGGGAAATTCCAATTAGAAGTTTTTGCACCCCTAAAAAAGCACCATTATACTTCCATGCAACTTCCAATGGCCTCAGAGGAAAAGAAGCACTTTTGTATTTTCATTATCATTATTTGTCCAGAAAGAGCAGTTTTGATCTGAAATTGAACTGTGATAATTTTTCTGTGGCATCTCTCCTATGCTCATTCCTATATTAAGTTAGACTTATCGGTTAGTTTTCAGTTCCATTTCACTGCCTATAACCATATAACCAAGCTAGCTTTTTAGTACAGTAGTTCCCAAACTTTTCTTACTCATATCTCACTTTAGAACATGTACAACTATTTTGTCAAATTTTGCATATAAACCTCAAAATTATGTACTCATTACACTGCAGACACACAACTGGTCTTCATGTACTTATCACCCATCCCTCCACCCTAACCCTAACACCATAAGTTGTAACTGATAGATATATATATATAAATTTTTTATATAATTCAGTTTGTATTTTATACATTTTGAAATATAATCCTGTTCTTTTGTGGCATGCCTACTTTCATCTCAAGTCATGCCATGGTTTGGGATACACTGGTAAAGATATAAATAAAATCAGCAAATCAAATATTGACTGCCTGTAAGTAGCTTTCATATAATTTAAGCATAATTTGTTTTTGCATTTATGTAATAAAGAAATTGGGTTAAAGAGGATAGAGATTCAGGATGTATCTACTTCAATATTAGTGAAGAGAAAAGCACAAAATCACACATGATTTTTGATAGTAGGGCGAAAAAACTAACAGTGTTTATTGTTTTATAGTTATTTATAAAGTTTAACTTAGTCTGGTGAGTCAGGTGTTGAAAAATAAGAGTCAAGTATCTTGTGGGAATCAAACACACTACACTAGAAAATAGTCAAGCAAGAATAGTTTACAATGTTAAGCATTAAAACATAATGTTTAGCAAAATGCTGTTGTCCTACAATTTAAAAATAGAATGCAAATTAATTTGTATATTTTTAATAATATAACATGAAGAAAGAATATTTCATTTTATGTCTATGAATTTACATACACTTGATGAAAAAAAAGATGATTAATTTTCAAGATGTCCCCAAAAGTTTTTATTTCTTGAATTATTCAGGCTAAAACTTTTCCTCGGCTTTCCAGCTTGAAAAATATAGTACTATTTTTTTCTTTTGTTTTCACGTTACCAATTATAGCACATAAATGAAAAAGGTTTCTGAAGAGTGTTGTTTATTTTGTTTATTAGATTCCAGATTACAAAAATTGAGTGAGTCATCCTTTTTGCTAAAATATTTATAAATAATGTTTTCATTTTAAATGATTATTAACTGTAAAATTTGTATTTAACAAGTGAAAATGTAATATTGATCATAAAAAAATCAATACAGGAGTTCCCATACTTACAGATAATATAAGTTCCCGGAGTTGATTTGTACATCCAAATAAATGTTACTGTACTTATTTTATTCCTAATATACCCTGTTTGCTCATAATGATGTTTATAAAAGTTATTTCAACTCTTTTGGTTGAAACACAAAAATTTCTGAGATAAATATTAGTACATTTCTTCACCGGTGTCTTCTATCACAAATAAATTTTGTTGATGTATTTATTTGCAATATGTACTTCCAGCTTAACACTCCTTTACTACTTTTAAAGTTTTGTCACTCAGTCTGAACAATTTACACTGCTAGTGCTTATCAAATAATTAAATGAGGTTAAAGATTAATTTCTAATTATAGAAATAACATTATAATTTTTACACTTGCAAAAAGTCTAAAAAATAGCCACCATTAAGAAAACAAAAATTTCTATAACAAAAAATAGTGAACCTGTTTAAATAATATCAATTCTAAGCTTAGATGTTCACAATATCTGTTTTGGGAAAAATCACAGATGATTATGAATAAGACAAAGAGACAGTGACAACAACAACAACAACTGAGCAGTAACAGTGACAGCATCTATTAAACAACAGTTGAATTTCCAAACAGGTACAAAGTTTGAATTTACTGACAGATTTGTTTGTTTCTTGAGAGTTTATTAACTTGAATATTTGTAAGTAAAGGAGCATCCATATTTTCTTTTTATTTAGAACTAGTTTTTTGGTTTTTGGGATTTATTCTTAAATATTTTTTCTTTATTTTTAATTTTCATCTGCGGTATGTGATCAAGGAAATACCAGTGGTCAGAAATTAATTTAATGTCTATCAGGAACCATTGATCTAATACAAGTTAATCTGTCGTGATCTCAATATGTCAGTTCATCCTAAGTAAGTTTTGTACTCAGTGTCACCTCAGAAAGTCAAAAGACTCAAAAGTCCTGAGTTTTAACATAGAAAATGACTTCAAAGCCACCAACCACAGAATTCAAAGGATTTAGTGGATGCATCAGTGTAAACCAGGAAGTGAACCCAGCTAACCTTTGGATATACACATACAAGACAACAAATTATATAAACATCCAACCTATAAGGAGACAGGAAGAATACTTCACACCCTTATGAAAAAATTGAATATTCAATGAAAAACCCAAAGACAAATACCATCAATTTATTTAACATTAATTTGACAGAGTCCAGAAGTGAATAATTATTTTATGTATGAAAAATTTAGTCTCATATTCTTATCAGACATTACTAACATCATACAAAAACCAACCAACATTACTAACATAATATTACACATCTTTTTTCTCATAAAGATCCATACTGCTTTTGTATTGTCTTATAAGTTTGTAAATTAGCAAATAATCTTCATAGCTAATTTTTTAAACACTTTAAAACATGCTTCTTTTTTTTTTTTTGCTTGCTTTACATTTCTTAGTGCAAAATACTCTCTGCATAAATGCCGAAACAAAAAGCACAGACTTGAAACAGCAGTGGATGATCTCTGTCATGACATCTACAGATGTGAGAAACAACTGAACCAGGCTTACCGCAAACATGTCAGGGATAATGAATGTGCTAAGAAACTTATGAAAGATATTGGTGATTTCAAGCTATATCCCAAAGGAGTCCGTCATGGAAACTTTCCATTATATACGGTAGGTATTAAATCACCATCAATTATTTGGTTGATGTTTTGGTATTGCTTATAAAGTTTTGCTTTCAGACATTCATTAATTTTCCCCACTGAATACTTCACAATAATAAAATTTGACTGAAAAATAAGAGAAAATCTTTGACATCAGGAGGATGATCATAATTCATCAAATTAATTATGAATAGTTTCATTTAGAACATTTAAATACATATTGACAAAATTATTTTCATTTAATTACAAGAATTTTTATATTAAATGAAAATATTGTGCAAAAATATCTAATATTCATCATCGATTACCACATTTGTTTTAATCGACTTGTTCATCTTGAGAAAATTATCAAATTTATCAAATTTCATAAGTATATTTAATGTACGGTAATACTAAATCTTTTACATATACAGTTTACTTAATTTCATTAATCATATTCAGAATAGTTTATTTTCTTATTTCTTCAGCAAATTTTTATGTGAAGTTCTAGAAAAAATTTTGCTATTATCATGGAATTGGTTCAGGCTTTTTAAACATTGTAGTGAAAAGATACTCTCATAATTTTAACAACTCATGGCTTTTTATTTAATAAACAATTTCATAATAAGAATAAACAATGCTTATAAGAAATTCAATATTTCTGAATTAAAATATTCAGAAATTTTGAATTTCTTATAAACACAGTTTATTCTTTCATATACTGGAACAAATCCAAATGACTGAAACAAATTCCTTCCTCGTCAAATAATAAAATATTGTACAATGCTAAAATGTCTAAATTATAAATAAATATAAATAACTGAATAATTTATAACTGAAAATATAAAATTTATCAGGGTTTCATGCTGTAAATGTTAAATTTTGAATAGACAATTACATTTTAGGGATACATTTCAATTTAGATTTATATATAAATTATTTCAATTTAAGTCTATATATAAATTATTTCAATTTAAGTCTATATATAAATTATTTCAATTTAAGTCTATATATAAATTATTTCAATTTAAGTCTATATATAAATTATTTCAATTTAGATTTATATATAAATTATTTCAATTTAAGTCTATATATAAATTATTTCAATTTAAGTCTATATATAAATTATTTCAATTTAAGTCTATATATAAATATTTAAAACTAAAATATAAAATATTGGGTAAAATTAAGAAATAATTTGTTCAATTCTCAAGTAAAAATAAAAGACAATTTTAAAAGATTTTTGAACAACCTCTTCAACCAACTAACAACTGCTTTTTTACCATCTTTCAGAGAATTGGAATGTTTTCATTAAGAAAATTTTGTAAAGACCACAATAAATGGCAATTGAAATGTGCAATATCTGATGAAAACATGCAGTCAGTCATTATCTTGATGAAATATCCAAATGTTTTTCTTTGATTGCGTCTAGATTTTGCTTATCTGAAAGAAATATTTCTACAGTCAGATGAGTTGTTTTGTTCACTTGAAGAAAGTCAGAGTTGAGGAATCCCTTTCAATGCTACCATATCATCTTTAACTGAAGACTAGCCTTTAGTATAATACCAGGTGATTCATTTTCTTGTCTCATGATCTCTTGCATTACATTTTTCATTGCCAATCACAAGTTGTTTCATTTAAATAGAGTTCAATTGGTAATTTTCACTGTTACATATCAAGTGAGAAATATGATACAAATAATTTTCAATGTTTGGTTTGACTATTTTGAACATATTGGCTTTTCTCATATCATATAATATTAATTTTAATTATTCTCTAGTAATGTCTTGATTTGATTGCTGTTACTTTCAAGTAGCCTACTTGACTGTGGATCAATATTCACCAGGAAATTTTCAATATATCCAACAGGAAACTTTGCAATCTATGTTTGATCATTTTAGATGAATGGCACAAATCTTATTTTTTCTTGTTTTTTCTTTTCTTTTTTTTTTTTTTTGGGTGTGTGCATGTGAGAAGAGGCATTTGAATCATATTTTTAACTTTCTGAAAATAAAATGCATGATTATCGAAAAAAATATTGCTTATTTTCTACAATGCCAAAAGCAGTAAAAAGAAATATGCCCCTTTTTCCAGTTTTTAAAATGCATGCTCATATGATAGTTGCATACAATATAATAAAAAGCAATATTTTTTAAAGTTGTTCATTTAAACTAAATGTTCCTAATAAAATTTAACAATAAAAAACAAATGAACATTTTTGTCAACCAAATAAAACAGTTTATATTCATCAGTTGGAATACATCATACATTGGAATATATTTTCTGTCTTCTATGTGTCAACCATACAAGCATGTTATATCACAAAAATTATATTTAGGAGTAAAAGGATAAATATCTTAATGAATAATTCATAGTTTGATCTTCAAGAAAAAGTTTACTAATAATATTTGTTTTCTATTTAATACATATTTGATATATAATTATATATGAAAATTATTTTTTTAATTTCATAAATTGTAAATCTATCAATTTATAGCTCATTAAAATTACTTCATTTTTAATAGAATAAATAAATATTATTTGGCTCGATCATAATGATGACTATTGAATTTCTTTAGAGAGATAATATATTTTCTTGCAAAGTGATCATATACATAAATGATTAAACATTTGTTTTGTCTTCAGTTGAGCAGTTTAATTTAATGTCAGTCCTATTTATATAAATAAATGACACTTTTTGTTTGTAGGAACTTCTTTTCAGGTTACTTGACAGAGAAAATTCTAATTTTAACAGAAAATATTTGATTTTTATGAATTACAGCAATTAAAATTGATTTTGAATTAAAGCTGAAGTTTTTTTATTTTGCAGAATGATCAGAATGGCTATTAAATGTTTAATATTGTTATATCTTTTCATTTTGATCTTTTATTATCAATAATCATCACACCTATTCAAGTTTTATCATTGAATTATGAGTGATTTTGGCCATAATCTTTCTTGACACTGACATATTAATATTTTTATATTCTTCAATGTTTTTTTCTAGTCAAATAATACTTCTTTTTTGTGATTTATGATCAAAAATTATTTTTTTAACTATTTTCTTACTTTTCTTTCATAATTTATAAAAACCGGTGAAAGTCTGTAATCAAAGGTTCCATCAATATTTCAGAAATAATAAATATATCAAATATACAGATTTGATATACTGATAACAAATTGACATTATGCAGACATTTATTGATATTTTGATGATTTGCAATGCATAATGTATAAGCAAACTTATTTTAAAATTTGTATCCCAATTTGTTCCATACTACTTTCAAGTCAACATTCTTTATCTGCTCTTCATTTAGTTCTGCAACTTTCAAATCTGTGAAGAGATAATGTGATAGAAACATGCCAAAAAGTCTTGCAACTTAATCTCTAGACCTCTCCATATTATTAATATCATAATAGCAGGAAAAAAATCTTCTCTTAGAATTGGTACATTCTTTCTGTTGTGTGCCAAATTCCACCATTCAATAATGACCCAGGATATTGCACCATATACTCCAGGTCAAACATTAATGTAAACTCTTCAAAGAATTTAAGTGTGTTTTAAGAATGTTCATCAGGATTGAAGTGAAGTTCTTAGCTATATTAGAACTCTCCCATTCTTATAGATTTAACACTAAAGGAACAAAGATCAGAATAAAATATGCCTTATATATATACCACTGTTGCTCAGTGTTGTCTCTCATGTCATCAGCAATGATTATTCCATTTTCTTCATCACCATAAGTGTTTCATCTATAAAATATATTTTTCAAGTCCAGTATATATTGTTTTAAATCTATTATTCAGTAGGCATCATGCAATCATAAAAAACATGCCTCCTCTGCTAGCTCCAAGGACTATCCCCCACATTGTGATTACAACAAAGTTCTGTCATCCCTTCTTTTCTAAGTGTATTAAGGTCCCATAATTTCTTGAGAGCTTCTTTGATGGAGTTATTACCATACATAATGAAAAGTCAATCATATACAATAGAGGGTATGACAATCAGCATCCAGTGAAAGCAGTTGTCAGCATTATCAAACAGCAATTAAGTACTTCTGATCTCTGACTGTGATCTTTCAATTTCTATCATTTCTTTATTTGGTCTATCTTGACCCTTTTCAATTCCTGTTTCTATCAACATCTAACAGTATTCAGTCAAGGAACATTTTTTCTCATTGGTGACTTCACCCTGTAATTATAATTTCCTCAATTGGTTAAAAATTCCCCAAGTCACATAGATGAGTTGGAATAGAAAACCACAACTACTAGCACATAATTACTGCTATCAGTGGTGATGTAAAATTTGGAATCTTCATAAAATTTAACTATTTGAGGGACTGTTATTGCCAACAATTCTAGATGGAACAGGCAGTCAGTAGAGACTGAATCTTCAGCAATTTGATCATTCACACATATGGTCAGAGGTGCCAGAAGCTAAATTTAAGCTAACAGCATGATTTCACTTGATTCTTGTTATTGCTAATATAGGAAAAACATTTTAGAGGAAAATATTTACACAAGAATCCTATCTTTTCTGAACTTTTCTAAAGAGCTCACTAAAGTCAATATGCTGGAATTGTTGCATACATTCAACTTAAAGGATTTACTTCAGATAAATTCAAAACAGCAAAGTAATAATTTTTCCATAATTTTGAATAATTTTCAGAATTGAGAATCATTTGTCCCTCCAAAAGTAACTAGGCTTTTCATTTGCATATGGTTCCTAAAAGTTTAGTCATACAGAGAACTTTTAGTATCTAATGTGCACTAAATCCAATAACTATACTAGATTGTTATAGTGTTCCACATATTCATGAGATCACAGCCATTATTCAGAACAAAATTATCTTTTTGAGATTAGATCTGATTATCCCATTGGAACCCAAATACAGCTATTACAACCTCTTTTGAGACATTTAAATTTTTGCACATTTCCTTCAAAGATTCATCGATTGTTGCTGTGTGGATGATATAATCATAGCTAACAAATATTCATTTGTATTGTACAGAATATTTTACAAATTTAAGATTTTTAGATCAAGGACTTTACCTGATCAAATGTTTGCTGAAAGTTATTTTCTAAATCACTTCTGAGTCAGCCTTAAATACTATAAATTATACTTTAATTTAACAACAAAAACACTGTCTTAATAAATTAAAATAAAAGTTATTGTTTTTAATACTTTCAATTTTCTATACTAATTTTATATGTTAAACTTTTTCACAATCATCAACATTATTAAAACTTTAAAGAACAAAAACTTACAAAACAATTTATATGACTAGTATAAAATATCTACTTTGCTTCAGTCAGTTATGTACCATGCATGATACATGCTTAGGCGATCATGTATCTTTCAATACATGACTGATGAGGCAGATTTTTTTCCTGCAGTAGATTGCCATTTCTTTCTGCGGGAGACCAGTTGCCATCTAAGGCTATAGAACCCAGTCTGTCCTGCTATTTACCCATAGCTGGGAGTAGAAGAAGAGGATTCATACCTTTCCTAAGGGTATTAGCACATAAGTGAATGTAATGGATTCGACAGGAATTCGAACTCAGCTCTTCGATTCCTGAAGCCGAGCCCCTATCCATTACTCCACCGTGTCTCCTTACTTTGCTTATGGGTGTCATCTGATTTGATTGGATTATTTTGTCATTTACAGCAGAAATGATTTTCAAGAAGGAAAATTGAATTAAAAAATTAGGAAGAAATATTAATGTATTTACTGAACACTAAAAGCCTAATGACTTGACAAATTGTAAAATAGAGGTTGGCAGTGCTGAATAAGTCTTGGCCAGTTCTTTCCGAAACAATGTTTGGCCATTCCATCAGAAGTTAGGAAGTGAATAAGGTTGAGAACTTTTCAGCACACCCTCATACAAGTTATATTACTAATACTTATAGTAAAAAGATTGTGATATTTTTTCTATAAAAAATTGTTAATCGGCAACATTTTTCAACATTATTATGAATCAGATTTATTTTATGGACTGTTTCAAAATAATTAATTCTTTCTTTCAATAAATCAAAGACATATCAGTCATTAATGATTTAGCTTTTGTATTTTCTGTTTTTATTTTGCACTATGAATTGATGACTGTTAAATGATATCCTTCTTTTACTCACAGAACAGGTGAACCAAGAGAAGCAGATATGACATATTTACTAGAAACCAATACATATATATAATTTGCTTCAACACATATGACTACAGAGGATCTGAAAGACGGACAGTAAGTGCAGTGTCCTGTCTATGGCAAGCATGATTTAGAAGCTTCCAGCAAAATAATATTATTGCTTTTTTTTATTATTTTATTTTGCAATCAATAAAAACCTAAATTTTTTTCTTGTAACAATTCCATTTGCACAAAAATGTTTTGCTTCCTTTAGAATAAAGCAAATCACAGCTAAATTCCACTTGCAATGGCTTGATTTACATAAAACTGTCAGGTAGATAAAAATCTTTCTTCAATTTTAGATATTTGCTTTCTTCTATGCAATAGGAATTTCTCATTGAATATTCACTTTATAAAGGAATTTATGCTTAGGATTTTATTTGGAAAATTCTTGGAAGAGAGTAATTCCTAAAAGATTCATATATTATTGTAGATAATTCAAAGAATAATTATTATGACTTGTTGCATGCAATATTTTATACCCAACTTTCTAATTAATAGTTTTGTAAAAGAAAAAAACAATACTGAGAATTAAACTTTAATCAATATGATGAAAGCAATTTTTTTAGAAAGATTCACAAATATATTTTAAGGATTCAAATCTGATAGATTTACATTTCATTTGACACTAAACTAACAATTGCTGCTTTGATGTTATATACTCACATTATTATTACTTTGAATTTTCATGAGTAAACTTGTTTTTTTTTTTGTTTTGTTGCTTCAACTCTGAAAATATTTATTACAGATTTGCTGATTGATATGTAATGATGAATATCTACAAGATATTTTCAGTACAAATAAATGTCTTGCAATTCTTTTCAGCCATGGTTTTGCTATTGTGATGGAGCTTTTGTAGACTAAAACAGGTTTTGAAATATGTAACATTTTAAATGATGTGTAATGAAATTCTAACAATAACAGTTAAATTAATCCTAATAGCTTTCTGCAGACTTAATAGCAAGCACACTACCACAGTTGATCGTGTGACTGAAAACACCTCAGTAGCAGCCAGGTATTTTCACACAGTTGAGCTGCTATTCAACTAATGATTGATCATTAGAAAACCAATAACATCTAACAACTGATATCAGTCAGACAGAAACTGTTATTTAACCAGTTTATGCTTGTCAGCCTGTCAGCTCAGGAGAAAACCTGGAAAAGTTGCTGATGCAATCAGATTGACATTTACAGAAGAGGTACAGAGAGCAATCCCAAATAAGTGATTTGCTATCCTCCACCCTGCAAATTAAGGGAAGATATTCTTTTACTGGTATATCTCTGGTCCAGGTCACCTACACTGAAGCATACTATTGATATCATTGAGAGTGGTAGACCAAAGGAGATGACCCATAATAAAACAAGAAAAGGGTTGGATATTGTATTGGTTGATAGTAGCACTACAGTGACAAGAGTACAACTTATATACACAAAGACTGAAGCACAAGGCAATACTGATGTATACAGAATCATTATTGAGGAGGGTGTTAACAGTCAATAAGAGCATGACATTTAAGCAATCTCCATTGTCCGAATGTCCATTTGAAATTGGTTCAGTTATTTAATACATCATTACATTTAATATTTTCCCATTCATGCTACTTAATTGTAGTGACTGGAATTTCAAGACCAGTTTGATTCCAAAAACAAAGGGTTTCACTTTACTCATCATCTACTTTATGTGTGTGGCAGACAGAGTCAAGTTTGACAGGCATACCAATAGGTCTACATTGGCTGAAGACCAAAGACAAAATCTGCCATGCTGAAACAGGAAACTAATTGCCAGCTTTATCATCAAACTTGATGTTGCATGTTTTTTTGTTGTTGTTGTTTTGAATTTAAGGTATGCATTATATTTAAGATGTCTATTAAAGAATTTAATTTTTTAAATCTATTAAACTTTAGGAGAAAAACATCATATAAAAGTATTTTTATTGACATTTATGGAAAATTTTATTTTCATTTGAATGTTCACTAGCTGTTATTTCAAAAGATTTATTATTCTTAAATTGAAATGATATAAAATTGGAATGAAGTTTTAATTCTGAAAAAAAATCATCTTAGTAAAATATTTCATTCTTATTAGAGTTAAAGAAAAGGAATTTAAAAATATATTTACTTCATTTGTTCTGTATAGTTATTATTTTTTTTAATCATTTCACCCCAAGCAAAACAATAAACCACTAAGATGCAAGGGGTTACTAAATGTGAGAGAATATGATAAAACAAAGTCATTATTAAGGAGAGAGAACAATAAAAGAACAGGAATTAAGAAAACAGAAGATAACGATTGACATTGCATTTAAATTTTTCAATATAGTACTTGACTGGAAAGCAAGAAGAGATTTCCACAAATGAGAAGTGCAAGAGAAGAAATTGTTAGCATAGAACTTACGGTTACATCTAGCCACCATTTCAACCGCAAAATGACGAGACATTGCAGCCAATCTAGTACTGTGTTTAAATTCATAAACTCTAGGTATATGAGAGGAAAGTTAATCAGAACAATTACCATGAAAGTATTTATAGAAAAAGTACAGTGAAGCTACATTACAGCAGTGGGAAAGTGACTGAAGCTGAGATGTCAGGTCAGGACCAATAATATTTCTGATTCTTCTTTGGATTTTTATCAAGAATCTCTAAATACATAGCAGAAGCACCAGACCAGATGTTGTAGCAATATTCAATGTATGGATTAATGGGAAACTTATAAATGTGTAAGATAGATTCTGTTGAGAAAATTGTTTAGAATCACACTTTTTAGCTGCAATCTTTAAATTAAACAAACAACATATTTCTTGCAGAATTCTAACTGACTTTTAGAACTTTGTTTTCACATTAATCCTCTTACTTAAAATCTAAAAAATATCCCCCAAAATTCTATTCTATTTTTAGTGATACAACTTTACTAGAAAAAGAATTAAAATAATATTGATATCAAGAAATAAATGGTGCAAAATCCATACATACATTTAGAATATTAATGAAATCTACTCATTGCAAAAAGTTTTCTCAAAATGATTTTATTTAAATTATTAATGAACTCAATATCATCTACAACTCACCAAGTTTTATGTTAACCTGGAAAATTTGGTTAAGAAATGGAACTATTCTGACTGATCATTCATAATTTCATTCTCCTTCTTCACTTAGTGTGTCCCCAGCACAAGAAATGTAATTCGAAGATAGGATGTTTTAATTTTCCTTCCATTTCCTGTACTTGATAAATTCAAAAAGTTATTTGAAGTTGTGACCATCAGAAATATCTCTAGACTATCATTTATGTATTTCTCTTTATTTTTCTTATCCCAAATGTCCTTGAATTCACATAAATGATGACAAAGTTAAAGCACCTTATTAGATATTACATTATTACAATAAACTATCATTAAGAAATATAAAGTTTTATCCCAAAATAGTCCAGCCATTTAATATTAATGAAAATGTTTCCTACTGAGGGCAAATGACATCTTAATCTACTTCAAAGTACTACCATTGAGACCTCACTTGCTTATTCCAGAATCTTTTTAACTTTTGAAAACAGTTTTCAAATCCCTCTTTAAGGATTATCATCAGCTGCCTTATCACATTTTCCTTAATCCCATTCATTGTTTGAAATTTCCTCCTTTACAAAAATAAAGCTAAAAAACTTTTGGAAAGATTAAAAGTGTCACAGGGGAGGAAATCTAAACTGGACGGGGTCAAGGATGAAAGACTTGGGTAATGTTGTATCAAAAACACTTGCACAAAACATGAAGAATGGGTAATTGAGAAATGGCTAAATACTTACAAGTCAGACCTTGTATGTATGTTCTAGCTAATCAGTTGTCTTTCATTCTTTTTGACATCCAGTTTTAAAAAGTAAATCTTAATATCCATCACCATAAAAGCTCAATTTTTATAGTTTTCATCTTTCATAAAATTCTGTTTTTATAAAACTTATGGTTACAAGATAACAGAGTTCAGCTCTTTTTCTTGTATTTGGTATTTTTCAAGTGGTTATTCCTAATTTCAATAGTGTGTAATATTCATTACATTGATTGATAGTGTGTAATATTACACTTACAATTAATATTGATTGATAGTGTGTAATATTACACACTATCAATATCCCATTTCTAATCATGGAACAGATGACTTATCAAATAACATAAAATATTTTTTTACAGTCAACTACATTATATTTGAAGTTCATTTGTACAAATGTTGAATGATGAGATTGATTATTTGCGTTTATTGCCTGTTGCTAATAAATGCTTTATATAAAGGATTTCATTCATTTCCTAAGTATATAATAAGTGAGAAAAAACATATATACTTCTATAGTGCCAAACAGAATAACCCTTCCATGTCAGCATTCATATATATATATGTGAATGCTTGCATGGAAACTGCATAACCATAATAGTGATCTTAAAGGGAAATGCTTTACAATAAAATAAAGTCCTTCCCACCCAACTATTCTTATGACCAAATTTTCTTTTACCCAAAATGCTTTTATATTTATCCTTTTTTGTCAGTGAGACTTCATAATTTCTGGTCCTTAGAATCTCTACTTTCTCAATCTAAACCACATTAATAATGACAGGAACTATATCTGATTACAGCCTGAGGGAGAAAGGTTTCCTTTGGAGAGGCCAGCAGAAGGACTGACATGCAAGAAGTATATCAAGGCAGATACAGATCGTCACATTCAGTATTATTCACTGGTGTAAATCTTGGAGCCATCACTGGTGTAGATTCTGTGGTCATCACCCAACCCTTTTGCAACACAAGTCACTGGAAAAACTTTAAATTGAAAAGATCTGAAGATATGTTCAAAAGAAAGCACCTTCAAATGATAGTAAATACTTTCCTTTATCATTCTTCAACGTAGCCAATAAATAAATATATATAAACTCACAGTTGTTTTTATTCAGTGACTAATATTATTTATCTCCTTATTACTAATAACTAAGAGTTGAAAAATTACTTCATTATAAAGTGTTAAAATGAATTCTATTTAAAAAAAAAATCAAATTGCATTGGCAAATCAATGTTTGTAGTGAGGAAAAGAAATGCATAATAACACATAAAATTATTTCGTTAAAAATAAATCTAAATGCTTAAACTGAATAACATTTCTTAGAACAAATCAATATGTTTTCAAAATTTGTTTTGTGGAATATTTTGTAAGATTTGTCTTTTAGAAATTGTATATAAAATGTTTTTGAAGAATGAACTTTCAGAACTTTAAAAGTCCTTTTCATTTCTGTCTTTTTTGCATACACTGGAATTATAATAAAAATATTGTACAAGTCCTTCCAGAATTTATTGAAAATACTATCAGTTAGGAAGTTAAACACTTTTTTTCTTTTCGGAATTTCTTGTAAAGAGAAAATCAAATAAACTTCATCAGTATAAGTGAAGACAAACAACAAAAATTGTTCTCATCATTTACAATATCCTTATCTTTAGATAAGGACATTGAGAAGAAAAAATGGAGAAATTGATGTGAAGGAAAAACAATATAAAGCAGAAAAGTTTCATCAGAAATTATGAAAATCTATAATAAAAATGTTTAATGAATTGAAACTGTTATTTGGGTCATCAGGGTGGCTGCATGAAAAAATGAAATTAATACAACAGAAGATCATTAAATTATGAGAATAAGTGGGATGAATATAATTATCTGACTTGAATACAACAGGAAGGAAAAAACAATTTTATATGGCAGAGTACAGATGTAAGGAAGCTGTGTGTTGGTAGGTGGAGAACCTAAGGATATAAATGGGGTTGGTATAAAAGTTTTTATTTAACAATTGTTATATATTGTGTGCAGTTATGAAACATTGACCTCATTTAAAAAGGGAATGAAACATATAATAACATAAATTTATGAAAAGTTCAAATAAAACACAAAAATCTTCATATAAAAACACTTGCATATCAAAATTCTTAATACACCAAATTTCTTAATACTTAAGTTAACATGTGTTTACTTTCAAAAGACTGAACCAAAAATAATATGAATTTTTGTACTTATCTGTTTGGTTTGTCATGAGCCTGAAATGCATGCATCTTGATGCCTTAACATCCAGGAACAAAAGAGAGAGTTTGACTTTCCCACCTAGCAATGTCTTGTGTGGGTCTTGTCAGGTCACGTGACTGTTTTTTATTCTTGTGAATAATTATATAATAATAAATATAATTAATTTTTATTGCTATTTTTGTTTGGGTCAAAGGAAGATAAATTTTTGTCTATCACTACAAACCTCCCCACTTAGTAGTGGAGTCTAGTAGTTGGGATATTGGTTGTCTCTTTTCTAAAAAAAACTTTTCTGACTGCTTTCGTATGACTAGGCTTACTATTTCTGTCTACGTTTTCTCTATCCATTATTATACTATGAGGTTGCTTTTCCATTATCACTTGCTTATCACTTTTAGGTTCAATGTGTGATTTTAATCTATCTATTGATACCACTGACTGTATCTCATTGTTCATTTTAATTACAAAATATTTGTTATTTCTGCATAACACTTGGAAGGGACCAGTATAAGGGGCTTCCAGAGGCTTGCGAACTCTGTCTACTCTTACCCATACACTTTTACATGTCTTAAGCTTGTCAGGAATGTATTGACGTGACTTATTTACAGAGCTATAACCTTTGTCTGTTGAATCTAAGTTGTAACTCCTTAACAAACTTCTGATTATCTATGTTATCATTAGTATCATCTACTTGCAATTGAGGAATCATTATATGCATTCATCTAACTGTAAAGAAGGGTGAAGTATTGGAAAAATTAGGTGTGACATGGATAGCCATTAGTATTATTGGAAGGGCGTCTGGCCTGATTCCTTTCATTAATGCTGTCTTAATTGTTCTATGTGCATGTTCGATCATTGTGTTTGTTTGCGAATGGTAACTAGTCATGCTCAATCTATAGAAGCTAACTATTGAAACTATCTCTGAAAACAGTTCGCTCTCAAACTGAGTACCATGATCAGTTATCACGTGAAGTGGAACAACCCAATGTATGATCCACACATGAACGAATGAATTGGCAACAGATCGTGCTGTTATATATGGTAACAGTTCTGCTTCAATCCACTTAGTTGTGCGGTCAATACAGGTTACCAAGGAGTATTGTATGTTTAATAACGTCTCCTAGTAACAGGAAGTGGACCAATTATATCCAAGTGAACCGTATTAAAGTGAATAGTAGGTCATGCAATAGGGTGAATAGCAGATTTAGTATGCCCCTGAATTTTGCTTTTCTGGCAAGTTCATTACACATTTCTTTTATTGTCTTTTCCATATGAGGCTAAAAAATCTTGTTTTGATAAGTTTACACGGGGTTTTAATTCCTGCGTGTGATATTGCGTGAATACTATCGAAAATAGATTTTTGTAATTCACCAGGTATATAGGGTCTGGAAACACCAGTAGCATTATCACAATATATGGAACTATTATTATCGATAATAAAATTGTATTTTTTAAGTCTGGATATTTTAGTAACTCAGTGTTCTTAAGTTGTGCAGCAGTTATAGCTGGGAAGTCACACAGATCTACCATAACTGCTAGGGTAGGTCTAGACAAGCAATCAGCTATAACGTTTTAATCTCCCTTTACGTGGTCTATATCTGTGAGAATTGCTAATTGCTGTCTATCTGACATATCAGGGTTTAGACTACGGAATGCGCCGCACAAAGGCTTATGTTCAGTTAATAATAAAACTTGTTTTCCTTCGATAATATGTTTAAAATATTACGTACCTGAATATGCTGCAAAATCTTCCTTATCGAAAGTCAAATACTTCGTTTGAGTTTGAGTTAACTTTTTAGAGAAGAAACCTATTGGTATTGGTGCTCCTTCTACTATTTGATGTAGTGCTGCATCAATTGCATAATTTCTGCTATCAGTAATCAACTGCTATTCAGTACAGTCAGACTTTTGGTGAGCTAAAGACGGAAATTCACTGATTCTTCTTTTAATATCGTTAAATGATTGCAATCCAAGTCATTTAATGTAAATGTAGTATTACTGCATATAGGTATTTTTTTCTGTTAATGGCATGACTATGTCTACAAAATTTGGTATTAATTTTCTATAAAAATTTACTATGTCTAAGAAACGACAAAAATTCTTACTGTACTTAGGAGGAGGGAAATTTCTATAATGCACTGACATTATTTTGTGTAGGTTTAATACCGTCAAACCTAATAACCCCCAAAATTGACTGAAGTCACATAGAATGTTGACTTTGCTATTGAAATTTTTAGATTATTATCGTAGGTTTTTTGTAACAGTTTCAACATCTTTTATGTGTGCTGAAAAATCATCGCTGAAAATAAGGATCATCATCAGTGTATGCAAATACACAGTTAATATGTTGAAAGTTCTTGTCCATGTATCTTTGAAAAGTGGATGCTGCATTCTTTAGTCCAAATGGCATATATTTGTATTCATGCAATCCAAGAGGAGAAATAAGTGCTGTTCGTTTATCAATCCGTTTTGATTTGATGGTATTTTGAGGTTGATTTTGCTAAATCTTGTTTTGTTGGCTAGTTTAACAGCAATTGAATTACTGTTCGGGATGAGGTATTTATCGCTTTTTGCAATGTCATTTAATGCGCGGTAATCACAACAGCATCTGAAATTTCCATCTGGCTTTTAACCACGTTGCCAAAATGTGTAATGATACCACTGTTCTGCAATTTCGAAAATTCCCTTTTTCATGGTTTTCTCTTTTGATTGCCTTGGCAAAAGTAGGAGCAGAACTGTATCAATTCTATGGTATACACCTGCATATTTACTTCGTGGGTTGGTATATGGGGATATAATGTTGGAATATGTTTCTATAATGCCTTTAATGAAATCGGGCATATTATTATTTACGACTAAGTTTATAGAGCCGTTGAATGTTTTTAGTTTCTTGAACACGATGTTGTCGTTCTCTGTTGAAAATCTATTAATAAACCAATAAACCTAGTAGGGGGTGTTGAATGCCCGCTAATACGACCGTTCACAGAAAAGATCGTCAAAGGGTAGATAGGCTTATGTCAGGTTTTTTTTTGTTTTTGTTTTTTTTTTTTGCCCGTAGCAGTGCATATCTGAGCCAGTAGGCCAAGTTAGAAATACTGGTGTTGGTTCTTTTGCAATCGACAACATTTCCGGGATGTAAATTGATGGTCAACTTGTAATAATGGAGGTGGACATATATATTGGAATTCACCAAAAATGTGATTATCAAAATGTGTGTTTTTTTTTTTTGGTTTTTGGGGGGTTTTTTGTAGTCAGCAAATATGGTGGTTATTAAAATGTGTTTTACTTTTGTTCGCCGTGGTCACCAAATATGGTGGTTATTAAAATGTTTTTTTATTTTTTTGTGTGTGTGCGTTGTGGTCACTAAATATGTTCTATGCGGACATGAAACCTCGACCTCATTTAAAACATACGACAACACAAATGTATGAAAAATTCAAATAAAACACAAAAATCTTCATATAAAAACACTTGCATATATTCAAAATTACTAATACAAAGTTAGCATTTATCTACTTTCAAAAGACTATGTACAAAAAACAATATGAATTTTTTCTACTTATCTGTTTAGCTTGTTACGAGCCTGAAATGCATGCATCTTGATATTTTAACTTCCAGGAGTAAAAGAGAGAGATTGACTTTCCCGCCTAACGATGTCTTGTGTATGTCTCGTCAGGTCATGTGACTGTTTTTTATTCTCATGAATATTTATAATTAATTTTTATTGCTATTTTTATTTGGGTCAAAAGAAGATAACTTTTGTCTATCGCTAAAATTACTTTTCACATCTCAGAGGAGATGATATGATGATCACCACATGTCTTTTGGATTATTTATCTGAATGGGGTGGGATTCCTGTATCTCCAAGAAATAAATATCTCCATTAACAACACTTTATTACTTTTCATTTCTTTCTGGTGATGATCGCCAAATCTCTTTTTAGATCAATTACTTGATCAATGAGGATATCTACATAGATAAATGGTAGACTTATAAATGTGCAAGATAGATTCTGGGGAAAAATGTCTAGCCTGGCATAGTGAACCGACTTTCCTGGCAGCTGTTGTAACGATTCTACTTCACGTCAGGAAGGTCGTTGATGAAAATAAGCAACAGAGTAGGTTCAAGAATTGAGCCCGCATTAATGCAAAAAGATTTAGAAAAGTAGCCATTCAAGATAACTTTCATTACGCGGTTTATGCAGTCAAGCCAAAGAAACAAGCAGAAACACCAGAATCTTTCAACTTGTCAAGAAGAACAGTATGCTACACACTTCGCTATTCTTATCTAAAGCTCATTCAGACTCAGACGCATTCAGACTCATTTATCAGTAACTGTCAATACATCGGCGGTTGACCTAGAGAAGTGAAAGCCATAATTTTTGTTTGAAAAAAGACCCTGCGAGACGAGATGCTTAACCAATTCGAAGTTGACTAGAGCCTCTAGTATTTTACCAAAGAGTGACAGAAGACTAATAGGTTGATAGTTCACCAGAGTTCTTAAAAGCAGGAACTAAAGAAGATTTCCAATAATCTGGAAAGCAACAATTAGCATGGCATCTATTGCAGATCTTGGAGAGATCAGGGGCATGTTTCTTAAGAAAAATTGCAGGGTTAGCATCAAATCCACATACTTTGTGAGGATTAAATTTGGAGATGGTAGCGGAAATCCTGAACGGAATAGAGACTCCTAAGTGGAAAGTCAGGCAAAGGTAATCCTGATGAGTCGAGAATAGAATGGAAAGTGAATGTGTAGATAAAACATTCTGCTTTATCGACAGAATATAGCGCTTTAAATTGATTGAAGAGGGGGAATAATTCCTTTATTTTACACATTTTTGCAGAGCCGCCAGTTGCCACGAAAAGTTATGAGAGGCTATACAGTATCAGCAAAAAACGACTTAGTCCCGTAAAGGATAAGTTTGCATTTAATACGAGCGGGCACAAAGAGGCGCATGTTGTGATCAGGATAGCCGGAAAAATGGGATTTCTATGGGCTATAGTGGCTGAACAGTCAGGTGTGAACCAAGAAGATTGTGATTTTATCTGGTATTTATGAGATGGTACAAAAGCATTAATGCCGGCTTTTCCAAAATTAGATGTTTTTTTTAAAACATAGATATTTTGTCAATTTGTATGAGAATTTTTAGCGTCTTTGATTTGGAAATTCTGGCAAAAACCAGATAATTGTTGAATGTCAATGAAACTTTCAGAAATTAATGAAATTATTTTAAAAAGTTTCTTTTTTAGAAAATCTTTGTAAATTCTTTTTTGTGACAATCATCTTATGTAATTATGAAATTTCTTTTTTTTGTATCACTTAATGTTTATATTTATTCTCGGAGAATTTAAATCCTCAAATATTTTTGGTCGAACAGGATCTCCAGTTACAGAAAATCTGCCCAGAATTGTAAAATAACAAAATGCAATAAAACTAAAACAGTTTTAATTAGTAAAGCTTTTACTTGCTCTTATGAATAAAATACGGACATTGCTGTCTTAAGAGAAAAAAAATTTGATGATTTCGCAAGAATTTTTTTTTAAATTTTAATTAGAATAATTTATAAACTTTTAAATCTTTTAAAATGTATTAATTTGCAGAGGACAAGTGGTATAGTTGTTATATTTAAAACTGTATTTACTAATCATAAATGTAAAAGCTCGCTACAGTTCAATGATTCCCTGTATTTTAATAAGAATTTTAACAATATTTCTGTGTGAATAAAGGTGTCGAGTTGTGTAAATAGTGACTGAACGTCCGTATTTACAGAAATGGTCGCCTTTTATTACATGACATTATATGAAAATAAAACATGTACATATAATAAATTTTTAAATTTATTGGTTATTTTCTAGTATTTCCTAACAAGAGTTTTCGTAAGTAAGATTCAATAACATATTAGATAGTTTTGAATATTTTCTTAAATTTTTAAGATTACTGGATATTTAAAAAGTATTCAATATTATTCATCAAGTTCTACTTAAATTTCCCAACCATCAATAAATCACTCAACATGTCAAAAGACACCCCACCGTGTTAAAAATGCTTTTCTGCGATATTTCAAACTAAAATAATATTTGTTTCAATTCATATTAATTAAACTTTAAATCAGCTAGTCTTTCCCAAATAATAAAACGTGTATAAACGTGCCGGTTTTTGTAGATACGGCTCTTCATACACGACATTCTCAGAAAATAAGATCGATAACTACATTATTAACATTATTCGGACTATTGTTCTCATCTTTGTCGCCATATTTATTACAACGTTTCGGCCGTTGTACGCTCCGGCCTTCTTCAGGTGGTTGGAATGTCGAACTGAACCCTTTATTTCGCTCACTGGGTTCCATGTTTGATGGATGTCAGTTATCAGTTATCTCCTGTTAATTTCCCTCTGAAAGTTCTCTACTGCCTTAACCGGGTATTGAACTCACACTCTTTAGGTCCTGTCACACAAGGACACATGGCACAGTGGATAAAGGCGTTGGTTAGATCCAGTGACAGGACCCAAAGCATTAGATAAACTCCCATCTGTGATTCAAGCTGTCAATACCTTCGAGCGACCGCATTGTTCCAAAGTGCATTTCTGTGATAATTTAAAGTAAGTAAAATATTTCAAATCAGATTAATTATACTTTAAATCAGCTAATATTCTTCAAATCAAGTTTCAGAAAAGTATATTTTACTTCTGGAAAACTTTAATAAAGAGAATTATATTCTGATGAAAGATGACTAAAAAAATGTCGCTAAAATCAGCGATTTCAAAATGAGAACTCCTTCCATTCAATTTAAATAAGTTTTGAAATACAGTATAGTATTTTGCTTATTGGAAATATTAAATTTAATCTATTAGCTTTAAAATAATACTAAAATAAAAACTCCAAGAAAAACATTTCATTTTTAAGCCACAGCGTTCCTTTGATAGTACCTAATTCCAGAGAAATAAATATCGAAAACAACTCAAGTCCGTGTTAAAAACTCTTTGTCCTTTATTAAAATATTTTTATACAGATACTATTTTAAATATGACTAATTAATTAAATATTGTTTTACTGTAATAATCTACAAAAAGTCCATTTTTGTGTGATTCCATCAAGTTTCCAGATATATGCTTATAGGCGAAGACACAGTAAAACATTGCTTATTGTTCACTCGTTTTACAATTTATTTTATTCATTTTCAGAATTTGTTTTAAATCGTGAATAGGAATATTCAGATATATACAGAGCGCGTAAGGTATCTGAGGACAGATTTATCATGTTTATAGAAAAGCAGATATATAATAACAGATAATAATATAATGTTTATAAGCATAAAAATAAATTATCTTTTTTATAATTTTATTCAATAAAGCCACATTCAGCTTCAATAACTGCTTCTATGCTTGAATATTGGACATTACTCTGACTATTGCGGCTTTCAAAGAATCTTTGGTGTTATGGGATTTTCCATTGCCTTCACTCTCAACAACGCTCTACATGTAGTAGTCAATGGATTGAAATCTGGGGAGTTAGGAGGCCAAATATTAGGGATTATGTGAGGAAAATTTTCACTCAGTCATCCATTCCCGCGTCAATTATGCCTTGTGTGATGGTGCAGAGTCTTGCTGAAACACATAAAGCTTTCCATTGCGTACACTGTGTAGGCAGACATAGTGAACCAGAACCAGAGTCAAATGGCAGAAATGGTGAACAAGACTTGCCTTTATTCTCGACGAAAGAGAGTTCGTCGTTGTCTGGCATGTAGGACTTCAATTTGAGAGAAGGCGAGTGCGCCGTTCCGTCAAACGAGACTCTTTGTTGTCCCACAAGAAATTGGATCATTAAGGGCTTTTTACATTAGCGTAGTAGTTGGACGGAATCGAGGAGGGACATCCGGGTGTGTTGGTGCTCCGATGTCTAGCATGTTTATGATCCGGGCAAATGATAGGCGACTTGCAAACATAAGTAGACCAACTTGAAGAAGAGAGTGAATTCTTTCGGGGTTCATTGTACGATACGTGCAGTTGTTATAGAACAAACGAACGAACGAAGCGGATACAAGGCAGAGAACAACGATAAATACCAAGAAACCGGTGTAGAGGGAAGAAAGGCTGAATCTGAAATTGCGTCACACAACAGAGTCGCTAATTTCTTTTGGCCATACACTGTCTATCCAGAGCTTAATAACTGTTTCCAGGACCTCAATATAGGCAGCAGAGTTAACTCTAAGGCCTTCTGAAAAAAAGTGAGGAGGCATCACATGTTGCACATCATTGCTGACAACTCCAAAAATCATGATAGTTGCATGCATAACTGTTGGAACTTCGGAGGGATCTGCACATAACCATCTTTTATTTTTTCTGTTAAATTTCTGATCTTGGTCAAATTTTCTCTCATCTGAGAAAAAACCAAATCACACCATCTTCTGATGGATTTTTAAGTTTGTTTACGAACCTTTAGATCTGATTAAGCGATTTTTTAAATTCTGACATAAATTGACGTTTCCTCATGACATAAGATTTATATCTAATGTCTTCGTGGACAACATTTCTGATTGTTTCTTCTGGTACATGGAAATCTTTCGCACGTGACCTCACGGATGCTCTGGAATTGTCAAAAATGGTCTGCTGAACTTACTGGATAAATTCAGGTGTTCTGATAATATCAGAGCGTTTGGAATGAGTTTTACTCTTTGATACTAGTGATACTTTTCCATCTTCAGTCTTTAAATTGTTACGAACTTTGTAGACGAAAGATCTGCCGACTTTTAAAAACCAAGATATCTCTAAAACATTATACTCAGCCACAGTTACAGCAGGTCTTTTCATTTTTTGAGTTAGCTGAGTGTTTGCCATATTATTTTCTAAAACAATGATATAAAGTTTAGTAAAATGAATCATTAACCAAAAAAGGTATGTCCCCAAATACCTTAAGCACCCTGTATATTTGTCTTTATTCACTCACACACACACACACACACACACACACACACATATATATATATATATATATATATTGTAGTGGATGGGTTAATTATGTGGTAATATTTGTTGAGAATAAGTTGCGTGTCAATTAACTATTTCCACTAACGTCAAAATAAAATACAAAATTCAACTGAATTGTTTTAAAACGTAACAATTAGATTTATTTAGGTTGGTGTACAACATGCAAAGAAAAGGTAGGACTGAGTCGTGTCCCTTTGATTTGGAAATATTTGTACCAGAGTTCATATTACGAACAAGACATATTTAATTAGAAACTAATAAAACATTCAAAACAATGTACAAGCAGAATATTTGGTATATGTTATGTTGGCAAATATGTATGATGTTTTAGGTTTCAGAATGTCTTTCTTGTAATTGTTCGTTAATGTTGATATTAAAGTTGTTAATATTAAGTGTCTTTTAAACAGAAAGTTCTTAAGAAGTAATTTACCTTTTACTGTAATAGTGAACTTGTAATTCAGAAGAATAAAGTTTGGAATTGTGAGTTCTAAAATTGGTAAAAGATCAGGAGTGATTTCAGAGGTTGTTGAGTGAGTGTAATGGAGTTGTTTCGTGTTAAATAAATTTAACTTTGTAACTTCAAAAGTATGAGTGACGTGGAGTTGTTTGGCAGTTGGTTATCCGTCACGAAGCTCACTGGTAAACTTGTGTTCGTGCATCGTATTTATTTACATTCCTGCTCACGTGTGTGGCTCGCGAACACATTTCAAGATTTTTGGCGATATTTTGTGTTTAAACACGTGTGGATAGGCGTTATTATTACTTTGAGATATATTGGCCAATCAGAAGCAATTATTGTAAAACTTGCGTCTGGAGCCTAGATTGTGTTTAGCCTGCACAAAAATCTATAACTAACATTAAAATGTAAATTAGAAATGTTTTTAACATTTCTTGTCCAATGAGCACTCAGTAATTGGTTCTGATCCACTGGCATATGGAGGTTAAGCTCTATAATATATATATATATATATATATATATATATATATATATATATATATATATAGAGAGAGAGAGAGAGAGATTCCAGTATTCATATGCATGACCTTGGTGTTTACATCCAGGATAATCTTCCGATGGCCAGGGAATTGACTACTATTTCACGCGCTTCCGTCTTTCTGTCAGCTAATCTGTTTTTCCTTTCTCGCTCCCCATCTTCCCAAGGCGCAATACCTGACAGTATAAAAAAGGCACTTTCTCTCTATCCATCTGCGAACATATTCGGTGACTTTAATGCTCACCACGACACGTGACTGAAACATTCTAAAGGTGATGTAAAGTGATGTTGCCAGTATACAGACATTAAATTTTTCCATTGCCCAATCGCTCACTCAAATTGTGAATTTCCCTACTCGTTTCCCTGACTTTTCTAATGGAACTATTTCTTAATTCCTCTTCTCGCTCTTGCTGAACTTCACAATACTGCCCTCTTGGTAACTCGGACTATTCTGTGATAGCTTCCAAGCATTCATTAAGCAGGAACCCCTGTCCATATGACCTCTTTCCTTTACCAGCATGCTGATTAGGACTCATCCTGGCATTTTATTCGTGACTGACATCTTCAACCTCCTAATCGAAAATTGTGCCACTAAGGTTTCTTCTTGGGTCAAAGCTGATATCTATGCTTTCATCCCTTCTCGGAAATACCAGGTGAAGCCACAATTCTCTCCATAGTTCACACCAGCATGCTCGGCCGCCATAGCCCACAGGAACAACTGTTTCCGTCTGTACCAGCGTAACAGCTCTCGTGCATATTTACTACCGCTCGTAATAAATGAAAGTGAGACTTCGAAGGAGTTAAGTCCTCATTTGCTGAGCGAATGACGCATCGCATAACCTATAAAAACTTTGGCTCTCGTGACTACTGACGTCTCTTTAATAGGATACTAAATAAGCACAAGATCTCTACCCCCCCCCCACTCTTCAGTCGATTTGATGTGTTATCATCCTCTGCTTTGCCCGTAAATTCTCCTTAAACTGTACTCTTGACTCATCTGGAGTATCCCTGCCTAACTTCCTACTTAAAACTGATTCTCTGTTGAGTTATATGCAACTAATCCCTTCCATGGTGTCTATTATCACCTCTAACCTGGATCTCCACAAAGCTTGTGGATCCGGTGGTATCCCTGTAATTTTCATTAAGAACTGTGCTCCCAAACTGGCTTCCGTTCTCTCTAAACTGTATAATAAATGCCTCGCTGCCTCCTGCTTTCCTGCCTACTGAAAGTCATCTGTTGTTTAGAGCCGTCTGACCCATCCAACTATCAGCTATCAACTATCGTTAATACATGTTGTGCAGCCTCGGCTAATACCAAGGCCATGTGTTTCTTCTGTGGAGGATCTTGTCATAATAGAAGCGCATATGCAGCAAGAAATGCTACTTGTTTCAAATGTAAAAAAGAAGGCTATTTCTCAAAAATGTGTCGTTCGAACCCAAAAATAACATCTTCAAACATGCTATCACAGACTTGCGACAATGTTGATGAGATCAAATACTACATCCGCTTCCTTTAGGATCCCTAAAACAGGCTGCATTATATGTGTTAGTCAGAAAATATGGCGCCGGTTTGGCCCTAATGGATACGGGGAGCTCAGAATGCTTTATCTCTCACGGTTATGTGAGGAAACACAGACTACAGATGAAGCCTGCTACTGGTAACATATCCATGGCGTCATCATCACTTAATGCCTCTATCAAAGGACAGTCTACAGTGGACTTAAACTTACTAGGTGAGTGGTATCCAAATGTCAAACTTTCAGTCCTACCCAACCTCTGCTCTGATATTATTCTTGGCCAAGATTTCGTGTCACAACATTCCACCATATCTTTTGCATTCGGTGGCTCTAAGAAAGGTCTCGTAATCTGTCATTCTATCTCCTGTAGCGTACCCTCTGCGTTAGTGGACACACCATCTTTATTCTCCAACATTGATTCAGACTGTAAACCTATTACAACTAAATCTAAAAGGTTTGGAGAGGGTGACAGGCGTTTCACACAGACTGAGATTGAGAAAATGATCCAAGAAGGTGTAATTGAGGAAAGTACATCTTGGAGGGCTCAAGTCTTAATAGTAACGAATGAGCGTCAAAGAAAGAGACTTATGGTCGATTACAGTAGGACAATTAATAGATTTACCAGATTAGATGCTTATCCATTACCAAGAATGGATGATCTGGCTCAAGAAATAACAAAATATAAAATTTACAGCTCATTGGATCTGAAGAGTGCATATCACCATATACCAATAAAAAATAAAATAAGCCCTACACGGCATTCGAAGCTAATGGTAAACTTTACCAATTTTGTAGAATTCCTTTTGGAATGACTAACAGTGTCGCATGTTTCCAAAGGATAATGGATAAGATTATTAAGGAAAATATTTTAACGGGTGTGCCTATGTAAACAATATTGTCGTAGTTGGGAAAAATCAGCAAGAACATGACGAGAAGTTGGAAAAATTTAAAAAGATTGCTACACAGTATAACCTCACCCTCAACGAAGATAAACCTTATCTAAAACATCCATTGATTTTCTCGGCTACAACATATCACATGGCCTACTTAGACCTGATGCAGAACGTATACGACCATTAAGAGAACTAACTGTTCCCCAGAACAAAACCTCACTGCACTGAGTGCTTGGATTAGTCTCTTACTACTCTCAGTGGATACCCAAGTTCTCTGACAAAATTAGACCATTAATAACAGTTGATTCCCCCTTGATTTACAATCGGTAAAACATTTGAAAACTTTAAGGAAGAAATTGAAAAGGTCTTACTATACTCGGTCGATGAAAACATCCCTCTCGTAGCAGAAACAGATGCCTCTGATACTGCTATTGCGGCCACTCTGTATCAAGCAAACCGCCCGGTGGCATTCTTTTCACGTACACTAACGACTACAGAACAAAAACATTCTTCTGTAGAAAGGGAGGCTTGTGCAATTGTTGAAACTGTCAAAAAGTGGTCACATTATTCATCAGCGCGGCGTTTGTGACAGTCACAGATCAGTAAGCTGTTAATTTCAGGTTTGATGCAAGAAGGCATGGAAAGATCAAGAACAGCAAGATCGAAAAATGGAGAATGGAATTGGGGTGTTATGAGTATGACATCATGTACCGACCAGGAAAAAACAATACCCCAGCTGATAGGCTCTCTACGCGTCCAGTGCAATGCACTCACCAACAATAGGAAAACTACAAGAAATACTCGAAAATCTTTGTCATTTCAGTATAACCAGGTTGGTCCATTTTGTTAAAGTAAGAAATCTTCCATTCTCTATTAAAGATGTTAAAAGAGTGTGTACAGTATGTGCAGTGTGTGCTAGATGGAAACCACGCTTCTATACACCAGAAGCAGGACGCCTGGTCAAAGCAACAGAACCGATGGAACGACTCAGAATTGACTTTAAGGGACCCCTTCCTTCAACTTCGTAAAACCGCTATTTACTTACGGTGATAGATGATTACTCGCGTTTCCTTTTTGCCTCTGCATGTACAAGTACAAATACAGACTCAATAATACAGAGTCTAAATCAGATATTTACAGTATTTGGAATGACCTCTTACATCCATTCGTATCAAGGGAATTGTGCGAATATCTCACCAATCTTGAAATCGCTACTAGCCGGACGTCGCCTTATCACCCTCAAGGAAATGGTCAGTGTGAACGGTATAATGGAATTATCTGGAAACACATCTCATTGGCCATAGCCTCAAGAAATCTTAAAGAATCGCAATGGGAAACAGTATTGCCTGAAGTATTACACTCCATAAGATCTCTCCTTTGTACTGCTACTAATGCATGAAAGACTCTTTTCATACCAACGGCGAACTGCCAGCGGCCATTCCTTACCTACTTGGTTATCTGTCTTTTACTGGGGTATTACTTTTAAATATAACTAAAAATTTTACTAAAAAGGAAATAAAATAAATTATTTTAAATGCATTTTTAAGTTTTTAGCTAAAATCTTGGTGGCACACATATATTCAAATATCCTTAATGAAAATATGCATGTCAAGATTTTTTAGACTAAGAACGAATAAATTGAACTCTACTTTCGAAGTGTTCTTGATAATGCGTTTTTATGGTTTTCAATAAATTCTCAAAAAAGTCCTTTTGTTCTGAAAAGATTCAACAAAATATTTTCGCACTTTCATTATTATCTCATCAACACTTATGATAAACTCTTAATTTCCTTATCAAGTCACTTTCAAAAAACGTGTACGGCACTCCATCAGTATATACTTTTATTATTGCTTCAATTTTTTCTCCAAACGGCAAAGCAGTTTATTCTCAGAAAGAGTCGTCCACTCCTCTCCCATCAAATCTAAAAAAATTAGTTCTTTCATTGCTATTAGTGATGCTGAAGTCATTGGAAAATGTGTGAATAGTATTCCATAAGAATTAATGCGACTTGTACTGTCATAAAGGGGAATCAAGAGTATTCATTGCAAAAGCATCAAGGTGCGTTATTGGAAGAATATGAGAATGACAGCCGTCGGCTAATGGTCAAACGAGTTAATCTGGTTGACCATTACGACTAATTTCAATCCTCATTGGGTACATTATACTTGTGGCTTTGTAGGTTTAATTTTGCCCAAGGTCACTTGCATTTTAGTTCGAAATTATTTGTGTGCTAAAATATATTCTTTTTTACTAAAAAACATTTTTGTGTGTGTGTATATGTGTGTGTGTATATATGTGTGTGTGTGTGTGTGTGTTATAGCGTCTTCCCACAAGGGACAGACGCGGGTTCTTCACTGAAGTACATTGTTGTGGTTCTGAGAAAAATAGAGGAAAGGAGAAAGAATCAAGATGTGTCCAAGTATTTATAATGTTGTATATCACGCGACCAGCTCGAGAACACGTAGACAGATGTTGGTGGTAAATTAACTCTGAACACTTGTGCGGACATAGACAAAAGCATGATATTGCCATTAATTGATCAATCAGAAGTCAATGAAATATCGAGGTTCTGTGATCCATTTTGATGTTTAGTTTGTACAAAAATTGACGTCGAAAGAAAGTGGTAGCAGAATGCTAAAAATGAAACCAAATTTAACTTTTAAAAAGTTTTATGAGTTATTCTTTCTTCTGTTCTTAAAAATTAGCAATTTAGTAGTCGGCATTGTCTTGTAGACTGGAAAGTTTGGACCTGCCCTTGGATGTGTGTGTCCTCATCATGAATTTTGCATGATTGTTAGAAGCTTTCCAATATCTTGTAGGAAACAAATGGAATTACCCTTAGATTCTGATGTTTCAGGGTAGAGAGCGGCGTGCATATTATCGATGCAACCCTTTAATGCAGGGTTTTATATGCCCTAGTTCAGCTAGATATAACATAGGGTAGTAGATTTTCTGTCGGAGTTTTCTTCTAGACAGATTGCCAAGCCTGTAGTTTGAGTCTGCTACCTACTTCATGGTGTATCTTGATAGCATAACTGGTCTAGTTAACAGAGGCTTTGTGGATTACACAGGTGATTATACAAGATAATGACAATAATAAAATAGGTACGAGTGGATAAATAATTATTTCAATCACGATGGAATTTCATTTTTAGGCTATTTGATCTTGTGGAAGATTCCACATTTGCCAGTTACACCCCATTGGACTCTTCCTCTATGGTAATTTACCACCACATTACATAAACACAGTACATAGACAAGCATTCATTGGTTAATCTACTCAAAACTAGCTCGCTGATTGGTCAGTTCCGACCAATCAAACCGCCTGCACCCGACAAATCTGTTTTTCCCCGTTTTCGATCTGAGTCGGTCATGTGATACATGATCATATATAAACAAAACACGTGTAAGCTCTCTCTCTCTCTCTCTCTCTCTCTCTCTCTCTCTCTCTTCGGTTTTTCATTCATCTTTCTCCTTGCTGCCAAGATGTAATCATCAAGAACTCCCGTCTTGACCATGCAGTCAGACGTTAAAGAACATTACCATTTCACGCAAGTACGAACTCTAAAATCTCTTCTGAACTCTTACCAACTTTACCAATCCACAATTCCTAACATGCTAAAGGAACTTTATTCTTCTAAACTACAGTTTAATAATTACTTCTTCTTTATGAGCTCAGGTACAAATATTTCCAAATCTAAGAGACATAACTCTATCAAACCTTCAGCTTATATGCCTGTACACCAAACACTAATAAATTCAATTGTTATGTTTTGAATCATTACATTCTGTCTTGTATTTTATACTATGTGCTGTTTTACGTCAAATATAAATTGCATTGCGTCCACGCATTGTCCTTAATCCCGCTTTTCGTAGCCAAAGTTAAATATATGTAGTACACACCCTTACATAATGATGACAACCCGCTACAATACTGGTAACCCCGTCCCTACAATCTTATACACAGTTATAGAAATTAAAAACAAGTTTAGTCTGTGTGGACAAAATTAAAAAAAATACAAATCATGTATTTTTACACGCGGACATAATAGAGAATGCACCAAGTATTTTTCCAAAAACGTTTTTTAACTAATGAGAAGTGAGATAAAAAAATTCGTCTAGTTTTTGGATCTCCCAAAGGGCCAAAAATGTTATAAACACTGTTGATTTTTACACAGTGATGTAACACATTCAATCTACTACAGACTACGTGCCGCGTGTGATCAAAAATATTGTTACCAGAAATTTTAAGCGCCTTATTTGAAAGGTACTGGAATTTATGTCTTCCTCTCTCTCTCTCTCTCTCTCACACACACACACACACACAAACACGCACACGAATGGACAAGTCACTTTCCATATTCAACAGACACAAATTCTTCTCAGTGTATGCCAGTCACTCATTTTTAATGTGGTAGAAGAGCTGTCATAAATTATACAAATCCAGGTGTTAACAGTTATACTACCACTACACAAGTCGCTCATTCACTGGGATAAAGTGAATGCTTTCATTTTTTACTTTTGTTGTTGTTGTTAATGATGATGGTGATGATATACATCTCAGAATTTCAGCATTTGTCGACAAATGGAAACCAACTTTGAGCGACACTTTTCTCTCCTCCTTTCATTTTTTTAAGCGTTGCTAAAAAAAACTGTATGGTTAATTTATCAAGTATACATACTCTGTTTTGTTTATGATATTTTTCTCTCTATTTTACAGGAAGGAGAGTGTTTCCCAATGGCAAAGTCAGCTGAAGGCAATGTTTATGAACAGTTTCTGATCTCAAGGTCTGGTAATCATTTACGTTACTTCTCTGTTGTGTAAGAAATACACGAAATTAAAACTCATCCGATACAGACAACTTCTCAACGACAACAATACCAATATTGTGAAACCTTCAATGATTCCTGCAAAGCTATGTTGCAAGTGCTACCTTTATTTTTTAATGTTTTTTCTTTAATAGTGAACATTGGACACAGTGGACAGTTACTTAATCTACATTTGTTGCTGTTGTTATTATCAGAGCAAAATAAATGTTTGGTGCAGGATAATTCGTTCATCAGAATTCTTTTATTAGCACGATTTGCTCTCGATTCTCTTTCATATTCTCCACTGATGTATGAGGCGTTTCATTTTTTTTTCTAAATAAAAAAAATAAAGACAAATTGTTATTTGTTTTATTACTAAACTCTTTTTTAACATGGTGGACTATTTATGAAATGTGCCTGAACTATGCAAGAAAAGGTAGTGCCGTGGGCTTTCGGGGTTAAAATGAACAATTGATTTACCCTCGCCAAAAGGTTAATGGAGGCTGATAATAACGAGGAAACACACGGGTAATTTAAACAAAACAAGATAAGGAATTTATTTACGAATTTACACGCTTGAAGTCGTGCCAGTAGGTCGTTTTAGGAAAATAAATCAGAAATTTTTAAAGTCCTTAGTTTCAACGATTTGTCACGAAGAAGAAATGCTCATACAACAGATTAAATGATCTGACACAAAATAATATTCAAAAATGTTTAAAACAAAGGTAAGAGAGTTCATTGTTCACAGAAGAGATATACAGTTGCATACTTTCAAAAGTAGACGAAGAGAGATAATTTGAAATACTTAGCATTCTTGGATTGTTGAAATAAAGTTCTTTAAAGTGCCAAATGAATGGTTATGCCGATAATATAACTGGCGAGTAATTTGACACTGGCGAAAATTTGAACGCGTGAACAGAAACGAAACTTTTCTACATACAACTTGTGAAAGCACATGAAATACTCTACCTTCGTCAACCGCCAACCAGGGGAAGTAACACAGTTTCGGTGGCTAAGGCGGTACTGGTGTCAACGGCAATTTTTGCCACAGTCTCTGCGATTTTTTCCCAACTGTAAATCAGATTTTCAACGTTGTATTAAAAGCTCCCTCTTCTTCTCCACAGTGGGACTCTATACCAATGCTGGAAACATGCAACTTGGTGGAGGAGTTCAAGGTCGGGTATTTACGCCTTCAAATGAAAATGAGTTCGTCCGCAGATTACAACCAGATATCAAATCTGGCAGTAGAAGCAGAATCCAACCTGCGAACCAAGGAGATATGGGGGTGACCGAAACCAACCATGCTGGTCTGGGCAGCAAAAGCAACACTTGAGTAGGTACTTGTTGACACACTGTTGCGTCTGTTGGATGCGAGCCAGAGTAGTATCATATACCTGCAACGGCCACACACGCCGAGGTAGCAAACCATGTTGGTAGCACTAAGCCTTCAGTTTGTCGGGGAGATGGGTTCTATCGATGGATTCAAGTCCATCCAGTGCCACTTTCTGCACCTCTTTACATGGTGCCGATTTGTCAGTGGAATTTCATACAGCCGTCCGATGCCCTTCACTGGCTTCTTTTTGACTATCGGGATCATGTCACCCCACAATACAAAAGTGAATTTTTCTGACAGAGTAATGATAAGCTTTGGCTTTTCTTGGCTTTAGGCTTCATTCTCACCCACATGAAGAGCTTATGGTAGCGCTGCAGCAGTTCATCGGCACCGACTGTCGACGGGACCAGAATGATGATGTCATCCATGACTTCAGACACTCTTCTCTTGTTAATTTAAATTTTATCCTCATTCTTATCAAGAAAGTATTTTGCATAGGCTCACTATTTTCTTTTCTTTCTTTTTTCTAGGCTCAACGGCTAATTCCTGTGAAAACAAGGTTTTCATTGGTCCAAAGAAAATGTCACATAGGCTCGCGAACTTGTTTTCGCCTTTTTCTTAATTCGCTGGCCAAGCTCTGTGAAGGCAAAGTTTTCATTGGTCCAAAGAAAATGTCACATAGGCTCACGAATTTCTTTCCGTCTTTTTCCTCAGCTCGCCCCGAATTTGAAAGGAGTGTGTAAAAGGAGTTATTATTATTATTTCGTACTCACCGCAGCAACATTCTGCAAAAATAAACATCTTATGTTATTTAAAATTATAATTCTTCAGTAAAAGTTATCATTATTATGTGTCTTCATTTTTTTTATTTTTCCCTGCAAAGAAATTTAAGAATCTGCTCATACTTGAATTCTAAGTAGCGCCACGGACTTTCTAAAAAAAATCCCGAAAAAGCACATTTTTAAAATGCCTTCTTTGAATTTAACTTCCGGTTCTATTTGAAATATCATGGTCTAAAAAGCTAATCCGAGTGAAAAGAAAATAATTTACGTGTAAAAATAAACTTTTTTGGCCAATTAAAAAAAAGCATTAGTACTTTTTTCGTCACTCATCGACTCATTGCGCCGCCATTAAATAGGAAAATTGTAAATAACAAATTTAAAATTCTCTTTAAAATCCAATATTTGTCTTAGATACTTGTTTCGAAGTCAGTTAGTAAATTTAAGGATTTATTATCTGATTTTTTTTTTCTTTTTAAGTAATGCTTACCTTTTATTTAAAACAAAATTACGAATAACGAAAAAGTAGAAAATTGACAAAGTACAAAAAACTGTAATTCTACCACTTAAAAGAATTTTTTGGGGGGGTGGGGGTGAATGGGAAAAGAGAGAATATCCTCTCTCTTATCGCAAATATTAAAAAAGGCGCAAACAATAACAAAGACTTGAAACTACCTGTCGAAATTTGAAAGTTAAAAACATTAAACTGATACAAAATAATATAAGAGTACAAATTTTATTTAAAAAAAAAGGCTTGCACTGATTATCTTTAATTTTATCTAAAACCTTGATTTCTCATATATTATTTGCATTAATTACATCAATGGAACTTTTATCCTCATCTCCATTGCCATATTCACAACGTTTCGGCCTTTGTACGCTCCGGCCTTCTTTAGGTGACTGCACTTTCGAACCGAACCCTTTATTTCGTCCACCGGGTAGATTGTCCTAGTTGCACGTGTCATTAACTATAAATATTATAAAATTTGTCGCTCGACGAAAGACACAGTGATAAAATCACTGGAGTCCTTTGGGTTCAGGCCCCTCAGAATAGTTAAGGGAGCCGGATATTTCATGTGGGAAGACTGCGTTGCCGCATCGAGCCGTAAATTAATAATGAAAGAGTTGATCCTGCCCACGGAGTACGAAGGCCGTAGAAGGATCATTGTAGCAGTATATGAGGTCCCTCTTCATGTTATCGTTCCTGTCCCAGTATGGCGAAATACTGGGCGCTTCCTGCGATAGACTGAACGTGGGGGGGAGCTTTGATATCATGTTGGACCAAAATCCTCCCGCTCCATCCCCAACTGTCTGGATGTTGGACGCTTGAAGCTGCCGGTCATTGTGACCGGCCGCAAACCAGTATGTTGGAAGTGTGGAGAGACTGGTCACCTCTCCTCTTCCTGCCCAGAGAAGAAGACCTCAAGCTCCAGTCGACCAAAATCCCCCTCTGACCGCGTCTTTACCTACCGCCTCGCCTATAATGGGCGTGCCAGCTTCCGGGACCGGGTCGGTTAAACCTCCGGTTGGCGAAACATCTAAAGCCACATTCCCCAAAGAGCCTTTGACCGCTGCTAGTGCAGTTGTGGAGAAGGGGAGGGGGATGGCTGGTAGCTGGTAAGGCCAGCGGGAAGCGACAGACAGCGGGTCCTCAGTCCCCTGAAGCTCCAAGGACGAAGGCACACACAGCCCCACTTCCTCTGGCGACGTTAAGGGCGATGCCCCAGCCTCTCAACAATCTTTCCAAGAACAACAAAGAAAATATGATCTTGGGTACGAGAAATCGGAGAAAATAAAGGAGCTAAAAAAGAAACTGGACAAACAAAAACAGACTCAACTCCCTAATCCTATTCCTTCCACGTCCTCTGCCCGGTCCACACCTTCACCCAAGAAGAAACCTTCCCCATCTGACAACACCGTCCAAATCTCGTCATCCCAGCAGAGATCCCAGCCCTTATAAACATAGAAGTTTCTACACCCCTTCATACTCCCAGCCCTTCCCCTGTTAAACAAAGACCACCTCTGCATATTCACAGTCCTTCCCCCGTTAAAAAAGCAGAAATGCCTCCCTCCGCTTCCAAACGGCAGAGAAGCCCTACACAGGAGCGCAAAGACAGAAAGAAGAAATTGCAGAAACACATCTTCAACATGGGGGAGGATGTCTGCCACATTTCCCCTGCTCAGGCTGAGAGAACCCGTGATTATGGTAATCGCATCAAAGACTTAAAGTATTTGCTGTCGATAAGGCAATATGCAGATATGGATGTCGAAGTGCTGCAAAACTTTCCGCTTGCCCTGGTGCGAAACAAATTTGGGTAATGATTGACGAGGCCATCAAGTCTTATAAGATGGCCTTGCCGATTGATGTTATCGAAAATCAACAATTAAATCATTTGGAACAATTTTGTGCAGGGAGGGTCCCAGTTTTAGTTCACCCCTCCCTATATAGAGCCCTTAAATTAACTTTCCCCTGGGATATCGGCGGAATCTCCCAAGACTGAGATGGGCTATGGGTCTATGGCAGAGGCTGTCGGTATCCTTACCCCGGCCATGTTCAAACCAGTACTTCAACACTAATCGGTCTTCACTGTGGCTCTCTTGTTAGAAAGTGTAAATGACCGGGGCCTGAGGTCCGACTCTCGCAGAGCGAGGCTCGTGACCTTCAGCGCCTCAGGGTGAATGTTTGTTGTGTGCAAGAGAACCGGTTTTCTTCTCATGACCGTGAGGACACACTATCTAAGGGGTTCTCCCTTTATTCAGCATGTTTTGATGGTCGTTCGAAGGGTGTCTCTTGGCTAGTGAGCAAGTCTTTGAAGGCTGCATGTACTCTTGTCTTCGCAGGTCTGGTGGGCAGGCTTTGGGTGCTGGATGTAACTATAAAGAATAAGGCTCTACATCTCATTGGGGTTTATGCGCCCAATAGCCATTCTGAGAAGCCTGCTTTGTTTCGGCAGATCGGGCCGTTCTTGACGACATCTCGTCGGGTAGTTTTAGCCAGAGATTGGAATGCCGTCCTTGACCCCGATATAGATCGCATAGGGTAAAATCCGGGAACTAACAACCGGGACGTGAAATCATTTCGGGGCTTTATCGATGAGCTTGATCTTGTCAATAAGTACCGGAATGAGCATCCTCGAGAGGTAGCATGGACTTGGACAAATAGTGGCAACTCGGCTCCTGGGACGCTTGCTAGCTACCTCGACCGAGTCTTAGTTAGGAGAGTCGATGTAGGGCTCTTAGGGTGTCCAAGCTTCCATTACATAGTTTATACGGATCATAGGCTTGTCCGGGTCCGTGTAAACTTAGATAAGCCTAAGGTAATGTTGGCTGGTTACTGGAGATTTAACTATTCATTATTTGGTGAGCAGGATTTCCGGGACCAGTTGCTACTAATGATACAGAGGAAATTGTCGGGGACGGTTTTGGAGAATGCTTGGTGGGATAAATTAAAATCCAAAATTAGAACGTTTGCTGCCGATTTTAGTCGTCGACTCAATCTAGATAGATTAGCGGCGCAAACGGCTTTAGAAAATAAAGTTGATCGGCTGTGAAATCCCGTGATAGTGGGGAAATAGCCTTAGCTAAGGCAGAGTTGTCCTCCTTGCTTATCAAGAAGGATCAAGCTCTGGTAGTTAGGTATAGGATAAAAAGAATGTTTTCTGAGGCGATGAATATGGCCGCTGAATTGCGTGTAGAGGAAAATCGGAACGCGTCTAGGGGACATATCGCGTGCGTCACATTGCCGGATAAGCGGACCGTGACTACAAACGCGGGCATATGCGAGGCCTTTCGGGATTACTTTCAGGATCTTTTCACCGGGGAGCCCGGTCTGAGCTGTGCTCAGTTCGACGCCTATTTAGCCGACTTTGCCTGCCTCGAGGCAGCTGAAGCGGCTAGGTGCGAGGGTCCCATTACAGAGTCGAAATCTGGGATGCGCTGAAGCAGGTTGGCCTAGATAAATCTCCGGGACTGGATGGTCTTCCCTACGAAGTTTACTTGAGGTTGTCGCCCGTTTTTGTTTCTTTGCTGGAACTGATTTTCAACCACTGGACGAAGCAGGGGTCTATACCTGAACGCTTCACCAGGGGTGTGATCAAGTTGCTGCGTAAGGACAAGAACGGTGGGGATGGGTTAGGGAATTTTCGCCCTTTAACCATGTTAAACACCGAGTTAAAGATTTTGGCGAAGATCTTAGCCAATCGTTTGCAGCTTGTCCTGTCTAGCCTGATTGGCTCCGAACAGACTTGTGCTGTGAAGGGCAGGACTATTCAGTATAACCTTCATATGGTACGCTTGATCTTAGAACAAGTCGACAGTGAAGCCGTGCTGATCAATTTAGATTAGTCCAAGGCCTTCGATAGGGTTGACCATCGTTTTCTGGAGGCTGTCCTTTCGGCGGCCGGTTTCGGAGCCGACTTTCGCTCCTGGATCCGACTTTTGTATGCGACCCCCGGTGCGCTGATGGAGGTGAATGCGGTAAGATCGAAGCCTTTCGTATTGTCTTGCTCCATTTGTCAAGGTTGTCCGCTTTCGCCTTTGCTTTACGTTCTTGCGTTGGAACCATTCCTTCGCAAGTTATAGGCGAATCCGGCCCTGCACGGAATTTCCCTGCCTGGGGCTACCACCTCAGCCAGGTATTCTGCCTATGCTGACGACGTTTCGGTTCTTGTGTCGAGCAGAGCCGAGACTGACGAAGTCAACAAAGAGATCAGTGGGTATGAGATGGTGACAGGGGCCAAGACCAACCGCGATAAGTCTGTTGGCTTGCGGTTGGGTGCATGGAAGGGAGTTTCTCTTCCTGGAACTTTCCTCTAGACGGATGGGTCGATCAAGATACTCGGCGTCTGGTTCGGTCCTGATCTCCAGTTGGAAATGAATTGATCGGAGGTACAAGGGGAGGCCGAGCGGTTAATCTGTGGTCTCGGAGGAGCCTTTCCTTGAAGGGGAGGGCGGAAGTATGTGTTTCACATATCTACCCAATTCTCCTTTACCGACTCTCTGTACTTCCACTCCCGTATACCAGACTAATATTATCAGTGAGGCTCTTGTTCTCTTTCTTGTGGAGAGACAAGGCCGCTATGGTATCTCGCGAGATCTGTTGCCTTCATCCCTCTCATTCGTCAATATAAGCTTCGCATCAACTTTCTAGACCGAATGTGTCGCGGATCGGATGAGGATGGCGCCTTCTGGAAGGAAGACGTCCGTAAACATTTCCCATCCCTGAGAAGTGTGCACTCGTGCGAGGGGGAGGCCGGCCGTACACCCCGAGCCGAATGCTCCTTCTACCGCGAATGTCGTCGTGCTCTGAAACACCTCTTACGGGCGTCGGATGGCCTCTCTTACGGGCGTTGTCTCGTGGGGCATTGTATCAACTGTTATTCGGGGAGGAAGGGTTCAGGATGATCTAATTGACGAGCTCGGTCTTACGATGCAGGAGGCTCGCTCAATATGGCCTTGGGTGCCTGCGTTGAAATGCTTCAATAACGATGAGGCATCACTCACCAGGCTGGTGATTCGTGGGGCCCTCTGGGTCGCCAAAAGACTTTGTTCAGCAGGCTTGGAGAAATATCCAAATTGTCGTCGCTGTACTGGGGAAGTCGAGACCATTGGTCACGCCTTCTTTCATTGCAGGATGGTAGTGCCTTTGTGTAAGTTTGTTGAAGGCCTCATGGTTCGCATGCTGCAAGGAAAGTATTTTGTCCTTGGGGCCAGTTCTGTTTGTAGCAATGTAGTGCCGCAGATGACGAAGGCTGAACATTATGTGTTCTGTTGCTTACTAGGTGTAATGAGAGTCGTGATTTGGACGACGCGTCAGAAGGAATTCTATGGGGGCGAGAAGTTCACTTCTTCCCAACTGATCTTGTTCTTTAATCATCAGCTTAAAGTCAAGATTAGGACGGAAAGGCGGCGGCTCACCTCATCAGAATTTGGCAAAAGGTGGGTGAATCTTGCGCGTATGTGCAGAGTAAAAAGGGCTGACCTGGAGTGGCATTTTGATTCCGGTTAGGCATCAGGATATTGTTTTCCTGGGTTGAACATGGGCAACCCTTCCCTGGATTTAGGCTAGATTAGTTTTTTTGTATTTGATTTTTTAGTTTTTCTTTCCTTTTTCGGTAAACTTAGCTAGGGTGTGTTTGCTCATTGGCCCCTTTTATTTCTGTCCCCCTTTTTTTCCCCTTTAGTTTAACTCACCATCCCCTCCCTCGTTAGGTGGTCAGTGATGTCAGTTCTCTGGTGGAGGCAGGGCGCCTTTCGTTTCGCGTGTGGTTTTTTCGTATTTGTTGTTGTGGATGAATGAGTGTGTGCCTGTATGAATGCTTTGGAGGAATGAATGTTTCCTATATTTTCGTAGTCCCGCATCGATTTCGTCCGGTTAAAATTGATATTTCTGCCACATTTAAGGTTTGTGGAGGGTTTTATTACTAACACCTTTTTGTTTAGTTTCTTGTAAATATATTTTATCAGTCATATTGTACATAATCATTGGGGATCTTTTAAAAATTGTTGTTTTCATGCCCCTCCACCCCCACAGACAATATTTGTACATAAGGGGACAATTATGATTTTCATTGAGACAAAGAGGTATTTTGGTGGATGTAGTAAGAAATGGATGGATAAAAATAAATGTGTTGTTTTGGTGATAGGAATATTTTGTATTATAGGGTCAGTGGTTGTGGCTAGCTAAGTTTTAAATTAAGACAAATGATGACCGTCCTTTTCCCCCAACCCCCTTTTTGGCCTTATGCCACATTTGTTGTTCATTTTACACTTACAGCAATATCGTCAGAATTTCGTCCTGGAGAAGTGTCAAACGAATCCACGGCAGTAGAAATCATAACCAGCTACATTTTTGCCGCGCAAATTTCTCTGACTCAACACACGCAGCATTTCGATCTACCAGGAACAATTTCTTACAATACTAAAAAGTGATAATAACTCACTACTAACAAGTATTCGTAAATATTCAATCAAATATCTAAACAATCCAAGGTAAACAACTCTGGAGAATAGACAATTAAACTCCTACTTTATTCGCGCATACAAACTACCCAAATTTCTGTATATTTTCCGCTTAACTCTGTTTGACCAGTTCTTAAACACTTGAACAATTTTGAACTGTAAATCAGTAAGAAACCCAATTTACCAATGGTCAATTTCTTGCATTATCAAACTACAATTTTCAAATTGTATATTGTATTCTACATAAATGCATGTTGTTTTATTTAAAATCTCATAATCGGTGTTTCTTACTCAATTGCCTTGTGATTGATTCGTTTTTGAATGTCTATATTCTATATTGTTGCGGATTAATATGGTGAACATGCCCGTAAAACTAACCATCTTAATATAAAAACCTTCTGATAACAAATTCAAACTCATAGCAATCCCAACAATGTGCCCAGGACAGTAGCATAGGCAGTGTTTTTATTGCCCCTCCCTAAGGAATACAATAAAATTTATTGAATATATTACAATACATTTAACACCTTAAAAGTTTACACATTCAACGACGAAATTATTCTTATTTTTAGTATTTTTATCCATTTCATAGAATCTAATGCCCGTATGATGCCAGTTTTTTTATATCTTAAATAAGTACACAAAAAAGAATATTATTTATTATGGCTGAAGGGGGAAGTGGGTTAAGAAGAGTAAGACTGTTCAACAGTAACTATCCTAGTGAGTGAGTGACTAGGATAGTTACTGCTGAACAGCCTAGACCTAATTATTTAACAGTTAACTTAAATAATTAGGAGTCCTCACTGATAAATTATGAAATAAAAGTAAAATTGTGTTTATTTATTTTTTTAATCAAACTGGGAATATGTAAAAAAAAAAAAAAATAAAACAGACGTTCTTTTTTTCTAAATCGGAAAAACTTTTTAATACGATATTAATTTCATTTTTAAAAACTGAAATAAATGTTATACTTTTAATTCTTAGTCTATTTTGCTTAATAAAACTTCAACTATCTAAACAAAAAATAAAATATTGCATTGTTTTACTACCGTGAAAACTTGTAAATTGAAAAAAAATGGCCATTTTTGGTGTTATTCGAATTATTACAATTTATTTATTTATTTTATGATTTATGAAAAATAACAATTTTATATCTGTATTAAAGCTAGGCTTATGATAAGATAAAAAAAAACAATTGGTTCACAGTTTTTTTCACTAACAGTTCATAGACATGAAAAATCAAAATCAAAGAATTGATGCCAAAGTCTGGACTTCTCACTTAGGTGTGAAAAAGTCAAAAAACTGGATTCACTAAAAATTCACTTCCAACACTTTAAAAATGTTCAATTTTTTTTCACACCTTTTGCTCACGTCATGTAAATGGGGTTTCAACGGTTACCCAACCAGCTGACAGCGCGTTTTGAAGACAACTTTTTATTGCTGGCTGGCTGGCTTTGAGCCAGCAATATCAAAGACAAATTGACTTCATTTTTGAACCCTATCTTCTTCATTATTGCTGCTATTTTTTTTTTTTGCAAAAATTATTGAAATTATGCTATTGTTTTTGTTTTTTTTCTTTTCTGAAAACTCACCGCGGACCAAAAGTGCTGCCCGGAGCGTATCACCCCCTCCGCCCCACTAGCTACGCCACTGACCCACGTCACGTTGTAGGGTACTGTTTATTGATAATTTCTTGTTCGTATGTCTCTGGGTCGCCACTTATGATTTTGTTAAGCAGTGGATGATCCCTTTCACTGTATGGATGGTGGAGTTGAACTTAAGGGTATGCCCGGTGAATATTGGCTTGCGGTATACGGATGTCTTGAACACATGCTCTGTTCGAGATATTAATGCATCCAGGAAGGCGATTTGTTGCCGTTTTCTTGTTCTATTGTGAACTGTATCGATGATCTTATTGAGTTCACATGGTCCAGTAGTAGCTGGACGTCTTCCTGGTGTAACCAGAATATGAAGGTGATATCTACATATCTCAGGCATAGGGTTAGCTTTGATAGTACTGGTGATAATGGCGAGCCCATTGCTAAGCCCTCATCCTGTCGAGATATGTCTGATCCCATTCCGAAATATGTTTGCGTACATCTCCATCAGGTTATCTTGTAATACTATTTGGGTTGCTGGTAATTAATAATAATAATAACTACTTGGAATATCAACGAAAATGAGATATTAATGAATAAACTAGCATGAAAAAGATTAAAAAATATCAAGAACGATAGACTGATAATGACTGGTTCCCAGATAATCGAGATTTATACAATAGACCAGGTGACCGGGTGAAAGCAATGATTGGCTTGTGCGAATAGGTCAAGTGTTGACAATCTTCGGCAAACAATGCCTGCATCGACATGAGTAGAATTAGGTTAAACCAAATGAATTCTTTACAGAGATGTCAGGATGGAAAAAAATAATTTGAACACCTGCAGAATGCTGACCTTTGGCTGAACAAATTGTCACCATAATCTAACACTTTCGCCCCGGCCCCTCAACCTCCGGGGTTGAGGTGTCTACTTGGTCCTAACCAAACTTAAGGGAGTGGTCCCCTGAGCATCCATAGTTTATTCGACAGGTCCGCTGGTTTAATCCTGCTTCCTGCCCACGCTGTGATTTGTTTGATCCAGAAAGCAGAAGTGATGTCCGTCCATTCACGGTCGACTGAAGATGTAGACACGATTGGAGAGTCTGCGAAAAAAAAAAATTCTGCAGAAAGCCGGGCAAACATCAATTCAATGGTTGAATTGTTAATGTCTTTTATATAGCATTAAAGAATAGTAGAGAAGAGAAACGGGTTACAGAAAAGTAAAAAAAAAAAAATTAAAAAACTCATATACTGGATTCTAGGCAGAGAGAGAGAGAGAGAGAGTTTGTATGTCATTATCTTGTTAAATTGTCTCAGAACAATATATGATTCTTGCGAGGGAGGGATTTCTGTGCGGGGCTTAAAGTTATAAAGGCATTCCTCCTCCCAACGCTCGCCCGGGCCAATTCACTCTTCTCTTTTTAAGAATTTTCTCCCGTCTGTCTTTTTCAGCATAACTACGCGTTAATATAGATAAACCTGGCTGATAATAATTGACCCTCGGCCCTACTACTTCACACGCGATTATCACGGGATTCTGGCTGCTTCAACCAAAATCATGCGAGTTCCTTCTAGCTTACTCAGCTCTATTTCAATTTTTACTCGATAAAAATTATTTCGATCATTTCCATTGTCTCCTGATGACCCAGATTCAATGGGTACAACTTCTGCCCTAGATCAGATTTCCCCATCAGTAAACAAAATGCTCTGATTTGATTTCGCTATTCAAATCTACTCCAATTTCACTAAAAAAAATATACGTGTGTGTGTGTCCCAGACTCTCTCTATTTCTGTCACAATAATGTGACTTGCAAAATTTTCCCTGGGAAAGTGTCTCTTGGATCAAAAGCCAGAAAGGAAATTGTTGTGTCAATTCACTTATGAGGTGATATCATTTGGAACCATAATTTTTTTTTTTATTTAATCGACCGAATGCTGGAGGCGACAGGTGCAGAAGACCGATCAAGGAAGGAGGAGGAGCTGCCTGCATCCACTGAAGGGTAGCAGTCACAGACGTGACATTAAGGAAGTTAAAGGAGCTACCCACCGCCCACCGGAAAGCACTTGTGGGAGATGGTAATAAGAAAAAGTAGAAGTAACCATGCGGAGCGATGCCTGCATGCTAAAAAAAAAGATTATGAAGTAATTTAATTTCTCAGGACCAAAAACAACGGACTCTTGTTAGAAATCAGGGGATTCACCAAAACCCAACCTACATTTTCCCTGCACTGGTTTCTAGTTGGAGTCCATAAAAATGAATGCGCGAAAGCAATTCAGACGGTAGACATTTGACAGTTGAGAGCTGAGAAGGGAAGTGGCAGGGGTCGCTGAGAGATTCCACAACTTCTGCCGAACACAAGAACCTCCGACTTCAGCCTTGGGTCAGACTTATCCAATTCAGTAAAACAAATTTCGCTAGCTCCGCAAGCCAGAACTTACCAGCTTACCCAAGTGTTGCGTCCAATTTAGGAACAGGTTGGGTCGACAAACACCTGTATGCGAACACAACTACTAACGAACCATTATACGCAGTATTCAATATAAAAATAGTAATTATTTTATATATATATATGTATATTTCGAGTGCTGTTTTTTCTCTAATTTTATTGTACGACTTTGCTCAACTTGGACCAGCCCAAAACGAAGATACCTGTGACGAATCGATCTTGGCCTCCTTATAATCAAACCAATCACAACGGGCTGACTAAGACGAAAGGTTACATTTGTTGCCGTGAACCAGGATCGACCCTGAAAGGTTACATTTGTTGCCGTGAACCAGGATCGAGCCTGAAGTATTACAATCTATTGGTATATTGGTCCGTTCTCCTGGGCTCTTCATATATTGATAAATAAATAAAAATGATTGAAGAGAATTGATCAAGACTGGTAAATATTAAGTCAATAATGACAAATTCTTGTATTCTTGCTGCCTAATTTGGCACTAATTTGTTGCATTTAAAATTTCAATGTAAATATTTATATTGAAACAGAAATGTGTTTTCTTTAATTAACTAATTAAAATTAGTAAAATTTGAGAGGAAAATATAATATCAAAAATCTTTTTATACATCGAGAACATATCTTTCATTTCGCCATTTCTTTCCCCTTTTTTTACATTATTTATGTTACTCACTTATGCAAACAATATAATTGCCTAATTTTTACTGGTCTATTGAAAGTAGTGTTTTCCGAACAAATTTTTAATGTTTGCTCAAAATGTAAATATTTTATAAGCATGACTAAAAAGTTTTCCAGCGAAGTTGTAGTCTCAATAGTTTTATCTATCATCGATGCTGTCCCATTGGTACAAATGTGGGGTCAGTCTACCCGAATTTTCGGTGGAAAAATAAAATCTGAGTGTCGTGTCCACAAATACAACACAATTTTTTATACACCGCGAAGAAATGATCTTCGCAGAAAAGGAAGAAGGCCAATCTAAATATGACAATAACAATTATACCGCCAGATTCATATATTTACATATTAAAAATCAATGTTCTTTATTGTAGTCAAGAAAAGACCAATTGTTCGAAATGATTTGTCGCAAGTGAGTCTGCAAAATTTTGAAGTACTTTTGTTTCAAATGAGGAAATCAAGTGGTTGGTACGCCAATATGTGTATGAAGCACGCGCTAATGAAACATATGTGTGACTGCAAACTGATTGCGTGCGATAGTAATTTCAAAACGCAGTGAACAAACAGAGGTGAGACAAGACATACTTTCGTCGAGGCATTGTATGTAGAAAAATCATCGCTGACATACGCGTTGTCATGGTAACGTGTGTCTAAGCTGTTGATCAAGATTGGTCTGGTTTCGCCGACTGTCCTTCACTGACTGCGTCGTTGCAGATCTGGTCGCTGACTCTTGCTGACGAGCCGTTTTTATCGCTATTTGACAGCGGGTGCTCGGCTCACGAATGCTGAGTTTTACGCGGGAATGTACTCATAATCCGGGCCATGATCCATTTCCAGGTCATTTGAAGTTCAATCGCGCGGACATAGTAGAGACTTGTCATATCCAATCAGGTTCCAGAAACCACTTACTTAATTTAGAGCCGAGTTTACACAGAATTGTAAAAAAGTTTTTCGTATCTATTGAATTTAATAAGATTTATTTGTAGGCGTCTCTTACTTGTTTGTGCTTCCTTATTGGCCATAAAATATAGGAGTTTATATCTTATACAAATACTGATGAGCTTGTTAAGATCAAGTTGTAGATTTTTTGGTCATGATATTATGTTTGTCAAATATATCTGATATTCCCATGAAACAATCCAACTGCTGGCGAGGATTGCCGGAACAATTGGAGTGAGCTGGAGCGAGAGGCTTACTGGAGATGATGATGGCTGGCTAGCTGGAACTGCTGCTGATACCTGGAGCCGGGGGCTGCTGCTGATCTTCGTTATCATTATACATTATTTATTGCATAAAGAATACAGTGGTGGCACAAGGCCTAAGGGGAAGTGAAGTAAGGTTGGACGTCACTGACTATCCTAAACACAGCTAATCTGATTCGCGACCTATTTATTCATTACAATTTACTCAAACACTACAAGAATTCATTCATCCGACATTCACCACAATATGGCATACTCGAGTGGGGTGGCTACTAAAAAACACCCATGACATAACATTTTTCTAATATATACAAATGTCTTCTTTTTTGTTACTTTTTCTTTTTTCTTATAAAAATATATTGCATGAAATGAAGGGAGAGTGGATGAACCCAATAACGGAAATAAAATACAACAAATCATTCAAACTAAAAATAAATGTGTTAGACACGTCCATCCCACTGATAAAAAAAATTAAGAGTGGCTGCTATATTCTGAAGGTGAGGTAAGGAAAAATAAATTATGGAGAAGGAAAATCAAAAGCTAGCCCAGACAAGATAAAAAGAGGGAATAAAAAACAAACTGGGGGAGTTGGGAACCTTGACACGGATCATAATGAAAGAGAATGGGGGGATCAGAACGGGAACAACAATTACTCACATTAACTAGGCAAAGAAAGAGTCTAACTTAACCAGGGGAGGGGCCTAACAAGAAATGGCCTCGTTGAGTCAAAAAGGTTACTAAAAAAAGAAAATCAAGCCTGGTTCCGTTCACATAAGCCAGGATCACCGCATTTATCCACCTTTCGTTGAAATCTTGCCGATAGCAAACGCTTTCTATCAGTTCTCATCTTCATTTTGAGCTGATGCCGAAAGAATCCAACCAGATCCTGATGAGAACAAAACTCGTATTGTAAGACTCCCTCCATCCGCGTTGTCCACGCCACTCTATGGATCTTGCGGATCAGGTTGCTCTGAATTGTTCGGACCATAACAGCACGAGTCTGCTCTGGTCCCAACAGAATATCGGCAACGGAATGCAAACGATCCATCAGTATCTTGGCCAAAATCTTCAACTCTGTGTTGAGCAGAGTTATGGGCCTGTAGTCTAAGGAGGAGTAATGGATAGCGGTTCGGATTGAGGAATCAGAGAGCCGAGTTTGAATTTCAGTCGAATCCATTACATTCACTTACATGCTAATACACTTGGGAAAGGTATGAATCCTTTTCTCTTCCCCCCAGCTACGAGTAAATAGCAGGACAGACCAAGTACTATAACCTTGGATGATAACTGGTCTACCGCAGAAAGCAATGGCAACCTACTGCAGGAAAAAATCTGCCTCGTCTGTCATGTATCGAAAGATACATGATCACCTAAGCGCGTATCACGCATGGCACATAGCTGATTCTAAGTGTCCCCCCCCCACCAGCATCTTGTTCTGGCCTTTCTAAACAGTGTGATCACACCCGGAGATCTGGTCAGGGACAGACCCCTGACGGAACCAGTTATTGAACACCAGTCGAAATCGAAGCAAACATGTGCAACAACCTCAAGTACACTGCCGACCCTCTTCAATGCCAAGTGAATTTTGCCCTTCGTGATTTCACCTTCGCAGTCAGCCACTTCAGTCGACGACAATCGAGGAAAGTCGGTTAAATAGCTGCAAAACTCTTCATCACAGAGATCAGGCTCCTTGGAAAAACGGTTCTGAAAAAATTAAACAATGCAAAAGAAAATAAAAGATGGAAGAGGGCTGCAAAAAATAGAAACTCACTTTATAGAAACTAAAATAAAACAAAAGTCTGAGTGAAACTAAAAAGGATAGGCAAAATAAAATTCAAATAAAAATAAACTTAAGGGAAATTCGCACAAGTCTTTCGTAACTGCAATCCACGAGATGTAAAAAAAAAAGAAAAAAAAAAGAAAAAGGTGACTGAACTGGTCAAGATGTCGGCTACAGGAACAGAATTGCACACTTCGTCGTTGGTGAACTGAGGATTTTTTTTGTCTTAATTAGCGCCAATCATAATGCATCCATCTTCGTTGATTATGTTCCATGTGTCATCGAATATTTTACAACAAACTTTAAAAAGAATCAGTTATGTCTATTATTCTATTATTATGCAAATTTAAAATAAAAATCTGTATATCGTTTTTTTACTAATTTTACAAATTAAATATTCAGAACACGGCAAATTTTCCAAGAATCAGAATAAGTAATTCCCCCGAGTTTTTGTCGCTACCACCGCGTTAATTTAAGCGCGTATTTATGCGAAAAAAACAGTCGAAGTCGGACTTCAGTTGGGTGAAGTGAGTTGAGAAGCAGTCGACCAGAGAGAGGGAGATAGGCAGTGAGGGTGAAAGCGTCCGCTCGCTGCTGTAATAAGGGAGGAAGTGGACTCAAGTTATCTACAATATTGGTGCAATACTACCAGTGAAACCCTTAAATCCTGATAGTGAAATAATTACGGCAACTACTAAGAACAAAAAGGGTGAAACCGAAAACTACTTATCTCCTTTCAGAATTATTTACATTATTTGATTTTTTATTTTTTTCTGGACTTTATTTTTATACACAACTTTCTTGTAAAAGAAGCATTATTCTTTTTGTACCAATTTCTTCCTTATATACATAAACATAAATTTTTCTTTGGACTTGTTCATATTTGATTTTTGTGCTTGGCCCGATTCTCGCCCCAACGAACTTGCAGGTAGACCAGCTGAATTTTCCAGGATCTACGATTTATTAATTGTTCTCCAGGAACAAAAAAAAAATCAAAACGTGACTGGAAAGTGGAATCGAATCGACATTGTGAACTGGAGACTTTTATTGAACCTGTAATACTGGACCAGAACAGGACCAACGGCCTGTCTTGTAGAGTACATCTATCCAGTAAGGTCAGGATAGGTGTTACAGTTCCGCCGGGAGTGTTGTAAAATTTTCATCTTCTGTCGCAAGAGAAGATTATGCCTTTTCATAAATCGGGTGCGCCAACCAGCGCTGGCTTTGAAATTAACAATGTTCATTTTCTTTGTCACTTGCAAGGCAAAGATCCGAATTCTTCTACGGGAAACATTGTGGCCATCCTGCCAAGTTTCACTAATAAATTTATGCATTTCATCTTACAACTATGTTATACTCCATTGCAATTAATTTCTGATTCATTCGGCATGTCATCTGAATGTGAACGTCGTGAAGGCAGTGAACAAAATAAAAAAGTAATTTTCTGTGCATAGCCTTCAAGAATCACATCTGGTCTATGAAGCAAGTCCTGGCAATGAAAGCGACACTGGCCAAAACGTTCCTGCTAGAAAAGGAGATTCTCCTGAGGACTGTTAGATCTCCTGAAAAGCAGAACGCCTATAATGACCACAAGCACTTGCGGGCCATCAGGCCACCGTCCAACATGCAGGGCGTCACTCTGACCACTCCTCTAAATTCAACCATTACCACTCCCAGGCCAACTATCCAGTTTCGACACTGCCAGGCCCATGATACCAATTGTCGTGAATGATAATGTCTCAACATTGACACCACCCAGCTAAAATGTGGGCGAACGATCTTTCGTCTCCTCTGTATCATCAGTAAGCTTTTTAAGCTATAATTAACAAGATCTAGCACGTAGATAGGAACAACCTCTTGTATGATGAGCAGTACAGATTTCGATCAGCCTGATCCACTGCCGACATCCTAATATACAGAATTAGTGAGGCTCTTGACGACAAACACACTTTGAGGACCATAGCATTAGATATTTCAAAGACCTTTGAAAAGCTGTGATACAAAAGTTTGCTACACAAGCTTACCAGCTACGGAATCATTAGAAGAGTCTTCTCATTTATAAAAATGTAACAGATAGATTACTGAAGGTAGTTATTAACTGCCAGTCTTCTGAGCACCTGACGGTCAATGCAGGTGTCACTCAGGGGTTATTTTTCAAACTAACCCTATTTCGTCTCATGATATTCTCTACCTTTACAAGAGCCAGAAAATGGAGTACTGTTGTCATATTTTGGCAGGTGTTGCCCAGTCCTCACTTTCTAGTTTCAATAGAGTTCAAAAGTGTTTCCAACTCTATGTGGTGACAAATTATTTTCCACCCTAATCTTACAGGTGGAATGTGGCGAGCCTCTTACTGTTTTATTGCTACTTCCATGGAAAGTGCTTGGACGAACTACATTCCTTGGTTCTGTCAGGCCTAACTTTCATGGCTAGAACCTGCCATGACACTTACATTGTAACAAACCATCCACATTTCCTCTGTATCCTATCGTTGAGAAATGAAGAAGGTAGTGTAAACACAGTGTGTTGACTAAGTTCTCAAAAAACACAATAGCAGCTTTTATAATCTTTTGTTGAAAAAAGATTACATTAAACTAAGTTATTCATTAATCTATTTACTCTGTAAATGCATTTTAATTTATATTAATTTTATAATGTATAGTATATCAGTACTGAGGATCATTCTTCAAATGTGTATAGTATTATTGTAGTTTGGGCACCTCGAGGTGGTGTAATGGTTAGCAAGCTTGTCTGGCTAGAACAATTACGACTGAGTAGTGAGTTCGATTCTCACTGGGTGCCCCATGCTTTCGGCCTTGTGCCACATCTAAGCTACGCTTGGAAAATCACTAGTATTATTGTAGTTATTACAATACCCGAATATATGTTGCTATTATATACAGAAACAAAAAAATGAATTAGCAAAACCCTTGTTTGAGATGTGAGTTTTAAAGCAACTGAAAATACAAATGCTCTCAGCAAAGACAACACGGAAAAACATTGCTGTAGATTATTTCTTTATTTCTCTACTTTTACAATCTTTTGCATTGTTGCATGTCAGAAGTTAAACTTTTTTGACTGCTGACCCCTTCAAGAAATCGTTGATCTTTTATCAACCACTTAATTTTTTAATCAATAAAAATTTGTAAGACATAATTAAAGATAGAATAACTAAATCAATACAATAATAGTAATATTACAAAATTTGATAAATTAACTTTTTCTTTTTTGTATTGATGAATTTTATTTCAATTCACTACACTCTTCTATGTTCAGTTTGTTCCTTTGCTTTGTTAGAACTGAATTTCCATGACTAGAAACCAGCTTCCACCAGATAGACAGTTGGAATTCAAAATAAAAAGGAATTCAATTCAGTACAAAGTTTAAGATGCTTATTGACAATGCTAATATTGTCAGCAATATCCTGAAGTTACTGAGAGTTATATGCTTGAAAAATTTACTTGGAGATCTATGGACAGTTCAAAAAGTTCATCTTGCATGTTAGATTCATTTTCCAGTTATGAATTAAATAGTGTAACAATGCAGTCAGGTATTTTCTCAAAAAGCACTTTAAACACTTCATTTAATTTCTCAAGGTGATTTACATAAATATCCAAGTCATTGTCGAAAATAATCCGGTTTTTATTTTCCATATCATAAATTGAAAAAAGTACTTAAGATCTCTTTGTATTAATGAAGATTTAAAAATGTGTATTTTGAATTTAAAGTTTAAGATGATTGTTCAGGCTTCGAATAATTGTTACATCTTTAATCTGTTAATGTGTTTGTACTTTGTTACATTTGAAATATAGATCTGCCAAATTCTTATTCTTTTTTTTTACATTATCAGAATGTACATGTACAATTTAACAAGTTTCTGTCCCTCTTGACAGTCATCTTACTTTAACATATAACAGTAATTGGTTTATCATTTCATCTTTTTTACACAGCTTCCCAAAAAGTTGTGAATTAAGTGCATATGCTTTAAATTTATTTATAGATTTGATATAATTTTGTCACCGAGTTTTTTTGTTTTCCTCACATGATGTCAGTAAATAATACATATTCCTTAAGGAAGCAAATCCTCTGCAAATGCTTACTATTGGAGGTGCCCCATCAGTTATATTTCTAAATGGAATATTGTGCTTGTTTAAATATTCTTTCAAGCATTGAAAAATCCTCACCCATTTTGTATCTACCAAAAAGAGCTCATCAATAATTTGCTTTTGGGTTCAACTAAAATATCTCAATAAGCCATGAGGGTGTTTGAACCACATTGATTCAAATTGAATGGAAAATTTAAAATATTACAAAATTCCATGCCCCCCCCCCCCAGTCATCTTATCAATACATTATATTTGCACTTAAAGGCAAGCATTTTAAAACAGGTCTGGTCTTACAGTTTCACTCACTCCTTCAATTGATGGTATTATAATCTCTTCTGCAACACCATTTTTTCTTTTTGGTTGCTATATTAAGAAAAATATTGTCTGAAGCGGTAAACCCTTTTTCAGAATCAGCCTGAGCAGGTGCATAATAGTTGTTTGATTTATATATTTGTCTATCAAAGTTCTAAAAAAAATGAAAATCTTTATCTTTTTTTTATTAAGGTGAATTCTTTGACAATAGTCTTTCATATTTATGGATTTTATAGCATCGTTACTAAGTAACTCTTCACATAGGAAACAAGTAAATTTCATTTCATTTGTAAATGACGGTATAAATTCAACTTTAAAATATTTTAGTGAATGTTGTCAACACTTCTTTTAGGATATACGGATGCTATAATGCTTGAAGGATCTGTAGCTTAAATAAAGGAATTTAGGCAACAAGCTACAATAAGCATTAATCAGTGTTTTTGAATTTCAAAATATAAGCAAAAGAATAAAACACAACAAATTTGTTCATTTTCACTTTAAAAAAAGAGAGTAACTCTAGTGTTCTTTCCTTCTTTTAAAGCAAAATATCTTTTAAAGACAAATATCATCTTACTATATCTACCTACTGTTTCCAAGGAAAACAAATTTTTACCCGTTGCAATTTCTTTTGGTTGGTAATTTTACAACCATCTATCAAAGCATGCAATGAGGGGATGTTGATACAGTTCTGTATCAACAATTCTAATTAACTCTCAGGTAATTTTAAAACCCCTAAAATGCCTTATCGACCTCTGAGATTGATATAGACCACATTGGGGACTCCTGATCTTGACACACTAAATACACATACAGAGGATTATTAACATGAATGTACACAATATTAAAAATGCTTCTAACTGAATTTCCAAATCTTTAATGCTAAAAATATCCATTGATACTTGTGCTTACATAAAATTGTATAATTAAAACAAACTAAATAATTAATGTAAAGAAAAAGCAATATATGTATTTGTTACTTGCTAAAAAAATGCAAAAACACACAGCTGAGTAGGTAAAAAAAAACATCTTTAAAACTGTACTTTTATATATTTGATTTTAAAGTCTACCTGCTATAAAAATTCATTGTTTGCTAAGTGTATAATTATTCGTTTGTGACAAATGTATCTTTTTTTGGTACAGGCTCCATAAAGTGTAAATGTGATTATAATTTCCGTCAGTATGATAAGAGTTTAATTGGTGTACGTTGTCTTTAGCGAAATGTATGACTGGATTCCCGTATGGTCAAATGTTTGGCAAATGATAATGTAGCAAGTTAAGTTTAGCAGCAACAATTCCAGTCATAAAAACATCATCAATCCAAAAATAAGAGAGTTGCATTGACATTTCAAATATTTTCTTTGCATTCTTTAAACTCAACAGAACAAACATACCCGAACAGTAAACTGGGTAAACTCTAGCCCGAAATTCTCGAAAAGTCACAACCCATTTGCTGAAATGCTTTCTTTGTCGTCGCACTGGTTTTTCATTGACACAAGTTTTGCAAAGAATAGAGCGATAATCCAACAAAGACATAATCTTAGGTTTTCGCAAGAATGGTCCAAGTGCATGAATGTTGACAAAAACATCATCATCGACTTTTAACACATACCGCACATGGGAGCAAAATTTAATTGTCCATTTGATAGCTGACATAAACTTGTAAGTCATATTGCGATATGAATCGATATAGTCTTCTTGTATAATATCGTGATGGAGTTCACTTTCCCTAACAATCGCCTTATTGATTTGGGATGAGCGAGAATAACCCATGAAAAACAAAAGAGATGTATTCTGAGACCCAAGCAATTTATAATTGGCCCAGGATCTTCTCAAAGAATTCCTCCGTTCAATGTTTGATGGTGACGAATGAGCTAGTATCACTACCGTCATGTTGGGCTGATCTGAACAAGTATCTGTTTCCAGAATTTTGTAGTGAAAAGAATGTGGGTTGGACTCTGGGGGAGAATCAACAAAGGATTTGCTGCTCACATACCATGTAAAAGATACAAAAAATAATAACACAAAGAATCTCCCTCCAAAGTCAATTGTAAATTTTTTGATCTTTCGAACTGTCGACCTGTTAAAAGAAACAAAATGGAAAGATGTCATATTAAAATATGCTACTACTACTACTAATAATAATAATATCAATGACAATAATAAAAATTAAAAAAGAACATTTCCAATTTAAAATCAAATTATATTTGAATAACAAAACATTAAAACTATCAGTGATAAGAGAATTAATTATGAATGTAGAAATCAATCACATAATCTTTACTACCTGTCATAAAAAAACACTCATTGTGATATTAATAGCTTACATGATTCATCTTAAAAATTACATTCTTTCAGATAGTAGATATTAAGGAATATTTACAAAATAAGTTTTATTATGGAAATAGGGAAGTAGTCTTAACCAGAAGTACCGTGACACCTATAAAGTATTAAAAAGCAATAGGTACCATGGTAGACACTTTCATTTCTACTTTTCTTGCATTACACCACAACCTTCCATAATTTAGGCTTGAACACGCTTTGAACTTTGTAGTTAATGCTTAAGCTCTATCTCTCTCTCATTCTCACTCTCCCCCCAGTGTTACTCATTGTTTCCGAATGTTAATTTAGAGGTTGTAGTTAATTGTTCTTGAAGCTTTCATTTTAGTTTTAATTCTAAGTTAATACATTAAATTTAATATTCCCCAAAAGCAAAAATAATTTGGTGTATTTCAAACTGAATTTAAATTGATTGGAATCTTTTCTTTTATTCCTTAGTAAGATCTATAGATTCATATTGACAAATATGTTAATACAATATAATTTTCTTTATTAAAAAAATATTTTAAAAATAAAATATGCTTTTGAGAAAAATTAGCTAATTTAAAGTTTAATTAATATGAATTGAAAAATGTTACTTTTACTTTAAATAATAACAGAGGGATTTATTGAGTTTGATATTGGGGAAATTTAGTCAAAACTGAAAAAAATTACTTAACGAATACAACATGAACTACATTTTATATAATTTTTTTAAGTATCTTGTAATCTTTAAAATTTAACAAACTATTTTAAGAAATTTAAGATTTTATTTAATTTTAGGTACTTTGGCATTTACTTACAAAAATGCTTGTTAAGAAAATGTTAGAAAATTACCAATAAATGTTCAGTTTGTTATAGGTACTTATCTTATTTTCTCATAATATCGTGTATGGACATCAATATTAAACAAAAATTGACATGTTTATTTCACAAAAAAATTCAATATTTTCTTTTAAATACTGGGGATAGTTGAATTATATCAGCTTTTGTATTGATGATTATTAAGTACAAGTTTATTTTAATAACAATATAACTTGGTCACTACAAATTAATACAAACTTTTAAAAGATTTAAAAGTTTATAAATTATTCTAATTAAAATTTTATAAAATGAAAACTATTCTTTTAAAAATTCATTATTCATCAAAATAGTTTTTCTTATGACAATAGTGCCTATAATATAATATTTTATTTATAAAAGGAATCAAAAAATTTTCTGATTAAAAAATGTTTTAGTTTTATTGCAAGGTAGATTTTCTGTATTGTACTCTTATGACAAAGATAAGTATAGGATTTAAAAAGTCACTTTAAGTAGTGTCTAGTTGTAGTGTGCATAAAGAGGATATAAGATAGCAAACTTAAATGAGTCCTGTTTGACAAAAATGTTTTGATAGTTTAAATTCTCTGAATATGTCCTTAAAATCTCATAAAAATTAAATGTTGGTGATAAAATGTGTAAAAAAAAAAATTCATAAACGATTTCATTCATTTGTGAATAAGTCTTGAAAGTTTCACTAAAATCTGACAATTATTTGATTTTTTGCAAGAATTTCCAAATCAATGTTTTTCACTCCAAAAAACACTCAAATTTCCCCATAAAAAAATTAAGGTCTCCTGTTGATGCCAAAAAAACAAAATTTTTAAAAAAAGTTTCAAAGGATAAAAAAATTAATGTTTACATTAAAAAAAAAATCTCTTCATCTTTCCACTTGATAAGATTTTGTTTATTATGTTTGGGGCATTTTTCCTCGTGTGTCCTCCTATTTTAGTAAATTTTTCGTGGTACCTATATTTGCTGCATATTTTCTGAAATGCAGGAGTTATTTCTATTACAATTGTTGCTGCAGTATTTACATGGTTCTACAAAGCTTTTTGAGTTTTCACTAACTTTTTATTACCTGTGATGTGCCCAAATGAAAAAATAAAATAAGAAAATAAAATATTAAAACAAAATTAAAAAAAGGCATTTGCTTTCCTTAAAAACCCATATCTCCTTTTCTCTCTCAACTAATGAGAAGGAAACTCATAAAAAAGAGGAAGAAGAAAAAAAGACTGAACTACTGTAAAATGGAAATTCACTAGTCTTATTGTGACTAGAAATCAACCAAAATAAGAGTCTCTACACATAACTTCCGCAAAAAAAGAGAAAGAAAGGAAAGCCAGAAAATAAATAAAAGAATTTTGGCCAATCACAAGAACAAAGAAACTTTTGATGTTAGCTGAAACCAAGATTGGACCCAAGTCAAAATTTTATATAAAGAGACAGCTGAAGAGGAGACAGCTAGAAACCGACCTGATCATGTCACTTGAAGAACTAAGTGGTCATCTGCTTAAGATATTTTTCCACCCTTTTTGAGGATAGAGATATAGAGCAGATTGGCACCACGTTTCCAAAGTAACCACACTCCTGACGGCTGCCAACAAAATGACAACTACTATCAATGTCTGACTAGTAACCAAACTTTGAACAACCAAATTTATAAATAACTCACCCCAATTGAAGTCGATTAAATAAACATATATTATTTGTTTATATCTTTGAGTCTCCACACCTGTACAAACATAGAAGCCTTTAAATGTGTTGGTGCCAAATTTTGTCTGATTATTATGTATAGTCAAGACTTCTCCATTCTGATTGTCAGAGAATGTAGCTAATATTTTGTTTCTGTTTCTTCTGCACTTTATTCAGCTTGGATTGCATTTTCTAGGATTAGATCAGGTTCTCGTAAAAGACATTCTCTCAACCTTGATTCCTTAATCCCACATATCAAGATATATTTTATAAGACTATCAGTGATGCATCTGAATTTTTATTGTTGCACTTAATGTAATTGTTCAATTAAATAATAATCGTCAAATTTTTATGTTTTTATCTGTTTGCATGAGAAGAAATTGTGTGTTAAGGTTAAATTCTTTCTAAGCTCACAATATATATTGAATCTGTCTCCTATTACTTGTAGGTCAGTTTTGTCTGGGTGTGAATCAAATGTAAATGTAGAAAAGATGTCCCTACATTTTAATAAAATGGGAATGATGACTATCTGCTTTATTATTCTTTTCATTTGCAAGTAAGACCATGTTGAATTTATTTTCCTACATCTTCCATGCAGCGGACAGATTTTCTTGATTGAAGTTTAGTGGCATCGGTGGGGTAAAAATTCTATTCTGTTGTCACTGTTTGTTTTTTTTTTAGTTAATAAATAAATACTGCTTTCTTGATTCAAAGACTTCTGACAATTGCCCCTCACACAATCGCTTCTATACAATGTTGGATATGTTTGTTAGTATTTAAAAATTAAATCTATTAGTGAATGAACAAGACAAGATAAACAAATGTATCACTTATGAAAGAACTTTATTCTTCAAATGCCTAGATGTAACACTGACGTTATAGTGGCATTATACGAGGGTGATGTATGTGTGTGTGCATATGTGTGTGGTGATATGTAATATCAACTCTCAGGTCGTTTTACATTAAGCAGCACAGACTTGAATGATTAAAGAATAAAAAACAACCTCCAGTAAGAAATCTACAGTTTATTGTTTTATGCCAAATAAATGTTATTTATAACACAAAGAATTTTAAAAATCCATGGAAGATTTTTTAGTAAAACAAACTTTTCATTAGTCAGTAAGAAAAAAGAAGTTCTTAATACGGCAACCCCAAACTTATCAATGTCAAGCATTTCAGATACTCAAAAAAAATTATAGAAAAATCCATTGAATTATGAATTTATAATGAATAACAAATACTTATTGAAGATGTTCACATGATTACCACAACAGGAACCTGTTTAAAACTGACAGAAATGAAAAACAAAAACTATATATTCAACAAAACAATCACTTTAAGTTTACTATATTAAATCCTCTCTATGCAAAAAAATACAACTAGATGCTACTTAAACTGACTTTTTAAATTCTATACTTATATTTGCCATAAGAGTACAATACAGAGCTTTTATGACTAATCATAACAAATAAATAACCATTTATTTAACTAACAGATGAATGAGTCAAAGTTAGAAAACCTGTTTATTGCAACTGAGAGTCAGTTGAGTCATAGTGGAGAGATGACCTAATATTTTGTCAATTAAACTTATTATTGCACACACTGCACCAAGAAAAGAAAACGTGGATTCAGAACAATGCAAATGCATTCATCAATGACAAATGTAGGAATACAAATTGGATTTTGTTACCTGACAGTAAGGACTTAAAACTCAAAAGCAAATTTTCTCTTAAGTCATAGATACCAATATAATTCAACCATGTAAGGGTAAGTTTTTTTTCTGCTAGAAGAATAATGGGAAAAGGTAACTAAAACCATTCTTCTAACCATATATTTTAGGTTTTGTTAGAACTTATTTGCTATTTTTAACTAATAATGTATGTGCACTGTAAAAACATTGACTATCAATACCAAATAAGACAAGCACATTATATAGAGAAATGAGAAAAGATAGAATTGTAGACACTAAAAAGAAAAAATTACCAAAAATAAAGGCATTATATGATTTAAACAAAACTTTCAGCCCTTATACATTGTTGCTATTTTCCCCTGTGGCTTGTGTGCGTGTGTTTGTGCTTGGCAATGTGAATGGAATGAACAAAAAAACCCCAAAGCTTGAAAATAACTGTTCAACAGCTTCACTTTGTTGAAAGAGGAGTGCAAAATAGTAGTAATTTGCAAGAAAAAGGTTTTTCCAGTTAACAATGTTCTTGAGTGTAGTAATTGTTTTTTTGAGAGAGATTTCACCATTAGTTCCCATGGGAAGAATGAGGATTCTAACTGCTAGGACAGTTTTTGCGGCAAGGGTTGAGTATAGTTTCCTTTGATGGATGTTTCAAAGGGAGATTTTTCTGCTGTTTCCTGTGGGAGAAACAAGAAACCTAACAGCAAGCTGACAAGGCAGGCCTCTTTTGCAGCAAGGGTTGCATGTAGCCCTTTTGTAGTGAGTCTTGAGTAGAGAGACCACTGAAAATGATAAATGGAAGAAAGCTGGCTGGGGCAGTTGCTGAAATGGAAGATGAAAAGGAGAGAGACTGCTGGCTGTGGATGTAGAGGCGGTATTTACCTGAGCTCCCCACAAGGCAGAATGTGGCACAAGGCCAGTTTTTACATGGGACAATTCAAGCACATAGATATAGAGGCTGCTGATCTCGGTCAAGGCTTTTATAGCCTCAGGAACTTCCGGTTATATCTGCCTGATGCTGAATCGAGCTAAGTCTCTACTGCCACAATAGCCAACAAATGAAATAGTTTTTCAATAATGAATGAAATGAAATGTATACTGAATATCTTATTTTATTAGAAAAACTTTGTGGAAATATTTTTCACGGATCAGGTTGACCTCCCATTTCAATATCTCGTGCATAATTTTCTTTTTAATTTGGATGAATGTTCAATTTTTTTTTTTTCAGATGTCATTTCAGTAAAACAAATTATGTAATATCAAGTGTTAATTAACATACTGAAAATTCATCGCGAACCTTGCCAAAGAATAATTTAAATAAAACTCAAAAAATATGTTTGTTGAGATTTGGTGCTTGCATAATTTAATACATTATTTTCCTTCAAATTTGACAGGAAAAAAATCTACTCTGAATTTTTTTTTTAATTACTTATAATTTTTCAGTGCCATTTTAAAATTCATCCCATTGCTGCTCGTAACAAATTGATGTGAAAAATCGAAAAATATAAAGTTTAATGCCATTTTCGAGTGTGAACATATTTTTAAAGAATTTGATTTTTTGCACACAAATTAAAAAAAGGAAATAATTATGTGATTGCATTTACTTAAGAAATAAGAGTTTTTATCAACTTTTTCCTTTTTTGTGGCACTTTCTTTAGTTTTAAATAAATTTTTAAATCAGAATAATTGAGAAAGACCTCAATTGTGTGCAATAAAGTATTTTATGACCTCAAGCAGGTCAGAAAATAATAAAAGAAATAAGCCAATTTCGTTTTTAACTATTTTTTCTAATGTAGTATAAAAAATAATATTAATTCTAAGTTTCCTATTGAATTTAATGTTAATTTATTTTTTAAATATAAAACTAAACAATACCAACTTCTAGCTCTTTTGAACTGCTTTATTTTTTTTATTTTATTTCACGCGCGCTTCGAGGTGAGACTACAACTTCGATGACAGCTTATGAGTTTCTGTTTATTACTGTGAAATAAATACATATTTTCATTAAAAAAGTAAAAGCATTACTTTTACAAAATCCAGTTAATTAACCCTTAAATTTAAAGTTTGAAACAAATCTCTAGGACAAAATGAATTTTTTTTTTTTTTGTTATTTTCATTTTTTTTTTTTTCGTCTTTTTTATTTCGGGTACCTTTTTTCAATTCGAATATTTTCATATAAATACAAAGTTTAGACTACTGTACTGGGACGGGGTTAATTTATTTCTAAACAAAAATGAATAGAGTCACTCACTGCAACAGTTGATGACATTGAAATTGAATTATTGAATGAATACTAATATAGTCTACTTTTTTAAATGGAATTACATTCGTATATAAAAAGTAAAAACTTAACGGTATCGGTGCAATATATAATTTTTACGAGAGAAACTGATTTATTCTGTTAAAATTCATCCATAATCACAACAGTTTTAAAATTAAATTCGATGGATAGACTTGGTGATTTATCAGATTTTACAAGTATTGACTTTCTATGATAATTTTGAATGAGGTGTCTTTCAACATTACTCGCGATACTTATCTTAAAAATATTTTTTTACTAAGCTCAAGCAAGATCGAACTCACTACGAGACTAGCGCGCTAACAATTACTAAATGTCGAGACGCCCCAGTTCATTACTTAACCTGAGTGAAATAATAACAATAACATCAAATTAAAAATATTTTTACAAGGTCAAAAATTACGAGTTTTAGAATTGTTGAAATGATCGTTGTCTCTATAGCGAATTTTCTTTACATTTTAAATTTTTGTAACATTCATTCAGTCAATGGCTTAATCCGAATTGAATACCTGCGTTTTTGGTTGAGAAACCGCCTCACAAATAATTTTTTTTTTACACTTTCTACGGGTTGTTGGCTTTTTATTTAATTTTTAAAATTCTAAAAACGTTTTGATTTTTCGAGACCAAACTATGCCATCTTACTAAAAAAAAAATAAATGCTTTCAAAAAATTTAACTTTTTTAAAATGAGTCCGTAGTTAAATCACTAAAAAAGTGAATATACTGCGCCAGAAATTATCAGGCTTTTCTCCTTGACGTGGGTTATGATTTTATTAATCTTCGTTGCTTTTTTTCACTTTGTTTCTGTCATTCCCGAACAAAGATTTTAAATTAGCCTTTGCAGTTTTTTTTTTATCTTGTAAAAATGAATGGAGAGCTACATAAAATGAAATCAATATCAGGAGAGGATAGAAAAATACACAAAAATAAAATTGACTTTACCTTCGAATTTTAGGCATTAGCTTGCGCAAAAAACATTTTTGTTGATGTGTAGTCGCATCATTCTTTAATGTTTTCACGTAGAGATGAACCATGTTGTTGTTTTTAAAAGATTTCCGTCTAAACACTGGAGAGATCTTCTGACTTCCGAATTTCTTGAGTCTTCGGTAAATGTGCACGTGATGTTTTCAGGTTATTTACGTGCAAATTATTCTATATGCTTTTTCGAAACGCCATCGCAAAAAACTTTTTTTTGTGCGAGAAATTAATACTTAAATCGTGTAGCACTTTTTGTTAATCATTATTATTCCTCTTTTTTAAAATAATTAATGCTTCTTTATTCAATTCAATTGTAAGGTTTCATAAAATGCCCCGCAAAAATAAATAAATAAATAAATAACTACTGCACCTGAATTACTTTCTTCATTTTTAAGATAAAAAAATAACCAAAGAATAAGAGTACTAACTAACAAATAGATTGGACAAACTAAGTAAGATGTAGAATTTTGCCAATTGACCACAAAAGAGAAAGGTTGTTTAAAAACCCACTTCTTTCGAAATTGTAGACGAAGAAGAAAAAATATAAAACTTAAGCTGCTTTGTCCTTCAGCCAAAACCTAAAAATACAGGGATTATTGTTCATCTACGTCACTGTTAGGTGTTTGCTATGCCTAGTAGCCATGGATATCGATGCAGATACTAAAAAAAGCTATTGATACCTGAATGTTGAAAAATACTCTCGCTTTGTAAAACGCATAATCTCGTAACAAACAATAAACTTGCAGTACACTTGAAGATTCTTGTTCTCTAGTTTCATAAGATTTTCTTCACTCTGTCACACATACACAGTCCCTTTCAATTATTTGAATTCTTTAAAATTGGTTTAACAGTAAAACACTAAACTAGAATAATGGGGGGTTATATATGGGATGGCAAAATATCCAAAAAGGCCTTCAAAATATAAAACCACTTAAATTAGCACACAAATTAACCAATATGTGAAGAGCAGTTATTGATATTTGCAAAAGTCAGGATCAAACTGACTACAAACGACGACAATGTGCGCTAAAATAGCCTATGTAACAAAAAAAAAAAAAACTGTACTGTTTCTTCTATGAACTTTTATTGAAGTGTTGTGTTCTCATCTGAAAACAAAGAAAAGTTAAGAAACTGAAAAGTGAAAATAGGAATTTAGTTTATCAATAAACTTATTCAGTGTGAATGCGTTTAAGCACTAAATCTGTTATGCTCAAGCAAAGCTTTTTTTGTTAGAGTGATTAGAGTTTATTTTTGATCAGAAGGATATTTTTAGTTTGGCTGCGTGAACAAAAAAATAACATCTCCACAAACATTTGCATGGTACAATGCTGTCAAAACCAAAATATAAAGCAACAATGTTTCCTAGAAATAAAACTTTTTTTATATCAACAATATAAAACTGAAGAATGAATTTACTCAGAAACTGAATTGCAAATTGATGTTTATCACACCAGAAATCGTTTTGTGGCAGGCAAAACAAGTGTTCAATTGTGCAAAAAAGTCTATGTCAATATTACTATGAGTTATTTACCTTTTTAACTGCTATTTGAATTGTTTTAAGAAGACTTTAGTTTTAAAGTAAACAAGTTTTTTTTTATTCGGGTTCACAGAAAAGATTTCAGTTCAAGAAATAAAGGAGGTGTTGTAGGCTGAAATTCGGTGTAAGATGAGTTTACAAAAACTTATTGATTGAGAGAAAATGTAATCTTCACTTGAATATCAAAAAGTTGTATTTGGTACTAAAAATGTAGTTTTTACTTTTAAACTTTTCAGTTGAAATCAGCATAACTTATGGAAGTTATACAAATTCAATTTAAATGCTTTTTGAACATTTGAAAGCAATTTTTACTGTCAAAAAATTTAAAAGCGAAACTATTTGAGTCAAGCTAATAATACACATCCCGACTTTGTTGCATAAGTATTTTTTGAGAGTAGGTTTATTAGCCCATTTAATGCATAGTCCCCCCAAAAAATGTAACAGTGGATAAGGGACGGTTTGTAGAGAAACCTATAATACCGGATATTTAGAAATACCGGATATTTAACGCTGGATTTTATTTTTGTAATTAAATCCAAGTTTTATAGTATGGGTTAAAAAAAAATACAAGTTTTAAAATTCCATAAAGTGGTTAAAAATAAAATATTCGGTTGCTAAATATTCGTTTCGGTTTGTATAACATCCAAACTATTTTGTTTTGATGAAATAGAGTTAGACTTAATTTGTCGCCACACAAAAATATTTCTATATATACCATATATTTGACGGCATATAAAGTACCCCTTTTTTCTTCCTTTTTAACTAAAAATTATCTTTTAAAATTCCCCGTATCTTTCTTATATGACATATGTAGGTTTAAAATTCGAGATAGTCGATCGAAATTAGCTACCTGGCAACTCCTAGAGAGTAAATTTAAAAGGCTGCAGATTAAAAAGTGTTATTATTGATAATATTCATTAATTTCATCAAGTACTTATTAGTACTTTCTTTGTTTCACTAAAATTATATGCAATATAAATTCAAATTATATATTTGTAAAATATATTTGTAAAATATATTTGTTTCATTAATATTTTTCTTGCGATAACTTCCGGTTGCATTGGTATATACAATCAGATTTTTTATATTCTAATTATTCCACTAAGACCTTTGTAGCGGTAGTTTAGTTGCACCACGCCCACAAAATACTCAATAGCCATTGGATAGAAAATAAGCACTATTTTCTATAGGACAATTTATGCATCGCATGAGCCACATCAAATTTTCAAATGTTTTGCCAAACCTGGTTTAGAAAAAAAAAAATCAGTGATTGGTTGATTTTTGACCAATAATATAACACTCCTTTCAATATTTTTCCTGCTCTCGTTCCTGGGGCCTATTCAGAAAGTATAAATAACACGAAAATCAAAGAAAAGAACAGTAGTAGAACAGTAAAGCTATTTATCAATCAACCCACGAGGATCGAATGTGGCACAAGGCCGGTTTAATGTGGGTAGCCCGTAAGCCCGTAGACTCGGCCAAAAATATGACCTTTGAACCCACCTAGACGGGTTCAGGTCTGTCTACCTCCCCGAAGGAAACCTTGCCCTTCGGCAAAGCTTCCTCCGAGTTCCTCTCTGTATTAGCAGAGAGTTCGACAGAAACCCGACTTGGAAGCTCACAAAGCGCAGATACTACACTTTGATCCTAGCAACCGGGCCGTACGTGAATTCTCATTCTTCTACTCACAAACACAAAATTACAATTGCACTACGCTTTGAATTGTCTGTCCAAAAAGCCAAGTAACCAACTCAGAATTCTATCATTCTTTTGTACAACTTTCTCATACTTAAACTCAGTTATCACATATTGCTGAACTCTGAACATTTTAAACAAGAAAATACTTTTAACACATATTTACAATCTCACATCAGTACAAGGGGAACTACTTCCTCTTTCTTAACTTTGTTTCACCAAACACAATTGCTTGTTTTTCAATACATGTGTAGGGGCACAGAACATATTTGGTTTATTTCTCTCTCTGGAGATAAAGCTGGCACAAGGCCACCTCCAGATGTACTTTCCAAATAAAACCTCTTTCCCTATTATTTAATTTATGAAGATCAAAAACTCTTGACGTTAGACAAGAAAGGAGAAGAAATAAGTTGAACAACGCATTCAATTTGTGACATGAATCAAAGGTAAAATATATTCAACAAATATTTATATTTAGGTTGAAATGCATGCGACATGAAAAGGTAGGACAGAGTCGTGTCCCTTTGATTAGGTAATAGTTGTATCTGAGTTCATATTAAAAGGAAGTAATGAGTTCTTATTGAGTGTTTGGAATTGTATGAACAAGTTAGGTAGAGTTCAGAGATAATACTTGCATGAATTAAATATTGTTCAAGTTGGTAAAAGTTCAGAAGAGATTTCAGAGTTCGTACCTGCGTGAATGTTGGTAATGGTCTTTAATGTCTGACTGCATTAGTTAAGACGGGAGTTCTTGAAGATTACATGTTGGTACTTGGTGGCAAGGAATGAGACGTGAGAGAGATGAATGAAAAGAAAACTCGAGGGAGTTTACACGTGTTGGGTTTATATATCTGCCTGTATCACGTGATAGGATCAGAATTGACTTGGCACCTAAATTGACTCTGCACGTGGGAGCGATCTGATTGGTTGAAACTGACCAATCAGCAAGTTGGATGTATTGTGATTGACCAATGGTTTCTCGTTGATATTTTGTATGAAAGTAGGATGTTACTTACCAGATAGGAAGAGTGCATTTCCTAAAAAAAGGTAAGGCTGGTTTGTTGTGGAAGATTCCACACGTTACTGTTGATTACCGAATAATCTCGTTATTCCTTCTTTGTAAAATTTAAATGTTATGTGCAAATAAAAAATGCAACCTTCACCAAAGCCTTCTTAACAATTTTATACCAAATCTCATTAGCACGCCACAATTGATGACCCCGACGTTTTAAAGGAAAAAGGGCCGCCACAACAATTGGACACCACTGACATTTAAAACAGGTCATAACAATTGGTAACCCCAATGCTCGTGGATATCACTGACATTTGAATTATCACCTACATCCAAGGAAGAAAAGATTCAAGAGAGCAAGTCAGACCCAATTTGTGCCAGCAACACATACAAAAATTTTCGACTTGGCGCGAGAAAAATTTTCCTACGCCACATGCGTTTTTTTAAAATAGCTCTGTTCAACATGGCTGAACGACCTGTTAGCGAAACAGCCGTCATCCTAAACTTGCCAGGTATTTGACGCTACCAACGTACATGTATGATTCGCACAGCTGGAAGCAATTTTCCAAGTGAAAAGAATCCATTCACAGATGGCACGCTACGCATATGTCATAGAGAAACTACTGCCAGAAATCGCTTCAGACGTACTGGATCTTTTAGACACCATACCAACACACGATCCTTTTGATACACTAAAAGAAGCTATAATATATCGAACTGGCAAATCGCAAGAGCGTCGTCTGAACGACTTATTTAATACACTACAGCTAGGTGACAACAAACCTACACAATTATTACAAAAAATGAGAAACCTTCATGGAAAACATACAATGTCTGATTCATTGTTCCGCAAACTTTGGGTCGATAAACTACCAGCCCAAACCACACAAATCTTAGCTACAATTCTCGACGATTTAGATTTGATCAAGACTGCTGAAATAGCAGATAAAATAAATGATGTCACAATAATCAACAGTGTCGATGCTCAAACATCACATGATATAACAATGGAGGACATGATTTGTAAATTGCAACAACAGATCAACAAGTTGTCTATGCAAATGGAGCGCCTACGCAGAGAACCAGCTCACAACTTATACAAGTCCTGACGTCGTTCTCACACCACCTTTCGTCAAAAGAAGGCTACAATATGCTGGAACCACCACAAATTTGGCAACTCAGAAAAAAAATGTACCAAGCCATGTAATTTCAAACCACAAACAGATTTTACAACAGGCCATAAGGCAGGAAACGACAGCCCCAGCAGCAAGTGAAGGCAGCGTCTGCTGTTGGGGGTCAGACATCTAACCGTCTGTTCTACATTAAAGACAAAAACTCAAATGAATCATTCCTCATTGATACGGATGCCCAAATCAGTGTTATCCCACTTCTCAAAAACTAAATCTCTGGTTACCTTACGTGCCACTAATGGCACACACATCTAAACCCTCGGACAATTATTTATGACCCTGTACATATGCCTGCGAAGGAACTTCCAGTGGCTCTTTACGGTAGCAGATGTAAAATTCCCAATTCACGGTGCCGATTTTCTAGCACACTATAAACTAATAGTTGACTTGTCGAAACGTCTATTGTCTGATAATACGACAAAGCTTAAAAATTATGGTGTTATTTCCACCCTCACTTCCACTAAACTATGCGTTGCTGTTCCAGCAGATAATCCACTCAAAGACATCTTAGATCAATTTCCATCACTTATCCGCCCATTTACTTATACAGAGACAGTCAAACACCACATTGTCCACAAGATTCACACGCCAGGACTGCCAATGTTTTCAAAGCCACGCAGGCTAGCTCCAGACAAATACAAATTAGTGCACGCAGAATTCCAACATATGCTGGACCTAGGAATTATACGCCCGTCGTCAAGCCCTTTTGCGTCTCCACTCCACATGGTCCCTAAGGCACAGGAGGGGCTTAGAGACCCCGCGGTGACTACCGTAGGTTGAACGCACAGACAATCCCTGACAAGTACCCACTACCTAATTTGGAAGACTTTGCAATTTCTTTACAGGGAGCTAGAGTCCTAACCAAAATAGACCTACACAAAGCATTTTACCAAATCCCCGTCGACAAAGAAGATATTCAGAAAACGGCAATCACAAATCCTTTTGGCTTATACGAGTTTCTACGAATGCCCTTCATGCAATATTAGACCAGAAATCATTGCAAAATTTTTAAAAGCGTAACATTAGCAATGTTCTTAATGGAATGGAAGCTGGCGCATTATTTAACGACGATGAGTATCAAAGACAACGAATTTTATGAATTTGAAGATGAATCAAATTCTAATGGTAACTGTACTGTTTTGCTCAATTGTAATAATTGCTTGATTTTTATTTTGTTTGCTTACCTTTGGATATAATAAAGTTTTTATAGGCCCGTGTTCTCTTTTTCCTATTATTTTTCGTTTAATTGTAATCATGGTTTGTTTAACCAAAATAATACCTCATAATTATAGCCTAGGTTATTTACTAATAATTTTACTAATTACTAATTTTTTCTTGATCTGCCCTGCTGAAATTGGGGTGCGTCTTATATGCTGTCAAATACGGTAATTTTCTGTTTCAACTTTACTGATATATTTTGTGTATGTAAGCATACATTAAATCCATTTTTTGTTTATATATGCTTTTTGATGTAATGTTTTGAAAGCATGTGTCTGTATATGATGGTTAGAAAATTCATCTTGCAGACCAATTGGCTAGTGTAGTGAGTTTGATTTTCATAAGTACTTTATTATGATCAAAAATTAGGCTAAGCAACACTTAACTATAAAAAAAACATTATCATGCAATGACTTGCACATTAGTATTTTTTACAGCTGAGATACTAAAGTGTTCTCACATGACTCATTTGAAAATGGGTTGCACGTTTGATCCTTGCTGGAAGTTACTTTTTTTTGTTTTAAATTTTCAAAATTCCATAAGTAAATGTTAATGAGATCATGGCTAAAAATTCTCCAACAGAAGATGCATTATATATATATATATATATATATATATATATATATGTATGTTTATTATAATTTTATCATATAGACAAAAACAGTTTACTCACTACAAAGATGCAACTTTGTTTCAGTGCATTTCAATTGCACCTCGACTGGTGAGAACCGAAATTGGTTATGAACAATTCTGCTTGTAAGCAGACTGTATGTGAAACGTCACTTTCTTTTTTTTCCATTTGTTTGAGAAAAAAAATATACATAAAGCAAAAAGGTGACGGAGTGAAACAATAGTGCTTGTTGATAGCAGTTTGGTGAAGGATGGGTGAGATGTTAAAGTGGTGGTTAGACTGGAGAAATTCCTTGTCGATAACAGCGGTCAAAAGTTTAGGTACAGCATTTCCAAGCCTTCTAAGAGTGAGGGGGGAGGAGGAAAGGGGAGAATGGGAGATAGTAATACAATGAAAGGAGTAGGAGGGATAAATTCAAACAATATTTGTAGTAGTAATTGGGAATGTTGTTTTTGGTTATTATAAAAAAAACAAGCTAAATCAATGAAAGTGTTTTGTACATTAAGAAATTTAGAGGTGGTGATTTTTTTCTTCATATGTTGAATATACAAGTTATCCGGTTTAAAAAAAAAAATTTAAATCATTTGTGATTTAGAAATTAAAATATAAGTAGAAGAGTATATAAAAAATATGGGATATTAATATAACTTTTATAATCTAATTTAGAACTATAGTATAACATGTAGAATAAGTATGGGTGTAAAACAATTTATCTGAAAGTATTATTGGTATTACATATGCACAAAAAATCATTTAAGAATCTTAATCTAGGATAAATTAGTGGAGAGGTATATAAGAGGGTAGGAAGTATATCAAAGGAGGTGAGTTAATTGTTCATAACCAATTTTAGTTCTTACTAGTTGAGGTGCAATTGAAATGCACCGAAACAAAGTTGCATCTTTGTAGTGAGTAAACTGTTTTTGTCGATATGAAAAAATTGTTATTGCTCTACTACCAAGCCCTCTTTTGGATTAATGCTGTGAACGTGAGAATTTATATATTATTTTTGTTCTCATTGCATCGGAGATATATATATATATATATATATATATATATATATATATAGATAGATAGATAGATTTTTAAAGTAAAACTTTTTCAAAATAATTTATAAAGTTATATAAAAGAAGTTTAATGGGTATTTAAGAATACCTCTTTAAAATCAAAGCAAAATTATACTAATTAATTTTAGCTCGATGACAAATATATGTACAAAACTTTGTAAGTCTACATTTTTCAGTTTTTGAGAAAAATAGTTTGAGGGAAAAATGACAAAACAATTTAGGGTAAGATTATATTATTAAAAGTTGATTAAACAGCTTGTAAGAAAAAAAAGTAGTCATAACTATCTTTAGCACATTATATATTTAAAACAATATTATACATTCATCAAATACAAAAAGAATGACAAATACTGATTTATTGAAGCAGATTTAATATCGTAAAATAAAAATAATACGAAATAAATTTTGATGAACATATTTTCTGGTATGAAAAAGTGAAACTATGGATTGAAGATGAGAGGTTTATACAAATAATCAAATTGTCCATGTTGTGCTGCCTCATTTTTTCTACACCTGCCGGTGTTGATGAAAATTACCTTGAGTGTATATGTGTGTGTACATGTACACACATAAGATTATGGTTAATGTAATACTACATTTTTCTCTTTTTAGAGATCATCACTCTGTTCTTTAGGCAATAGGCAGATCTATAGGAGCTAACAAATACACATACTGTGTACGTATGTGCACGTACATACACCAACACTTTATTTATTAGTTGTCAGTGAAATAAATGCTAATTGTAAATAGATTTATTTAATAGAGGTGGGTCATTTCATATGAAAAAAAAAAAAGAGCCCATTGAAAACAGAAACACATCAGTTATGTATTATTTTTGAGAGTGACAGCTCATTGAATAATACCACAATAATAATAATCATACAATTTTAGAGCAATGCCACTGTGCCAGTAAGGAATTCATTAAAAATGCTTGAATTGCATTTTTGGTTTTATTTCAAATTCATTGTGTGTGTGTGTGTATATATATATATATATATATATATATATATATATATATATATACATATATATATATAAAATCCTATAATCAGTTTCATTGCCACTCTTTGTCTGTTCTGTTGCCAAAAAAAAATAAAAAAAAATGTGCCTTCCGATTTAGGTCTACTTTTTCATTTAATTGAAAATTTCAGAATACTGTTCATGTCAAAACATTAACTACAAGCAACACAATCAGGAAAACATTAAATTGTTTATGTTCAAAAAATAATAACTTCAGCTCACTTGACATGAGATTATTATCTATTATTTATTCTGATAAGTGAAGGCCATTAAAGAAAAACATTAATTTTATATTCTTGATTAGATAAAACCATAAACTGACCAACAAAAGGCAAAATATTTATCCCCAAATACATTTTATTATGAACATTTAAAAAGATTAAGAAATTCAATCTGATCTAGAGACTATGAATTTTTGTAAAATACCTATCTTGAAAATAAAAAGTTTTATTTTAAGATATTTTTATTCTATAATTTTATGTGATAATTTGTAAATTGAAAAATAAGAAGCAAATAATTCTGGCTTATGCTTAAGAATAAAATGGTTAGATGACTTAAAACAATTGTATTCTTTTATAAACTAAATGAATCAATATCTTGAGAAATTTTCTTTCATGACAGCAAAACAAGCAAAGAAAAAATGACTAGTTAATTAGCAACAGTGAAAAACATAATTTGACCTGTCCATTGTAAATGGCAAATTCATATGAAAACTGGTAATCTCCTGTAGTATATAGATGCTCACAAAAAGCTTAACTTTAATCAAAATTCAGAATATTATAACAAACTAGATTAGACCGAATGTTATTTTTATTCTGAGTTAAAAATCCAAGCATGCATTCCTATCATTCTTAGAGCTTTAATAGGACCCTTAAATTTATATTTTAAAAAATTTTTATAAAAGAGAAGGATTAGAAACAAAACAGGATTGATGTTGGCAGACCAGAAATGATTCTAATCTGCTTAAAAAAATACCCTGCCTATCCCATTAAGTTTAAGGTACAAAAATTAAATGAATTGGCTAAAGCAGTGAATGAGTTTAACACTTGAGCTTGTAAAATCGTCAAGTTGCAATTTCCTTGTAGTAATTTGATTTTAATTTTTTAACATATGAAACATGAAAAATGTAAATAAATTAACTTAACACATTCTTGTTTTAAAAAAGAAAAAAAGGATGTAAATAATATGGATATTAATTAATCAAAAATTAATAAAGGATAGGAAACAATTTCATTGGAACAACAAAACATTTTCAGTGAGTCAAAAGCAAGTCAATACAGGATGTCAGGAATTTAAGGTGTTATAAATTAGAGCAACTGAAAATACCACAGCATTAAATAGAATTCCTCAGATAACAGAGTGAAGAAAAGTGGAATCAGTTGCTATCTTGGAACATTCTAGACTGTCCAAAATTTTCTCTGCTTCACGCAACCCACTCCAATAAGCACCAGACATTGATTGAGGAAACTGACAGCAAGTAGCCTGAAATAGAAAATGAATATATTGGAAATACAAACAAATTCATCATGCTAAGTGCTAAAAATAATGCTTAAAATTTTACAAGAGCTAAAATTATGGTACACAATATAATCACTATTAAATAAAATTTACATAATTTTCTCAGATTTTATAACTGGATGTTGCCAACATAAAAAAGGAGTTATTGCTTCCAAAAGAAAATTGGCTCTCTCTATACAAAGATGGATGTTATGGCTTTTGTTATAAAATTTGCAATACTGAGCTTAGAAAAACGTTTATATAAATAAAATTCTTGGACTGCTAGGATTATATATTTTCCTGAAGTTATCAAAAACAATTTCAGGATGTTGTGCAATTTTAATGAAAGTATTTAAGAAAAACAATAACATAAACTGATAAATTCTAACCTCTCCAGCAAAGAAGACTTTCTCCTCAACCTCTTGTGCAATGTGTGAGTATACTGAAGCATCAACTCCAACAGGAATGTAACTGTATGACATCCGAGTGAACCGGTCATTTTTCCAATGACTGGTATAATATGCATTTGGCTCAGGGACATTCTGAAAATTACCAAAAATTCAAATCATAAGTAACACATTTTTGTTTGTGGTATCAATATATTCAAGTTAGCAGAAAATAATTTAACGGTCAATGCCCTTAAATGATGTATAGAAACCAGTATCATAAAATATTTTCACCTCTAGGATGTGTTTCAGCAATGGAGGCACATTTCAAGATATTAATCAAAGTCATCATACTAAGAGAGTGGCACTCATAATATTGAGTTGTCTGGAAAGTTCATGCCATTTTTAAGGGAAATTAAAACACAAAACAAAATTAAATAATTAAATATTTATTTAACTAAATATGAACCATTTTATTGCACAGCCTTTTTCCATTTTTCAGTCACCTTAAAAATACTATCTCCCCAGAAATTCAGTGGTTTCTTGACAAAGAACTCATTGAGGTGTTTTTTTTATGTTATCCAAAGAATTACATTTTTATCATTGAGATTATTTTGCAAGGACCTGAATAAATGAAAATCCGAAGGAGCAATGTTGGATGAATATGGCAGGCAGGGTAACTCATCCCAGCCAAACCGCAGCAATTTTTTGGCTGGTCACCAAAGAAACATAGGTTTGGCATTATCATGATGAAAACCAACACCTTTTCCATTTGCCAATTCTGGGTATTTTTCTTAAATTCATTCAGTTGTGAACAGTACTTTTCAGAATTAATTTACTGATTACTTGACAGAAGCTTATAGTACATGATTCCTTTCCAAGCCTACCAGATGCACAGCCTGACTTTCTTAGGATGAAGACCTGCTTTTGAGGTAGCTAAAGTTGGCTCATGTCATTTACCTCAGTTTTTTTTTTTTGCTGAACATTGTTGTAAACAATCCATTTCTCATCACCTGTAACATTTTGCTTCAAAAAGAGTTCATTTTCATTGCTTTTATACAGCAAATCACAGATGAAATGCAACCCAAAAGGTTCTTTTCACTCAGATCATGTGGGTACCAAAACATTGAAGCAATTTGAGTAATTAAGCTTCACTAAGTGCTCATGAATAGTGAATTTTGATAAATTTAGTGTTTCTGCCATTTCCTGCATTGTGTAATGCAGGTTATTCTCAATTAATGTCTTGATTTGGTTGTCATCAGTGATGGTGGTGGTGGGGGGACTACCTGAGCATTCTTCATCAGTAAGGTTACAATCACTAACTCTAAACTTAGTGAACCACTTCCATACAGTTCTGTCAGCTAAAGCACCTTCACCATATACAGCACATATCATTTTTGTTGCTTGCGAGGCATTCTTGCCTTTATGGTAAAAAAAAAAAAAAAAAAAAAAATGGAGCAGCAAGTGTCTAAAATGTGCCTTATAATCTTCCATTTAGGGTTGCAAAATTAACACAAATTATGTAATTTTAAACTTTCTTTCTCAAGAGGGAATTTGAAGTGTGCTCTAATCAGAAATGTAAGCATATTATATCTATTGATAAATTTGATGTGTTCTAACATGTTGGAACATGAATGACTAAAAATCGGCACAAACTTTCCAGACAACCCAATATTATAACTTAATATTTATAGGTATTCAAGTTAAAATATTTAGTTATATTGCATAATTTATAACAATAATGGTATAAATAATTTTTTGTATATTGTGACTGAAAAGAATTTCAATTTTGAAATTAGATCATTTAAGTAATATCAATATCTGCAGTGTTTTTTTTTAATCTCTGATAATTCTATCAATAATTTAGACTATTTTTACAATGACAACAATGAAGTATAATTTGGTGAATATAATAGTAAGTTACAATTTCCATTCATTGTGATGACAACCAGTATGCAAAAGAACAACATCAGAATGTACATGCAATCATTAGCCAATACATATATATGAATCATGGTAAGTAAACAGAAGCATACTTCTTATCTGTGATTAATATAAATATCCAGAGAAGGAAAATGCCATATCATGGCATGAAAATCTTTTCTTATATTTACTTAAAAATTACTCAACCAAAACAATAATCCAAATGGACTGTAAATTGCTTCATTCTTTAAAGGATAACATTTTAATGGTATTATGCTAACAAAAATGCATTACGATGTGCCATTTTTACTGTAATACAGTAACAAATACAAACCCACAGAAATTAGAATTACAGGATTTAGTTTTTTTTCAATACACCTTTGAGGTGCATGTATGTGTGTATATATGTACACAGACACACAATATACATTTAGGTAGGTAGATTTTCATTTGATATATATTTCATTAAAAACAATAGACAAGGATTGCTTTTTACTCTTTTAATTAACTTTTCTTATTTACATACAAAAAAAAAAAAAAAAAAGAGTATGTCTGGGTCTGGTGGGTCATATTGTTATGAATTTTTATCTTTCAACAAAATTCAAACATGGCAGCGAATGCGGTTCACTTAAATGAAAAAAAAAAATGGGATTTTCTACTTGGTTAGAGACCAATACCAACACAATATATCAAATACAAATATGAGATGTAAAGTTATAATTATTTTAATATATAAAAACATAGAATGAAAGAAGGAAACGACAAACAAAGAATAGGAGAAAGGAAAGAAAATCTAAGAACTATTACAAGAGAAATGTTCAACGGCCATTTATCTGTCATATAATGTTATCAACGATTTTTTTGATTATTATTTTTTTTTCTTTTAAACATGGTTCATAGGAGACAGATCTTGAGATATTTCCTTTCATATGAAGAAGTGTTCTGGTCAATCAATGTGGTTTGTTGGGCTTATCAATCCAAAAGTACTATGCTTTTCATTTGCAGATGATACATAATCCTGTCTTTTGAATTCCTGATAATACCAGAAGTTTTTTTTTCTTTTTTCTGTCTCTGGAATATCAGAACACAATTTTACATGATAGCTAGCCCACGGAAATTTTTTTTTATGTCTTCTCGATACAGCAGCCATAATCTTTCTGATCAGATAGTATAGGGACGCCTCTTACCATTGAACACCACATATAAAATTAAAATTGCCAAACACTTCATATAAAATTGACAATTCAACTGTTGACCGAATTTAAAAGTGGTCAAGGTATGACTCTTTTTGAGATTGATAAACTATTATGAATAATAATGTTTTTGGATAGCAAGAACGATATACTGATAAAACTATCATGAGAAATACTGAAGATTTTATTTCCCAGAAAGCCAAAATTTCTAAAAGAACCAGACAACTATTAGGTTGGTGCAAAAATAATGTTGTTTTCTCACATATGTTACTATGTGAGAAAACGACATTATTTTTTGCACCAACCTAATAGTTAGAACAACAAGCAATTTTACAACCCAACCATATGGTAGATAATTTTGACATTTGATGGATGACCGTCGCTATGGACACTGGCTGTGAAACCAGTCAAGGTATGGAAAAACTTCTTGTGGAGATAAAGGTATTTCTTTGAAGATTGTCTCAGATGAGTAGCAGGCACAGAGGAGACACCAAAGAAGATGGAGGAGTTGCCCATACCCACAGAGGAGTATTAGTGGGGGATGCTAAGAAGGAAGAAGTTTTGGAGTGGATTAATGCCTATGACCGTCACCAAAAAAAAAAAAAAAAAATAAGGGGGGAGACTTCCAATTGCTAGAATTCAGGCAATGGAGAAGACATTCTTTGTGACAGGTACAGAAAATGCTGGATATCTAGCCACCTTACACTCCCACACAAGTTTTGGGCAAGCATCAATAAATATGAATACCTCATTGGCGACAAGACAGAGATTGTCCCAGGAGTTTGTTCCAGTCACCAGACATGAGACAACACATGTAACTATCTGCCAACAAGATCTCTGACATCAGTCTTGTGTCACACTTGACCAAGCCAACAAAACAAACTTTGCCAAAATTACCAAAGTGTCACGTTCAATTAGAAACGTTTTTAACCAATTATTGTACAAAGAACTGGATATAAAAATAGTATAAATATTTTTACATTATTCGGGTGTTATTTTTTTTTCTCCTGTTTTCTTGAGTGCTTTTGCTCTGGTTGGACCAGCCTGATACGAGGATACATTTGATGAGTCGATCTTGGCCTCCTTATGATCAAAATCAAATCACAATGTGGGATAAGGCAGGTCCAGGATTGAAGTGATCACTTCAGTGATCAGCTGCAGTATTGGATGCCTTGAATGACCAGGGAGGGCTAAGGGTAACAAAGACTGTATTTTTGAAAAAATAGAATACAGAATAAAAGATAAATTATTAAATTTTAGGATGGGGATTTATCTTAAATATCAATACTTCAAATGATTGGTTTAATTCAACTTACTTATTTTTAATATAAATAAAGAGGGTCATGTAATATCATCTGAAAAGTTTTGATCAAAAGCTTTCAACCATGCTTCTGGTTATTTTCAAGATTCAAGAATATTATTGAAACAACTTAGCACTGGTCATTATACTTCATAGTGATATCACAGGCAGTTCCAACATTGAAGGAAAGTTTTAGTTTGAGTTTTTTTGATTTTATGATTAGTGCTTCTAAAATTTGGAGTATATTTTTATTTACACTTAATATTATGAATTGAAAAATACTGATTAAATAAGGAACAAATAGGAAAACACTCATAAATTTGATATACTTCACTACTTTTATTGTAGCTTCATCAGGAATATTTTGGGAATGAAGGGAAATGCAGAGTTCAACATAACCAAATTCTATGCTGTTTGTTTTCATTGGTTGGATAGATATCATCACATGTTCATATTTTGTGACATTAGTATGCGTGTGCTTGTGTGTGTATTTCTGAATTCTAGTGGACATTTTTTTGTGTAGGTCTTGCAGTGTCTGTCTGTGTTTATGTCTGAAGATGATAGCAAAAAAAATAGGAAGTTATGTGCATATATCAAATTTTCTAGTTGGTCATAAAGTAACTACCAATTGATTCTGGGCATGTGTTAAATGCAGATAAAATTTATGTTATATTAATTTTGGAATAAATTTATTATTATTAGATAGTTTTTATCTATTGAGAAATTTTTGGTATGTAATGAGAATTGATGTATTTGTGTTGGATCAAATTTTATTATTACTATAGAGGTCATTTTATCGTTTACAATTTTTGTATGTATTGGGAGATTTTTATGTGTGTTAAAGATGGGTGTTTGGCATTTATTTCAGTTGCATGGTGAATATGATGAAATTTTGGAAGTGAATATGTAAATTAGGTTATATCATCTGCAAATGTCAGGATCTTATATTCTTTAATTATAGACTTTATGGATATTGGTGATATGAAAAAGTGCATCAGGCATGTGTTTACAATGTGAAGAACATTAATATTTCTTCGTAACAAGATGGGGTCAATATTTTTCTTTATTAGGTTCACATTTTTTAAATCAAAATTATGACCTAATTTATTAGTGTTGATTTTTTTACTAACCAAATCTTTGAACATCTTGAAGGTAGTGATTATAATTTTAGTGTCAGGGATAGTTAGATTTGGGTAGAATCATAAACTTTGTATAGATAGTACTTACTTTTTTTAATCTTATGGATTTTATATGCTCTTTTGCTTGAATTGAGAATGAAATGATGAGAGTAAAGAAAGAGTCTAAAATTTTTTTTCTATGTATTTTACTTCTTCATTTACATGTTCTGGGCTATATATTCTGAGGGATCAAAGGTATGATTGAGCTCTAAGGTTATGATTAATCATGATTTTATTTTTTGGTCGTGATGGTGATGATGAAAGTGGCAAACAATAACTTCCAACATTGAAAGGGTCAGACTAAGAAATATGTTAATTAAAGCTGGAATCAATGGCTTGAAATTATTAATTAAAATCATAAATTGAAGATTGAAGAGAGCATCAGAATGGCTTGAAATCAAGACTATGAGTTTATAACACTATAAGTAACACTTTTGGATAACCCCAAGGTTCAAACATTTATTAGAATGGAATGTAGCAGACAAGAGTTGGCTGGGAAATTAACTTTTGGGTGACCACAAGAGTCTAACCTTTATCAAAATTGAATGTGCCAGCCAAAAATCAAGGTTAAACCTAAGAATTTTATGATTTTTGCATGGATTCTTTTTTAGGGTTGCACATTTCACAAATAAACCAGAAAAATATTAAGTCTTCTTTCAACTTCACTGAAAAAAAGTATTTTAATCCCAAATTGATTTTTGAGGTCAACAATACAAATTCATTCTTCTTTTTCTAATTTTTCTTTTTTATAGTCAATTCACCCCAAGCAAGGCAATAATGCCACCAATTCTCAAAGAGCTACTGGGAGTAAAAAGGAATGACAAAGACTTTAGAAGGAACTATAAACCCAATCCTAAACTGTAAACATGGAATAAACCTCTACTCCTTTTCAAAAGACCAGGAAGGAATGTGAACCAGACAATAGACAACAAACCTATCTATTTCTCCACATATCAATTTACCAAAATGTAATTGTTTAGCTGCAAAACAATGATACATAAATTAATTCTGTTTCTGCAACCTCAGAGTTGAAATTTGACTTTATCTGCAAGGTCATAAAATATTTTTGTATTCAATATCTCAATTCATTCAGCTAGAAATGAAATGCTATGCACTTTGGTGACCTCCAAGGTCAATCTCACATATGCCACAATTGGCAGTCTTGTGAGTCTTCATGTCAACATAGGAAACTTAATATTTCTCCATTTTACCAGAAATCATTTCATTTAGCTAAAAACAGAATGTTGTGCTCTTTAATGCACTCATATAAACTTTTGAAGTCAACCAGACATAGCTTAGGTTATTATTTGAGATTTTGCTTTTATTAATGCAAAGAAACTTGTTTCCTGAGATTTTCTATTTAATTGCAATGTCTGAACATACAAACACACAAACTTCAACATGGATATACAGTGATGTACTTAGATATACAATAAGGTACCAAAAAGTTCTCAGCCCAACCAAGAAGGGACTCCAAAAAAGAAAAAAATTCTTTTTGGTTAACTTTTCAACACCCTTTTATATGAAAAAAATTAATATAAAAATATGCAAGGTTAATAGTGAATAAATGTAACTGTTTATATTTCTGAGATGAGGTATTATGTACACTATTTACATTATTCGAACTATTGTCCTCATCTTTGTCGCCATATTTATTACATTATGTATGCTCCGGCCTTCTTCAGGTGGTTGGAATGTCGAACTGAACCCTTTATTTCGATCACTGGGGTAGACTGTTCTAGTTCCATGTGCCATATCATAGATATCAGTTATCTCCTGTTAATTCCCCTCTCCAAGTTCTCCACCGCCCTAACCAGGTATTGAACTCACACTCTTTGGGTCCTGTAATTGGATCTAACTAACGCCTTTATTCACTGTGTCATGTGTCCTTGGTGACATCTGTGTATGAATTTCTGGGTATTATAAACCTAATGTCTTCAGCAACCATTTTTTTACCAGTTCTCATATTGCAATTTTGCTGTTATCATTATAAGTTTTTACCAGAGCTCACATTGCAATTTTTGTTGTTATTATCGCTTTTCTCTGGCACTCCTTATTACTGGTTCCCATATTGTATTCATTTCTATACTTGATCATCTCAGGAGATTTTTGTGGCCTAGCATACATGCTGATTGCTTAAGTTTACGAATTTTCCAATGGTGCTCTTTGTCTATGATCTCAACCTGATCCCACAGAGGGCAATGATCTCCCTTTTCTCTTCATATGTGGTCAGCCATGCCTGATTTTTCCACTTCCCCTCATGTTACAGCTCTCTGGTGTTCTTGAAGCCTTACCATAAGGGGGCGGCCTGTCTCTCCTTTATATTTCTTTCCACAGCTGCATGGGATAGCGTACACACAATATAAAGTATTATAAAGAAGTATAAAGTATAAGTAGTACCCTACAACATAACAACTACCCTGGGTACATGGCAGCAGCCCCAAAAAACTGGGATAGGCAGGTACAAGAGGAGGACAACAACACTCAGAAAACAGTCTGCCTGCTTTATGTGAAAGTGTTATCAGAGAAAATACAAATGATCTGCAGTACATATAACATCAGGTCAACCTTCAAAAGTTGGACGACACTTTGCAGATCTCTCTCCCGAGTAAGACCCCCCACAGAACATGACTAAAGTCTGTGTGTATGCTATCCAGTACATACTAGTTGGCAAATCAGAGTGAGTGCCTCTTTGGAGATCACGCTTGATCTGAGACATTCATCCTCAAAGGCATTGCATCCCTCCTTTATAAATTGCCTCCAGGTAATCTTAGATCAGGCACTCAAAATTCTTGGATTTGATATTGAACCTTCTGAGATAGAATACTCATTCTGATGTTCTAAATCTCAAGGAGATTCCTGCCTCCCAGTCCTCAAAGGCATGTTATAAGAACACAGAAAGTAGATTGAAAAAAATGTTGGTGCAAAAATGTCACCTTGCTTTACCACATTGTCCACTACAATCTCATCTGAAAGTGAGTTGCTGAATGTGAGACAAGCCTTCATAACAGTTTGTAGCTTTTTTCACACAGAATCCTTACATTTAAAGATAGAAACCAAGACTATCAATCCATTCCTGAGGCACGGGAGTGCTTTCCCAAACCAGATCAAGTAATTCCACTGGAATGCCATCGAATCCAGCTGCCTTGCTGATGTTGATTTATCTGATAGTAAGCTTTACCTCTTGAAGAGTGGGCACAATGCTTATCTGATGAAGTAACTCATTCTGTAGCAAATTATCACTGTGTTAACAACAGTAGATGGATTAAAGAACGGGTTGATAAAATGTTCAGTCCATTATCTCAATATCCTTAATAGTTGTTTTGCTATCAAGAGGTTTCTGTGAAACAACAGATATGTTAGAACCAAAAACTGGATACAGAAAACTATAAAAGGTCATCGGCTCACACCTGTCAGAAGCACTTTGAACTTCTTTCTAGATGTTACACCACCAATTATTTTTCATCATCTTGAGCTCAGGCTGAAGGATTGTTTTGCATTCTTTAAGAGCTTTTCCCAAAGCTGGATGGTTTCCTGATGAGCTGCTTAACAGAGAAAGATGAAGAGAGTGTATGTATGTGCATATATACACACATATGCACACAGTATATATGAGAATAACAAGCAAGATATATTTTAATCCTAGATGTTTCAACTGACCTGTTCAGGAAAAAGTTTATACAACACTTTCATGCATGCATCAACAATTTCTTTGCTTGTCTTTCCAAACATTTTCTTTAAACCATTGCCAGCAATATATGTCACCAATATATGACTTTCTTTTCCAGATTTCTGAAAGTAAAAAATTAATATAAAATAATAACAAAACTAAACATGAACAACAACTCAGAAAATATTTGAATTAAGTAGAGATTAAAAAACTTTGGAGAAAATCAAATCATATCTGCCAAAAAGTAGGTACTATTAGACTACCAGAAAAAAACCATAATCAAATATCATACTTCTGCAAGAGAAATATCATTATAAAAATAAAATTACTTGCACTATGAAAGAAATTTAACAAGTATTAAAGTGTTGTACAAAGATACATATCAAAGAAGAAAGTTTCTTTAAATGAATATCCCTTTTCATGAAGTGTAATTTTTTATTCAAATACTGTTTATTTTCCCAGATAATCTTTGTTGTAAACAAAATTTATGATTTTTCTCAGATATTTATAACTAAAAATAGTTGTTAAACCTTTTTATCAACTTGCTGAATAGTACTAATGTTGAATGATGTTATTGGGTATGATAACATAATTATTAATTTTGATACTTTATTTCAACTTAATTTATTTACAGAAATAGTAGTCAGGACAGAAATGTCAAGTTTAAGGAGGAATGGTATGACAATCCTGAGTTCAAGAACTGGATAAGACATATGGCAGGTGATGTTCACTGTGTATATTGTAAGATATGCCAAAAATCATTTGATATTAGCAACATGGACTTATCTACTGTTAAAAGCCATGCTAGAGTACTGGAACACAAGGCTAGAGTAGGTCAAGGCAGTGAACCACGAATGACTGATTTCTTCAATCAACTTTCCACCTAGAATTCTTAAGCAGGCAACAATGACAGAGAATCAAGAGAGTAGAGAAGTCCAACCATCAACTTCTGAAAGTGAAGCAGTTTTGGAAGCAGATATCCACTGGATGCTAAAAATGGCCCAGTCTCATTTTTCTTTCAACTCTTGTTTGGATTTGGGCATGTTGTTTGCTCAGATGTTTCCTGACAGTAACATTGACAAAAAATTTGCATGTAATGCAACCGAAGGACATACTTGATTTGTTTTTGCTTGGCATCTTATTTCATAGAGGAACTTATAAAAAGCATCAGACAATCAAATTGCTACGTCATTTCATTTGATGAATGCCTGAATGTGCAAATTGACTTAATTGTGCAATACTGGAGTGAGAGTGAAAAAAAGATAGAGGTAAATTATCTGGACTCTAAGTTTATAGGACATACCCAAGCAGGGTGCTTGTTGAGAGAATGAAGTATTCTCTCTCCACTTGATCCAAACAAGCTCCTACAAATATCTATAGATGGCCTACAAATAAACTGGAAGTTTATGAGATTATTTGAGGAGGACAGAATCAAGGAGGACCCAGATGCTCAAAGGTTATAAACCTTTGGAGCTGTGGTCTACATACAGTTCATGGGAGTTTCCAACAAGAACCGTTTGGCAGATTTTTCATGATACACCAGCTAGGCCGAATGATTTCATTGAAATCACAAAAACCTCAAAATTCCCTCTCAAATTTTGTGCTCACAGGTGGATAGAAGATTTACTAGTGGCAGAGCAGACTATTGCGATATGGCCATCTGTACAGAAATTTATGAACCATTACAAAAATTCTGCAAGCTGGAACCAACATCAATGTCCTATCTTATAGGAAAAAATCCCCTTGGTAATTCCCTTTTTGAAGCTAAGCTACAGTTTTTTATCTATGTAGCAAGGCTACTCAGACCCTTCCTTGAAGGTTTTCAAAAGGATGCCCCCATGGTGCCTTTTTTGGCAAAAGAGCTTAAACCTATCCTGGTTAATTTGCTTTTATGTTTCATGAAGAGAGATGTAATAGAGATCAACAATTGCCCAAAAATCAATGTGCTGAACAAAGAGCTTTATGTACCATTAAAAGAGGTTGACATTGACTTTACCACCAAACATGCTGTTATCAAATCCTCTGAAAATCTTCCTGGCAACCAACTGCTGGGCATACAGTTCAGGAAAGAATGTCTAACCTTCCTCTCTACAACAACAAAGAATCTGCTGGCAAAATGTCCACTGAATTATGCAACAGTAAGACATTTAAGATCTCTCGAGCCTTTGTTTATGATTAATGAACATAGGAGTGCTATATTAAATTTGAAAAGCTCCTTCAACTGCTTCTGAATGCCAAAAGGCATACTGCACAGCAATGTGACCAAATTCTTGCTGAATATAAAATATTAATCACTGAGACATCCCAAGAAATTAAACAAGAGGTTCTAGAGTTTAACTACAGAAGTAGCACCTGTTGAGTAGACACAATTCTAGGAAATTTTTTAAGAGTTAAAGTAGAATACACAAATCTGTGGAAGTTACTAAAAAACTTTTCACATTGTCACATGGGCAAGCAGCAGTTGAAAGAAGATACTCTGTAAACAAGGACATATTGGTAGGAAACCTGAAAGAGAATACACTGAATTCTCTAAGGCTTATACAAGATTCATTGTCGACTGACCCGTTAAAAATAATACCTAAATCCCTAATATGGCATTGCAAATCTTCAAGAATGATGTATGTTAGTTATTTGGAGGAGAAAAAGAAAAAGGAATCTGCAAATGATATTAAAAAGAAAGACCTCAGCTCTGAAATCACAAAAGTGACCACGAAAATGAGAAAAAAAATAATACAGCAAGAGGTAGATGTAATGGCAGAGAAGGCAGAAAAAACAGGACTTTACACTACTTGCAAAATTCAATGCCTACCACAAAAGTATTGCAAAAAAAAAAAAAAAAAAAAAAAAAAAAAAAAAAAAGACCATTCTAGATACCACTTTGTTTGAATTAAAAGAAAGATTACAAAGCTATAAATAGAGTCTACTTATAGTTTTGTAATCTTTAGTAGACTAAGCTCAGCATTCTTGCTAAAGCTTCATGTGTAGCACTTTATTTTCAGTAAATCCAAGTCAAGTTTTTACTCTTTATGTTCCGTTCTTTTTTTTTAATCCTTGGTTATTTATTTGACAAAAGCAAATTTAACTTGAAATCTTGATTTCAGTTCATTTAGGCCAATGTAAATATAGGGATGCTTGTAATATCCGTTAAATCAGGTTGTTTTCAACTGAAACCAAGATACTTCATCAGATACTATTTTTCAACCTAAAAACATTATAAATCATTTATTTACACAAAAAAAGTTGTTTTAACCTTATACCCAGCATTAAATTAAGTTTCAAATAAGTTATTCCCCCTAAAAGTAATGTCTACCATCTTTTGTCTGTTTTTCAAGTTTTGTCCTACAACCTCATTTATTTTTTTACAAAGTACAAGAAAAAAAATGTTATCCATTAAAAATGAAATTAGAAATATGCTGTCAAGAAGAAAAAAAAACACTAGCAAACATCATTAATAATTAAGCAATTTAAAGATAAAAATAAAATTTTTATAATTGTGTTATTAAATTATTTTGGCGAGCTTTTGTCTGTTTTTCAACTTTTGTAGTCCTACCACCCACTCTGTTTTAAGAAATAATTTTAGCAGAAATATCTTCAGTAAATAATCTCTATATTAGAATTCAATAAAATAAATTTGACAACTTGCAGGTCTTGTTTTAAACAAGTAAAAATAGTTTTTATATAGATTTGTTTTTACTTAAATTACATTGTACATTAACACTAGAAGCACTAATTTAAAGTTAAACAAATATTAGACAAATAAATTGAAAAAACAAAAGTACACATTTTGAATAAAACCATTTTTTTTTTGGTACTTAATAACAAAATTTTGAATGAAAATGTTCTATTAAAAGCTTCATACTTGCATTTACAATTCACCTAATATTTTCAGTAAAAATTGATTATTATTCCTCAAACAAGTCATTTTGTAAACTAACAAAAAATCATAAATGAACAATAATTTATATTCATATTCTTCAGGCATGGGTTATGATTACTATAAAAAATTGAAACTGAAATATGAAATCCGAAATTCAAGGGAAATAATCTTTTATATTCATCCTGAAATTTGAAACGCGTTTATATTTAAATGCATTTAAAAAATATCCAATTTTGAATGTAAAATATAGTTATGTTTAAAATAAACCAGATTATATTTGTTAACTGTAACAACATTAATTTTTCTGATTTTATCTATTTAAATTTTCCAGGACAAAATACAAACATTTTCCAAATTTTTTGAGAAAAAACATCCATTTTTCCAGGGTTTCTAGTCCTGGAAAACTTACATTTTGTTTTCCAGGATGTTTGGGAACCCTGCCAGGGTTCACACAGATCTGTGTAAAAAAAAATTCCAGGACTTTTCCAAGACTATGTTAAGAAGTTTCAACAAGGACTGAAACTGGGCCATGCATGCATGCATGCACACACACAAAGTGAATGATCATCAATTTCAAAAACACAAACTTTGTGATATGTCTTTTGATAGATGAAATATTCAAAGAAAAGCTATAGCTGGTTCCAATAATTCATGTCACATAGATCAGTTGAAAGCAGTGAAGAAATACAAGTGTTGAAGGCTAAAACACAAGTGAATGCTGACCTGCTTATGTTAACACAGTTTGTTCAGCATTCTATACAGTTTGGAGATCTATTACACTAGAAAATTTTGAATTACATACTTTAATTCTTACTGCTACACATTTCAGTTATCTAAACTACTCATGGTTTGTGAACGTCACAAAAGTTCTTGCCTGCTGCACATTTCCTGTGAAGTCAAGTATAATGGTTTTAATGAACATATCTACAAATAGCAATTTTCACAAAAGACTTCACAATTTAGTTACTCCTACTACTCATGGCTTTTGTTGCATATTGCACAGAACTCAATGGCGTTAACATTTTTTCAGTTCATCTAGTTTAGCATTCAGCACCTCTTCCAATATCTCTATGGATTTGTGCTTTGCAGATATTTGCATGGCATTAGACTTTGTTATAAATGTGAAGTTTGGAGTCTGCTTAACTTTCTCCACATAGCTGTCAGCTGACTTGAGCAAATCTTGTGTGTAGCTTCCAAGCTTGTTTTTTTGGTCTACAGTTCATCAATTTTCATAAGCATGTATTTCTATTTTTGTCCAGCTTCTTCCTGCTTTTTTCTTCTTAGCCTCAAGGTATTTGTTGTATGCTGTTCTGGTATAGGAAGCACTAAAGAGAAGAGCCTTAGTTATGGGAACATTCCCAACACCTCCAACTGTTGCCAAATAGTCCGTGATAATGTGCGGTGCAACCAGAATCTGGCGTTTCATACTGTCAGTGGAAATTTCCATATTGACTGACAAATCTCTCTCCACTGAGGCCTGTCCATGAGAGAGTACCAGCAATCTGCAAACAACTTTCCACAATTTTTGATATTCTTTGTTGCTAGACAAAGAGTAGAACAAAGATGGTCTTTATGCTTGCTGAAGTTCTTGAAAGCAATATTTCCAGCATTCTCCTCCTTGACCTCTTTGTACTAACTGAGGATGTCATCACAATCAGACTTGCTGACTTGTTTTCTGTCCATCATGTGGGAAAGACATCTTTTTAGACTGTCTTCTGTAGAAAATCTTTTTTTTACAAATGGATCCAGGGTTCAGCCATGCAAGGTGACCGTACAAATGCGTATGGTATCTAAGGGTAGACTTTGCCAGAAGTTTCTCATTGATGGCGATGAACATTGTCTTTGTTGCAATTCTGCATGCAAACAGATCTTTTGTGGGCACATTTCCTTTTTTGGATAAATTTTTCATAGCCCTATCTGCCAGAAATCCACACTCAATTTTTGCAGCATCTTTACGCATGTTTGGATTTGACAAAATTTTTACAAATTCATTCAGTTTGGAAAACATAATTATCATTTTAGTGTGCTCTTCCTTTACAAATCTTCTTAACAGTTTCATGATCATGCTAAAAAGATCATAGCATGATGAAAAAGGGCCTTAAACTTAATGAAAATAATTTTTTACTGTCTAAACGTTTATGTTATTATGACGAGGAAAGATCAAAGTATTTTTTGATTATTTTTTTTAGATTTTTTAATTGTTCCTAGCATGTCCAAAATTTTCATTAAAAATCTTGTTTTTTTAATCAGCAAAATTGACAGGAAATTGATCATGTCAACCATATTTTTCCACTTTATAAACACGAGTGAAATTTTCCGTTTAAAAATCTTTTAAAAATTAATTATACTTTTTTTCAAAATTTATTTTTAAAAAATAAGAAATTATAAAGTTTATTTAAGATATTTTTTAACATTCATTACTTTCTGTGGTGAAAAAATGTAGTTTAAAAATAAGACAAAGCAGGTCTTAACAATTGGTGACGATTGACAAGTGATGATTTTATCACGTATTGACATCTTATGTGAGCTAAAGTTATCATAAGAAAGGACAGAAGTGACATAATTATTCAGTTTTAAGTGAACCAACTTATTTACCTTGTTATTTTTAAGGAAAACTTTCAGCAGTCTAATTTTTTTTTGGTACTTAGTGTTCACTTTTATGTTTACAATGTTTTATAGAAAATATATTACAAAAAAAAATAAAAATAAGACTAGAGAGTGATATAAAATTTCATAAGAAAGGTATCTAGTTATAGGTACCTTTCTTATGAAATTTTACCAGAAGTGTACATAAAATACTATAATTCAAGTCAAATTAACTTTTCCACACGTTTCAGACAAAAAATTCACAAAAATAAAAAAAATGGAAAAGAAATAAAGGCTGTAACAGCAGGGAACAACACTTAGTAATAACAACACATTTTATTGTATTAATGCTGTTTCCGGTCTTCAGTAGATTTGAATTACAGCCTTTTATGGACACAAAAGCCATATGAAATTATATTTTTCATACAGTGGTGGTCTGCTGATTGTAACCAGCTATACAATTTATAATCTGTAAAGATAAATCTACTTAATAATACAATTGACTAAACTGTACATCATTTTTCACTAATTTTAGAATATTTAACAACTTTAATGTAAAAATGATAAAATAATTTAAGAAACAAAAAATAATTGTTTTAAAAATTCATTTTTCATTGAAAAAGTTTTTGCCTTCAAACAATATTATCTATATTCATAAAAACAACTAAAAGCATCTGAAATTAAATATCTTTGTTTTATTGAGTTTTGTATATTACAATTCAGAGCTGATTTTCAGGTAGAGGTAGTCCGATTAAAAAAAAAAAAAAAAAAAAGCCCAAACATGATTTGCTTCCTTATGCTTTTAATTGATATAATCACTAAATCCTACAATTTTGAATTACTAGAGTTTTCATAAAATTAGTTATGGGGGTGGTAAAAAATATTTAAAAAAAAAAAAAAAATTTTGCCATGAGTTTAAAAAAAAAAAAAAAAAATACTAATATATTTATAATTTCAATAGTTTCTGAAAGTTTCATTAAAATCTGACAATTTTTTTTATTTTTGCAAGAATTTCCAAATTAATATGTCATATAAAAAAAAAAAACAACATGCTAAAATTTTCTGTTATTTAGTAGTTCCACTGATGCAATGAAAAACAAGGTTTTTTAATCAAAAGTTACATTGTTCTAGAAAATGTTGTAAAATATTTTTTAAATAATTAAAAAATACTTTGTTCTTTCCTATCAATAATAACAAACATTTTGATGGTAAAATATTGTTTTCACCAAGTTTGGGGTCTTTTTCACCATGCATTTTTTTAAGCGTTCTCATGAAGTATCCTAAGTTTATCACTCTATTTTATCAGAAAAGTTTCAATAGCTGTTGAAACAGACATAAAAATCTAGTTTCACTGAAAATACAATGTCATTCACATTTGACAGCACCAAAGAGAAGGACTTAGTCTGGGAATATTTTTTCTGTTTTCTTTTTTGTTTGTTTTTAAATTTCAAGTCACAAATTTAATGACATCTGTCTAGGAATCAACCACATGTTTATACATTTTCTAGCCATCTATGGAAGAAATACAAAAATGAAGCAACAGATTGAACTTTTAATATAAAGCCAAGCAATAAAAGCCAAATAAGTTTTTATATATTCATCATTTTTTCACACAACAAAAGCTAGAGATAGGTTATTATTAGCCTGCAAACTTTAAAAATAACATTCTTCTTATTTTTTCAAAGGCACATTTCCCCAGTACAGAATTAACTATGAGGTCAAAAACTAATTCTAATCAAGGAAACTAACCACTGTTTGCAATAGTTGCCAAATATTACTGGCAACTAAAAAAAAAAACATTTTTCTTAAAGGAATAAATTCCAGGACTTTTCAAGGATCTTTTGGATTATTGCTGTTTTTCCAGGACTTTTTTAAGCCCTGGTAAAGGGCCCTACCAATTTTCCAGGACTTTTCAAGGTTTCGCCTACCCTGCGAAACCAACTTATCTTAAAAAGAACTATTATTGATGACAACCTGCATACAAAAGAAAAAACAAAACAGTATATACAAGCAATCATTAGCCAATATATATACTATTTACTGAAATTACTGTTAAAATTTATGGCTTAATAAAAGTGTTAAGAGGAAAATTATATTTTTTCCATGTATGATTGAATATGAAGTAATAAATACTAATACTTATTTCCAGAAGAATCTAGGTTGGTAATTTCAATCATGCTATAATAATTCACATCATTATGTACAAAATTGTTTTAACATTAAGAATTCCTTTATGGTGAAAATGCTACGCAACCAACCAACCACACAATGAAGTTGGTTAAGACTCTCTTGACTTGAACTGTTTCAACAAATTCGAATCAATCATCGACATTCAAGCACAAGAAAGAAAAATTTGCTATAAGTTTTATTTTCCTAGAAAGTTTAGGCAGCTCACTTTTGGTCTGTGGAAGCTTTTTTGTGTCATGTGATGTTATTGTTGATGGCCATTTTTTGTAGGTGGCTGGACTATTTTTTATTTGAATTTGAATTGTTTCAGCCAATTTTAATCAACCATTGCCAGCCAAGCACAAGGCAGATGAACTTGTTATAAATTCTGCTTCCATGGAAAGTGTAGGTAGTAGTACCATTTTAATCTGCAAATAAATCCTTCCTGCTGAATGTTGGAATTTCTTTCGACTTTTGGAAATTACATGACATATCCTTATATTTGGATAAAAGAGAAAACATCTAAAAATTATTTACAAATTAAAACCAAGATTATTTCAGCCTACAATTCAGATAGTGGATATGATCTCTTTAAGTCAACTCTTTGAAACCTTCTAAAGTTCAAGAGAGAATATTACTGTTGATTAATTGTGAAATCTGAATCTGAACTATGGTTACAGCTTTATCAATGATACTTATAAAAACATACATCTAAATTAGTCCAAAAATATCTTCAAAAATATAAAAGTTTTACTTTGGCTTTTACAGAGTTCCAAGTTGAATCCAATTGAAAACTTGTAAGATGAATTGAAAGTAATCTAAAACAATTTCAGTTAGTAATGCATAGTGGTTTGTGAACAATCATTTATTTCAACTGATACAAAAAGGAGTTTGTGAATTAGCAAATAAAGGCTCAGTTACAACGTATTTGTGGAGAAGTATCTCAAGTAGTTGAAAAGAGATATTTTTTTTACAATTTGTTCATACAGTCAGAAAAACTGCAGTTGCATTTTAGATATGCACATGAAGATATTTGACCACTGCAATCAATATTTAATGAAACTAGAACAGTCATTTCTTTTATAAGAAATCACAATAATTGATAAAATATTTTTATAAAGGACTCATGATCAGAAAATAAAATTGAGAAGAAACTTCATAAAGCCTTTATTTGGATCATTAAAATTCATTCATTTCATTTCACAGATTTCCCACATATTCTGCTTATAATTAATAAACAAAAAACAGTTAAAAGGTAAAAAAATATAATTTACTTACATGGACTCTAGAGAGATCATAGAATACACTAAACAGACCTCGGCTACTTTCATCTGAAGCAATATGACCAAAGACATCAACATCTTTTACTTTTTCTTTCCAGAAATTTCTTTTGAATTGCAAGACAACCTAAAAATATTTTTTAAAAATGAAATAAAATAAAGCTACTGAAAAATACCTTTTATCTTTTAAGACATTTACATTAAGTTTAGTAACAATAAGTGATGAAAATATCTTTATTTGTCTATATTTCTGAGATGAGGTATTGTAATTATTTACATTATTTACATTGTTCGGACTGTTGTCCTCATCTTTATTGCCATATTTACAATGTTTTGTCTCTTGTACGCTCTGGCCTTCTTCATGTGATTGGAATTTCGAATTGAACCCTTTATTTTGTCCACTGGAGTAGCCTCTTCTGGATGTCTCAATTATCTCCCTTTAACTCAACTCTGTGTTTTTGTCCACCACTAGCATAGACAGGTATTGAACTCACAACTCTTTGGGTCAATTCCCACCACCCACAGAAGGGATCATCCACTGCTTACAACATTGAGCAAAAGTGATGTGGCGACCCAGAGACATATGATCAAGAAATGGTTAGTATAAGCAGTACCCTACAATGTAATAACTACCCTGGGTATATGGCAAACTGGAATAGAAGGTTACAAGAGGATAACAGCACTCAGAAAACAGCTTCAGTCTGCCTACCCTATGTGAAGGGATTATTAGAGAAAATAATAAAGATCTGTGGTCCATAACATCAGGACAACCTTCAAAAGTGGTTTGACACTTCACAGACACCTCTTCTGAAAGTAAGAAAGCCCCTCCATAGAGGAGAACATGACTAAGGACTATATGTACGTCATCCCATGCAGCTGTGGTAAGAAATATAAAGAAGAAGCAAGGTAAGACTACAAGAACATCATAAAGGGGAAATAGAAAAATCAGGTGGAGGGAAAAGTGAGATCACTGCCTCCTGTGGGATGAGGTTGAAATAATAGACAGAGGACATCACTGAAAAATACGAAAACTTAAGGAATCAGCACATATGCTAGGCCACAAAAATTTCCTAAGCTGCTCACGCATAGACATGAATACAATATGGGAACCAGTAATACAGTGTGCTATTGAAAAGCAATAACAACAAAATTGCAATATGAGCTCTAGTAAAAAAACGTTACTGAGACATCAAGTTTATAAGTCCCAATATCCCATCATACACTGATGTTCTTAAGGGCACATGGCCCAGTGGATGGTTGGATCCAATGACTTGACTCAAAGAGTTGTGAGTTCACCTGATTATGGCAGTTGAGTTAAAGGAAGATAACTGATACATCCGGAAGAGGCATGGCACATGAAACTAGAACCATCTAAATGTCATGAATATGGCAATAAAGGACAACAGTCTGAACAATGTAAATAATGTAAATAAATCTCTTTGCTAGCATCATTTCTCAGAAAGATCTCTTAAAGTCACAATAATAAGCTTAGCAACAATTTACTTTGGTTTTAATGACATATAAATAAAATATATTTCTTTGCTTCTGCCTCTCTTTGGAATATGAAAGTTGATTTGAAACAAAATCGTATCAATAATTATTTAAATTAATTAAAAAATATAATAATTCTTGTTTCAAATTATAATGATTTAATTTAAGGGAAGCAATTATGAGATACATAAGTTTTGAGTAAACATGTTCATTGTGAAAGACAAATATAGAGCAGACTAAATATTAGATTATATTATTAGATATATATGGACTAAATAAAGATACAAAGTGTAGATATTAGTTTTTAAATTATGAACAAACCATTTCTACAACTCCAGCCCCTAAAGATTTAATGGCTTTTGTTTTCTCAGTAGGAAGAGGAGGTACAAATTCAATAACATCATTCTGTAGCACAGCAAGGGGTACAGTAACGAGTACCTGTAATAATATCATAATATATTGTTATTGGTTATATATGAAAATCATAAAAATTCATGAAAAAATAAATGCAAAATACCATTTGTAGAATGACAAATAAAAATGTTAGATTAATTATGAGATATATTAACCTAAAAATAATGATGAAATAATATATAATAATTTATATAAATATCAATATAACTAAAAAAAAAAAAAACCCTTGTAAATTCATTGAGGAAAAAAATGATAAAAAATAAACAATTTCTAAATGTTCAAGGTCATCTAAAAACTTTCATGAAAATGTGAATCCAGTACATAAGTGAAGAAATAAGCCATGAAAACTCAATCATAATATACAAGAGTAACAAATTATAATTACATGAACACTGATAAATTTTCTTCTTAAATCCTGTTCAAAATGTGGATTACCTGATAATTTATAATTATAACATGTCTCTGTGATACTATTTAAAAATATAAATCTCAGAACATTAGTCAGCAATTATTATCTCAAAATAATAATAGGTATTTTCCTCATTTAAGAAAAATATTTCAAGCAAGTCTCTAATGACCAGAAACTAACCTTATCGGCTTTGAAAACACCACCAGATGAAGCATGAACTATAACACCCATTCCACTGTAATCAATCTTCACAACCTAAATAAAACAATGTTTTTATAAAAAAAATATCTAAAAAATACACACAGCTTACAATACTTAAAAAAAGTATTGTTTATAATCCTTTTAAACTTTGTGTGTACAAAAACTGGATACACAAATAACCATATTATGTAATACAGAGTGCAATGTGTAAGTTGTCACCATTTTATATTTTTAATTTTGCACATACATAATTGTTTTGGATTTTGTCAACTGCATAGAGTAGTATTGTCAGTTGGGCACTGTGAGAAAAAAAAGCACTGTGATATGATTCACCCCACCAGAAATTTGGAAACAGCATGCTGTACTGCTTGACATTTGCACCAGAAGCTCCAATACGAACATTTCAGAGTGTTTGGGTGTCAATCTAAGTAAAGTGATAAGGGTTAAAAAAGAGTTGGATGGGTCTAATGGTGATTACAAAGGTATGTCAGCTTGGAAAACTCACTTGTTCTGATAAGAAAAGGACTCATAAATTTGTTGGTGAGGGCCTCAGACTCAACACTCAGACTTACATCAAGTGCCTTGAGGAGGTAGTACTGCCCTGGGTCAAGAGGATTGTTGTTGGAAGACCTTATGTGTGACAACAGGACTCTCCATCATGTCACACAAGCAGGAGAACCCAGTCATGGCTGTCAGACAATTTCTGCAACTACATCACCTCTTACATCTGGCCATCTAACTTCCCAGACTGCAACCCCCTTGATTATTACATGTAGGATGCAGTTGAAAGAGAGGCCAACAAAACTCCTTGTAATACCAAAGAGTAGCTGAAGGCAAAGACTAAGTCAGCATTGACCAACTTAAACAAGGAGACCATCCAGATGAGACCATCCAGATTCTGAAATCATCTGGAGGCCGTGATTGAAGCTAATGTCGATTTTATTGAATAAATTTACTCTTTAGTTTTTCAAAATATTTTTGTGTAATTTTTGTAAATATATCTGTTAAAATGAGATAGCAGTGTTATTTTCATTTTTGTGTAATCTAGAAGACAATTTATTCATCGCATCCGTTATATATCAAGATAGTACTTAGATTATAAAAATATGAAAACATACATTTTATGACATTGATATTTTTTCTTTTATTAAAGAAAGATTGTTTAAAAGTTTAAAATGAAAGCAAGTGTCTATTTTTTGTAAGAAAAATATTTTTCAAAAATAACCTATAGCAAATTGACATAACCCAGCAGATATAAGATATTGTAAAAAATTTAAAATCTAACTAAACCTGATACTTAGGAGTCAATAATTTCAGCAAGTTTACAGAAAAGATACAAAAAATTTCTAAAGAATTTAGTGGACACACATCTTTTTAAACATCTTTAAGAATCATCAACAATGAGCAAAGATAAAGAGAAAAATAAGAACTGTGTACTAACCTCAACATTATATTGAATGTCTAAATCTTCTGAAAGAAGATTAAGCAACTGGGAAGCTCCCTGAGATAAAAGGATGCTGGAGTTTCCAAGTTGTGGAAATGCTTCATGCTGGTCCCAATGCATAGCAGATAGTTCTTCAACTGAACATCCACTCACCAATTCCATATGTCCAAGATAATATTGCAAGATTTTTTCTTCTTCCTAATAAGATAGAATCAACAACTATGGTGAGAACATATGAGTAATTTAAATGAAAGGAATCACTGTGACAAATATAAATAAGGCAAAAAATTATATAAATACAATTATATAATTTTGAATGAATGATACTTTAACTTCTGCACAACAGTGAAGTATCCAATATGTTAAATTATTGTAAAATTCTAACAAGACAAATGTCGACTAGTAAGTTCTGCACTTAGTTCAAGAGTTACTTCAACAAGGCAGAAACATTCAACTTTTAAAAATATTTTTAGACTCTTGGTTGATATTACTTATTTTCTTGGACCAATAATATTCTGACCTACATCTTCAAGATGTGTTCATTTTGAATACAAATTCAACATTCTTTGTTAGCAAAGAAAATAGTCAAAATATTTCAATTAAAACAATAATAAAAACACAAGTTGACACTAATTTGATAAAACTATTCATAATTCTAAAAGTGACATACTTATTTTAAAATATAACTTTTAAATCAAAATTTATTCTGTGGAGAATTCATTTTGCTGATAACATACAATTCTCAAATTTCAGACAAATGGACAAAAACAGCTGTTTCAAACAGATCACTTAAAGCATAATTAGCCACTGATTGAAGTGAACTGTATAAAGTAGCTTATGAACTGCTTTAACTATCTTTTTAAATAAACTGTAATTTTTTTTTAATGTAGGATAAGTAAAATTTAGTTGTCTATTAAAATTGAAAAATAGTTAAGATGACATGTATAACAAGTTTGGGCAGCTCAGTGGAATATTAGTTAACAAGCTATTTTGATTAACCATTAAAAATGAGTAGTGAATTCAACCATCACAGGGTGCCCCATATCTGTGATATTGTACCAAAACTAAGCTTGGTAAATAACAGGATGTAATCATCAGCAAGCTGGACTTGTAGTAGTGTGTTCAATCTTCACTGAGTTCTCTATACTTGTGTCAAATTGAGCTACACTAAGTAAGTAACAACTTAGATAACAATTACTGAAATATTAAAATTTGAATAATATCAGATCACTTCACTACTGCTAAATATAAAGCTTTTTTTCATTTGATCTTTAGATAAACATGTCACTTGGATAATAATAAATACAGAATATTTCTTTCAAAACAAATATTGATAAGAAAAGTTTAAATAATTATAAGAAAACAATATATCTAAACTTGATAATTACGGATTCATCACTTATTAAATTACAAAATTCTGAAATTAATTACACAATATTAAAACATTAATATTCACTTAAATGCAGGATTTAGCAACCTATTCTCAATGTCAAATCACTTTCTATTCATAAAATTTATAATTATTTACAAATTATTATTATTATTAAAGTATTATCACTGGTGTGTCATTATTATTGATGAAGTCCTTTATATTCTTGATGCAAAACAAATAAAGGAAAATGAATCTATAATTTACAGTCACTTGAAGTTATCTCCTTTGGACAAACTTTTCTTTCTTTTCTTTTTTACTAATTTATACTTACTTAAAAATTACTTATGAACCAGAGGCCCATATGAACTGGTAATTGCTTTATTCTCTAATTTAAAACATTTAAATAGTATTGCTCCGTGATGTGCCATTTTTGCTGTGTTACAGTAAAAAACACGCAAATATACAGAAATTGGATTATTATAATAGTAATTAATAATTATAGAAGATATTAGATATAGTTAATGATTAAAAGAGAAATGTGACAAAAATGTCATATAGCTTTTGAGAAGTGCTATTAACATTTTAAATTTTGTTCACATAAGTGAACAACTACTTTATACCCTTGATTCTACTACCATAATGTTTTGGCCAATCCATTTTTCACAACTTCAGATATATAATTTTTGTGTAGGTTTTCTTTGCCTAACAAAGGTGTTGATGAATTCCCTCAAGGAATCACCTGACAGTAATAATTTTATCTGTAACATTTCTGAAATAATTTTATCTGTTAGTATATTTGTGACAATATTTAACATAGTGTACGGACAGAAAGAGAATTATTTTCCCAGGATATGGGAACAGATGTATGAATTTTGTTGAAGTTGTCTGCTGAAAGGTGTCAATGGGAAATTTGGGCTGACAAAATTTCCCTGAGAAAGAAAAATTAAAAAACAGAAAATGACGTCAGAAAGGCTGACGTCATATAATGGCTTCTCCCAAAGGAGGAGGGGAATCTTCCAAAATTGGAAATGTGAAATAAAAAACGAAAGAAAACGACTGGTTGAATTTTGGGAGATTTGCATAAAACACACCTATTCACCCGCACCAAACCAGTTGAAAGGGACACCCATAAATACAAGTGCCCACATGGGCCAAAGTTAGTTGGGGTCAGCCAGTTGCAGTAGCCACTGCAGTCGCAGTGAGGTTGCGACCAGGAGTTAAGAGATTTCTGATATAATACTGCTTGCCAACCTAATGAAAATAATAATAATTATCTACTGAAGAAAAACTCCAACAAAATCCTTGTACCGTCCGTGAAAGTACAATCAATAGTACTTGAAGTTAAATCCAGTTGTCGCTGAAGAAAGACTCCGACGAAATCCTTGTGTTGTCCGTGAAAGTACAAATCCCAGTACTTGAAGTTAAATCCAGTTGTCAAGTCTGGCCACTCTTTAAAGAAGTTACGCAAAATTTTCGTTCAGTCGCCAAATATTTTGATTTAAACATTATATCGTGACTTATTCAGGCGTCGTCCATTTTATTTTTCAATTTTGTGTGCTAGTGTTCAACTCCTTGTTTTAGCGTGGTTGAGATACCCCAGTGGAAATTCGACTTGATTCTCTTAAGATTAAAATCACAATGTGGGTAAGAGAGGTCACGGTTGAAGAGGTCAACTTAGAGACCAGCTGCTGTGTCAAGTGCCATCAACAACCGACGAGTTGGCTGACAGCTTGTTCTCTGATACCAGGATTGATTCTGACCAAGTGAGCAGACCAGGATTGACCCTGAGTACCACCATACCTGGTGAACAAAGCAGACCGGGATAGACCCTGAACAACGTCACATTTGGAAGCTGTGGTCCTGAACACCATCATATATTAAATGACCATTTTTCTGTCATTATTTTCTTAAAAACTTATATTTTTCTCTTACAAATATACATCTAATGAATAACTAGATCAGTTGAAAGTTTATAGTAACAACATCAAGAATATAAAGGAGTTTAACTGTTTGAACAAAATTTGGAATTTCATATCATTATTGGGTATTCAAGATGCTGAGTCATTTAATCTGTATGTAGTTCGGCTGTTAGGCATCTTGCAACAGAGTCAAGTTCAATTCCAGACTGACATTCATTGGAGCATAGATATAAGATCTAAGTAGGTTTTGCTAATGTGGTTGTCTTTGGAAAAAATTCATGTGTGAAACAAAGTAAAATGGATTAACATGGAAAAGGTTTAAAGAAAACATGGAATGATTTTCTAAAGGAAACAAACATTGATTTTTTGGATACCTCTGACACTGGACACTATGTGAATGAAAAGAAAACCATGTTTGAGCTATGTTCTAATTTTATGAACTAAAAGTTTTTTTGTTTTTTTTTTACAAGATTTTTTATGCATGTTCTTTCCACCTTGTAATATAAACTTATTCAAAAATTTTGTTTTCCATCTATTTTGTACTTGAGTTCATTGATTATATATATTTTAATTGATAATTTTCTGTTTCAGCATGATTTATGCTTCAATGTCTTAACTACAATCAATAATATGAAAAATGATACACTGTCCTGGCATTGAATTCATATGGATAATAGGCTAGATCTTTAATTAAAAAGTATCAAAAGTAAATTTAAAATACTTACAAAAATTGTACTCTTAATTCTAAATATTTGAAATAAAAATTTGTAATAAACAAACTTTCCTTTACATTGATTGAGAAAGTAATTTAATATGACTGCCAATAAAATTAAACATATTCTAATTTGAATAACTTTTATTACAAAAAGCTTTTAAATTAAATTTGTAAATATTACATTACAATTTGTTAGAATTTGTGGTTGTACCTGCTTAAAATGTTATTCTGGACCAGGATTAAATGACCTGGCTATAGTTTACATTACAAAAAATTTGCAGTCATTTTGTGTGTGTGTGTGATGAAATAATAGCATTACTTAGATAAATAATCTCATATGATCAAAATTCATGATCATAAAATAAATGAAAGAAAATATGCTCGTTAGAGCAAAGTAACTCACTGGGGAGAATTCTAACTGAGACTGTTCAAGGAACTGGGCATGAGCTTCTTTAAATTTGGCTATAATAAAAACAAAAAACAAATCAAAAAAATTTAAATTGAAAAAATGTAACATAAAAGAAGAAGATAATTGTTTTAATTCAATTAAAGTAACTTACATAATAATCCTGTGTCTTTAGATAACACTTTATCTTTGCGCCACTCTGCTACAACATCAAGAAGAGCATTGAAATGGAAATTGAGCCGCCGACAAGAAGATGGCAGTGCCAACTGACCATTTTCAAAGATCAATTCATATTTATCCCTAATCACTTTCATTTCAATATCTGCCTGTCAATAAGAAAAAAAAATCCTACATAAAATCATTCCATTAAGCTCATTTGTATCCTTATTAATAAGTTTCTAAATACAAATTACAGATTACATTTTCTAACAAGGAAAACATATTTAGTTGTCTTATTGTGAGCAATAGAATCTCTATATCTACAATTCTCACAATGTATGTGTGTGTGATCAGATGTTGTTTATGCATTTCTAAAGTTTTCAACCGATTTCAATGAAATTTTTTTTGTTTGATAGATAATTCCTCAGAGTGGGTTTTGAGTACAAATTGTTGGCAACAATGGCTGTCCATTATAACTATCAACAACATTTTACTATTTACTATCTATTCTTAACTATATATCTTTCATAAAAACTTTAATAAAATAGTTTAAATTATTGCAATAAAATTATTTATTATTATACAGTTCTCTTTTCACACACACACACACACAATTTAGGGATGTGTCTCAGTTGCATCCAATTTTTGTTACTAATATTGATTTTTGGGTGGGCTGACTTTGAAATTAAACTGCTCCAAATGAATGGCAAAAATTCCCAGTAATGAAAGACCTGGTCAAAGACAGATTATACTGCTAGTAGGAAATATTTATGTAGATAATGGAATTATATCATAAAATAAATTTAGTAGTGGTATATAACCAACTGATTGATTTGTTTTTTTTACAGCATATCAACTCTTTGTGGGTTATGTAAAGCTGAAACATTTTGGATTGTAAAAATAATTCTTTTTTTGTGAGTGAATATTGCATTAGCAATTCTTTTGAGAGTAACAATTATTTTTCTAGATGCACATCCTACTATTTAACTCATAACTGGGTGAGAAGATGGATTCAAACGTTTTTCAAGCGTATTTGTGCATAAGTGAATGTAATGAACCCAACAGGAATTTTAAATGGTATATAAACAAATACACGTTCAATTTTGGTCTGTGTTTGTCGTCATTTTACTTGATTACATTATTTTTCATATTATCATTGGGTATATCACATGAACAGATTTACTCTCTTTTTGAGTTTTTGGTATTTAATAAGCTTAGTTTAGAACAAAACAATGCCAAATGAGAAAGGACTGCCTGCCTTGAAAATCAGCATTCAAAGTCTTGTTCAAACACCAACTAGTGATGCCAGTGAAGAATATACAACTATATCAACCATGAGGTAGGACATATGAGAAGTAGTAAAGTTTTTGACAGCAATTCCAACTCATGTTATTATGCCTGGCTAAAGAATCTATAACAGTAAAAGGTTAATAAATATATAAGATGCTTTTAAAAAATAATAAAATGATTCTGTAGTTCCTCACCTGCATACACATTAAACAAATGGGATTATTAACACAGCCATTGATAATCTGAGCACCATAGCCTTCACTGATTCCACCATTACTATTCTCATCTCCTACACGACCACCTAACCAATTCTGTGCCTCAAGTACAGTTACCTATAACAAACAAAAAAGATCAACAATTAGTACAACTGACCTTAAAATTTATGTAATTTTTTGTAAGTAATACTTGATTGAGAAAATTAAAATACACAAGTCCTACCATTTTTAATTAACACTTTCAAATTATAATTTAAATAAGTTGCAAAACATACAACTGCTTACTAATATTTATTGATAAATATTTAATTATCATAAAAATATATTTTCTCCTTTTAGTAGCAATCTTAGATTTTCATATTGAAAATAACTGAAAAAAATAAAATTTAAAATTTTTAACCACTGAAAATAATGTCAGCCCTAACAACTATTTCTGCAAAACTTATTTTTAATCTGTGGCTATTGAAAATATCAAGCATTATAAACTTTTTAATAGTAGGTAACATTCAGTAAGTAACTCATTCAAGGTGCCTAAATGTGTAAAGTACAAATCAATTATGTATAACCTTAGTTTCTCAAACTAACTTTGTAAAATAAAAAGGAAAGATTCTTATTAAAACAATATCATACTAAAATGATAAACCTTAGCTTAGAATTGTTTTTTTAAAATAAGATACATTCGTTTTTTTTATAACACTTTAATACTCAGTCCCAAAACAGGGATGATGGACATTAATAGGTTATAAGTAGAATGCTATAATTAATACCAGATTTGTTTTTTATAAACATATAATACAAGATTTTTATAAATACATACATTTATACATATTTATAAATAAATAATACAGGATTTTTTTTTAGACATTTATAATACCAGATTTTTATTTTTATAATACCAGACTTTACACACTTAGGTGATCATGTATCTTTCAATACATGACTGACGAGGCAGATGTTTTCCCACAGTAAGTTGTCTGACCTGCTATTTAGCCATAGCTGGACGGAGAAGAAGAGGATTCATACCTTTCCCAAGGGTATTAGCACTAAAGTGAATGTAATGGATTCAACTGGAATTCAAACTCAGCAGGGAGGCATGGTGGAGTAATGGATAGTGACTTGGATTGAGGAATCGGAGAGCTAATTTTGAATCCCAGTCAAATCCATTACATTCACTTACATGCTAATACTCTTGGGAAAGGTATGAATCCTCTTCTCCCTCCAGCTGTGGGTAAATAGCAAGACAGATCAGGTTCTATAGCCTTGCATGGCAACTGGTCTACCGCTGAAAGAAATGGCAACCTACTGCAGGAAAAATCTGCCTCATCAGTCATGAATCAAAAGATACATGATCGCATAAGTGTATATCTGTGACAGAGAGAGTCTGGGAAACACACACACACGTATATTTTTTGTTTTTGTTTTTTAGTGAAATTGGAGTAGATTTGAATAGCGAAATTAAATCAGAGCATTTTGTTTACTGATGTCGAAATCTGATCTAGGGCAGAAGTTGTACCCATTGAATCTGGGTCATCAGGAGACAATAGAAATGGTCAAAATAATTTTTATTGATTAAAAATTGAAATAGAGCTGAGTAAGCTAGAAGGAACTTTGGAATTCACATGATTATTGGTTGAAGTAGCCAAAACCCTGTGATAACCGCGTGCAAAGTAGTAGGGCTGAGGGTCAGTTATAACCAGCCGGGTTTATCTATATAAAAACATAGTTATGCTGAAAAAGTCAGAATTGAGAAAATTCTTGAAGAGAGAATTGGCCCAGGTGAGCGTTGGAAGGAGGAACACCACTATAACTTTAAGCCCCGCACAGAAATCTTTATCCCTCCATCACAAGAGTTATATATCGTTCTGAGACGATTTAGCAACAAGATAATCACATACACACTCTCTGTCTAGAATCTAGTGTACGAGTTGTTTTTTCTTACTTTTCTTTTCTGTAACCCATTTCTCTTCTCTACTATTCTTTTCTGCTATATAAAAGACATTACTAATTCAACCATTGAACTGATATTTGTCCTGCTTTCTGCAGATATTAATTTTTTTTGCTGCATTCTAAATTTCTTAGCGCAGACTCCCCAGCCGTGTCTACATCTTCAGTTGACCATGAATGAACGGACATCACTTCTGCCTTCTGGATCAAACAAATCACAACGTTGGCAGGAAGCAGGATTAAACCAGCGGACTGGTCGAATGATCTACAGATGCTCAGGGGACCTATGGCCACTCCCTTAAGTTTGGTTAGGACCGAGTAGACACCTCAACAGCCGGCGGTTGAGGGGCTGGGGCAAAAGTGTTAGATATCACGTATGGCACATAACTGACTGATAAACTAAAATTAAAATAATGACAATAAATTTAAATACTTCTGCAAGCCAAATTTTTTCAACAGCCAGTCAATTAAAATAATGTTTATTGAGCAAGATACAAACCTTTACACCAAAGTTAGTCAACTGTCTAGCAGCAGCAAGTCCTGAAATACCAGCTCCAATTATTAATACTGAGTCCTGCAAAAGAATAATTTAATGTTTAAGATCTATAATATGAAAGTGTTAACAAAATAAGAAGTAATCAACTAAAATTACAACCTAAGGTTAAGAACATTAGCTCCACAATTCACTATTTCAATTGTTTTAGTTTTAATTTTTGTGATGCAAAACCTATTGTCAAATTTGCTTAGGTTTCAGTCCTTATAAAGTATTTATTCAGTAAAACATGCATTTCAGTTATAAAATGAAAACAAGTTAAAGGTTTTGAACAGATTACTCTTTCAATTTTGATGATAATGAAAAACTCATTCAGTATATATATATATATATATATATATATATATATATAGTGCACAGTGAGTGCTGATGATAATAAAATGGTGATCAATGCAAAATAACAGGGCTAAAATTTATACTAAGGATAAATATACATTTGTTCCTCACTGATTGATGCAACTCTGAGATTCATGTCCTTAGGTAGCATTCATAAGGAATAAATTTGCAGAGTTGCATCAAGCAGTGAGCAACAAATGTATATTCATTCTTTATATATATGACAGAGAGCAGTTTAAGATAAAAAATTGTGATAACACTTTTCTAGAAAAACACTAAAAGAAATTATTTACTAATCATCTGGAAATTATCAATCATTTTTAAGTAGCCATCAAACAATGTCTAAAAGTTATTAATAAATGACTGAGTTAAGGACATGAACCTATCACAAAATATTACTAATATCAGAAAACTTACAATATATAGAGATTAAATATTGACAAAAAAAAAAAAAGCTGTTATTATTTTAAAAAATTATTTTTTTAGCACAAGGCTACATGTGGCACCCAGAGTGGATCAAACTACTAATAATCTACAAATCCAGCTTGCAAGTCATTATACCATGAGGTGCCCACTTAGTTTTTGATAAAAGGCCACAAGTATGAGACACCCAGTGAGGATTGAACTCACTATTCAATAATAATGTTTAATCGGACAAGCTTGCTTACCATTCCCCCATGCTGAAGCTCCATGAAAAAGAATAACAGTTGACTAAGTGCCAAAGATAAGCAAGCTCTCTCCAGAACAGGGTAATGTATGATAACTTTGTGTTCATTTCAACATATAAATAATAACATATGCCAATAAAGATAAATTTACAATAATTCTTAGAAAGCACATTAAATATGAATGACTATTTGTCAAGAAGCACCAAATGAAGGAAATATCTCAATGTCAAAAAAGCTATAAAATGGATGCATTAAAATCAAATCCATTAAACTAGCAAAAGGAAATATTTCTGGTGATTGATCCACAGACAGTATTTTGGAATAAGTAGTGAGGCACAAAAATACAAGAAAGTAAATAAAAATGGAGTGTTAAATGATGTTACTTACATCTTCATGGTCAATGTTTGGAAGCAATAAGTCTGAAGGTGGATCTCGCAAAAGCCCAATATTGATGTATCCTTTCCGTGTGAGATAATAGATAATAGGCTGCAGTTCCTGTGCACACTTAATCCTTGTTACACCTCTGTAGATAAGATAACAGGCACACCGCTGCCATGTTAACCATTCCTAGCATACAAATCAAACAAAAAGATACCTCTCAGTATCTTATAATTTAACACTAATCTTTTATGACTTTTAAAGAAAGGTTAATTTTGCTAAGCAGACATGTACTTCAAAATACAGGGTGCAGCAAAAGTAATACCCTTTTTTTATTTATTAACTTTTATTGTACAAAAATAAATTACAGTAGTTTAAGAAAATTTATAAGTATTGTCATATCAAAACAACATTTGTTAACAAACTATTTAATATGTACAAAATGCTCTCCTTCATGTTCAATACAACACTGGACCTTATCAGCAACACTTCTGTAAACCATGACATTTTTAAATTAATTTCAGAAAGTTTATCGGAAATTGCTTGTTTTAATTCAGAAATTGTTTTTGGTTTGAGCCTGTAAAAAAATTCTTTCAGTACACCACACAAGAAAGCCTGATGGCATTAGGTCTGGTGATCGTGATGGCCACTCAATTGTTCCACATCGTCCTATCCACTTCAGTTAAAAAGTGGAGGGAGTACTTTTTGCTGCACCTTATATACAGACACACACACATACAACACAACCCATTAAAAGTTAATAATTTATATCTAAAAACAGAAACTTTCAGTCAACTGGCCCCAATCAGACTTAGAAAAGAGCTTTGAAAATAATTAATTAACACAAAAATTCACACATAGGTCAATATATGCATTTTTAAAGCAAAACTCCAATTGTATTTTAAAATATCATCAGTGATACTGGAGAACTCACAAAATGCGCAGTAAAAACTCATTTTTTTTTAATAAAACAGCACTCACACATCATAAAATAATACAAACTTTAATACAGAGATTGAGAATGACCATATACTAAATTTTAACTTTATAAATTATTACAGCAAACATTTAAATATGGATATGAAGAGAAAAAGCACAAAAATTTATGCATTTCATATCATTTAAAAGAAATTAAAAAACAATTATCAGAAAACCTGCAATTTTTTTGAAGCCACTGTATTTATTTTTCAATTTTAAAATAAATTTAAGTTAATATTACCATCCATTTGCAACATGTTCATTTTTTTTTATCCAAAGTCATGTTTAATAATATTATAAGCTTTCTTTGGTTGCTAGTTTGAACTGAATTTAAAATATGTTCATTATCTGTTGAAACAACTGGCTATAAGAGAAGTTCAATTCATACATTATAATCTTATTTACAATAAGTAAATACATTAATAAGTCTATAGGCTAATGATCAAACATTTCTTTTACACAATAAATAATTATTTTTCAACATAGTTTTAAATACACTTCAACCACACTTCTCCCTTAATGACAAAAAAATGAATGTTATAAAGTAATGATCTCAACTCAAAATTCAGCTTATGTCTGAT
>OZ010583.1:73376995-73456995 GCA_963932145.1 Acanthosepion lycidas | reverse complement strand
AAAGGCTATCAAAATCAAAAGCCCAGGAAAACAAAACGTCTTTCATCAGGGCAATTGCTCCAGCACACAAGTACTTGGTTCCAATGGCTGGGCTGTTGTGCAGGACTGTGACTGAACTGGTTGATCTTATTCTCCAGATTTGTCGCCATATGATTATCACCTGTCAACCAACATGAAAAAATACTTGGCTGGGAACAAACTGTTGATGAATTTTGACCAACAGGATAAAAGTTTCTTCACCAATGGGATCCAAGCACTGCAACACTGATGAAAATGTATGGACCTCAAGGAGGACTACGTTGATAAATGAACGTCATTTGGTCACATTCCATGAAAGTATTTTGTATCAGTGCATGAACTTTTCAGCCGATCATCATACAAATTGGAGTCATACACCATGATCATTGAAGAAATATTCCAAAATGGTTATTAGGTTTATTGTAAAAGGTCTCTTGTTGAAAGAAATTATATTAGTACAAATTACACTTTTAAATCATACTATATTTTCTAAAAGGTAAAGAAAATTTATATGAATGTAAACACGGTCATAACTTACAGAATCAAATTTAAATATTTAATTAAATATTTTCACTAAGTTTGACATTCAATATCTATCCAAGCTAGAAAAACATGAAATTTATATTTTGGTGCTACAATTTTTGCAGATTGTGTGCATCATATATATATATATATATATATATATATACATACACACACACACACGTCAAACAAACACTCAAGAATTCAAACTTAAACCCACCCACAGTGTCTTCCCATGACCTCCATGACGAAGCATCTTTGATGGCTGGAATAAAAAAAAAAAAAAAAACATGAATATAGTGTTGAAATTTATCAATGGTTAAAGCTGGATTTTGTGAGAGAGGAAAAAGAGAAAGGTAAACTGAAAATAAAAAATAATACTGAAGTTATATATATTTATCTCACTCAATCAAAAAAAATCTGAAAAATATTCTAAAAAACATTAATTTATATAATATATATATCATATAAACTAAATTACAGATCATACGTAAGATTAAAATAGAGAAAATTAACACAAGTACAAATTATACTAAATAAAAAAAAAAGAAAACTAGCTTATTTACTTGCAATTAAATTAGTATATTAAGATCAATTAGTAGACAATGTCAAATATAATATAAATATCAAGTTGGCATGGTATAACATGTACACATGTATCAGCATGAAAAATTAAAAAAAGTTCCTTTTCAAAATTTACATCACTTTACAAGGACAAATTAGAGAATATATAAAAATATATTTTTTAGATTACATCAGGTTGGGTTTAAGCATATTTTTTAATTAATCTAAGACCTTTTTAAACTACATTTTTTTATTTTTGAAATTATCTTTATTTTTACTCATTTGTACCACTATTTTCTGCCATTTTTCAATCAACTTGACAAGTCCGTCTTCCAAAAACTAACTTTTTGAGCAATGAATTGCTTGTTGCATTCTCTTGGAGTGCCTTGACATCTTGAAATTTTTTTTCAAGAAAAGTATTCAGTGGAGACTCAATAAATAAGAACATCTTGTGAATATACCAGATAAGTGAAAGCTGTGCCAATTTTTGGCAGATTACCAGAAAAATATGTACTCTAAAATTCTTTTAACAGAATATAATGCCTTTTCCCCCATAATTAATTCCAGTCACTTTTATGCTGCCTTCAATTGGTTTCATTAGAAGCAGTACTTATTTGAATCAATCATTTGCTTTTGTGGGAAGAGCTCATGCTAAAGGACTCTCCTCCACTCGAACCATATACACAGCAACACCATTTTTTTAACAAAATAAACTTAAATGGCAGTTTATTTTACTTGCTCTATGATTGCATGCATGCAACATTATTGTAAAGTATTTACTGTTTATCACCCATTACAATATAAAAAAAAAAAAAAAAAAAAAAAAAAACACACAACCAACATCTGAATCCAGTCCAACAGATTTTTTCATTCATGTGGAAGTCTTAGTGACTTGGTGAAGTTAAGCTGATACCAAAGAATTTCATTGCTTTATTTGAATACTTTGAGTATATTGAATTATGTCTATGTTGTATAATGTAGATCATTCTCAACTAATGTCTTGTTTACTATCAGTGGAACATCATAAAACCATACAAACTAGCTCTGATACATTAGTTCCTTCACAGTACCATCTCTATAAACTGTTCAATTGTTATTTGCTTTAAGTGAGAAAAAAAAAAAAAAAAAAAAAAAAAATGCTTCTAAAATTTTTTTATTTTCTAAATTAAAATGCCAGTTTTGCTTATATATATATATATATATATATATATATGACATTCAATAACTATTATTTTGAAAAAATACCTGATGGCTGTAGTGGCAATTGCATCAATTGCTTCCACAATCCGATGCAAAGCAGAGTCTGTACCAATGGTCATATCAGTACCACAAAAATCGTTATCAATGGAACCCACCATGCCAGCAATATTTAGGTGCTTGCAAGCATTCATTCTGTCTTTGGTAATCTTATCTGGGGGAGAAGAAAAAAAAAAATTACAAATGCTTTTTTCTCTGACCAAAGGACATTAATTTTTTATTTTTTTTTATTTTTTGATACTTTATGTCCAAGTTTGGATCTCAAATTCATTTCACAGTGACTAATTTAAAATTTACAATAGATCATACAACATTCTGCTAATGCCCAAAACAACTTTTCATTTATGATAAACAAATCAAGGTCTTATTTTTATTAAAAGCAACACTGCATTCAATAAGCATATTTTACATCATTATTACTTACTAGTGTCTACCAATTCTTGCAACAATGATTGCCATTCTTGACGAAACTTGTTGGCGCCTGTCAAACTTCCATCACCTCCAATAACAACCAAGTTGGTAATGTTTACTTGAATCAGATTATAGGCAGCTTTTAGTCGACCTTCTCGTTCACGAAACTCTTTACATCGGGCACTACCAATAACTGTACCACCCTAGATATAAAGATAAATTTTAATTACAAAAAAGAAAAAAAATTCATCATGTGGCGTCTTCTGATTAAAAAAATAATCTAATAAGACAGAAAAAAGTAATTATATACATTCATTTATGTTTTAAAGTGCTCATTAGATAACTCGTAACTGGAGCTGTGTATGCTTTATAGAATTTGATCTTTAATTTAGTACAATTTTTTCATATACACTGATTTTGGAAACTAAAGTTACTTTTAATTTCTAACTTACCATGTTTAAAAGATGTGTTAACTAAAGTTTAAATAGTCCTGTGCTATAGTTATATAAAACAGTGATATTAAAAAAAGCTAAAAGAATGTGAAAAGTGACAAAAATCTATCAAAAAGGCCTATTGAATATTTAGTGATAGACATGTGAAACACTCATTTTTAACATGTCTAGAAAAGAAAATTTTCTAATCCTGTGTTAATATAAACATTCCCTCACTGCCAAATAAGTTTTTATAATGCTTTCTGTAGTTTGATCTGACTTTTGTATTCAGATTTGGAAATCACTTGCTTAAAGTTCTGAATATAAACTAATCGTCTTGCGTGTCACATGTAAATCACATTGACTTTCGGATTATGGATCCAAAAACAAAAACTGCTTACAGTCTATCTAAAAATGTATATAATAGTTATAGCATATATAATAAAATTGTTCACATTAATATAATTTTTTATTTTTGCTATCAAATCTATTAAAATATGTCCTTTCTTCATTGGAACTACAAATTGTATATACTAACAGGTCTATATATATATAAATAATATATATATATATATATAAATAATATATATATATATATATAAATAATATATATATATATATATAAATAATATATATATATATATATAAATAATATATATATATATATATAAATAATATATATATATATATATATATATATAAATAATATATATATATATATATATATATAAATAATATATATATAAATAATATATATATATATATAAATAATATATATATATATATATATATATATAATATATATATATATATATAATATATAAATAATATATATATATATATATATAGGTACCTCCACGAAAATGTAAACAAACAGAGATGGCATGATGAAAAAGACGCCGAACTTGACAAAAACAATTTTTTATCATCTAATGTTCATATTATTAAAGAGGAAAGATCAAAGTATTTTGGGGGGGATTTTTTTACATTTTTTTAATCATTCTTAGCACATCCGAAATTTGTTAAAAAAAAAAAAAAAAAAAAAAAAAAAAAAAAAAAAAAGACAGATAATCAATCATTTTCAATCATTTGATAAAAAGATGAAAATCTGACTTTGATATTCTTTTAAAAATCAATTATTTTTTCAAAACTGATTTTAATAAAATCAGAAATTATAATGTTTATTTAAAATATTTTGAACCAAGCTTAACTTGGCTTCTGCGCCGAAAAAATGTAATTTGAAAATAAAACAAATCAGGTCATAACCTTTCGCGTCTTTGACAAGTGATGACAGCTGTGATTCATGACGTTTAGATAACTTACGGGAGGATAATTCTTTCTACGGATAGAAGGAAGTGAAATTATTTAGATTTAAATGAATAAATTATTTACCTCGTTATTTTTAAGGAAAACTTTCAGCGCTCTAATTTTTCATTTTTTTTTTTGTACTTAACTTTCATCTTTATGTTTACGATGCTTTATGGAAAATATAAAGAAATTAAAAAATAAGACTGTTAAGAGTGAGATTAAATTTCATAAGAAAAACGTATCTAATTAATTTATACGTACCTTATGAATTTTTATCAGAAGTGTACATAAAATACTATAATTTTAGGTACCCTTCTCAGTTGAAATTGAAAAATCAAATTAACTTCTCCATACGTGTTTCGCAAAAGTAAAGGCCTTAAGAGCGGAGAACAATGCTGAACTCAAATAATGCAACTAAATTGTATCCTGGTTGATCTTCCGTACTTTATAATTACCGCTCGATTATAAGCACATTTTTTAATTACTTTCGCTAATCCGATTGGTCCAAACGATACAATTTTCAAAGCGCTAGACAATGACGATCTCATCTGGACACAATTGAAAGCTCGCTGTTGCTTTTCACTAATTTTATAATATTTTTAAAAACTTAATGTAAAAATCTATTATAATTAAAAGAAATAACATAATTGTATGAAAAATTCAATTTTCATTGAAAAAAGTTTTTGCTTTCAGAAAATATTGTCCATATTCATAAAAACAACTAAAAACAAATAAAAGCATTTGAAATTAAATAATATATTTGTTTTATTGAGTTTTGTATGTTACAATTCAGAGCTGATTTTCAGCTACGTTGGCCACAATTAAAAAAAAAAAATACATGATTTGCATTCTTCAAAGCCTTGTGCTTTTAACTATTGCAATGTGTAAGGGGCGGCACGATCGAATTTCTAGAGTTTTTCATAAAATTAGTTATGGGGTGTTAATAAAAATGAAAAAAAAAAAAATTTCTGCCAGGACTTTTATAAAAAACAACATATTTATAATAATTTCGATCATCTGTGAATAGTTCCTGAAAGTTTCATTAACATCTGACTATTATTTTTGCAAGATTTACCAATACAATAAACTATTAAAATTTTAAATATTTCTTTACGTCCTAGATAAATATGTTTATTACTATAATAGTTATATTTAGTCCTGAAACTATTTACTTAAAAAATTAAAGATTTAATTTAATAACAAAATTTTTTTCAGACATCGAATTTTCTATCAAACATTGTATAAGCTATCTTTTACATACTTTTCTTAAAACAAAATTATAACAACTCCATCTCTCTTTCCACCCCCTATCTCTCTTTATCATGAGACCGACTTGTATACATTTTCTACATTTTCTACATTTCATTTCCGTTTTTTAACACTCTAAATAGGTCAAGGTTCTGTCACTCCTCCTACTCCAATATAAAACATACTTAAGAGAGATATAAAATTAACCCCTCCCCATACTTTATATTGTCTGTTTAACTACCACTCTCAACCGCCTCTATTAAATTACAAAAATGACACTACCCACCAATGCCTAATCCCATTTTTCCTCAATTCGTTGTTGGAAGTTTTACCTGATGATCCTGAAACCCTTTAAAAAAGGATTTAGGGGAAATAAATTATTGTAATGGTACCTTAAAGTGGTTTGTTTTTCATTACACACACATATATATATAAAATATATATATATATATAATATATATATATATATATATATATATATATATATAATATATATATATATATATAAAATATAATATATATATAAAATAAATTTTATCCTATATCTTATTGATTAAGGAACGTATTGACTGAATTCCATAAATTAACTCATTCAAAATCAATTAGCATTGATGCTAATTTATAAAGGCTTCTTTAGGAGAATTATTCCTAACCTATTAAGATACCATAGTTGAACACCACAAACCTTTTGGTAATCCTATCAATAATATCAGAATAATGTTTCTGTTTTGTTTGAAAAGAAAAGTTAAAAATACGCTTTTACAATAATTACTAGTGATTTTTTGCATAGGTTGGTTAGTAAGGCTAGTCTGATTGAGCATTACAAATAAGTAATGATTTTGAGAAGTTGTAAAATCTATCAACCTGAAATCAAGTGATGCATTATAGCTACTTGGTTATAGTTTATAAACACAGCACTTACCAGATTCATCATTCCAGATACCTGAGCCCAAGTAGCTTCAACAATATGATCTCCACCATCTACCATTCCTTGGTAACCCTAAAAGAAATAATGGATTTACATTATAATTTGGGGAGTGGGGAACTAAATTGAAATGTAATTAATTTAACAGACATAAAAGCTATACCATATACAATTTATTAATAATAAACTCATACACCTGATTAACTTTGAATAGAGAATTATGACAATTTTGGGAAACTTGTCAGAGTTAGCTCAAAAACATAAGTTAGAAATATTTTGAATTATGATCATTGGTTATGAAAATAAGGAGAGAAAAAAAAGTTATGTTGATAATTGCCACTTGTAGTAAACATACAGTTATCAAGTATTAATAGGACATGATCAGAATTGACAACCTACCTCCTTTATAAAGTATACCTTGCATCCAAGGTACAATCCCATGCGAACAACAGCTCTGACAGCTGCATTCATGCCTAAAAGCAACAGAGGAAACAGCAATTAACAATATCTGAATCTAACCTAGCAAAAAGCATTTGTTTTCTGACAAAGTCAAATAAAATTTTTAAAACTGAATTTTTGCCAAGTATTAAAAAATGTGCTTATGAATGCAAAATTACACACATTTGACAAAAGTAAATTCGCAAAAATGTAATAAAGAAAAACAACTTATAAAAGTCAATATTATTAAATTAAACAATCAAAATATTAAATTTACTCCATAATTATAAATACTAGTAGGACCTGTAGAATTTCCATGGAATGACAAATAGAAGGTCGAGTAAACAAACTTTTTCTACATGTGTGCATGTCTGTATAAAAATAACGCATTGAAGAAAGAGCAATTAAAATCTCTAATGAGATACTTAGGCAGCAAATAGTAAAATTGCATATATTTGTATTTACAAATATATGCAAATAGTAAAATTGTGTACATTTCTATTTACAAATACATAAAGTTTAGCTATTAAATCTATCCTTTTTTAACATACAATACTCATAGGCTGGGAAAATAAACAAAGATACTTGGGAGTGTCCACCATGTGTACAAAGTACTTCACTGAAAGGTTTAAATAAATAGAAAAATGTAAAGGAACTGATTCATTAAACAGACTATTATGCTTGGGAACCAAATTTTGCTTTAAAACAGATAAATATTTTAATTTCATAGATTATTAAAATGACGAAAAGAATTAATTACTCATAATAAACTTATGAATTCAACTTGATTTACCTTCCTTCCCACAACATATGGGTCAGGAAATATATAAATACACATTGATAATTATTATATGCTTTGATGATTTCAATTTAACTGCTGTTGTGATGAATATATTAATGGAAATACATCTATAAGTTTTAAAATAAAGCTGTTATTGTCTGTCTTATGAATTTATAAGCATATACATAAATGTAATAAACTAAATTTTTAATAAGCATTATGTGTGTATATATATATATATGTATGATAGGAAAAATATAGTTTTTAGGCATGTTATTTATGGGTTAAGTACTGAATATCAGGGATATAGCATATATAAATATAGAAGTGGACAGAGGTCCATACAGTCTGCTTCATGCTTAAATTCAAACTTCAGAGCATATGCATTGTGCTTTGGCTTGTGTGTTATCATTTTTTACTCATTATTACATTATTATTTGTTGTTGACGTGTGTTTATTTGTAGTTAATTTGCTTATTTATTTATTGAATTGGGTTATTTTATTTTTATTTATTTTAATTTTTTTTTTTAAGTAACATAGTAAAAACTTGTTTTCATGTCTGAATTTTGTGAGATCTGACTGTTTAGTAATTTGTGTTGATAGCGTCGATAATAATAATAATGGTACTAATTTGTGTTGATAGCGTCGATAATAATAATAATGGTACTAATTTGTGTTGATAGCGTCGATAATAATAATAATGGTACTAATTTGTGTTGATTGTGTCGATAATAATAATAATGGTACTAATTTGTGTTGATTGTGTCGATAACTCCAAAACGGTAGGTTTCTTCATAATTTAATTGTTAATTAGAGTTCAGCATGTACATTTTATTTATTTTTTTAATACACGGAATTATGACGATTTGGGAAAATTTTAAGAGATTGAGCGCGGGTGTTAAAAAGCAAATTTACAAAAAAAGTTTTTACCAAGATTTTCTAATAAAACAAAAAAAAAAAAAAAATTTAAATAATTTCTTCATAAAAAATATTTTAATCCGACACTTGATTTTTTGCAAGAATTTCTAAATTAATGTGTGTCTCTGCAAAAAAAAAATGCCAAAATTTGCTAAAAGTTAAGTACAACCACCGACGCAAGAAAAATAAGTTTTTTATTTTTTTTAAATCAAAATTTCGAATGTTCTAAAAAGGAGTGAGTAAAAATTTAAATAATCAAAAATACTTTGATCCTTCCTCTTCTTAACGATTTTGACGATAAAACTGTTTTCATTGCGTTTTGTTGGATCATGTTTTCGTCACGGTATGCTAATTTTTTTAGCGTTCTTGTGGAGGTACCTAGATCTCCACTTTTTCGCTAAAAAAAACAAAAAAAAACACAGCATTGCATTAAAAAAAAAAAAAAAAAATAAAATATCGTCAAAATGTTTAAGAGAAAAGTATTTTTTTTTATTTAGCGGTCGATGATTTTAGTGTTTTTTTCCAGGTGAAAAAAACATTTTGACTTGCAAAAATCAAATTATTGTTGGGTTTTAATGAAATTTTCAGAACTTATTCACAAAAGGAAAGGGCACTAGTCAGCTATTAAAAAACAAACAAAACACACGCACATCAAAACAAAATTTCCAGTCAATATTTCTGTTTGAAATGCACCAAGTGTATTTTGCTTACTTAGGAATATAGTAAATTTAGCTTTAAAATGAAAGCTTCAAAAAACCTTTGTTTTAAAATGAAAAATCTATCTAAAATTAGTGGAGGCACTGAGTTTTCAATCATGCCCTGGATATCACCAATAAATTCGTGAGTTCTTTTCTTAAAAGAACCAGAGTGAGTTTTCAGAGCTGTCGTACCTTCTTCCTAATCACCATTTAGGTTTTTAAAACGATCCCTCCAAGTCAATCAGGTCTATATAGCCAGGGAGGTAGTGCTGCTGGAAGACCTCATGTGTGGCAACAGGACTCTGCACCATGCCACACAAGCAGGGGAACCCAGTCATGGATGTCAGACAATTCCTGCGACCACATCACCCATTACATTTGGCCACCTAACTCCCCAGACTGCAGCCTCCTTGATTATGTGTGGGGAATAGTCGAGCAAGAGACCAACAAACAAAACTCCTTACTCCAAATATGGAAGGCAGGAATTATGGCAGCATTCCAGCCACCAACTTAAAGGAGACCGTCCAGAAGAGTTGCAAAAGATTCCGAATCGTCTGGAGGCCGTGGTTGAAGCCAATGAAGATTTTATTGAATAAATTTAATCTTTACTTTCAAGATATTTTTGTGCAATTTTGGAAAAGATAAAAATAATGTCAGTGTTATATTTCCATTTTTGCGTAATTTAGACAATTTATCCATTGCGCCATGTACAAGGTGAGCGAACAAAATAACTACGTACAGAAGTTGTCAAAAAAAAAAAAAAAAAAAGGGAAAATGCCATAGCTGTTTGCAGTGGTGCAATCAATGAGTTATTGGATTTATGTTAAAAATGTGTTCAATAAAAAATTATTCCATAAAACTTGTGCATATTTTATTTTTGTAAGAGTATATTGACTCTTACAAAAATAAAATATGCTCAAGTTATGGAATGAATTTTCGTTTTTATTAAGTTTCGAACGTACTAGAAAGGATTTTAAAAAATTCAAAAAATAATAATAAAAATACTTTGGTCTTTCTTCTTACTTAAACAAACCTTTTTTTCGAAAAAGTTGAGGTACCTACCAGAGTTGTACAATGCAAAGCAAAAGGAATAACCTAGACAGAGGATGGGGAAATTGTATACAATTTTTCTTAACGTTCTTAGGAAAAATGTTCTGGTAATTTAGATCATGACTTATTTGATTACATACAAGAAAGCGTTTGTTAAACTCTCAAAAGTTGAGTTAAAGACAATACGAAAATTATTTTCAAGTCTTAGCGAAAAATTAAAACATTAGTTTTTTTTAGTAGCAATCAGTTTTTTCCCCCCCCCCCCACTGGTTACTGAATAGTTTTCTCTTCTTTCGACTTTAAAAGAAAATTTAATTTAATCTTTTTTACTCTCTAAAAAGCAATAGCGTTTTTTGTTGTTTTTTTTTTTACTAAAAAAATAAAAATGAATGAACCGGATGATCCTCATCCGTCTTTATTGTTCTTGTTTTACGACGTCATGGTTGGCAATATCTGTATCATTTTTATTACCTTTTGAATTTTGATAGAATAATTTTGCCAAAACAGGTAATTAAAGAAAGACACAAACAAAGATTACCAGATGGAACAAAACAAAATAAAAAAGCGTATGAATTATAGGAAATTACAGTAAAAATATAAAGATTAAAAAAAAAAAAAAAAAAACCTAACTTGTGCTTCTTTTTCTATTTTTTTTTTAGTAGACAATACTCAGTTTTACTTTTATTCGTTAGTTTTGTTGAACTTTGAGACTAATCACTAACTCATCCATATTTTCGATAAATTTCACAAGCAATCAATTCCGTTACGGTTTTTAATTGTTTTATTTCCTAAAACACAAAATTCAGAAAAAATAAAATAGTTGAAAGTTTGAAATTATACTTTATTCTTGTAATGTAATTTTTAAAAAAATGTTTGAAACGAAACCAGTAATCTACGATATTTTGAAACATCACTCGAAACTTCAGTGAAGTAAAGAAAAATCTAAGACTTTAAAAAAGAAACTTGTCCTTGACTATAAAATGCGGGCAAGGCCAAGGTTGTTGTAAAACGCAAAGTTACCGTAAAAATATAAATAACGTTAGGAATGCAGCTGTTTTAATAATAATAAATAAAAATGCACTTCCGGAAGGTCTACAAATTTTTTTTTTTTTTTTTTTTTTTACAAAAATTGAAGATTCAAAATTCCTTAGTGACAGATTTTTCGTTTTTAAAAAATTAAACTGCAAGTGTCATAAAATTTTAGAATTAGAGTAGACGCTAATTATTTTTGAAAAATAAATACCTTTTGTTGAGTTCTGCTCTGTACCATATCATTATATCTGTTTTTAACTAGGTGATTAAGTAGAATAGTAGATATATCTGGAACTTGTTCGAAAGGAGAGAAGACGCCATTAAACAAACAAAAAGAAAATGGTTTGCTCACTGACAGACTAGAATTGAAATATAAACAATTTAGCAAATGACAAATTTCAAATGTCACGAGCTAATTATTGCTATTATTATCATTACCTTGAGCATCACCACCACTAGTGAAAACACCAATGGCTCGACCATGGTATGAGCCTTTCTCCACATAGACACCTTCTTTGCCAGGAACCGCCATCACGCTGTCGTTACGACCGAAGACTGGCTTCACGGTTTGTGAGGCACTCTTCAAACGAATATCACTTTCTCTTTTTGCCATTTTCGGGTGCAAAAGCACAGACTGGTTAAAATTAATCTTCCGCCAACCAATAGTCAGCAGCTTAGCTGCTTCTTATCAAGTTGCAAGCCTACCTGCCTGTGTTATTGTTGATGTGCGACCTTCGCCTGTTCTTATCCTTTACATGTGAAGGTCATCCGAAAATTGCCGAATACCAACAAGCGTACTTAAACCACTCGGCAATTTTCGTAACCAAACGTTTTTGCCTAAATAAACAAGCCAGCCACATTCTGGTAATTGCGATAATAATTGTGCTGATAATTTTTTTTTGTTACTCTAAAATTTAGATTTGCATTCATTAGAGTGGCACATTACCAAAAAAACACAAGCATATGCATTGATGCAAAAAATATCAATAAATTATTACGTGAAATGAGTTTTCATTCGATAAGTTAGCACAAAAATACCACTAATTTTTAAGCCAACGGCCTACGGGCCAGAAATCTCCAAAATTTCTAAATTATATGCAAAGGTAGAAAACATTAGTGCTGCAAAGTACTAAAAATCTCAAGAAAAAATGATTCAGTGGTACTACGAAATATAAAAAATATAAAAATGTTCAAAAGTGTATCTCAACAAGGTTCATAACACTGAAAGAACTACAAAGTCGTTAGGTTTATGAAACTAAATTAACTTAAATTGAAGGGTGTGTAACAACGCAATGAAGAAAAGGTCAAGTTCATGGAGACATAACGTCAGCCCTTTGGTCATTGAATGGAGTAGCGAGGGCTACGATAACCGCATGACAGCAACACAGGATAAATTGACATCAAAGTCAAACTGATACTGATAATCATTTTTCTTTTCCCTTTCTTTCTCTCCTAATTGTTCTTTTATCCCTTAAAACTTTTTACACTTTTTTTTTCTGTATATATGTAAATTAAATAAACACTTTCTTCTTTTATTGTTACTCACCGAGCAGGAGTTTTTTTTTCTTTATTCGTACGCGCCTCAAAGAGAGAGTTTGTCCGCTCTAATCTTGCTGTTTTACTCGCGTTTTGTCGCAATTTTTTAAACCTCAACCCTTTGATGCGAGAAAGCCGGGTTTGTAAGTAACGAAAACAGGTTGGAGTGAACTGTGAGGTTTCCCCCAGACCTTATAGCACCACGGAAAGAATAATGGTGGTGGAATTCCCTTATAATTTCCAGCTCTCTCGTTAGTCAGAAAATATATTCTTATCTCCGATAAGAATAAAGGCCTTGGGAGCCGGTTTTGAAAGTAAAAAAGAGGTTGGAGTCAGGGTAGAAAAAATAGCGAGAATGTGAACTTGTAAAATTGTTGTTCTCAAATTAAATTCCAATACTTTCCCCGCAAAGATGCAATAAACTTCAGTTTGTTGCAGAAACGAAATCCCAATTTTCCACCCACAAGATAGCTAGCCTGGAATAAGATATGGATGAATTAAATCCAATCCATGTAATTTTAATACTAAAATTATTTTTAAGAATAAATCTAATTAATCACACATTTGAAGCCCAAAGAGCTACGACTTCGTGAGCCTAAAATGAGGAAATTTAAAAACTTTTTTAGCAAATTTAATACTTGCTTCAGCAAATAAGTACATTTTCCGAAATTTTATTAAAGATAACTTACTAACAACGTCTAAGATTTAATTTAAGTAAATCTATCCCGCCAGAGAAAGAAATAGACAAATCGAGTTTAAGTTTACAATTAAACTTATTACATATTTATAGCTCAAAGTTCTTCGACTTGGTGGGCATAAATCAAAATTTTAATACTTGCTTAAGTTTACAATTAAACTCACATATTTATAACCCAGAGTTCTTCGATTTCGTGGGCTTAAAGTCAAATTCAACAAATAAGTACATTTTCCTAAATTTCATTAAAGGTAACTTACTAACAACGTGTAAGTTTTAATTCAAGTAAATCTAACCTATCCCGCCAGAGAAAGAAATAGATACATTGAATGTGAGTTTACACTACTTAAGCATATTAAGAGCCCAAAGTTCTATGACTTCGTGGGCTGAGACCGAGGAGTCAATATTACAACCAGCCCCAAATTCTCTGATTTCGGAGGACCCAGAGTACAAATCCCCAAAATGATGTCTAGTAAATCGATGTTTATGTTACCACCACAGTAGTTAGAAGCCATACTCATGCCCATGACGCAACTTGGTTACAGTTTAACGTCATGCTCAGGACGCATTTTTAGTTAGTTTAGCCGCTAGCGTCATGCCCAGGACGCATTTTGGTTACAGTTTAACGTCATGCCGGGGACGCAATTTGGTTACAGTTTAACGTCGTGCCCAGGGCGCATTATGGTTAGTTTAACGTCGTGCCCAGGACGCAATTTGGTACTTAGTACCACATATAAGGATCATTACGATTAGATCCATTTGTTTTTGTTTTTTTGTTTTTTTTGACGATAATCTTTTGGGTCTATTTGAATCACATTTAATCCGCTTGGCATGAGAAGGGTTTGGATCAATTGGGGTAACGTTAGAAGTGTCTGGAGAGGAGCCTCTGTCCGTATCATTAGGGGGTGCTTTTGGATTATGGCTATGGGTGATAGATAACTCTAATGGGTATAAATGCTTGAGTGAATGGACGTTCACATTTCCATCCCCTTTCTTAATTTTTCAACAGACTGAATGTTATCATCACCTGTAATCAGCCTTTGAACTCTACCCAAAGACCAATAAGGTCTGGATTTGGTAGGATTTTTGATGAGTACTATATCATCTATCTTAATCATGTTCTGAAAACTTTTGTCATATAAATCCTTGTACTGTGCCTTGAAATCCAAGAGATATTCTTGATACCATAACTCCTTAAGTCTATTTAATAAACAATCTCTAGCTTCTATAGACTTGACAATATCAGTTCTAGCAGGTGGATCCGAGCACACAGCCTTTTCTTCGCTTCCATTGAGTAGCAAACCTTCATTTACATAAGGACAAATGAAGGAAAAATTGCATCACTATAAATGTATATGTTAGTAAATCGAATGAGGGCAAGCACAAAGGAATGGGTGCTCATTTCTTTCACCAATTCTATATGGACTGCCCGGATGTTCATACAAGTAAAAACCAATATGTACATCTTTTTCGCTCCCTCGCCATTACCAACCCATACATGCCCAGTAAAGTCTATTCCAGCGTGTAGGTAGGGCTGAACCAAATTAACCCTATGCTTAGGTATGTTAGTAAGCTTAGGGTACTTAAAGGAAAACGCATTATACTTCTTACAGAGGTAACAGCTTGAGATGCATTTCTTAATAGTCTGTCGAGCCTTAGATATCCAAAACCCGGACATCCTCAGTTTGTTCAGAGTGGCAGCAATACCCAAATGCTTACATCTTTTGTTGCAATCAAAGATAATGAGATTGGTCAAGGGGTGGCTTCTAGATAGCAATATAGGATAAATAACCTCAAACCGATGCATATCTGCCTTGCCAATTCTCCCGCAAGACCGAACGAATCCTTCTTTATCCAAGAATAAGTTTAAATCCCTAACCAAACCCGGAATCTCTTTGTCCAGAGGATTTTCGAGATATTGTATCTCTCTATCAAAAGATTGTCGTTGCATTAATTTAAAGAGATAGGCCTTTGCACAATATTTGGTGTCAGCATCAGAATGCTTCAACTTATTAATAAACTTAAACACTGCAACAGTAACCTGTACTCATTTAGACAATTTAGAATATTTGGCTAGATCTACAATAGGTTCATTCAAACGAATAGAACTAGTATTGTGATGCACTTCGCTATGAACAATAACCCTGCTTTCGTTACTGAGGCAACTCAAACTACTCTCCGGCCAAGCCACAGGATTTTTCAAAAGCCAGGTAGGGCCAGAAATCTAAAATTTAAAGTTCTGTTTGAATTTGTCAACGGATAGACCATTGTGATCAAATCGCTGGGATTCTGCAAGGAAGGTACATATTTGAACTTAACCGATAATCCATAATCAGACCGCAAATCTTCTACGGCCTTAAAAATATCCTTCAGTCTATTCTTAACGAATTGATTCTTAGTTTTAATGTTATTGTTACTAGACAACAACCAAGACAACACCACTTGAGCATCCACTGCAATGTGAACACTTTTAACACATGCATTGGAAAATGTTTTCAGGATACTGTCGAGACATTTAATAGCTAAGAACACAGCCATCAGTTCCAGAATGGGTAAGGATCTGAACTTAATGGAAGCCACTTTGGCCTTAGCAAAAACTGAGTTCGACTTGTTATTCTGCACAGCATAAGCAGTAAATCCATATGCCCTTTTCGAGGCATCGCAGAATATGTACAGTTCAGCTCGAACGGATTCATCTATCGCGCATCTAGGGAAACTTAATTCCTTAAGATGATTGAGGTCTTTAGACAAGCTGTTCCAAACTTGCTGGGGTTCCGATGGAATAACGGCATCCCAAGGCAACTTCAGCCTCTATAGATTACTCATTAATATTCTACCCCAAATTGTCAAAGGAAGACACAGCGACATAGGGTCAAAAACACTAGATATTTGAGACAATATCTTTCGTTTTGTATTGACTTCAAAATTAATATAGCTACCAACCGAGCACAAGGTATCCCCGACTGGATCATATCTATATCCCAGGACCTTCTCCAACTGGCAGCCATGCTCAGCATAATTGTCATCTGCAATCATGCGGTTTTTCAGATCCTCGCAATTAGTATTACAGGATCTAAGGCCAAAGTTTCCCTCTTCCATTCTATCCACTGACTCCCTGTAGAGATACATCAATTTTTGAGGAGAATTACAGGTTTTAACTAGGTTGTCCATGTAGAAATTGTTCTTCAGCATGTCGGTGCATTCACCATCAGGGAATTTACTAGCATGATGTTTGATGACATCATTTAAAATAAAAAGACTAGCATTAAACCCGAATAAGAGAGTGTTGTATCTGAAACAAACTAATCTGCTCCCTTCCTTCATAAAAAAACAGAATCTATTTTTGTCCTCTTCCAAGCTAAGTTTAATCATCAGGAAAGCCTTCCTTATGTCAGCGAGTAAAACATTTGTTGAAGCGAAACAACAATAATAGTTTTAGCATGTCTCCCATTAGATTTATTTCAGGATAGGCTGCTTCGTTTAAGGGGTACCCTGTTTTAGTTTTAGGTGAACAATTAAAAATAGGTCTTATCAGTGGTGGTTTGATCTTCGGTTTTAAAAACAGGTCTGTGGGGAATCCATATATAGTCCTTAAAATTATCAGGGGTAATATGAATCCTTTCTATTATCCCTTCCCCCTCCTGCCAGCGAAACACCTTGGCATATTCGTTAAACAGATTTCGCTTTTCTAAGGTTTTAATAACTCTGTTCAATATGCCAATAGCTACAGCATGATTCGAAGGTACGTAACTGATTCTTTCTTCTATCCAAGGTAACTTCACATAATAAGAATTATCTCTAAACTCTATAGATCTCTCGAAGTCTTTAATCTTCACCCTGTCATAATCATTCACACCATCTTCTTCGTTGGGAAAACCCAACGCTTCCATACTAAACATTTTATCCGTTACGTTCCACGCAACTTTCTTCAAGCGTATCGAAAAAATGGATCAACGTGACCCTTTTTTGGTTCTAAAACAAAGTTAACATAAGACGCGGGACACGAAGAGTATTTAGAAACAATAGCATATAAATTACTATCTGCACCTTTCTGCCCTTTTCCAGGAAGGACAATTTGGTTCGGATACAAGAAATTATTAACATTTCCAAATGGAATGATCCCATTAAGGAATTTCCATGCTGTACCACCCATGCATTTTATCAGATGCATAGGCTTCATGAACTGTATCAAATCCACCCCCAACAAACCATGCACCAGAATGATATCTGCATTTTTAGCAAATTTTCCAGCTAACTTAAAGTTTAGATTTTTCAGGTTTTTAGTAATCAGATGAAAACAATCAACATCAAACCTGATATTAAATTGGTTATCAATTAAAATTGGGAGGGAACGAGTACCACTGGGAAATCCTATATGAAATTTCACCTCCCTCAACCTTTTGAGCTGAGGACCCAAAAAAGTCCTTACTTCATAATCAGCAGGGACAACGTGGTAGTCCTCAACTTTTAGCCTCCTCAAAACTGATTCTGAGAAATAAGACCTCTGGCTTCCCGTGTCCACTAGACAGTTGAAGTTATGTATTCTGCCACCACTGCTGACAGATAGGCAGACCACTGGCAGAAGAAAATTAGGCTGTCCTGGCTGCGTATTTGGACACATATTAGTCGTCACGAGGGTTTACTTTTAAACTTAAGGAGGCATAACACACACATATATATGGCTCCTCGTGTTACAGAATTTACATTCAATGTTTAATTTATTATTCCCTCCTCTACATTCATCTTTGCAATGTTTTCTACTCATGCATAGTAGGCATAACTTTAATTCCTTACACCTATTCAATCTGGACTCTAGGGAAGGATATCTGGAACATTTAGTACTTGGATGTTTTTCTTCATCACAGAATTTACATTTCGGAAGATTACTACTACTCCTGGTGTTGACATTAAAGTTTTCCAGAGTACGGTTTTTATTCTGACTAGAATTACAGACCTTTGGAGTCCAGTCGTGAATCTTAGTTTTTCCGGAGTTATTTACACTATTGCTATTATTGTTATTACTATTATATGACTTACTTTTTGTAATCACAAGGGTCTTGATAACTTCACTATAGTTAGCAAAAATTTGAGATAAAGAAGGTTAATTCGTTTCAACGCAATGAATTAGTTCTCTTTTAAACGATACTGGCAGTTTTGAAAATATAACAAAACTTAAATATTTATTTCCAGAAATCTCTTAAAGGAAATCCAAATGGAAGGAACTTCTTAACTCAAACAGATCAGCTCGTATTTTAGTAAGAAATTGCTTAACCCAAACTAAATCGGAGTCCATGTCAGGCTTGGACTCATTGATCTACCGGAATATTTCAGCGACAATAAATTCATTGTCTAAAAATTCCTCCTTTAATATTTGTATGGCGGAATCGTAGTTATCATCACTGATAGTTAAGGGTTGCGTTATTTGCAAGGCTTAACCGGTTAAATATCCTCGCAGATACTGTAGCTTCACAGCCTTCGACTTAACAATTTTCAAACTGCGAAAGAAAATTTTTAAAAGCAAAATCGCAGTCCTTGCCGTTGAAAATGCAACACTTCAACTTGGGGATAAATGGGAAGTACTGTGGGTTATTTGTATTCTCATCATCCCTAGCCATGATAGGAGAAGAATTCTTCGGAAAATTAGGCTTCCCTTTTCTTGGTTTTTCAGAACATCAAGGGTAGTACTAGTAACTATATTGCGCTTAAATGTATTGCGTCTTTTGGCTTGTTTACTAGTTAAACCCGAAGTAGTGGACATTTTGAAAGGTGTGCCGTCTACTCTAATATTAACTACAAAATTCCCCAAACTCTGCAAAAATATCCAGAAAAAAAAGAACCACAAAACAACTGTTCACTTAAAGAAAGTAAACGAAGTATATCACAAACAAATTCTTCCACTTGACGTACACACCAAACACTAGAGTCTTCCGAAAGAAAACAAATATGTAGTACTTAGCAGCACACGCAATAGATTATTTTGAGCAAAATGCTGGAAAATCTGTCCTGGCTTTCCCGCATCAAAGGGTTGAGATTAAAAATTGGTTTAAAAAACGCGAGTAAAACAGCAAGATTAGAGCAGACAAACTCTCTCTTTTAGGCGCGCACGAACAAAGAAAAAACTCCTGCTCGGTGAGTAAGAATAATAAAAGAAGAAAGTGTTTATTTACATATACAGAAAAAAAAAGGGTGAAAAAAAAGGACAATTAGGAGAGAAAGAAAGGGAAAAGAGAAAATGTTCTTAACAGAAAAAAGGCTTGCTCAAAATATTTCTCTGAATGCCTAAAGAGTTCTTTAAGCGATTAGAATATTGTTAAGGTTCAGATAGAAACACTCACAGTTCTTGTAGAGTAGGAAAATTGTTTGCAGATATAGGAATCTTGCAGTTGAGTGAATTCGTAGGTCGACGACAGAAGTCCAGTGGGCTCGTCAGAAGGAGTGGTGAAGGGATGCAACTTTGAATTGGTCTTGAATTGTGGACCGACAACCCTTTAGTAGGTAGTTCTTCTTTGGTTGAAAGAGGTTCTGAAGTTGACTGGAACTCCCTAATGTCGACCTCTCACGCCTGTCAAATAGGCAAGATTCTCCAAATTTATGGAGTTTTGGTAGGCTCCGATGGAACGGAGACTTTTCCCTCCAAAATCGTTGTACAAATTTCCTGGGCCCTCTATTGGTCAGAAAACACATTCTTATCTCTGATAAGAATCAGGGATGTGGGAGCCAGGTTTGTAAGTAACGAAAACAGGTTGGAGTGAACAAACTGTGAGGTTTCCCTCAGACCTTATGGCAGCATGGAAAGAATAATGGTGGTGGAATTCCTTTTTATATTTTCCAGTTCTCTCCTTAGTCAGAAAATATATTCTTATCTCAGAAAAAATAGCGAGAATGTGAACTTGTAAAATTGTTGTTCTCAAATTAAATTCCAACAATACATATCCGCTTTGGCAATTCTCCCACAAGAACGAATGAATCCCTCTATATCCATGAATAAGTTTAAATTCTTAACTAAACTCTTTCTTGAGTTTCTTTTTATTTCTCAAGACACTGTATTTTTGTTGTGGAGTACCGGAGTACCCCGACAAGATGGACTAATGACTAAGATAAATGGCGTGCTTTCTTACTGAGAGAGGGGAAGTTAAACAGAACTTCTCGTTGAGCAAAGAACATTGCGTGTTTGAAGATAGTATTGTCTCGTCATAATAGTAAATGTAACGTCTGTAATTGTTTTGTGCCTATTTTTTGTGGTTATTAATTGTCTGTGTATACTTGTTTTCGTGAAGGGAATATCTTCGCGTATGGCGGAGGTACTCCAACAAAAAGAGCAATTGGTCACCACATCATCATCAGCGGCATGGTTGGCGGAAAGGCCCAAAAAAGGGCCGAACTATCATAAGAAACAGAGATGAATACAAGTCATTTATTTCTAAACATGAACTTTTGCCAATGCCTTCGGTTATGGAGGCAGTGGCAGCAAGAACAATCTCCCTGTTGACGGCCGAGGTCAAGTCTAGAAAATTCATGGCTGTCAGCAGGGAGGCTATGGGAAAAGCCTTAAAAGCTTTGAATAGAATTAGGTCCTTCACCACTGAATATAGCCAACGACTCGCTCTCGAGGATAGTTTGTCCTGTACGGTACCAGGATCAGGTAGTTAGATATAGGTTGAACGAGATGTCTAATGAAGCTGTAAACATGGGCGCAGAATTGCGCAGGAAGAGATTCTACAAGGTTCCGATCAACACATTCGCGAGGTAATTACCTCAGAGAGGCGTTCTTTGAGGTCGACCAGGGACATGTGTGAGGCGTTTCGGGGGCATTTCGAGGGCCATTTTACCAAGGAGCCTGGTCTCAGTGACGATGAGTTTCGCAGCTATTTGGTTGACTTTCCTCGGCTTTCGCCGACTGAAGCGGTTAGCTGCGAGGGTGAGATCACATAGGCCAAAGTTCACTTGACATTGAAGGTCTGCAGTGACAAGTCACCGGGACTTGATAGTCTGCCATATGAAATGCACTTGAGGCTGTCGCACATCTTTATTCAATTTTGACAGTGGTGTTCAACAACTGATTCCGGCAGGGGTCCATCTCCGACCGGATTTCCAGGGATGTGATCACGCCGTTGAAAAGGTCAAGAGTATTGGGCGGGATTTAGACGATAACAGGCTCATAACTCTGCTAAACACAGAGTTAAAGATTTTGGCCAAAATCCTGACAGAGCGTTTGCAGTTAGATGTCGTGAGCTTTTTGGGACATGAGCAGACATGTGCTGTAAAGGGCTGAATAATTCAAAGCAACCTACATCTGATCCGCACGATCATAGATGTAAAGGACGACAGACGACAAGCAAGCCGTACTGATCAATTTGGGTCAGTCGATACCTCGCTACTGTCCTGCAGGCCGCCGGATTCTAACTCGACTTCTTCAAGTGGATCAACCTCTTGTATCATTCCCCAGCTGCTGTGATATAGGTGAACAGAAGGTGGTCGGGCGATTTGCGCTGTCTTGGTCGGTTCGACAGGGTTGTCCGCTGTCGCCCTTACTTTACACTTTGGTGTTGGAGCCCATCCTTTGCCGGCTGAGGGACAGGGAGTGCGTGAAATAGCTGTCCCTGATGGGGCTCGAGGCAGGGTTTTTTGCGTACGCCGATGACGTATCTAAAGAAGAATTGATCAGAGGTACAGGCAAAGGTCGGAGCGTCGGTCCGGACTTGGCTCCGAAGGAGGTTGTCCTTGAATGGTAGGCCAGAGGCATGCGACACTTACGTCTTAGACCTCATCCTTTACTGCTTGGCTGTAGTTCCTCTTTGCACGGTATGGGGGCGCTCGAGCGTTTGTTGACCACCCTCTTGTGGGGTGGTCACAAACATTGGGTCTGTAAAGAATCCTACTTCCAGCGTCCGTGAACGCGCTACCTATCAATGACGAGACCTTCAGATGAGTCAGATTAGCCTGTCATCGGTGTGACCTTAGCTTAGAGGAAACGGCTTCGCATGCCTTCTACCATTGTCCTCAAGTGCGGCCTTTCTGGGATTATGTCGACGATCGACTTCTTTCCATTGATCTTGCGTACACGCGTGACAATGTGTCGTCCCCGTTCTCCGTGGTAAAACGGATGGTGTTTTTACGTTGCTAGCCGCGGGAAGAATGGGGATGAGGACGTCGCGAAAAGGGAATCTTGTGAGATGAACATTATTCGCATCAGAATCTGGTTGTTTTCTTTAAGCATCAGCTTAGAGTAAAAATCAGATCTGATAGAAAGCGTTTGATTTCATCAGATTTCAGTGAAAGGTGGGTGACTGAAGCGAGCCTGGCTCGTGTGGACGGGGCTAACCTTGATTTCTCTCTTTTAAGTCCCCTTGATACTACAGAGCGGTTTCCTGTGAACCATCTCCTGGTTAAGTTAGACGCTATTAGGTTTTCCTAGTTAATGTGAATGTGTGTTTCCCGGCATTCTCTTTTGTTATGATCCATACTGAGATTCCCAACCTCCCCAGTTATTTTTTTTCACTCTTTTCATCTCGGCCGGGTCAGCCTTTGATTTTCCCAATCCGTCATTTATTTTAGCCTTCCCACTGCATTAATGAATGTACTTCTAGATTCCGTGCATCGGCAGAATACAACAGCTACTCTTATTATTTTGAAGAGTGGAGGGTTCCTACTAATATTTGTTTTGATTTTATCATTTTGTTACATTTTTAGTTATCTTTCTGGGTTCATCCTCTCCCTATTATTTCATGAATCATGAAATTTTTATATATAAAAAGGAAAAAAAAGATATTTTGGATATTCATCAAATTTTTATGTCATTGGGGTGTTTTGTAGGTCCCTTGTGAATATGCGGTATTGTGGTATATGCAGGATTGAGAGGTGATGGATGAATTCTTGTGAATGAATAAATTGTAATGGATGAATGGGTCGTGAGTTTGATTAACTAGGATTAGGATAGCTAATGAAGACCATCCCTCCTTTTTTCCTCTTCGGCCTTGTGCCACAATTTTGTATAAGTACAAAATAAAAAGTTGAACAGAACTTCTTGTCGACCTCTCTGCCTCTGGGAAGAGAGGAACCCAGACGAGGCTATGCCGAATGACAGAGTCTCGTCTGGGGAGGTAGACAAACCCGACCCCGGAGTCTACGGGGTATTTTTGCCCGAGTCTACGGGATCTCGGAACGCCCCAGTTTAAAAACCGTCCTTGTGCCACATCCCGCCTTGTGGGGAGGCTTCGAGGAAATACCGAAGTTGAACAGAATTGAGGTGAAGTTCATGATTAACTGTTATTCAGTAGACTATCCTCTCGACTGTTAGTACCATATTATTCTTCGGAATAAAGTACTACTACATTTTATGTTGTATCGACTTATCCATTTCACGATGCAACATTTGACGACGAGGGATTCGAATTTAACAGCGGATACCAGCATTTGACAACGAAAAATTCGAACGTTAATACCAACTCGGACCGAGGATTCGAGTGTAAAAATTTATAGTCATATACCAAGAAATTATTTGGCGACTACTCAACCTCGGATTAATTTCAAGTTGGACGTGTAAAAACAAGTAAAAATTTTGTCTCAGTTAAATTTTGTCTCTATGAAAAAACATGGAGGATTTTAAAGAAGCAATGTTGGAATTCATGCGTCTCCTGCAGAAACAAAACGAACGGTTGGAGGAACAACGGCGTTTGGACCAGGAACGGTTCGATAAATGTTCGAATTGTTAGGGTTAAAAAAGGAAAAAAAAGCAAGGCAATGCAAATTCTCTTTCTCAGGGCTCGGTAATAAATGCAACTGGCGAATTTAAGTAAAGTCCTGAGGAGTAGGTAACATTTGCAGCGTATTTTCACCTTTATGAAGAGGTCTTTCAAAATGATTGCGCTACATGCGTATGCGAAAAGAAAATATGTTTGCCAATCGGAAAATTTGATCCAAGTGAATACGAAAAGTATTCGAATTACATATTTTAGAAAAACTTGGGGAAGTGTATTTCGAGGAAACTGTCTTAATTCCGGAAAAACATAAGATGGCAATTTTTAGACCTTAAAAAGTAAAGTGGGGAAGACTATTCGATTTTTGTTGGGATTGTCAATAGAGAATGTGAGAAATTTAAGCTGAAAGAACTTACTCTTGATATGTTTAAGTGCTTAATTTTTGTACAAGAACTGACGGCTCCAGAGGATGATGCCGAGATCAGAACGAGAATTTTGTCTAAATTAGAACAAAATCCAAAAATCAGTCTGCAAATGGTCGCAGAAGAATGCGAACGAATACAAATTCTTCGACACGACACGGTAAAAATAGAGGAACACGGCGTATCAAATATTCAGACAGTTAAACAAAGACAACATAAAAGAAATGTTACCCGGAAATAAATCCTTCTTTTGGATGCGGACAGATTCCTTATTACAAGGGATGTACTTTTAGAAAAAAAGAATGCTTTAATTGTGGTAAAAAAGGACACAAGCATACACATTGTAGAAAACCCAAAAGTAAAAAGGGGTTAAAAATGGAAAAGACAGTTAACGCAACGTCAATGGAAAACAAAGGAATAAAAATGATAAGAAAGTTTGTGAATAATAAGAAAGTTTGTGAATGAACAAGAAAAATGTTAAATTCTTATTAGATACCGGTTCAGATCTGACATTGATAAGTGAACAAACTTGGAAAATGGCAGACCAACTTTATAGATCACGAAAAGAATTGCTCATAGCATTACAGAAAATAAACTAAATTTTGAAGGAGAATTTTACATAAAAGTAGCATTTATGGGCAAAACTGTAAATTAAAAGGATTCGTTATGAAACGAACACAGAACTTCTTCGGTATGGATTGGATTGAGTCATTCGACCTTCTCAACCAACAAATTAATTCGTTTGGTGTCAGTTTTAATTTAAACAGAGTGGAAAAATTTAAATAAATGCATTAATGATAAAATTTACTGAAATTTTTTCTGAGGGTCTTGACAGGTGCACCAGAGCTAAAGCGACATTCAAATTGAAAGAGAATATGACGCCTATATTTAGACAAAAAAAGTACCCTTTGCAGCAGAAGCTTCTATTAGTAAGGAGTTGGACCATTTTGAAAAAATTAGCGTGTTAAGCAAAACGGACTACATTTATGTGAAAAAAAAAATAATAAAAGTAGAGTCTGCGCAGATTTTTTCTACCGGACTGAACGATGGTTTGGAAACATACAATTACCCTCTGCTGAGTTCGGAAAACACATTCGCAAAATGGTAGCAGAATGTTCCCAAAACTGCATTTTTCTGAGATGTACCTCCAGATTCCTGTCGACGAAGAATGTAAGAAGTATTTAACTATAAATACGCATAAGCGTCTGTATAGATTCAACAGACTGCCATTCGAAATAAAGTCACACCAGGCATTTTCTAGCAAATCATGGAGACCTTATTGAATGACGTGGACTTCGCAATAGGCTACCTTGACGACATCTTAATTAAGAGTGAAAGCCGAGAACAACACGCTGAACATGTTAAAGATGTTTTGAAAAAATAAAACAATACGGCTAAAAAACTTAATTTAGATAAATGTGAATTTTTTTTATATAACATTAAGTATTTGGGACAAGTTTTAGATGCGAAAGGCAGAAAATCATACTCATCGAGGGCGATAATAAATATGCCGACCTCAACAAATGTGTCGGCGCTAGAAGTATTCTTGGGTCGAGCAAATTACTACGGTAATTTTATCCCAAATATGCACGTATTGAGAGCTTTTCTATACAAATTGCTAATAAAAGATTCCAAATGGTACTGGAGTACGGAATGTCAGAGTACTTTTGAGGAAATTAAAACAATATTAACATCAGACGTATTACGATCCAAATAAGAATATTATTGTTGCAAGTGAAGCTAGTAATTTGGGCTTAGGAGGTGTAATATTACACAAAGAAAGCAACGGCCAAGTAAAAGGTATCGCACTTGCGTCAAGGACCCTATTGCCAGTTGAAAAAAGATATAACCAAATTAAAAAGGGGGCTTTAGGGATAAATTTTGCAGTAAAAAAGTTCCATAGATTCATATATGAAAGGAGTTTTACTCTTCAAACGGGTCAACGACTGTTATTGTCTATTTTTAGTTCCAAATAAGGGATTCCTACACATACGGCAAATCAACTTAAAAGATGTGGGACAATAATATTAAATTATAATTTTAACATGGAGTTCCTTCCGTCAAAGAGGTTGGGTCAGGCAGATGGGTTATCCAGGCTAATCCCTAAATATGTGATCCATTAGAGGAAACTGTGATAGCAGCGTTAAGAATAGAAATGGAAATAAAAAGCGAAAAATAAGGGAATTACCTATGACGCTCGAGAAAATCAAGATCAAAGAAAAAATAAACAAGTATATCACAGAGAAAAAGAAGCAAATTAGTAGCCAACATTACAAAAAGAATGATGGCGAAAAATGTTTTTCTATCTGTGATGAAATATTATTATTAGTCAGCTATTGTAATAGATAATAGGCCTAGAATGGCTGGACACTGGATGTTCAATCTGTCCTTACTGGACAGACGGGCTTTCAGCAATAGCTGACTAGATTAGTGAAACGGGAATTAGTGGGGGCGGTTATTGGGAGTAGGAGGTGGAAGAGGCTTAGATAGGATTAGACCCTTCACTACTGAATATAGCCAACCACTCGCACGAGATAAGGCTAAATAGGTGAAGACTCTAGAGGATAACCTATCCCGGGCAGTGGCTGGGGAGGATTCCCTAGAGATAGATGTAACTAAGCAGGCCCTGCAACGCGTGGCTAGCGAGCGCTTCCAGTGTCAGGTAGTTATATATATATATATATATATATATTAAACAAGATGTCTAACAAAGCTGTGGACATGTGCGCAGAATTGCGCAAGAAAGAGATCCGTTGAGGTTCCGATCGATACATTCGCGAAGTCATTACCTCGAAGAGGCGTTTTCTGAGGTCGACCAAGGACATGTGGCGGCATTTCGAGAGCCATTTTACCAAGGAGCTTGGACTCAGTGACGATGAGTTTCGCAGCTATTTGGCTGACTTTTCTCGGTTTTCTCCGACTGAAGCGGCTAGCAGCGACGGTGAGATCACAGAGGGCGAAGTTCATTTGGCATTGAAGAAGGTCTGCAGTGGCAAGTCACCGGGACTTTATTGTCTTCCCTATGAAATGTACTTGAGGCTGTCGCACATCCAAACACATAGTTAAAGGTTTTGGCCAAGATCCTGACGGAGCGTTTGCAGTCAGTTGTCGCGAGCTTGTTGGGACCTGAGTAGATTTATGCTAACAATACAAAGCAACCTGCATCTGATCCGCACGATCATAGAGGGTGTAATAGTGAGCCGCGCTGATCAATTTGGATTAGTCCAAGGCATTCGACAGGGTCGACCATCGATACCTGGCTGCTGTCATGCAGGCCGCCGGATCAACTTCCTGTATCGCTCCCCCAGTGTTGTGGTACAGGTGAACGGAAAGCGGTCGTGCGCTTTTGTGCTGGCTCGGTCGGTTCGACTGGGTTCTCTGCTGTCGACCTTACCTTACACTTTGGCGTTGGAGCCCCTCCTTCGCCGACTAAGGGACAGGGCGTGCAGCCCGGCCCTACTGGTGGAGCTCGAACCAGGGTTTCTGGGTACGCCGATGATGTATCCATTTTCGTGTCGTGCTACAGCGACATTAAGGTGGTACAGAAAGCGCATTCTAGGAGAATGGTTCGGCCCGTGACTTCAGCTGAAGAAGAATTGGTCAGCGGCACAAGCAAAAGTCAGAGCGTCAGTCTATACTTGGCTCCGAAGGAGGTTGTCCTTGAAGTGTAGGGCTTAGGTGTGTGCCACTTACGATTTGCCTCACACCCTTGTGGGGTGGTTGCAAACATTGGGTATATAAAGAAGCCTGTTTCCTCCTGTTCCATGGAGGACTGGGATTGACACACCTGGAGAGTCATAGACATGCCTCAAGGTTGGCTTTTCTACGCCGCGTTTTGTCAGAGAACTCGATTTTAGTGCGGAGTGTTATGGACGCCTTCTCTAGCCTTACCACCACTCATCCCATTTATTGGGTTAAGCGCCATCGCGGGTTGTGGAAGGTTGGTTAGTTTCCTTAGCGAGTGTCAGTCGGCCTTGAAGGTCTTGCGCTCTTTCTGGTCTTGGGCGCCAGCGACTGATTATCTCAGCAACCCTAAGTTTTCGCTTAGCTCGCGATTGATTCGGAACGCGCTACCTCTCAATGACGTAAACTTCAGATGAGGCAGATTTGCTTGACTGTCATCGGTGTGACCTTAGTTTAGAGGAAACGATTCACCCGCCTTGTTCTCTCTTTTAAGTCCCTCTGATACAACGGGGCGGTTTCCTGTGAACTATCCCCTGGTTAAGTTAGACGCTATTAGTTTTTCCTAGTTAATGTGAATATATGTTTCCCGGCCTGTTCCCGGCATTCTCTTTTGTTATGATCCATGTTGAGATTCCCAACCTCCCCAGTCGTTTTTTTCCTCTGTTTACACCTTGGTTGGGTCAGCCTTTGATTTTCCCAATCCGTCATTTATTTTAGTCTTCCCACTCCATTAGTGAGTGTGCTTCTTGATTCCGTCTATCGGCAGAATACAGAGGCCACTCTTATTATGAGGGGTGATCGAATCCTACTAATATTTTTTTATTTAATCTTTGTGTTACATTTTTAGTTTGTTTTCTGGATTCATCCTCTCTCCATCATTTCATGAATCATGAAATTTTTATATATATTAGTAAAAAACGGGAAAAAAAGATATTTTGGACCTTCATCAAATCTTTGTGTCATGGGGATGTTTTGAAAGTCTCCTGTGGACATGTGGTATTGGGCTATATGCAGGATTGAGAGGTGATGGATCAGTTCTTGTGGTGAATGAGTAAATTGTAATGGATGAATGGGTCGTGAGTCTGATTAATTAGGACTAGGAGAGCTAATGAAGATCAGCCTCTCCCTATTTCATTTCGGCCTTGCACCATAATTTCTGTAAACAGCAGAAATTAATAATTGAACAGAACTGAGGTGAAGTTCACGATTAACTCTTATTCAGTACATTGTGTTCTCGACTGTTAGTACCGTATTATTCTCCGGAATAAAGTACTTTTTATATGTGTATTTATCCATTTCACGATACAACAATTTCCCAATTAAAAGATTGTTTCTGCATTAATTTGAAGAGATAGGCCTTTGCACAATGTTTGGGATGAGCGTCAGAATGCTTTAACTTATTTATAAACTTAAAATCTGTTGCAGTAACTCATAATAATTTGGACAACTTAGAATATTTGGCCAAATCTATAATAGGTTCGTTCGAACAAATAGAACTAGTATTGTAATGCACTTCGCTATGAACAATAATCTTGATTTCGTTCTGAGGTAACTCAAACTACATTCTAACATTCTGACCAAGCTACAGGATTTTCAAGTAGGGCCAGAAATCGAAAAATTGAAGTTCTGTTTGAATTTGTTAAAGGATAGATCTCTAGTGATTAACTCGCTTGGATTCTGCAATGAAGGCACAGACTAGAACTTAACCAACAAATCCATAATCAGACCGCAAATCTTTAAGGGCATCCATTGCAATAAATGAACACACTTTCAACATATCCATTGGAAAATGTTTTCGGAATATAGTTAAGACATTTAAAAGCTAATAACACAGCCAACAATTTCAGCGTAGGTAAGGATTTGGACTCAATAGGAGTCACTTTGGCCTTTGCAAAAACTAAATTCGATTTGTGATCTGTATAACATAAGCTGCAAACCCATATGCCCTTATGCGCTGCAGAATATATACAATTCTTCCCGGATGGAGTCATCTGTCGCGCATTTAGGGAAACTTAATTCCTTAAGACGAGCGAGGTCTTTATACAATCTGCTCCAAACCTACTGGAGTTCTGATGGAATAACGTTGTCCCAAGCCAAATTCTATTTCCATAGATCATACGTTATTATCCTACCCCTAATTGTCAGAGGAAGACATAGTAAAAAAAACACTAGATATTTGAGACAATACCTTTCCTTTTGGCATCAGAATCAATTTTTTCTACCAGCCGAGCACAAAATATCCCTGACTGGATAATATTTATATCCCAGGACCTTTTCCAACTGACAGCCATGTTCAGCATAATTGCTATCTGCAATCATGCGGTTTTTAAGATCCTCGCAAGTAGTATTACAAGATCTAAGGACAAAATTTTCTTCTTTCATTCTATCCACCGTAGAGATACATAATTTTTTTACGAGAATTACAAGTTTTAACCAGGTTGTCCACGTAGAAATTGTTCTTCAACATGTTGGTGCTTCATCTTCGGGGAATTTACTAACATGATGCTTGATAACATAATTTAAAATAAAAGGACTAGCATTAAACCGAATAAGAGAATGTTGTATATAAAACAAACTAATCTGCCCTCTTCCTTCATAAAAAAACAGAATCTATTTTTGACCTCTTCCAAGCTAAGTTTAATCATCAGGAAAACCTTCCTAATGTCAGCGAGTAACACATATTTGTTGAAGCGAAACAACAATAATAATTTTGGCATATTTCCCATTAAATTTATTCTAGGGTAGGAGGTTTCGTTTAAAGAGTACCCTGTTTTAGTTTTAAGTGAGCAATTAAAAACAGGCCTTATCTTAGTGGTGGTTTGATCTTCTGTTTTAAAAACAGGTCTATGAGGAATCCATATATAATCCTTGAAATTATCAGGGGTAACGTGAATTCTCTCTATTACACCCTCCTCCTGCTCATGAGACACCTTGGTATATTCGTCAATCAGATTGCGCCTTTCTAAGTTTTTGGTAACTCCGTCCAATACGCCAAAAGCTACTGTATGATTCTTTCCTCTATCCAAGGTAATTTTACAAACCAAACGCTTCTGAACATTTTTATCTAAGTTACGTTCCACGCAACTTTCTTCAAACGTATTGAAAAATGGAATAACGTGTTCCGTTTTTAGGTTCTAAAATAAAGTTAACATAAGACACAGGATACAAAAAGTATTTGGAAACATCATAGAAATTGCTATCTGCATATTTCTGCCTTTTTCCGGGAAGGATAGTCTGGTTCGGATATAAGAAATTATTAACATTTCCAAAGGGAATGACCCCATTGGGGAGTTTCCATGCGTTTTCTCAGATACATAGGTTTCATGAACTGTATCAAATCCACCCCAGCAAACCGTACACCAGAATGGTTTCAGTATTATTAGCAAAGTTTCCAGCTAACTTAAAGTTTAGATTTTTCAGGTTTTTACTTAATCAGATAGAAACAATCAACATCAAATCTGATATTAAATTCGATATCAATTAAAACTAGTAGGGAACAAGTACCACTGGGAAATCCTGTATCATATTTCACGTCCCTTAACCTTTTGAGCTGAGAACCCAAAAGGTCTCTACTTCATAATCAGCAGGGAAAATGTAGTAGTCCTCACCCTTTAGCTGCCTTAGAACTAATTCAGAGAAATAAGACCTCTGGCTTCCCGTATCTACTAGCCAGTTGAATTTATGTATTCTGTCTCCACTGCCAATATATAGGCAGACTACTGGCAGAAGGAAATTAGGCTGTCCTGCCTGTGTATTAAGACACATAGTCGTCAAGGATTTACGTTTAAACTTAAATTAGTCGTCGAGGATTTATGATTAGGATACATGGTTCTTCGAGTTACAGAACTTCAATGTTTAATTTATTTTTCCTTCCACTACATTCATCCTTGTAATGTTTCTTACTCATGCATAATAGGCATAATTTTATTTCCTTACACCTATTCAGTCTGAACTCTCGGGAAGGATATTTAGAATATTTAGTGCTTCAATGTTTTTCTTCATTACAGAATCTACATTTCAAAAGATTACTACGGCTCCTTGTGTTGATATTAAAGTTTTCCAACATACAGTTTTTGTTCTGTCTAGAATTACAGATCTTGGGAGTCTAGCAGTAATGCAGTCCCTTAGTGACAGTGAGAGGGTTAATCCATTCATCCAACTCCAACTTGCCGTCTCCGGCATCTCTGACTTCCACTCATAGCTGCTACTCCCTCTCCTTCATACAACTTCCTAAAAACAACCTTTTACTACCCTCTTTGGAGTGTCACTTGATCCGGTTGACCAATCCTTTTCTAGGGACAGTAACAAGGGGCGGTCTTAACCGTAACTAAATGCTAACCATCTCAACCATAGTAAAAAGGCTATTCATTGACTTTAAATTTTAGCTGAATTCAATTTATGGAAAAGATCACCTCTTGAAAAATTATCATCATCCGGTTTCAGCTGGACAACTGCCAAAAAAAGCACCAAGAAATGGCTCTATGGATTTATTTTATGGAGAAATCAAATCTCCAGAAAAAAAGATAAAAAAATATTTAATTCTCTTAAACGCGATGCTTCCTCTGATCATTATCTTCAAGTGAAAAATTATCTAAATCAGCGTCCCGTTTTAAGCCTGAACGAAACAGATGTTTTTCATCAATCTCGACCATCTGAAATTGCTTCATAAAAAACGACTCTATGACTGGACAGTGGTTACTTTCGGCATAGTTTTAATATTCACTTAGAAATCTACATCCGTTGTCCATATCCTTTACAATTATTTTATGGAGAAATCAAATCTCTAGAAAAAGATAAAAAGAAAAATATTTAATTTTCTTTTCTTAGATGCCACGTACGGCGTTTCCTCTAATCATTATCTTCAAGTGAAAAGTTATTCATATCAGCGTCCTGTTTTAAAACTGAACGAAACAGATGTTTTTCATCAATCTTGTTATAGACAAGCGTATGGTTGCAAGAAAGAAATACAACAGCAGAAATAGGTTTACGTGGTTTATTTCAACAGGAACATGGGGGTTTGGGACAACTACCTTGTGGTATAGTTCATAAGCCGGCTTCGGATCTAGGTCGATCTCTCATAGTAGTGCACACATGTTGACGGCGGTTGATGCTCCCCTGCTGACAGCTGCTGACCGCTGCTGACCGCTCGGCCTGACCGTGACAGCTCTGTTCCCTGGCCATCTGTGACTGCCTGTTGAACTTCCGTGTGACCCGTTTTATAGCGTTTTTTTATGGCTTAACAGGCTCGAAAAACGAAGCGAGTATAATTAGGAGGGAAGCATTTTTATTGGACGAAAAATAGAACACTTTAAATATTATCGGGAACATTTGTAAACGAAGATAATGCTCATTTTGTGACGGGGCTTTGTCCCGTTCACATCCGGCTCTCGCTCTTGAGTATTTGCCTGTAAATCATCCGAGATATGTCTTATTTTATTTTATAACAATCTCGAGCAGTGGGTTTAAGTGTGTCCAACCGGAACACTCCAGTCAAGATTTGAATGTTATCTCAACCTGAGATCAGTGCTTTCTGATCAGCCCATCCGCCTGTAGCTGATAATGTTACAGCGTTATCTGCAAGGCGGTTAAATATCCGCGCAAATACAGTAACTTTATAGCCTTCGACTTAACATTGGCTACACAATTTTCAAACTGCGAAGGAAAATTTTTGAAAGCAAACTTATCCTTATCGCAGTCCTTGTGGGTTATCCGTATTCTCAACACCCCTAGCCATTATAGGAGAAGAATTCTTTGGAAAATTAGGCTCTAATTTATGTAGTTCCTGCTTAACCTCAGTTCGGAACTTTATTTCGACGTTCGTTTCCCTATAGCACTCCTCCTCATCAATTTCATTAGCATTGTATATATTTGCTATCTCTACGTTGATTTTATCCACCGCGGCTAGCCATTGAAAATATCATTCCTTACTGAATTAAATTAATCCCAACTTCCTTCTTGGTTTTTCAAAACATTAGGAGTATATTGAACTTAAAGGTATTGCGTCGTTTGGTTAATTTACCAGTTAAACCTGAAATGATGGACATTTTGAAAGATGTATATGCCATCTGATATTAACTACAAAAATAACTCAAACACTGCAAAAAAATATCTAGAAAGGAAAATAGAACCACCCAAACCACTGTTCATTTCAAGAAAATAACTATAGCACTTTTAAAAAAATTCTTCTACTTAACGCACACATCGAGCACTAGAGACTTCCGAAAGAAAACAAATATGTTGATCTTAGGACCACACAATAATTTTGAGCAAAATGTGGGAAATCTGTCCCGGCTTTCCAACTTGAAAGGGTTATGGTTAAAGGTGACAGAACCGATAAAAGCAACAACAGCTTGAAAGTTTAGGGCGAACAATTATTTCTTTCTCGGGAGGTAACAATAGAAAAAATGTTTATTTACATACACAAAAAAAGTAAAAGGATATACACAAATATGACAGAAAGAAAAGGAAAAGAGAATTCTTTTAACTTAAAAGAATAAAAGGGCTTGCTCAAAATATTTATTATTTAAGCAAGTAAAATGTTCCTAAGGGGCTAACGCTCACATAGATTTCTTCAGCGATTTCTTCTTGTTGAGGAGGAAATAGTGGGAAGATCCGTAGTTTGTAGTTGAATGAGGCGACGACAGGAAATGCCAGGTGCAAGGAAGCATATCTCAATTAGTTTTAATAGAGGGCTGACGTTCTGTCTTTAGAGTCCAACATGTAGATTTCTTTCTTGAAACAGGTTCTGGAGAAGACTGGTGTTACTGTCGCCGACCTGATATTATCACAGACGATGTCAAGTACTCACTATCAAAGAGGCGCATATTCTCGGTATTTATCGAGATTAGAAAGCTTGTAAATATCGGGAACTTTTCCCTCCCAAATTGTTATACACTTTCCTGGCCCTCTCATTCGTCAGACAATATATTCTTATGTTTGTGTTGTATCTTCAAAGTGAATGATACACAGAGAAGAATGAGTGCTTAATATATTTATTCAGCACCAGAATCTGGTGGTAATGGATACATGGAAAAACACAGAATAAGTTACAAAACAATTAACAAGAGACAACTTACAAGGAATAGAGGAGGGTCAATGCTGTATAGCCAAACGAAGTAAAACCAGTCCGAATATTAATCAGTTTAGTATCAACTTATTTAGATTTATTTCGTACGTGTACAAAAGGTCTATCCAGGAAGCTAGCCATCTGGGTAGAAGGCCAATTAAGAGCCCACATACACATCTTCCCCCACAAATCCGGAGTGATCGACCCGGTATTTATCGACGTGTCCAAACCCGCCGATCAGATCAACCAGGCTACGATCGCCTGTCTTCCCCATAGCTCCCCGCCACCTGTCTAACTTGGGGTCCAGGACGCCATTCCAGTTCCCCATTAAAACTAGGCGCGTTGAATCCACCAGGAACGGTCCCAACCGCCGAAAAAAACGAGACCCGCTCCTCCTGGTCGTTGGGCGCATAAGACGCAACGACTAAAAAGAAACTACTTTTCACGGCAATATCGGCCACGATAAACCGGTCCTCGGCATCGATATGAACAAGGTCCACCTTCGAATCCAGGGTACGGCTGACCAGCAAATAAAACCCTCTGGCATGTCGGTATCCGTATGCTGAATAGACGACAAAATCGCAGCCTTACCCCGATCCCTCAGGCCCTTATCATTCAGAATGGCTATCTTGATGAACATCTTTTAGATCTGAAATGAGAAAAATAACAATTAACTTTATTCACATACCGGGCGGAAATTCGCGCTGGTAAGGACCCCGACGGATTGTCCCAGGCTCCCTGTACCTAACTCCGATGTCATCCGTCCTTCTAGGACAATTCCGCTGACGTTCGTGGGATAGGTTAGTTTCATTGACCTATATAGGGGGATGGAGTAAAACAGGGACCCTACCAGCACAAAAGTGCCTTAGTTTCTTTAAGTATACGTTTTCCAATTCGAACATCCTGATGTTCGGAAAAGTCTTTTTAGCCTCAAAAAGATGTCTTCACACTTTGAGGTAGCCCCCAGTGTCCCTCAGACAGGTAATAACACCTGGGGCATTCGGGAAATTTCGAGGGTTCTCAACCGATTTCCTATTCACTGTCGTCAATTTGAAAAATATGTCTAATAGAGCCTTCTTTTGGTTTGACAGGCCCTTTTTATATTCTTCCCTGTCCACTTTGTTTATTGAATCTGGGTCTGGGAACAGTTTCTTTTTTCTTTTCCATAGAGGAGTAGGGAGGGGAAGAAGTGGACGTGTGAGGGGGTGTAGATATCGAACTGAGGGAAGAGGGGGGAGGGGGACGGAGCACGGAAAGGGGAAAAGGGAGGCTCGTTGCTTTCCGCAAGACAGTGTCAGTTGTTTCCTTTGGCGAAGCAGGGACGGATAGTGACCTGTTTTTTTAATGTTCCTCTCCACCCTACTTCGGCCAACACGTTTCTCAATGGGCTTCTCAACTTCCTCTTCTTCCTCCCTGGTCTTCTTCAAAGATGAAGAGCGAGGTGCCGCTGCTGGCTTTTCTGTTGTTGTTGTTGCTGTTGTTGATGTTGTTGATGATGCTGTTTAGGGGTCGTTTTTGCTCTTGCACAACCTGCTTCTGGGGCTGCATTTTCTTCTTGTGTTCCTGCGACTTCCTGGGCCGCTCTTGCACCTCCTTTGGTCGCTCCTGCGGCGGTCGCTGTGGCTTCAGTAACTGCTCATCCTTCTTTTGTGGGGAGGGTGTGTGCGTTGCTTTTCTTCCTTTTACCGCCTTCCAAACACCAGCAGATGCCTTCTCTTTGGCTGCTGCTATTACTACTGCTGCTGTTGTTGTATTAGCTGTTATCAATGTAGGTCGAGGTGGAGGTTGAGGATGTTTAGTTGTGCTCCGAAGCATTACAAAACCAACAGCACGTTTTCCGGCCCTCCACTACTACCAACATCCTTTTTTCGCTGCAGACCAAAATATTTGGTATTTCGTTGTATGGCGATCCCTGATTTACTTATGAAGGCCTTCACTTCCTCCACTTGGCCGAATTGTGAAAAGAAGGCCCCATCCGGTCCTCGCAGACATCAACTGTAACTTTAGTTTTATGTGTGCCCATGTCTGAAGTCTAACATTTTTCACCGTTAACACACTTCCGGCCAAATTCCTTGCATCTTGCTCTGAAGGAAGAAGAATATCCCAGAGAGCATTTGTCCTTGCTAAGACCTTGGGATCAATATTCAAGGCCTCCTCCATCATTTCCCTGCTGATACCAATTAATTTACGACTTTTTACATCGGAGCTCAGCAGGAATACTATTCGCTTATTTACGCTTCAAATGCCTGGTGAGGAACTCGCACCATTTGAATGATTCCTCAATTTTTTTCTTTGCGAGATATAATAGGCAGCGTCTTTTTTTTAGTCTTATTTTCAGTCCAGGCCGTTTTATCCGGTGACAATGTCACCGATAGCGATACCTGCTTTGATGGTTACACCTGCTACTCCTTCCACTTTGCCGCATTGGGCAAAAAAGCCCCCATCCTATCTTTCGTGATGTTCACGAGCACCCCATGAACTGTTACTTTTGTTTTTCGGGTGTCCATGTACTCGGTTTGAAGGCGAAGTGTCTTTGATGCCAACACACTCCCTCGATCTTCTTGACAATATTTTGGATCCTATTTTCAAACTCTTGAGAGCTTCCTCCATGGTTTCCCTGCTAACACCAATTACATTCCGACTTTTTACGTCGGTCGTCATCAGGGAAATTGTCCTTGTATTCATTGCGTCCAATGCTTCTGTTATCGCGTGTAGCTCGTTACCATTCGTAAACTCCTTATATTTTTTTATTTTTTTTTGCAATTCTGCATAATATGCAGTGTCTTTTTTTGGTCTGGTTTCCGACCAGGCCATCTTTTTAGGAGATACAACTTCTCCCATCACGGTTGTTTGTGTCAAATTCGCCATAATAGTGCTGGGCAGTATTACGACGGAAATACAGTATTTTTTTTTTTTAAGTTCTTTTAAATTAATTTCACAAAAAATAAAAACTTAAAAAATATTTAAACGAAAGAATTTAAAGAAAGCAAAACGGACTGGAGTCCAGGTGAATCAACAAAACAAAACGGAATTAACAAACTGTTATGGTGACCTATCTACATTAAAAGACATCACTACCGCTCTATACCATCCGAGGTCTAACGGACAGGCTGAGAGATTTGTGGATACTTTGAAGAGAGCTTTGAAAAAGCTAGGGGTACACCTAAGAACAAAACACCAACTTCACAATCTCCAGCCGAGGTGATGTTCGCACGTCGGATACGGTCCGTTTACAATAAATTATTCCCAAAACAGACGAAGCCAGGAAGAACAAGCATCGTACCTCCAAGACGATATAACCCCGGAGAAAAAGTTTTTCAGAATTTTCAAAGGCAACAAATCTTTATTGGATATGGGTACGATCGAAAACAGAGTTGGGAATATGGGTATATATTATAAAGGGTCCACAATTTACGCATAAAAGACATAACCAACTTAGGAAACGGCTAACTGACAAACTTTTTAAATATTCTTTTAGAGAAATATACCTGCTGGTTGCCTGTGTCCAATAAGCAGTTTATAGAGACTTTCTTGGCATTCTAATATCATGTGATTTCCGTGATAGGTAGCATCAAATTGTTTTCTTCATTCCCATTGGCGCCTAAATGAGTAAAAAGAGATATCCCCTTCTTATGATCATCGCATAGTGAAGTGACATGTCCCTTAGATCCTTGATTGCAGGAAAGGAATAACTTATTCTGACGTCCAGAGCAATCTTCAACTTTATGCCTGACACTAGAGCATCTAATATATAAATTCAAATATTTGCATCTAGCAGTTCTAGTCTCACAGGTAGGATATTTCGTGTATTTCCCCATGGGGTGGCCACGTGATGCACAAAATTTACAAGGCTTTCCATTAGAGATAATGGCGAAATTCAGCAAAGCTGCACCATTATTTTCCTTTTCTTCGGATTTATTACTTCTAGTATCCTTTTCGTATACACGGAAGGGCTTCTTATTCTTCGTTAATGTGCGGTGACTTCATTATAATTCTCAAATACATCCCTTAAGTAACTGCTACCTACCCTGTGAATGATTTCCTGCCTTATCAAATAAGATGTGGCTTACGAGTTTGAATCCCGAGGAGTCTTCCTAAAAATCCATATCATACGAGGTTCTTAACTCGGACAAATCAGCCCTAAGTTCGGTAAGATAATGCTTAGCAGTCACAAAATCGGGGTCGTATTTAGGAGAACTGGTTATTATTTGCTTGAAGATCTCATGAATTATAAAAGGCACATCCAACAGCTGAATGGCATAACCGGTAAGGTAACTCTTTAAGAGCGATAGCTTTACCTTATTAGAATTAATAGAATTATTACAGTTGTTAAACTGTGCTATAAAATTCTTAAATTCAAATTTAAAAGGATTAATGCCACTAAAAGTAGCTCGCTGTAAGTTATAGTTGAGATCATTGAATGGCTGTTAGAGACCGAACCATCTTCGCTGCCGTGGGAAATACTCATTTCTCGAACAGATTCCTCAATATCAGCAAGTCGATTATTTACACTGACTTGAAAACCAAATTCCTTCATTTGTTCAGTTATAAAACCACTTTCCTCTAAATATAGATACAAATCTCCTGGATTTTACCTTCCAAAGCTCAAAATTCTCCCTGAAGATTTTTGATGATGGCTTCTTCCTCTTTAAAAGATTTTTCCTTTAAGTTTTTATCTTCCAAACCAAAATTAATATTATGTTTTAAAATGCCATTAAAGTCAGTAAGGGCTTTAAATCCTTTTAACTTCTTGAAATTATCCATCTTTAAAAAGACAATGAATTAAAATTATATATTGATTTTTTTATTATATTTTTGTCTCCTCATGCCCGGATTGTTTCACTGAACGATGAAGATGGGCAAAATTATTTTATATATATTTTGGACGCCACGAATCAATAATAACTTCACTGAATTGTGAAGGCAAAATCATTTTTATATATTTTTGGACAGCTCGTGTTGAGATTATTTCACTGGACAGTGAAAGTGTAACAATACGATTTCTCAAACATCGTTAGGGGATAAATAGATAGATTCTTTTCATTTTAAGTGAATTTAATTACCAGAATTTTTAAGGTTCTTGTCACCAGCCAGCTTTTGAATTGGCAAACATAAAATTTTGTTAGTGATTTTAGATAATCATAAAAATAGAGTATCTTGAAAAAATGACCACCCATCCACCGGCATTCATATGTCCATATAATGAGTAGTCGGTCAGGAGCAGTCAGAGAGGAAGAAAGAACCAACAGTCAGTGAGTCAGCAGTTGCCGAGACCACAGGCAGTGAATGTAAGGGCCCTCTTTGCGTGGCCAGAAGTTAGTAAGATATCAGTTCACTAAGATGAAGCTGAAGAAAAATTTGCCGGTTAGAAAATAGTATTGTTTGCTATTTCCCAATCAGTGTCGTTATTTTTTGTTGATCACGGCCAAAGAGACAAACCTGTGAATATAACTAGCCAGGTGTATATACGCATACAAACGACCTTGGATTTCATCACATTTGTGCAGTGACGGACGCGCGGAACATTGGCAAAAAATTACTTTTATATATATATATATATATATATATATATATTTATATATAGAAAAGATAGCATACTAGCAGATATTTTCTCTCTCGTGGCCTTTATCCTCAAGCCCTTCTCGAATTTTTTAAAATCCTCTGTCATCATACCAAAACATTGCGAAATTACGTATATGTTGAGCAAAAATGCTTATTTGCAAATACGTTTTTAGCAAAATGTAGAAAATTTAAGGACTCCCCAAATTAAGTCGTGGCTTGATGAACAAAAATAAGATAATTGAACATTGTAAAAACATAGTTTATATAAGAATCTCATTACATAACAAGAAAGAGAATAGAGGATTGCTAAAAAACGTATTCTTTTAGAAGTTAAAAGTCATGACATCCAGGACGTTATCCAAATACATATGTCTGTTTGAATTAGATGAAATATTTATCTGAAGCTGTTCATATTCTGTTTCCATTAGTTGCTTGTCCTCGTATTATTCGGGTTTGCCCATGCCCAGCATCGCCTGTTTTTGGAGTATACAGAAAATACGTTTCACCCCATCGTGGTCGCCTCGGCCTCTCAAATTGGCGCCCGAATTCTATTTCACGCCTAATTTTGGGTCATACCTATTATTATCAGATGAATGGGTCTGACCTACTATGAGCGGGAGTTATAGAATATCTCCGTTTTTATAAGATAGCAAATACACACATATGTTGTTTTGCGTGAATGCAGGTATTCAACTTTATATTCCAGACAAGAGGATAAACTCAAGAAGGAACAAGACACATGTACCGAGTTAACACACGCGGTGACTTATTTTATTTATTAGAGAAAACACAGCAGTGCGCCTTCATACTGACAATAAAAACAAAAAAACTATGGGTAGATGACTCTGGCCCCTTTAACTATAAGTGTTCATACAACTAGAGTATAATTTTCAGCACCTTGTGCACAACGACGCGGATTCTACTCTTGGTTAAGCTAGTCTCTTGTTCTCCTAATGCAGTGCTACTCAAATTGTGGTACGCGTACCGGTATCAGTACGCGAGACATTGTCTGCCGGTACGCGAAGAGTTTCTACCTACGCGTTACAAATTAAACTAAGCACAACTATTAAAGGACGAAAAATTTTCGCGGATTTTGATTTCATTTGGGGTGTATTTGTTTTTGGTCCAAATCCGTGAATTTCTCCTTTTTTTATTTTCTACATGAGACTTCTGTCTGCTTTGCTTTTCGAACAGAAACTTTGTCACAAAAAGATACGTCAAGGAACTTGACACACACTCCACCTACCCGCTCGGTGAAAATAGCACTTACAATGTTATGGCGGAATTGCGGAATAGAGGCCACATCATTTTCTTCTTTTTTTTTTTCACACTGGGTCAACCACTACATTTTAGTCTTCTGTCTGCTTTGCTTTTTGTACTGAAACTTTGGGCCACATCGTTTTCTTTCGTTTCTGCAGACGAGAGAAAAGATTTCGGTAGTTCCGATTGTGGGAAAAGGGTTAAATGTCCTGTTTGGAACAGTGACTGAAGATGGTGTTAAATTCATAAGAAGAAAACTGGGAGAAGTGGAAATAAACCAGAGGACGCTGACTCAATTGGCAATGAACAGTGTGTCAATATTAAATGTGACAATGTTGGAAGTGGCCAAGAATAGAGCCAGAATTAATTGGTTAATAAATAACGTAGCAGGGTTGAGACAAAAGGTAATTAATGATACAGAAACTGTAATGATGGAATTACAGGAAATAAGTGGATTTATGCAATGGTATTTCCAACTAATGAAAATTACGAATAAGGTACGACAAACTAGTCAGTCGTTGACAACCTTGCTAGAACATGTGAGAGCGCAATTAGACATGTTGTCATTAGGACACCGTCCCCAAGCGTAGTAAGTCCGGGTCACTTAAGGGAAGTGCTACTCGGAATACAGACCGAGTTACCCCATCATTTAAGACTGCCAGTGGATCCCAGCAAAGAATTGTGGAAATATTATAATGCGCTGGGATGTGTGACCTTGTTGGAAAATAGAAAACTATTAGTTTTGGTGTCTATTCTGTTGTTGGATAGAGAGAGTATATTCGAGATATACCAGGTTATAAATTTACCTATTCCCTACCCCAGAAGAGATCAAGGTTTGGGAATGGTGGCAAGGTACAAGGTGGAAATGGAATACATAGCTTTAAATTCGGGTAGAACAAAGTTCATGTTGCTAACAGCTGAAGAATCTAGAAAGTGTAGAAATGATGCTCCTGGGATTTGTACATCATTAAACCCCATCTATGCAGCTGGTAACCACAAAATGTGCATACTAGAATTGTTTGAAGGGAAGAAAGAGGGAATTAAGAGAACTTGTCAAGTAGAGGTATTAGCAAACACGGCATTACCACAAGCTATCAGTGTTTCAGACGGAGTGTGGGCAGTGGCAACCATCAGTTTGTCTAGGGTATGCTGGGGAGAGTCCACAAGGACATTAAGAGTAAAACCACCATTATCCCTGTTAAAGTTACCCCTGGGATGTTCGGTATTTGGGATATCTATTTCCTTACCACTCTATTACCAGGAAGAAGAAAGATATGAAGAGAAAGATTCAATTATAGAATTGATTGGCAGAAGCTTAGTCAATTGTACAGAGTTGTGGGAGCCAATAGTGAGGGTATTCCCCAATGTTACCTTGAATAAAATGCCAGTACTAATGAAGCCGATAGAAAAGATCGATATGGATCAGTTGAGGGACAAGTTAAGTGCATTGGGAAGGGAAGATATGGCTTGGGAGGATGATGAGCAGATTGCGATAAGTTGGTCAGCAATGGCTGGTACATTCATAATTATCGCCATAGAGGTTATGGCAGTATGGAAAATTAGAAGTAGGAGAGAATTAATATGTGGTAATCAAATGAGCATGCAGCAACTCGAGAGGGAGGTGCCGAGTAGCGTTCTTTACCCATACAGAATCAACAAGGAAATTGCAGAAAAGCTGACAGAATAAGCTAAAGTGGAACCGACACATACGGCGGAAATAAAATTTCGGCTTTGGTCAACTGCATACAGGCAGAAGAAATCAATATTGGTTATCTATCAGAGATACCATTAATATTTTTAATTCTTGGATTCTGACAGGGAAAGCCAGCCGTTATGTATACAGATCTTGATATGATTATTGTTATTGCTTATTCAAACTGTTGACAACAGACTTAATTATCGCCGAAGGTGGGCATCTGGTGATACGAAAAGTTTGACACAAGAAAAATAAAGAATTTGATTTTCAGGTGGAACACGACCACCCAGTTAAAAAGTTGACTAGCAGTGATTAATGAGCTGGTAGAGATTCTGCTAAGTGGATTTTGAGTGGCTCAGCATAAGATAAAAATTTAATTATGGTCACGTGGGATTCATAAGAATTCTGGCCGATAGAAAAGAAAAGAGAATTTTTTTCTGGAAGATAATTTTAAGAAGGCCAAGTCTAGCCACACCCACGCTGCCGAGCGATCATTGGCCAAGTGGTGGCGTGAGTGATAGGCGAAGGTGAATGTATGAGAAAGGCGGGGAAGTTGTTGACACCCACTAAGAGGATTGGTATGAGATACCAATATGAGAAAGGAAGAGTCTAGGAGGATAAATCTCTCCCAACCTTTCCTCACGGACGAGGGAGAAAACCCACGAAATAGAAAGTGATTAGCTTCCAAAAATGGGAAGTAATAAATTTTCCTGTCCTGATGACAAAGAGAATTTTTGTTGGGAATTAAGTGAGTTTGTCTTATTTTTCTTTTACTTACGCTTGTGTGGTATCACCTTTACTCCGGATTCAGCTTGCATTGCGGCCCGTCGGCTGATTGATTTCATCTACCTAAGACCAAAGTCACAACATGGGTAGGTTAGACTTGAGATCAAAGCAGTTACTTTGGTGACCAAGCATTGGAGGCGAGCTGAGAACGACAAAGAAACCGGAAACGACCAGATCGACTGGAACAAAGGCTGGTGGCAGCGACAAGGAGTCAACCCCAAAGGCTGGTGGAAGAAACCTTACGGCTTCGCGCCGCAACTATCTCCTTTTTCTCTTGTACTTTCTTTTTTCTGCTTATCTACTTTGTCTTTCACTACGTTTCTACTTTTTTCTTTTATACTTTTTCTGTTCTTTCTTTCTTTCTCTTTTCTGTTTTTTGTGCTATTCTGCTTTCTTTTTTTGCTTTTTTCCTTTTCTTTTTCATTGACTTTCACGACTTAACTACTTTCTCTCGATTTCTTTTTTTGCTTTTACGCTTTTTCCTACTTTCCTTCTTACATTTTTCTTCTTTTCTACATTCACTTGTTTTTTGTTTTGCATTTTCTTATTCTTCTTTCATGCTTTATTTTCCTATACTTTTCTAATTTTTCTTTTATACTTTCTTATATATTAGATTTCATGCTTTCTTTTTTTTATGCTTTTCTGATTTTCTACATTCAATACTTTTTTGTACATTTTTTTCCTGTTTTCTACTTTGTCTTTCTCTACTTTTCTCCTTTGGACTTTATTTTTTACTTTCATTCTTTCTCCTCTTTTTTCTACTTATTTTCTGCTTTATCATTTTTTGCCTTTCTACTCTATTTTCTCTATTTTTTTTTTTGTACTTTTTTTGTTTTCATTCTTTTTCTGCTTTTCTACATTTTTCCTTTTCTGCTTATTAACTTTATCTTTCACTACATTTTTTTTTTTTTTATAAAACAGAATATTGTAACATAATGTAGAATTTATTCTTCTCATACGATAATGTTATTTTTTTTAATGTAACATAATTTAAAATCAATCCACACAAATTAACATTAATAAAATTAATTTCTACCATACGCCACAATATCATCAATTTATTTTAACCGTTATAATTTAGAATTAATTCGTTTTTACCATATAAATTGTTAATTTATTCCAATCACTATTTCATTCGTCCCTATATAGTTTAATTTAATATTCCATCCATCCCTACCGGTACCACTAACATATATATTTTAACTGTAAATACATAAAATCAATCCATTCCATACGATAATAAGAATTTTTAATGAAGTAGTATAAATTATTTTTGAAAAAGATTACATTTTTTTTTTTTTAAATTGGTGCGAAGCAAGCAATTTATATAATTCAGTTTGGAAGGGGGAAAAAACAAAAAAAAAAAAAGAGAGGAGGGAAAGGTAAAAAAAACAAAAGACGCCCCCATTTTAGTGAACAGCTAAATGTATCGTCAATATTTTGATTGGGACAGCGCAAGAAATTTTGGACGCTTCCGTTGGTTGTTATTTTATTTATTTATTTATTATTTTATTTTATCTTATTTAATTTTTTTAAAAGAGCAGAAAGTATAAATTCTGTCATGAGTACTAGCACAATCCTTTACACGGTGGCGACCTGTTGAATAAGATAACAGGTCAGGGGTGGCTGTCGGAGCTGATATGATGAATAAGAACCCCGAAATCAGCGAGGAAGACGGCTTTCATCACTGAGGACCACCTTCAAGCATTCAAATGTATTTTGTGACATTTCTACTTACTCTTTTTTTCTTTTCTACACTTTCATTCTTTCTTCTTTCTGTTTTTCTACTTTCTCTTTTCTTTTTTTTGCAGTTTCTTTTTTGCTTTCGTTTCTCTTTTTTGCTTTTCTATTTCTTACTTTTTGGCTTTCATTTCTTTTTTTCTGCTTTCCCACTTTCTTTTACATTGTACTTTCTTTTCTTTTTTTTTTTGCTCTCTCAGTTTTTTGCATTTCTACTTGCTTATTTTTGGCCGTTCTTTTCTCTGCTTACATGCTTTCTCTTTTTGTGTTATTTTACTCTTTTTCTTCTTTTCTGTCTTCTTTTTCTCCTTTTGTAGTTTTTTGTTCTTTCTTTCTGCTTTCAGGCTTTCTCTTCTATATTATTTTTTTCATCTTTTCTGCTTTTCTCTTTTCTTTTATACTTTCTTCTTTTATTCTTTCTTCTGCTGCTTTTTCTACTCACTAATATTTTGATTTAAGTCTTTCTCATTTTGTTTTTATAATTTTCCTCCTCTTACACTTTGATACTTTCACTTATTCTACTGTTATAAATTCTTTTATGCATTCACATTTTCTACTTTTAAGCTGTTTTTTTTTTTTTTTATAGTTTCCTATTTTTTGCTTTTACACCTTTTCCATGTTTATGCTTCTTTCACAATTCTTCATCAGAGTCCGAATCAAGGAAAAACTCCTGAATAAAAGCTTTATTGGATGTTGATGTAGCAATTTTGGTTTACAAAAAAATTAACATGGCTTTAATCAGTGTTGCATCTTGTGTAGAGTGTAGAATAATTCAAAATGGTGTGGGAAAATGGAAGTTTAACCTTCTTCCAAAGGAGTAGAAGGCAATTTCCAGCTTAAAATACCGGAAATAACAGTTGACAAGTGTTTATTTATAGCAACCGTCTCAAGGCGACAGAATGCACCTACAGCTGCAATGGGAGAGAATTCTACAGTGACAATTTTCACTTCTAGCATTGGTAAAGGTTAAACAAATTTTGCAAATGTAAATCAGAATTGAAGAAAGTCTTCAGAATAAAAGTCTCTTAAATATTAAGCACAACAAAACATTATCAAAATTAACTTTCTTAAGAGAGAGAGCTTGTAAGAAAGAAAAAATCCAATTAATAAATGATTTCTTTAAATCAACTAAAATTTTAAATGTTACATTATGGTATAAGTGTGGTAAAAATTGAATATACATTTTTTAATTGTTAAAAACAAATACATATTTCACTAAATAAAGTTGACCATTAGTATTTGCTTTTACATTTAAACCTATTTAAGTAGTGCCACTTTTATAAAAAAAAAAAAAAAAATATAGAAAAGCAAATCAATTAAGTGAAAAATGTTAAATTAATTTCCCAGTAACAATACCAAGATTCCTAAATTACATTTTTTTAATTTCTCAACAAACATAAATATAACAACTCCAAAGGAAATTACTAATTCTTACACTTCAATTAAATAAGCTAAAGTTATTCCAAGTGTAAAATGCAAATATTTTTTAAGCTGTCTACAGGAGCAAACTACTGCAAACCCAAACCAAAACTAAAATCTTGCTTCCTGTGAAAAGACAAGATTTGAAATAGGCCTCCTGGTTTGTCCCTCAGTTGGCCTGAAATAAAGAATGTGTGGCCTTAGCTAAGGAAAATTTTGTTGATAGGTCTACTATCATATGAAGTTGTTATACAATTAGCACACAATTCAAATATTCCTATTTATGTTCATACATGTTAAGAGATATGATCACCTAATTTAACCTTTATTGTAAATGAGTAAAAAACTAGTTTAAATATCACTAATCAGATTATTAAGAACAAAAAGCAATTTCTTCACAAAAAATTTTTATTATTGCTTTGGATTAATATAAAAAGTCAGCTTTTATTGGCAATTTAAAGCACTTTATCTTGTACATAGCCATTTAGAAAGATGCTTATTTTTTTATAATTTAAAAAAGAAACTGAAGGCAAAATCTGGGGATTTTTTTAAAAACGTCAGAAGTAAATTATTCAATCATTTCAGCTCCATCTCCTCCTGTAGGATCTACTAACTTCATATCATCCAACATTTCTTGCAGGCTGATCTGAGGCAGATGTTCATCTTCAATGTCATCAAGGTCAACAGGAGTTTTGGTAGAATCTGAAAGATTATAAAAATCAATCAAAGGGTCTTTTTTTGCTGCCAGAAGCAGCAAAAAAAGAAAACAAAACAACAAAGAGGGAGGGGGGTATAAAAGTTATAGTGCATTTTTTCAAGTCATGCACTTGGAATACATATTATTCTTGACAATACAAAAAAATATTTGGAGGTTCTTCAAATCAAATGATTGCAACTTACCATCAATAAAATTTAATCACAGTGCACATGTGTTAAATAAAATAAGGTATTTCTCATCTATATTTATTTCAAATCCTGAAACATTAACAACATGTGCCACTGGCTCTCTCTTCTACCCTCTTTCTTTAAAAATCACCAATGATGGCTGAATGTACTCAGAACATTACACACAATTTCAGCAAATTCCTTTATAAGTTTTCACCTGATATTAAATGACATTTAATAACAGGAGAAACTCACTAAAAGACTTAACAGATATTCAAGTTCTACTGAATAAAACATAATTAAAAGAAGGATTGTTACCTCAGTATTTACAATTCATAGAATCAGAAAATATCAACATAGATCAAAGAATAAACCAAATGCAGCAAAGTCATTCCATTTCAAATCAACCAACAGCCACAGGTGAAACTCTCAGAAAAAAATGTGAAATTTCAAAATGCTCCGATTTTAAAATTTAAAAAGATACAGATCTAATATTTAGGATTTATCAATAAATTTCATCAAGGAACACTTGTGAATTTTCCCAGATTTTTCTGAGAAGGTCACATGAGGCGGATTTGATCCAACATAATTTTCCATAATATTCAGTAATGCAAACTAGTTACAGAATTCATGGTCACAATATGATTCAACCAATAAAACACAAAGTTATTTTCATTTTCAATCTAAACATTTTTTAAAACTGTAACTGAGGGAAGGAAGATTACTCTTCGAAAAGCCAGTAATTGTCCAGCACCAACAGAATTAAAAACAAAAGAAACAAAACAGAATTAAAAACCTTATATAATAACTTATCAAATAATTATTATATAAATGTTAAAGCACTAAAATGTTTTCATTGTTAAATCTACAAAAAATAACATCAAATGGTCATAATCATTTCTTGTTAAATACTGGTAAAACAATGTAAAGGAAAAAAGATATTTTGTCTTTTTTAAACAAGAAACAAATTTGCATAGTTATATGTGTGATACTATGGACCTTTACATACAAAGAGAAGAGGTGGTTTTATCTCAAATTCAGTTTGATGGACCAACAGATAGTTACTTTTGAAGTTTGGTCAGCTGCATCCACTTTGAATGAAGATGAACAGGAAGTAAAGGAGTGGACAAGGATTTTTTGAGATTAAATGGCAACAAAACCAGAAACAGGGTATATCCATAACAGTCATTGAGATTGGGGAGAGTTCAGATTCAACATCAGAAGATGTGTCTTGCTGCATAGCTCCTAAGCCATCCATTTATATTGCCAACCACCACATTGGGATGAGTAGATGAATGAGGGGTTGGTAGAAGGAAGAGCTGTGTTGTTAAGACCATGATAACAGAAGTTGTCTAAAGTATCAATTACCTACTCACCCAGATGAGCAGATAAAACCCTGAATAGAACATCATTTTTTTTTAATATGGGAGACAGGGTTTGTATTCCTTGATGTGGCATTTGTCTTTCATCTTGTTACCTTGTGAGCATGCAGAGGGCCCTTGCCCAGCTTTCAATGCACACAGATAAGATTGAAAACTGAAATGCAATGTGGGGTAATCATTGGCCAGTAGGTGGAAAGGTTGGCCAAGGGTTGCATTGTATATTTACATTGGCATGAGATAGATTTGTCCATTGCATTGTTCTGATGCCATTCATTTGTATTGGATGTGTTGATGAGTGAGGAGTTGATAGGAGGAAGAGCTGATTTATGAGATCCACATAGAAGTAGTCCAAAGTATCAGACAAGTAGCTGAAGCCTTGAATAAAACACCTACATATAACATGGGAAATAGGGTTTGCATTCTTATTTTTCAACATGGAATTTGTCTTTCATCTTGTTACCCTGTGAGCATGCAGTGGACCCTTGCCCAACTTTCAGAGCACACTGACAAGATTGGAAATTGAAATGCAATGTGGGTAATCATTTGTCAGTTGGGTGAGGGTCACGTTGCATGTTTACACATGCTGTTTTGTTTACATTAGTAATGGAAACAAAAGCATGAATTTTGTTTAACAAATTTAAATTTTTATAGTGGATTTGTTGAACACACAAGAATAATATTTCTACCTTTAAAAATGTTGACATTCTGCCTGTAACTATCATCTTCTTCAAGATCTTCTAGGAATTCAGTATATTCCCTGTAATAAAAAATAATAGTTTATATCATGAAAAAAAAGTATGTATTAATGCATGGAAAACATGTGAAAGGCTTTTAAATCTGTGAGATTTTTAGTATAAACAGCTTGTTTATTTTAAACATTTGTGCTGAATAACAAGCTGACAATGACTAACAATGTGACAAGAGTAATTCCATATATAAAATATGGAATCACATATGTGGTAAGCAATTTAGTCCAATCAATATATTTGCAACTATTTTTCTATTAGGGCACAGAATAAAGTGAATCCAATATTCTGATCTTCATCTCAGTCTCTGCATTCATTTTAAAATATAAAGTCTGCCTAGTATCTGAACCATACCTTAAAGTTATATTCAAATGTATTTATGACATCTAATGAATTTTTCTGTCATTTGTGTGTGTGTATATATATATATACATATATATATATTCAGAGACCGATGCAATTTGTGCATTATGGAAAAAATACTAATTATAAAACATAAGGATCCGGACATACTATTGAACAGACATAATGAGTTGATTTGTAAATGTAGGCATAAAAATCACCTCATTTTAACAAAGTATGTGTAGATATATAAATAGAAAATATAAATTGTTTTAAATGAATATATGAAAATACTGACACTGTGCTCTTTGATAAATGTGTTGTGGAATTTAAAATTTTTTTTTTTTATATGTGAACTTATTTAGATATATATATATGAACATTATAGATAAGGGTAACTATGTATTTATATTGTGGACACATATGTATGGTAGTATGGATATATATGTATAAATAGATATACACATGTGTGAGTATAAATATACTAATATGAAGCATGTTTGAATACTGAATATTTTTTTTTTTTTTTTTTTTTTTTAACGTGTATGCTGCATGGGTGTGGATGTATATGTATAAATGTTTTTATGTTTGTTTTGTATGTATATGTATATTATATGTGTATGTACGAGTATGTGTGTGTGTACATGTACTTAAACATGTGTGTTTTTATGGATTCAACTACTTGTAATCTATATATGTATATAGACGTAATTACCTTAGAATTTATATTTGGTAAATGTACATATGTGTATGTATATGTATATATATATATATATGTATATATGTATTCTTTTTATATTTTGTTTTGTATGTAGGGTTTTGTGCTTATATATGAATGTATATCTATTTAAGGGTGTGTATGTGTATATGAGTATGTCTCTATATATATGTATATATATATACGGATGATTAAATGGTTAGATTAATTTTTTGATATATAGATTTGTATATGGATATATGAATTGTATATGTGTATATATATATGTGGATGTATATATGTGTGTGTGTATGTATATATGTATATATATATATATATATATATATATATATGTATATGCGTGTGTGTGTGTGTGTGTGTGTGTGTGTGTGTATGTATATATGTGCGTACGTGCATGAATTGATTTTAAATGAAATATTGGGTCTTTCTAATGACATTTTAAATTTATTTTCTTAATTTGTAATATCCTTCTTTTGTAATATTCTATAGTTTAAATTTTGTTTTCTTCTGAAGGGAGTTTCATTTCTAAATTTATAATTTAAATATACCATTCTTTGACTATTAATAATAGTAATAATATTAGCTAAATTCCTTTAAAATGAAACACTTCCGAAATCACATTGATAAAATTAAATTTTAACTGTGAAATCTATATATATTTCAAATATTAAAATATAGATAAAGATTGTAAAATGTATATATAGTTTATGTACGAGGTTAAATGAATTTTTGTGTAAATTATCTCAGGTGTTTCTACGGGTTTTTTTTTTTTTTTTGGACTTGTTAATGATCGTATGTATGTATGTATATGTGTGTATATATATATATGTGTGTGTGTGTGTGTGTATGTATATATATGTGTGTGTGTGTGTGTATGTATATATGTGCGTACGTGCATGAATTGATTTTAAATGAAATATTGGGTCTTTCTAATGACATTTTAATTTATTTTCTTAATTTGTAATGTCCTTCTTTTGTAATATTCTATAGTTTAAATTTTGTTTTCTTCTGAAGGGAGTTTCATTTCTAAATTGATAATTTAAATTTAAATATACCATTCTTTGACTATTAATAATAGTAATAATATTAGCTAAATTCCTTTAAAATGAAACACTTCCGAAATCACACTGATAAAATTAAATTTTAACTGTGAAATCTATTATATATTTTGAAATATAGATAAAGATTGTAAAATGTATATATAGTTTATGTACGAGGATAAATGAATTTTTGTGTAAATTATCTCAAGTGTTTCTATGGTTTTTTTTTTTTTTTTACTTGTTAATGATCGTATGTATTTAGGGATTCACATGAATACATTTGTGAGACATATATGAATAAATGAAAATTAATATTACCCTCAAATTCTATTAAATAATGAAACCTAATCTTTAATTTAGTTTACCAATATAATAAATAAATTACATTCATAAATTAATTTTAAATATTAAAATAGATGTTATTGTTATTTTTTTTTTTTTTTTTATATTGTGGAAATACAATTAGTCGGGTGAATAAACTATTAAAATTTTAAATATTTCTTTATGTCCTAGATAAATATGTTTATTACAATAATAGTTATATTTAGTCCTGAAACTATTTACTTAAAAAATTAAACATTTAAGTTAATAACAAAATTTTTTTCAGACATCGAATTTTCTATCAAACATTGTAAACTATCTTTTACATAATTTTGTTAAAACAAAATTATAACAACTCCATCTCTCTTTCCCCCTCCCCCCTATCTCTCTCTTTACCATAAGACTCACTTGTATACATTTTCTACAATTCATTTCCGTTTTATTAACCATCTAAAGAGGTCAAGTTTCTGTCACTCCTCCTACTCCAATATAAAACATACTTAAGAGAGATATAAAATTAACCCCTCCCTATACTTTATATTGTCTGTTTAACTACCACTCTCAACCCCCTCTATTAAATTACAAAAATTACACTACCGACCAATTTCTAATCCCATTTTTTTTCTCAATTCGTTGTTGGAAGTTTTACCTGATGATCCTGAATCCTTAAAAAAAGGATTTAGGTGAAATAAATTATCGTAATGGTACATTAAAGTGGTTTGTTTTTCATTACATATTTATATATATATATATATATATATATATATATATATATATATATATATATATGTATCCATCTTTTGAACAGAAGTTTCCTGTTTAGGATTGGGTTTCCTTTACCTTCTAAAGTTCACTTCAATTATACAGTTCTAACATCTTTGCCTAAACAAAATATTATGCATATTTATTTTTCATACAATCCTGTCATCCAGTTCACACTCCTATCTTTTGAACAGGAGTAAAGGTTTTACCTTTGTTTCCTGCTTAGGATTAGGTTTCCAATTCCTTGTAAAGTCTTCTCATTCTGTTTCACTCCCAGTAATGTCTTAGTGGCAGTATCACTTTGCTTGCGGTGAATTCATATATATATATATATATATGTGTGTGTGTGTGTGTGTGTGAAAAGTGTGTGTATATAAATATAAATAATATATATATATATATATATATATATATATATATATATATAATTATTTATATATTATATGCTCGGTACTTATTAGAAAGCGCTCAATATCAGAGATAGAGCTAACATATATGGTTGGATAGATGTGAGCTTGTGACCCTGGGTTTCACGCTTTAGCGATCGTCAGACAAACTGATTAATTTTTTTAAAAAATTTGGGTTTATGTAGATTGCGTGTATTGGTGTTATTGTGGAAGTGGTGGGGGAAACTTCGTCGTTTTTTCATCGTACTGACGCAAACATCGATGTAACTGCAGAAACAGAACAACATATCCACTCCAGGGAAATTGCCAACTTACAAACACAATATACAAGGCCAAGGTAAGTGCGAACAACAACATAATGCACTACATCGGTGCCACCGAAAGTCCATTCAAGATGAGGAATAACAATCACAACCTTTCATTCACCAACAGGAAATATTCGAACAGCACGACACTTTCTACATACATATGGCAGCAAAAAGACAAAAATATTACACCAACAATAAGTTGGGAAATATTGAAAAAAGCCCCTGCCTACAGCAACATTACAAAAAAATGCCTACTTTGCCTACACGAAAAAGTAGCAATAATATCACACAAACCGCAAAAGAACCTACTAAACAAAAAATCAGAGATAATCTCCAAATGTAGGCATGAGAACAAGTACCTATTATCCGAATTCATACCAAACGGATAAAATAGACAAACCACCAACAATCACAATTTAATTTCAAGATACCATCAAAATAATTGCATCTATCATTATTATCATTGCACCACCATTAGTAATCACTTTTACCACTTTACAATAACTATTATCTAATAATATTATCATTACCACCAACACCCAGCACCATCACTTACACATCACACCTACTATTATAAATCCTCTACAATCTTTAACGCATATTACCCCACCAGCATATTTAACACCTTAAAACAATAAGATCAGATATAATTTCCATATATAACCATGAGAATAAACACCCATTACCAGGATTCATAATAAATAAAAATAAACAAATAAATATAAAATAAAATAAAACACCAACAACCACCTTTTAGTTCAAGCTAGCACCACAATAATTACATTTATAGGTTTTATTATTCTCCCACCAACATTACTAATCACTACTAATAATTTACAATAAATATTAACCACTTATATTATTATTGCCACCATCCACCTTACATATTACTATCACACCATATCTAACATTACCATATAATCCTGCCATAATTAACGTATACTACCCCCTCTCCCAGTATATTTGATACCACCATAAAAATAACCAATAAGGATTACAAACTGAAATTTCTACCAGCCACATATACACAGTCACAAATAAACAAGGAAATAGCGAGCTTTAATATAATAAACAATAATATAGCAATCTTCAACTACCATAATTTTACACAGAATACCTATTATCAGGATTTATACCAAAATAAATTGATACATATAACAAAATAAAATAAAACACCAACAACCACTCTTTAGCTACCACCACTATAACTACATTCATGGTTTCATCATTCTCCCACCACTGTTACTAATCGTTTCTACCAATTTACAATAACTATTAGCTAATTATATTATCATTGCCTCCAATCCCTTGCAACATTACTATCACATCATATCATATAGACCCGTTATTAAATCAAACTACCCTCTCACCCAGCATATTAAATATTAAACATCACCATATAAATAACCAATAAGGATTACAAATTTCGACCTGTTACATATACACAGTCAAAAACAAACAAATAACCAGCTTTAAATATAACAAATAAACCGCCATTTTTTTTTTTTTTTTTTTTTTTTTTTTCAAAATTTAAAATATAAATAATAATAATTTTTACCTATCATAATTTCACACAAACCCCACCACACATATATACATACATGCGAGGAAATATTATTCAGTGGAAAAAAAAAATATGACATGTATACATTCACGAGACATTTCTGCCACACTTCCAATCTTTAAATTTCAACATACAAATGCGTATATATAGACACAACACCACCCGTATACATACATATGTCATATCCGAAACTGCCCACATGTTTATATATGTATGAGTCCCGACGGACGACCAAGTATGTATATGTGTCTGCATACATTGATGTTTGTGTCAGTACGATGAAAAAATGACAAAGTTTCCCCCACCACTTCCACAATAACACCAATACATGCAATCTACATAAACTCAAATTTTTTAAAAAATTAATCAGTTTGTCTGACGATCGCTAAAGCGTGAAACCCAGGGTCACAAGCTCACATCTATCCAACCATATATATATATATATATATATATATATATATATATTGCTCCTCTAAGGTTGAGCACTGTTTATATTTATTTAATACTCTAACATGGAAAAGATCGATTTTGGAATTTCGTTAAAAAACATTCCCCTCACAAACAAATGGGAATATTTCTAAAAACTGGGTTTAAGACTGAGGATCTGATTAGAAGAATGAGATGGAAAGCTCACTTCTTCCTTCTTGATAGAGATGTTTCAGATATAGCAGAATCTTATGGCTTTTGGAGTTTAAAAACTGTGCCTCTCATTAAATGCTTACATATTAGGTTGGTGCAAAAATAATGTCGTTTTCTCACATATGTTAGTATGTGAGAAAACGACATTATTTTTGCACCAACCTAATAGCTTTGAAACTGATCTTCTAAACATAAATGACATCACTTTTCATAAAAATAGAAATAAGTTTCAGAGATATTTAGATTGTATTTAAGGATATTAATAAATCCAACTGAATATTTCTTAAATCTGGTAAAACTACTAATTTTTACAAATTTAATCCCAAGGATTACAATGCATTAATCAAAAACAATTTGACTAAGAATTATAAGAAGATAGAGATATTAACAATATCAATTGTGTTGATAAAATTAATACATCTAGAAATAGTGCTGATAAACTTAAAATAAGCAATAGGGTTAGTAAACTTTGTACTAAAGAATCTTATGTCTTATTTATAGATCATAAGCCAGATTTTCAGATCAAACTTCCCATAAGAATCATAAACCCTACCAGATTGGAAATTGGAAGGGTTAGCAAAGTTATCCTGGACTGGGTCAACAAATTGATCAAAAAACACCTTGCACTTATACATTGGATTGGTATCACAGAAGTCATTAATTGGTTTAGAAGTATTAGTAATATTAGGTTGGTGCAAAAATAATGATGTAATAATGTCATTTTTTTTACGTTAAAAAATACGTCAAAAAAACGACATTATTACGTCATTATTTTTGCACCAACCTAATAGAAGCAGCTGCACTTTTATCAAGTTTGATATTGTGGATTTTTACCCTTCCATCTCCAAGGATCCCTTTACCTTGGCTTTGGAATTTGCCAAAGAATATTCTAGCATCTCCAGTGAAGAGATTAATATAATAATGAAGTGTAGGAGATCTGTTCTCATCCTCAATAAAGAACAGTAGGTTAAGAAATTTAAGTTTTAAATTAAATGTTTCGAATGTTGAAATTATACTGTATATATATATATAGATGTGTGTGTGTGTGTGTGTGTGTGTTCATATAGTTAGATACTTACATGCCACCACTGGATGAATCAATAGCATTATTAAATACATGTTTAAGCTTCCAGTTACGCCTTCGGTTTCTCCTACTGCGATTATAAACCTTCTTTACAAGAACCTGAAATGGAAAAAATAATGCAGAAAATTCCATTGGACAGAAAATTCCAAAATTGAAAGATGTTTTTTTTATTAATATAAATTATTTGCTGAAATTTTAAGTCACTCCAAGTAACTTGAATCTAATATTCAGAAAAAGCAATAAACATTCTGAATTAATTCTGTTTATTTACTGTACAAATGAAATTTGTGAAAAATAATTCTAAGTGAAAAAAATAAAATGGTCAAAAGCTAAATATTTTGGTTATATTATAGAAATTATCAGCATTTGTGTGTATGATTGCTTACCACATCTGGTAGTTTATCATGGTCCATTTCTTCAAGGTTTTTGTTGTTGACATTTGAAGCAGCTAAATGTAAACTAAGCAAAACAAAATAAAAATGTATATGAAGTTATATATCTCACACACATACAGATTTCCTAGGTACAAGGACACAACTCCAAATTTGCTTAACAAGATTTTGAAAAAATTATAGCAAAATGGTTATTTACAAGTTCAGCAATTATTCATCAAAATTAATAGTCTTCCAGGGTATTGAAAAAAATGTATTGAAAGTTTAAATATAAATACTAATGAAATAATTCTGAATGAATATTTCATATTAATTAAATGATAATAAACAAAAATAATTTACAAAAATGATACATATTTGAAAAGCTGATTTTGATCAATCTAAATTAGATTGATCAATCTAATTTAGATTGATCATTTTGTATTTCAATTAGCAATAGGCAAATTACTGCTTTAAAATACTGTACTGCTTGAAAATGATTATAAAAAAAAAAATCTTATATTTCCAAACTGATAAGTCAAATCATGTGTCACAGTTTAGCCTAAATATCACTAAGTTAAAACAAAAGCAAGGATTTTTAATATTTTTTAAAGGCTTTAAATTTTAAATTCAACAATAATTGCTTAATATTCAAAGAGAATCAAAACCTATTTTTACTTTAAAAAATGCCACCAAACAAATAGATATTCAAGTGCTTATTTGATCAAAGATATCAAATATTGGACTAAAAAGAAACATTAAAAATTCAAATTTCCATCAGTGTGGCAGGGGCGATATCACCCCTGAAATAATGATAATGATAATAAAGGAGGATATGCTGTAAAACAGAAAACACCAAGTGAAGGAGAGGCTTTTCAAATAACCAAGATGTTAATATGCTGTAAAGATTTTGAAATGTAAATGTTACAGAAAGTTAATTTACAACACAAAATACAATCTTTTTGTAACTATACAAAGGATATCAGATTACTGATAGAAAATTACTGGAACAATAATAATTTGGAACTTTTAAAAAAAGAAATGGATTTTAACACTATAAGAATCAAAGTTAAAATTAAGGATGTTTTGATCTAGAATTTATTTTTAAAACAAGAATCTCTGTAGTTTACAAAGAGTGGCAGAATAATTAAGAGCAAGGTGATAAACAATAGTGTCTTTTTGTGAACCTTGAAAACCAGTTGATGAAAAAGTAAATTGTTCTTGGAGGAGTGAAATTGTAATATGTCAGTACATTCGCACTAGAAAAACAGATATGTCATCAGTCTGGGACACATGAAGGCAGTTCTTTTAATAAAGAGGCAAGCCAGCCAGAGGAGAGAGAGTTTTGGGTTCATCTGTCTTCAAATGCAGTCGAACTGAGTGGTGAGACATCAAAGATTGAAAAGAAAGTGTCTGCAGTTGTTGAAGAAGCGAAATACCACCACTAACATCTAAGTACAGCTACTACTATTACTACTACTGAGAACAGGAACATCGAAGGTTGTAGTAGTTGCACTAAGAACAGACCAAAAAGGGTTAAAACAAAGGCCACATCTCCCCTTTACTGAAATTATTCAAAGTATTGTGTTTGTTTGGTTATTGTCCACATACAAGAAACATTCAACCTTTTACAACAAGAATTCTTTTTTTCTTTTGTGTTTGCTTTTATTTATATATATATATATATATATATATATATATATATATATATATAACTTTTGTCCTTTCAAAATTGAATTGACTTGGTTATTTATTTTTCTGTTAACCCGATTCTCACCCGACAAACTCACAAGTGGACCAAGGGAGAGCTTCCGGATTTCTACGATCTTATGACCACACTCCAGGATCAAAACAATTAATGTGGCTGGAGGGTGGCTTCGAATTGACACTGGGAACTAGAGACTTGTGTCTAACCTGTAATACTGGACCATACCAGACTAACAGCCAGTCTTGTGGAGTGCGGTGGTCCAGTGAGGTGAGGATACGGTGTTACATCAGAACAAATTTGTAAAATTATAAATACAGAAACTGTATTATAAAATATTTTATGAAATTTTGTAAAATTTATCATTTACTTTTGAGTGAAGTTATTGCCTTCATAAATTGAAAAATAAAAGTAAGAATATTGACATAATAAAAATAAGAATGTATTTTTTTATTTCTATAACAATCAGTAATAGTAACTGAAAAAGAAATTAAAAACACTTTGTAAAATAGTGAAGTGATGAAATAGAAGAAATATCTGAGGAATTAAAAATATAATTAATATTCATATAAATATCAGTGACTTTACAACACATTACAAGGTCTTCTCATTGCTCAAAATTAAATTTTATTTTTAAGAATTTACAACTCTATTCACTAAGTTTTAAAACACGAAAATGAATACAGTTGTTAAGAAAGATTCTGGAATTTACTCACCCTAAGACAAGGTCGCCAGTTTTAAGAATATTTCCAAGATGTGTCCTGCAGTAATATTGTCGATCATTTATGCCAAGATCAGCAGTACGGGCAATATACACTTCAGCCAGAGTATGCTAAAACAGATATTTGAAATCTAAAGATTTGAATTGGATGTATCTAGGCAGCAAATGTTCAAGTTTTTTTTTTTATTATTTTAAGCTTTGAATGTTTATGTTATGTGAGCATTATATTTTTTAAGTTTTGAAAATCTGTTATCACATGACCATGACATAATATGGATTCTGAAATACATTTTAGAATTTCTATTTCAGAATCATGTTATTTTGTTGATTATTGGGTGTTTTGACTTAATATAAATAGCTAAGATTTATCATCGTTGCTTAGAATTTGTTTTTGTTTTTTGTATTATTATTATTGTATTTTTTTATGTTTCTTTATTGCTGTATAGCACTTTGGCTGGAATTATGACCCATGAGTTTACAAGAGTAAGTGTCCCAATAAAAGTTTCTACACTTACTTTTTTGCCATATAAAATACTACCTACCTTATTTGATACTGTCATGACATTGGGTCGATCTCTTGGAGGAACAAAGTCAATTTCCATCACCATGTATTCAGTCAGTTGTATAGGGTTACACAAACTTTCAAATGGATCTCGCCAAAAAACATTACCACTAACTTCAGCAACTTAAAAGTATAAAATATAAAAATTTATACAAGAATATATTCATTTTACAAATTATTATTAACTTTTTAGGGCCAATATGCTTTTAGCAGAACATATTTTAAGAAATGTTTTTTTTGATACCAGATCATTTTGATTATTCTGTTTTTATTGATAATATACCCAGAAAAGACAAAAATACAATATGTATTTACATGCAATTTATTACTTAGCAATGTATATTAATTTTCATTAAATTCTATAATATCAGAGCACTAAAAGGTTAATACAAATTATCAGAAGCTTTCAAATATATAAATTTATCCCTAAAATTAACCACTGAATACAATTTTATTGAAAGCTAATGAATCAATGAAAATAAAAATGGTCATAGTTCTATATGCTTCAAACTATATTAGCATTCATAACTTATTCTAAATTGATTCACATTACCATAATTCTTGCTCAATTTATAACATTATTTGCTATTACTTTCTTTCAAGTCTGAAATCAGTTTTTTTTTCTTTTTATCTATAGCACATATCCTCATTTTTGTACTACTTAGGTAAAATACTTTGATGGTTAGATCAATATTTTTATTTATTGGACTGAGTTAACATAGAAAATGTCACAGAATCAAAAAGTATAAACAGTTCATAATTTATTATAGATAATTTTGTGGTATTGTTAACACTGATAATGAAAAACTATAAATATAATCATCTGTAAAACTTAGATAAAATAAATTAAAATTTATTTACTACAGGTAATTTATACCCTCTCAATTTGGCTCAAATTGTAAAAGAAACAAGATTTAAAATGTCATTGTTAGCATAATGTACATCACAAAACATTTAGCAAATATAAATAATATTTCTTTCTTTTGAGTGTATAAACATTTCCTATTTTCTTATAGATTAGAACATTTTTTAAAAGTAAAATATTCAATTATATGTAATAAATATATTTACTGCAAAATTTTATCTTATTTATAATTGTACATTAAGCATATAAAACAATTGCTAAAATGCCAAAGAGTAAGAATGTTTTTCATACTTTTGCATTTGGTATCTAATACTAAGTTAAATAACATCTGTAAATAATTATAGACATACCTATAAATGGGATTTAATGAATAAAAAATTCCACTATTAGAATAAAATTGATTTTATTAAAAATTTTCAGGATATTTATATAAAAGATATATACTAAGTGAATTTTAGCTTATTATATCTGTTTTTATTAGAAATATTTACAATAATTTATAAGTGTGAGATTGTATTATGAAACACTACTATAAAATATATAAGGATGCTACAAACAATTTTGAATGTGATTGAGAATCACTTCTGATTATCATAACAGCATGTACATTGTTGTGCAAGGAAAAATTTCAGAAATGTTTATGCGGGGTTCTCACCTGCTAAAATTAAAAATAATGCCAATCTTCAAAATCTTAATAAAAACAAAAAAATGTCATCACACATAACTGATGCATGTTATTGGGACACATGGCAAAAAAGACTTCCTGAATTTTGGACATATTCGATCCAATTTAAAATATAATGACACATTAAATGTACCACTTATGATTTCCTTAACCTTATTTTACTCATGTATTATTTTTATAGGTCATAAATTACTTAAGGCCTTGATTAGAATTAAAACACTAAAGTTATAATTTTCCTTTAACTTTTTCCTATGACTCTGACCATAACTTTATTTCCATGATTTATTTTCCTACCACAATGTTTTTTACTCAGAGAAACACATAAATGCTAAAATGAGCACACACAAACACATTTTGCACATGATCAGTCTTCAGGTTAACCTTTGTTACAATTTTACTTTATTAATTTAATAAACTACAATGTAACTATTGAAATATTTTTATAGCAAGACAAAAATCTAAAACATGGAATTGTTATTTCCTTCTTGGTAAGATTATGCACAAATTATAATTAGAAAAAAATCAAGATATTGGCATTAACAATTCTAAATATAAAATTTAATTCAGCTTAAAATAAACAATACTGACATTTGTAGTATTACAATTCTAAAAAATGAAAATTTATTTTATCTAAAATAAAAATACAGTTTTGTTAAGGTTCTAAAAATAAAGTTTCCTTCCATTTAAAATAAAGATATTCCTCAGGCAGAGGGTAGAAAGGGTAGAGCTACCAAGAAACAAAAATCAGCAGAGCTAGTTTTCTATTCTAGGATGGGATTCCATTACATTTAAAGATTTAAGTACATTGACTCTTGTTTTCATCACTTTTTTAAAGTTTAAAACTTAAACATTTTTAGAAAGTTGACATGTGCTCCACAATGTACATGTAGTGTCTAATCAGACAAAATAATTCAGTAAATTAATTTTGAAGAACAAAGAAAAAATTATTGAACAGTGATAAATGAGAAGGAGGAAGAAACATTAATATTCCTAGCTATGTTTGGACAACACACAATTAAAAACAGCTAATGAATAGATAATTAGTTCATTACTTTATTACATGAAAAGCCAAATACAATTCAGAATTGCAATTACATGATTCTGTCCACAATTCCGTTACCACAGAAAATTGTCCCTCCAACATATATTCAAATTTAAGTGCAATACTAGATAGGCAGCTAGGTTTCATCATTTTACAGTTGAGAGTTTCTTCTCTCACACTTTTCACTTATGAAACTCTGTTCCGGCTTCTTGATATCTAATTAGCTTTGATCTTCAAAAACTTAAATGCAATGTCAATCATTATTTTCTGTTTCTTTAATTAATGTTCTTTTATTGTCCTGTCTCCTTAATAATGTTTTTTACTCTCATATTCTTTCACATTCATTAACCATTGTGTCTTAATAGCTTTACTACCTTGTTTGGGATAAAATGATTAAAAAAAATACTACTATGCTATAGAAAATAGCTCAACCTGTCCAACTCTTACAGTAAGCATCATCTGTTGTGTGTAAAAAAACTGAATGTGAATACCAGTGGAGATCTATAAAAGCTAATGTTTTTTCTCTCTCTAGCCAGTGGTTCGCCTGTTGCCTAGAGAACCCTTGTCACTCAGGATTATCACCACCAAGGATTTTGACAGTTGCTCAATTACTGGGTGCGTCAAGTGGAAGAGAAGATTCTTATTTAATTTAAAACTACACAAATCTTTATAATAAATTGAATCTTGTGATCATAAATATAAAAAATAAACTTTGTTTAATATGGCTTCAAATAAAAAGGAATTATTTCAATAAATTCATTAAATTTGTGAAAAGTAAATCTTGCTTACCTTGCAAAGAAAGTGGGTCAATGAGATGTACTGAGCGAGTGACTCTGAAAACAACACAGAGCTGTGAAATGTTGCCAAGTGATCGAGCCAGTTTCTTTGAAATGCACACAACATTGTCCTTTAAATATAAAATAAAAGTATGGTTTTATGTGATAAACATATTCAAATAGTTTCTGGCATTATTTACATTTATAAAAATCTGTTACTGAAATTACAAAAGAATAGCAGTAAAGCTTCATGTTTTTCAAAAATAATTATAAACCACTTTAATACAAAATTGTGTGTATACAAAAATACAGTTAGTATATGATAAAAAGTTATTCAAATGTACATTTTGGTTAAAAAAAATAGAAAGAAAGAAAGAAAAATGAATAAGCCTAATTAAGGGAAACAGTACCAAAACTAACATAAGTGTTTTTAAATGAATGAAATAGAAAAATATGGCTAATAATATATTAACCATATTATACACTTCTCTATTTGTTTGTAGAATGATTTTGAAAATAGAAATTTTCATATTATCATTTTTATATTCTAATGTTTATAAAAACTTTCCTCCATTTCCCCAGCAAAATGGATAGATTCTGTCACTTAAATTCATGTAATTCTCATTTAAAAAAATAATGAGTAATAAAAATATTTATAACAAATGATTAAATGTACTCACTTTACAAATGGGGACTAATTCAACAGAAAAAGTAGTTTTGTAATTGGCAATATTACTGTGGATATCCATTGAAATAAGTTCCTGGGCAGTTTGGTATCTGGCAAAAACAAGAATTTTTTTTTAATAAAAATCAGTATATTATCATAATGTTCAACAATTAATGCAAAATAAAAGAGTACTTTTAATGAATATGTTAATATAAAAATATATAAAATTACCCAAGAAAAGTTGATTCATTTAAAAATGAATACTTACTGTAAAAATAATGAAAACTTACAGCTGTGAGGAGTTTCAAATTAATTGTCTTGTTATAGAAAAAATGTATGTTGTATCAAGGATTTCGAATTAATGGTGGATTTTGCTTTGTAACAAATGCAGACTAAAGAATGACAAATAAAAATCAGGTGCAAGTATCTTAATGGTTAACAGCAGAGAGAATGGAATCAGCAAACTTGTTTGCATGTATTTGGACAAATATTAGGACAATTATATCTCTTTGTAAGCCAATCCATTTTGTTTGGCAAATTGATGAGCCCTATAGAAATTCACTTGGTACAAAAATAACAGCTATATCACTGGCTGATGGGTTCTCAGCCTCATATCACACAAAATAACAACAGAAAAAATGTCAACAAATCAAAATGGAAGATTACCTGCAAGGAACAACCAATAACAAAAAGTCAACAAGTTTCCGTGCCCCTTGCTTTCCAGCAAAGTAAAAATCTAAGCCACCTAAAATAAAAATAAAATAAAAAAGTTTTATCTGTATGTAGGTACATCAATAAGTCCATAGTCTAATTTGAAAGTTTTAACTTGTTTAATTGTATTTTGCTATAATACACTTATTTATGACCACTTTGAAAATTTTAAAGTCTTTTACATACCAAATATTAATTTCTCAACATAATCCTTTTTGTAAATACACATAATCTAACACTTCTCCATTAATCACCATAGATCAAACATTATAGAATTAAAATTTCAGACTAAAATTCAGCTAATAACTATGTTATAACTTTATGAATTTGTTTGCCCTTCAGTTTCAAATGTAAATATCAATCAGTTAATGTATGAGAAGTAATATTAGGAAAGCTTTTATTTAAATAAAAAAAATTAAAGAACATATATATTTAATAATAGTAAAAATGGCATCATTTCATTTTTTTTAATACTTAGCTGAAACCTGCACATTGGGTGAGGTTTTAAACTAGTGAAAAGCCTAAATGGGTGCTATGGAAAAAGTCATAATTTTTGTTTCTGGCTATAAAATCTTCAACCAGTTGTCAATTTCATAAATGAAAGCAAAAAGATGATTCGAGTTAGCTAATTTGACTGACACAAAGTAAGCTCCATTTTAGGCTTATACTAATATTTAAACAAAACAACCATTAAAAACTTAAGAACTTTTAGAATTAAAAAAAAATCTTAACATGCATTGAGGTCTAATCAGTAATTATAGAAATTTTGGGAGCCATAGCTCAAATCATCCTTGAATTATATGATGGCATACAAATGGTGATGTTAGACAAGTTTAAAGTATAATAAACTTACCATGCATAGGTTTGATGTTTACTGTATTCTGGTGCATGTTGTGCTTCAATAACAACTGCTCCAAATAGTAGAAAGTCTTTTTATGTTCTGTCTAAAATAAGAGAGGAAAAAAATTACAAAAATAACAATTGCATAATGATTTTGAATGTAAGCTAGTTGTTTACTTTTAACTCTAAAATTAGCAGAAAAAAGTAATAATAATTAAAAAACTTGGGAAATGCTAAGCAAAGTTTTGACCTTAACTCATAAGAAAAAGAATCAGTGACATAAAATATATAAGAATGTTACTAATAATTTTTGATTGAGATTGAAAATCAATTCTGATTATCATAGTAACCCAAGTGCTAGACCACCCATAGGTATGAGGGTCATTCAAAAAGTTTGAAGTCCCAGCCACAAAGAAGAGCCACATCTGAACATTTTTGTTGTGGCAACACACTACCACTTCAGATTTCTGTCTTAATTTCTGTGCAGGTGAGGCTCATACAAAGGTGAGAGGTGTGTGACAAATCTAAAAATGGACAAAACAGATGCCTGAGCAGTTATAATGTATCTGCAAAAGAAAGGTATGAAACTCAAGGAAATCCACGAGGACATGGTGCAAACACCTGCTGAGGACTCCCCTTCCTATCCAACTGTGAAGAAGTGGGCTGCAGAATTCAAGTGGGGCTAGAAGATGACCCTTGGTCATGTTGTCCAAAAACCTCAACTACTGATAAACAAGTTGATGTCATTCACTGTATGGTTTTGGATGACAGACATCTTACTGTCCAGCAGATAGTTAATCCATAGGCATTAGTTCTGGCTCAGTCCATACTGTTTTAACTGAGATCTTGGAGATTAGAAAGCTGTTTGCAAAATTGGTCCCAAGAATACTGACACCAGAGCAGAAGGGTGACATTTCCCGGACACTTCTGACTGACTTCCAGTCTGACCATGAGAATTTCCACCGTAGATTAGTAACTCCAGATAAATCCTAAGTTCTTCACTTCAACTTGAATCAAAGATTTAAGGCAAACCGTGGAAACACTGTTTCTCTACTCCCAAAGAAATTCAAGCAGGCAGTGTCTGTTGGCAAGGTGATGGTTTCTGTTTTTTTGTTTTTTTATTCTGAAGGAATAATCATAATAGACTACTTGGAGAAATGAGAAACTATTAATGGACAGTACTATGCATCATGATTAAGGCAACTGAAGGAAGCAATCAAGTTGAAATGTAAAGAGTAGTGATCTTGCTCCAGGATAATGCACTCATTCACACTGCTCAGTTGTAGTAGCTGAAGCAGCCCACTGTGGCTTTGAATTGCTACCCCATCTTCCTTATTCACCAGACTTAGCTCCATCTGACTTCTTCCTCTTTCCTAAACTCAAATCCCATCTGACAAGATCATGTGTGTTGTGGAGGATTTTTTTTTTGAGGACCAGGATGCCATCTTCTTAAGCATCATTGGATGAAGTACATTGATGTCAAGGGAAACTATATTAAAAAAATAGTGAAAAACTGTTGGGCTTCTTCAACCCCTTCTGAGTGAAGCTTTTTGGATGAGTCTTGTAACAATGGTTCAAGGTAGCCTAGTTCTGTCTCCTAGTTGGGATTCTATTGTCAGATGTAGTTTTAAGCTCCCCTCCTCCAAATGACGTAGTTTTTAGCTCCCCTCCTCCAAATAACAGCAAACACACAACTATATATCAATAACAATTTCCATTCTCTTTCTTTCTGACTGCCAATCATTTGATCTTTTAAGCCATAACCACTTACAGACTTCTTCTGCTGCCATTGATATTGAAGAAATGGTCTTGGTTTTTTACAAGCCTGTTAATCCTAATTTTGACAGCATCATACAAAGTGACTGCCCAGTAAAATCTCTGCATCTAATCTCAATTGATTTGCACTGAGATTGCTAACACTAACTTTTGCATTCCTCTACAATATGCAAGTATTTCCCAAACTGCCTTGCATGGACTTCTTCCATGCTCTCTTCCCAATTCAAATAAATAACCATGTCCAGATGTAGATGTGACTATATTATTTACTCCGAGATTTTTAACTGCCTGCCTATATCTAACTTTATTTGCCAGTCTGAGGCAGAACTGACGACAGAAGTTTTCTTCTGTAGTGTCTTTACCTTTTGCCCTGCTGACAAAATTCATCCGCTTCTTATCAGGCTCATCTCTGCTTCTTTGGAGACTCCTAAAGACTATTGCTGCAATTACTCTTAAAACTTTATCATGGCCCCACCAGTAATGCTCCCAACTCAATGTCTTTGAGCAACTGCTCAATATATGTTGAAGAGATCCCCTCTTCAGTCCCAAAGGACAAAATGGGGACTCATTCTTTAGGTAATGTGTCATATACTGCTTGCACAAGGCAACTTATGTTACTGGGATTAGCATACCAGAGATCTGACCAGGAAATAATCTTTTTTTCTGTTTTCCCATTTTTTCCAGGCCACCTGCTGACTTAAAGCTACCATTTTGCTGGCTTTAATTTCCTCCACTCCTGCTTTCACTTCATAATGGAGACAGTGTTTCCAATCTTTCTTTTTTCCTCTTCTTTAGGGATTGTGACATTAAGCCAGGCTTGATCAACCCACTGGCACTGTTCCTACAAGGGCCTTCTGTCTTAATCTTTGCTCTGCTGTCCTTAGTTCTTGCAATGCCTTCCACTTTTTCCCTGTTTGAATCTCAATTAGTATTAGGTTGGTGCAAAAATAATGACGTTTTTTGACGTATTTTTTAATGTCAAAAACGTCATTATTTTTGCACCAACCTAATAACTTTAGGATCTTTTGAATCACCTCCCTTGTTCTCACCATTTTAAATTCTTCAACTAACCTCTGAAGGGGAGTTGCAATACATTTGATAGTCCATACAGTACAGCACTGCTCAAATTCCTCAGTAGGCCAAGCCATTTTCACAAATTGCCACTAATCTTCTCTATAGTCATAATTGTTGTCAGTAGCACTTCATATAGCATCAAAGGCCACAAAATCTTTGACAAAATGGCATATTGATATATCCATGCCTTAAAACAGCCTGGTAAAACCTGACTTGTCCACTTTGTTCAACATTGCTTTGAGATCTATAAAACATTTCTGAATAACACATATTTTTAAATCACAATTGAAAAATTTACCCAGACACTTGACTGGTTTCTCTTTTAACGATAGGATTATGGCTCCTGAAATCTTAAAACAAAAATTTTTTTTTTATCGCAATCACTTTCTTCAATACGAATGACTTTGATTTTATCAGTTCAAGCTCCATTCTTGCCCAAGTCATTATCCTTTCTAAACCCAGTAAAATCCACTGACACCCAGGTACAGATGTCATATTTAGTTTTTCTTATCAATGGACTTCAACATGCAGCTTCTGCTAATTTTACCAATGTGTTCATAATTAGGGTGAATAATATCACTGAAATTGTACATCTGGTGATAATCCCCCTTTCCAGCCAATGTCAATCAGAAGAAAATTTGTATGTGAGCATGTGCACATATTTTTTATAAAACAAAATCATTTTCAAAGTGCTATGATGACAGGCAGAAAACAGTTCTCTATGCCTAATGGCCCAAATATAATTTTCAATAACATGGTATGATGATGATCATCATCCATGACTAAAGTTTCATATGAGTTAGACACATAATCATCAGGTAGCTAGTGACTGCCTCTGATGTCATGGGTACTTATTCTCCCTTAGTTAACCCAACCTATTACAGATGTCATACTACAAGTAGCCAGTATAAATACACAGAATAGCTATATACTAAAAATCACTGAAAAGGGAAAAACCCCATATAGCAAGATGGTTAATTTTTGAGTAATTTTTTTAATAGATGGTACAGCTATTATTTCAAGACCAGTAAAGATGTTAAGGCCAACCTTGTGTAGAGAGGAAGAAAAAAAAAAAGAAACATCACCAAAACACTAATCATTTTTGTACCAAGGTTTTATAGAACACTTTTGAAAAGACACATAATTTTGGTGTTTTGATGATGCTATATTTCAAAACTATTTTAAATTGATTAGAAGGAATTTTCATTTTGAAATTGATGAAATTTTTAACCACCTGTCATCAGAAAAAAAAAATAATAATATACTTTTCTGAAACTTTATTTGAGGAATATTAGCTGCAATTAATCTGATTTCAAATATTATTTACTTAAGTTTAAAATATCACAGTAGTTGTGTTGACAAGATGACAGATCTAATGTTGTTCTACAGAGACTTTATCTGAAAAATATAATTGAAGAAAATGACATGAGTGGCTTTTTTATATAATTTTTTAAGTACTCAGTAATCTTAAAAATTTAGGAAAATATTCTCCACAATGTAATATTTTATAAAATTTTAGAAAGTTTGGCTTTAAATTTGCTAGTTATCACTATTATTTTCTTTTAATGTCACGTATGGTCATGCATAGTTACAAAAATTTGCATGTTTATACACATACAAAAAAAATTCAAAATTCTTTTAAAAATATTAGTTTGGTGATTTGTATTAAACATTTTCAATTAATGATTAGTAAATATAGTTTTCACTTAATATAATCTAAATGGCTGAAATTAAGAGAATTTTAAAAGATTTAAATCTTAATAAATTTCTCTAATTAAAATTTTAAAAAGATAAAATTCTTGTAAAAATTCATTATTCATCAAAAAGATTTTTTCTTAAGACAGTAGTGCCCTTAATATATCTGATTTATAAAAGCAATTAAAAGCTTTTCTAATAATGTCATTGTTTTCTTTTTTTTATTTTATGATTCAGAACAGATTTTTGGTAAATGGTGTTGAGGATTTAAATTCAAGGATTCTTGCTTTTAACATATGAAGAGGCTGGAATAAAAATTAATTAAGTGGGGGTAAAAGAGGTAAAAAAAAAAAAAAAAAAAAAAAAAATAGTTTTTACCAAGATTTTCTTAAAAAACAAAAACTAATATAATTCCATTCATTTTGGCCCATCTGCTGACACAAGAAAACCAAGATTTTTAACCAAAATTTGAAGTGCTAGAAATTATTAAAAAATTTAATAAAATAATCAAAAAATACTTTGAGTCTTTCATCTTAATAAGAAACATTTTGATGATAAAACTTTGTTTTTATCAAGTTTGGGGCCTTTCTTCATCATGGCATGCTCTTTTTTTTTTTTTTTTTTTTTTAATTTTTTGGAGGTACCTACTTTAAATAATGGCTGCACAATCCTTTTGCCATATGAAGATTATCCTCTCCTCTTGGTGATTTTGGTTGTTATATGGACTATATATTTATACTACCCACCTGTAGCATAAAATCTTGAGTTAATCAATGGCAATAAATGCCTAGGACACTAGAGGGTATCACCAGCTGCCTGATGATTATGCATTGGACATGTATGAAACTTCAATTGTGACAACACAGTGTTATTGAAAACAACATATCTAAAAATATTGATGTTTGGTTATCTATATGTCTAACTTAGCCTATTGCCTTCAGTATATTTTCTCTTAAAATGAAAATTGATAATAAGCTGAATGAGAGTGGCTAAGTTAAATATCTATCTACACCAGGTATCAAAATTTTAATTTAAAGCTGAGCATATCTGTATCTTTAATGTTTTGAGTTAGGTTCTATTATGCTTTCACAATTAATATTAACCAATATTAGTAAAATGTTCAAGATATATGAAAAATATACCATGTGTATCTCAACTTATAATAACTGATTTTATTTGAAATATTTTGGGTTGCCTTACTTTTTACTTTTGTTTATTTTACCCCCAAATCAAGAGTGATTTCACTATGCTTTTCGCAGTACATTTTATGATCTTTGAAGTTCAGAAAACAAGTTACTGCATTTTCATTAATGCTCTATAGGGGATAATAAAGCAGCTTAAGCATAATGATGTAGAAAAAAGGCCATGCAAAAATAATGGCCCACCAATGAAAATTTCACCTTTCAGTTCCTTTCTGAAGTTAAAAAGGATTTTTTTGTTTTTTTGCAAAAAATGATCTTTATTCTTACAGAAAGTACAAAATATCAAAGTATGGAATTAGTAATTAGTGTTACTGCCTTTGGCTCAAATAATTGTCTTATAGCATTGAATGAAACAAGGTCCAGAATTTCTTATTAAGAATTTTTTTCTCCATTCTTCTTGGCAGTAATACCAAATCTTTTGGAGATTGTATATTTTTTGTTGGAGAACTTCTTTCTTCAATTCCCATCACAATGCTTCAATTATATCAGGACTTCATACTGAACATCATCCACAAGAAACCTTTTTGTGTATGCGATGTGTGGCAAGGAGCAATATTATGCTGAAAAATTGCTCACAGTCTGACAAGATTAGACTGCAGTAAACGAATACAGTTTTTACTTTTTAGGTTTCAATCAACTTTAATTTTCTTCTACCATTGCTTTTGCTGCAATCCCCATATGATTACCATCTTTGTGGTGTATCTTTCATTGTTTCTTTTTCCAACTAGTTTTCTTATATATTCTCTTGCATTAGAATGTAACTATTTTGCATTGATTGCTAAAAATTACTTTTAATCACTTTCCAACATCCAGTGTCAATTTTTTTTGATCACTTCAATCTTCTATTCTGATGTTTTTTGGTTAATTTGTTGTTTTTTTTTGCTGTCATATACCCATTAAAGTTGTTTTTTCATAATGCTCTGTGTACTGTATCAACTGAAACTTTGTTACAACTGCATTCACTCCTCATTTGTTTGGCTGTTAATTTTGGATTGCTTATTTCTCTTGTCTAACTTTTGTGTTCTCCGTTTTTTTTTTCTTTTTTTTTTTTTCACTTAAAATATTTCCAGTAGTATCAAATGTCTTTTGAATGGTTTGTATACAATTTTTGGAAATTCCCAGCCACTTGGCTATTTTTTGAGTTATTTCCCCTTCAAAGTCACAGCCATCATCTTTTTTTCAGTAAAAATTTTAGCCATGATTTTAATATAAAAAAAAAAATCAAGTTAATGCTCAACTACAATGACTTACCAAGGCACCTTACACTCATGATAATAAGATGGAACAATTCCTACTTAGAAATTTGCATATTATCATGACTTTATCATCTCAGATCATTCATTAGCCCAATAGATTTGCATGGCCTTTTTTGAGCTTAAAGTTGCTTAAATCTTCTGTTACATGGCACTTATGAAAATGCAACAACTTGTTTTGCCATTATCACAGTCCACAGACTACTACTGATTAAAGCATACTGCTAAACAATTTGAACTGCTTAATAAAATAATGGTATATAATCATTTTATGTAGTTGGTCCAAGACTTTTTTTGCATACCAGTGTATAATATAGTTACTGACATGTACTATATATATATATATATATATATATATATACATACATACATACACACACACACACAATGTAGAGAAAATTATAAATTCTCACAATAGTAATATCATTGGAAATTTTAATACTGACCAGTTACAAAGGGAATTTAATACTAACTAGCTATAAAAAGAGAATTCTACCTGTAAAAAAAAAAAAAAGAGAGTAAAAACTGAATGTCTAGTAGGAGTTTTTATGACAGAAAACGTGGTGTATGAAGCCACAATCTCCACCAAAGAGAATGTAAAACAAAAAAAAAAAAAAAGATCTATATAGGAATATCTACTGGGAATTGGAAACACCACTTCTACAACCATCGCCATTTCTTCAATAATGAATCCCAGAGACACCAAATAGCACTATCGAAATACTATTGGGATCTGGTGGAAAATGGCTTCACCCTACAGGTGAAATGGAGAATCATCTCTAGAGCTCAAACTCCTAAAAACTTTAGAGACAGATGTGACCTCTGCATTAAAGATCCTGATAATCAAGCATAATGATCCTGACGAATTACTCAACCAACACAATGAGATAATCTTTAAATGCAGACACAGAAATCATCTCAGTAAAACTAACTACATACAAAAAACCTGTCCATTGAAATTCTGAGAGTCTAAATTATCAATATTTGAAATAATACCTGATGTTGCTCTATACAACTTTTATCATTTATATTATAATATATATACATTTGTATATGGGCATATGTGCGTGTTGATATATATCCTTATAATTAGGCTAATATTTATAGATGTCCATACGGTAATTACAAGCATACACATATGTTGGTGTATGTATATGTAGATGTTTATATATGGAAGTATTTATTTGCTTGTATTTAGATGTGAGGATGGTTGTATGCAAGCACGTGTGGACGCATGTATATATATGTGCGTGTATATGCATGCATATGTATATATGTATACCTGTGTATGTGTGTATATATGTGTAAATATGTATATATATATACATATATGTGTAAATATGTATATGTATATATATATATATACATATATGTGTGTGTATGTATGTAAGGTTATGTGTTTGTATGTATGTAAGGTTATGTATGTATATGTATCGATACATGTGTATGTGGTTGGGTATATGTATGTATATTTATGTAAATATGTATGTGGTGTGTATGTATGCATATATATCTGAGGTATGTATGTATACATTGTCACGTAGCCCTGATTTTCATTAACTACATAGACGTTAGGCTAAAAAGTGCCCCAAAGTAAAATCTTAAATTCTCGTTGAAAATTAGTTAGATATAAAAGAAAATAAATAAATATAGAAATTTAATCCAACGCTATCAGCTTGCGAGCGAATATGTTCCATGATAAGCCATGTTCTCCTCTTCTCCTCATAAATTCTTTTCCCTCTTTATCTACTCTTCCACCCAAGGGCCCGTGAACTTTGAAGTGACCCGACGCAAGGATGACCTGGTTCCAAAATTTCACAGCCATCAGGCGTTTGACCATGAGTGAATTCCAGGCACCATCAGGGACTCCTGCTGCGATTCACGTGATCAGAACACACTAAACGTGGAATGAACTTTTGGCCATCACACAAACACTGCGTGATTTGTGCCCCATCCTCCTGCGTACCCAGTCATGGATGAAGGGAACCTATGTGACTGTCTTTGGGGACAGCAGAATCGAAGAAAGGATTTTTCAGTTTCCCTCTGACCAGCAGCAGTTGAACGTCACTGGGCAAAATCGCCCCGACTCCAACATAGACTGCCCACTGAGACGAAGAAGACAGCAAAGTCTGTCGACTAGGGGTGAAAGATAGTTAATATGGCCATCAGCACCAATACTTTAAACACAGATAAAAGAGCCATAGAGTTCCATAGAGCTGGTGAGAAACCCCCCAAAAAGCACAAGAACATAGCAAATATTCTGTCACAGGCAACAGACTGGGAATTAAGGGTCGACTTAGGGAAAAGACTAAAATTCCCTAACCATATCGTGCAAACATTATTACGCCCCGATTTAGTGTTCTACTCTAACAATATTAAAAAGGTTATAATGTGGGAACTGACAGTGCCTTGGGAAGAGCATGCAGAAGAAGCCCATGAACGGAAGATGTTAAAATATGACGAACTATTAGCGAGTTGCAAAAACAATGGGTGGAAGTCAAGCTGTTTGCCAATCGAGGTGGGAGTAAGGGGTTTTGTTGCAAGGTCCCTATGCAAAGCTCTAACTGATATTGGCGTAGTAGGTGCTAACAAAAGAAAGGCGATTCGGACCATAACTAATACAGCAGAAAGGACAGCAAAATGGTTATGGATAAAGCGTGATAGCTCTTGGACATCAATGTAACAAATAATTATCAAGCCGGGTAAATTTGTAAATAATTTTAATATAATTGCAACATGGCAATATTATAAACATTTTAATTTAAAGCATTTATAATTTTTTTTTTTTTTTTTTGTGCATGCAAATGTGAGTAATTGAATTGTACAAGTACAGCCAAAGAATATATCTCGTCAATTTGTAAATTGTATTATTTGTAAATATGTTTTTATGTCAAACCCGTATTATACGCGGTGCCCTTTATGTTACTACTTACCTTTTTTAGCGGTTCCGGCGCGACAAATCTCGTAAGACTTTTTGTCCATTATTCTCATAATTTTTTTTTTTTTTTCGAACGCAAGACTTTTTTACTTTTATTCGAACGTAAGGCCTTTCGTCTATTTTATTTATTTATTTATAATTTTTTTTTTTTCCGGCGCGACAAATCTCGTAAGACTTTTTGTCCATTATTCTCATAATTTTTTTTTTTTTTTTTTTTTTCGAACGCAAGACTTTTTTACTTTTATTCGAACGTAAGGCCTTTCGTCTATTTTATTTATTTATTTATAATTTTTTTTTTTTCAAACGTAAGACTTTTTGTCTATTTATTTATTTATTTATTTAATTTTTATTCGAACGTAATACCTTTCGTCTGTTTTTTTTTTTTTTTTTTTTTTTTTTATTATTATTCGAACGTAAGACTTTTTGTCTTTTTATTTATTTAATTTTATTCGAACGTAAGGCCTTATTCGAACGTCGGACCTTTTGTCTAATTTATTTATTTAATTTTATTTTAGACGAACATTTCACATTTTTGTATGTTTTAAATCGGAACCATAACACGTATATAGTGTTTTTCTTCTTGATCATTACCATATATCGTTTGTATATATATCATTTTATTTAATCAGTTTGTCATCGGTTTTTAGCGATACATATATATAAATATAATTTAAAAAAAGGTTTATTCGAACGTAAGACATTTGTCTAATTTATTTTATCTTTATTTATACGAACATTTCCCTCTTTTGTATATATTATTTGTATTAAGAAACAGGCTAACGATAAAATGTGATAATAGCGTTGAGTTCAAGTATCCCCGTCAAAAGGAAAAAGTATAAAATGAAAACGGCAAATAATCAAACCTTAAAATACTCAAGGAAATAGGGTAAGATTTAGGAATATTAAGATTACCTCCTCAGTCATCCATCGAAACTGCAATCCACCGAAATAAGAAAAGAAACCAGTCCCAACCGCGGGCCATTTAAAACTTAGTCCGCGCAGCAGATTGGTTGTTACTAACATCCAATCGGATGTGCGGAGCACGTGGTCTTTCTTCCTCTTATTCTTTAAAAAAGGCCAGAGTAGCTGTTAGTGTTCAATCAAAAGGGGGAATCAGGGGTTGATTTCCCCTGATTGGGTCGACTTGGTGATGGGGAGTATGATGTTGAAAGACCCGAAACTCCCTGATGAACCAAGTCAAAACATCACTGACGACCCCCTTGTGCTCCTACTTAAAAGCGTATTTACGAATCAAAGGACTGCTATGAAACGGAATCAACCCATCGAACCGCATATACAAAATGTTGTGGAACCCCGAACACTTGTGAGAGAAAAAGAATTCAGGAAAATTGCCAGACGGCCAAAATGTTGTTTTAGCATCAGAACTCTCGCTTCAGCGAATAAGAACTTTGTGTGAAGATATCAACTCGACTGAAAGATAAGTTGATTCTCTTGGTTTGATCTGTTTTTATATATACATGTATTCGCTCGCACTCTCTGTTCTTTAATGAACCCTTCCCCTCTGTTAAATGAATGTTCTTTTTTTTCTTTATCCCTTTATATATATTTATAAATAAATGTTATATTTTGAAATCCATCGTCTTGTGTCTGTTCTTCGTTGACTCCCTTGTGTCGCTTCCATTTCTGAGTGAAGACCGAGAAAAGATCCCACGTTTTCCTTTTTTTTCAAACCCGTGGTTCATCAATATGCTACAAGTTCGTAACAACATATATATGTATGTGTGTATATATACATTAAGTGTAAAGATAATTTTTTATTATTACCTTCAAATCTTGTTTCATTTTGAAATAGTTTCAAATTAGATTTGAAGACAGACTATTTTTTGTTTATTGATATTATATTCAGGTTATATTTAATTCCTAGTTTATTTTGTTGAAAAATTAAAACGCTTAAATTACTATCAAACATTAACGGAAAAATATAAAATAAAAAATATATAAATCTGGGTTTTTCCAAATTAGCCTCTATATGCCCACATACAATAATTCACTTTTTTTCCCTTTCCACCTCTTATTTCTTACATCTTCTCTTTTTTTTCTCTCTATATCATTTCCGGTGAGATGACCTATTAAATAGGTCAATTTCTGGTCCTTACCCCAACTTCCTCACTGTTAAGTATTGTAATAAAAATAAATTTAAAATCATTCCTATCTCTCCCTTCCCTCTCTAATTTTGACCATGTCTGTAAAACTCTCTCTCACCACTCTCTATATCATCTTACATCAACTGAATAGTAGCCCTGAAAAATGTAAAAAAATTTATGTAAATTTAAATTCATTTTTTCACCCTTGGAAGTGTGGTCTGATGAGCCAAGGAAAAAGAAATTCCCTGGGGAAATAAATTATAAGCATTGGACCCTTAAAGTTGTCATTAAATTTTATATATATATATATATTATATATATATAATGTAATGAAAAAAAAACAAACCACTTTAATGTACCATTACGATAATTTATTTCACCTAAATCCTTTTTTAAGGATTCAGGATCATCAGGTAAATCTTCCAACAACGAATTGAGAAAAAAATTTTTTTTTTCAATGCATTTATTATAACACCATATAAATTACACAACAAAATCCAAAATTACCTCCGGCTTAGATCTATTTTAACCTATGCAAACTACATCAGTCTTATTCAACCCCAGTATATTGCTTGTGTTTGTGTTGGAATTAGAAATTTAACTTTAACAGTTGTCGAAAAAATGATACAGAATTTATCCATTTTGATGTTT
>OZ010583.1:73198749-73363749 GCA_963932145.1 Acanthosepion lycidas | reverse complement strand
CTGTTAAATTTGTAGTATCTGCTGACATCTCTTAGCCAATGTAAAAATTTTATAATTAGTTTGTTGGCCTCTTGTTTTAAAGACATGATCTTCTTATAGTTTGCTCTGTGATGACCAATCTCTTTTTGGGTCTAATAGTTTTCTTGATTATCTCATTAATTTCTTCATCTAATTCTTTTGAATATGTTATTAATCAGATTTTCATTATTGCATCACACTCTTCTGTAGCTAAAATAGTGATCTCATATTTACCTCCACCTGCTTTGTTGTCTTTAATTTTTTGGGACTACAAAATATGACCACGTTTCAACAAAGTCAGGTTCATCAATTTGTAATTAAGATCTTATCAGTGATGCTATTGTTAGGAAGTGTGTGATTCAAGTTTTCCTACTTGAATGCCCCTTCTTCACTAGTAGGAGGACTATACACACAAGTCTATGCACTCAAATGTAAGATTTATTTAATATCACTTCAAAACTAAAGGATTTGACTGATATCAAAAGTTGGATACAAGCAAACAAAATAAAAATAAAATTACCTCTTTTTGAATTGTCAATTTAAGTTTAATTCTTTGAGAATGAGGTTCTGTCCATATAAATCCAGCATCAATTAAAGTCACCTGGAAAATTATTTTAAAATTCAGAAAATATATATTAAAGCAAAATTTCTATTTACAAAAATACTGCAAAAGAATGTTTCTTTTACAAATAAAATGTCATTTGTAAAATTTTACAAAATTTTATTTTATAACACATTTTTCCAACCAATTTTTTAAATATGGATCAAAAATATTTATAATCATGAAAGATTTTGATTTATTGATTTGATCCTTATAGTACAGTGTAGGTAACGAAAAAAACAAAAAAGGGTAACCTGTTTTGTTAACATTCTGAAACATTTATAATTGAGGAACAACTCTTCCAGAGAAAGTTTGGGAGGGGTGTTTTATTCTGTATAAAAAATTGCTTCTTAAAAGTTACCTCAATTTAAAGACAGTCAAATGTAATTCAAGAATAGAGTTATGTTTTATAACTCTTTTCTTCAATAAAAAATTAAATTTTTATAATGCCATTGCAAATAAAAATGATATTAAAAAAAATCTTATGCAAGATTTTTTTTTTTTTTTTGAGAAATTTTTAAAGCCAAATAAATTACTTAATTTTGTTTGGTGTAATGAAGTTCCTCAGGATTAAAGATATGTTAGATTTTATGCAAGATTTTTTTTTTGAGAAATTTTTAAAGCTGAATAAATTACTTAATTTTGTTTTGTATGGCTGAAATAGTGTAACTACAGAAGTTACATTTCAGCCATTGCACCTTCCATCCTTCTTCAGCCTTCTAGTTGTAGTTGGTAACCTTCCAAGAATTTTGAACTGAATCCTTTATTCAATAAAAATGAGATTATTCTCATTCCACAGTTCATGCTAGAGGATATTTTGCATCAGTTTAGTTTGTCCTTGTTATGTCACTAATGCTTTCAATCACCTTATAAAGAACAACAAAGAAAGAGAAAACAAGGAAAGAGAAAACAATTGAAGCAATCAACACACATACTCACCTCTAATAATTAATTCAGTGGGCCATAGTATAGAAATGAACATCATATGGGGGCATGTAAAATTAAGAACATTAGGACTAAGATTAAAAAATTCTACCACCTCATTACATTACCGGCCGGTAGTGTAAAGTAATAATTGAAAAGACAGATAAATGACATTAGGTTTAAAACACCAAGTTTCCAATACTTAATTGTCCTATAGAATACATATGGGAATGGACAACTCAACACTGCCAACTGAGTACCAGGACAACTCAGTACCAGAAAAACACAACTTTTTTTATAATTGAATAAAAGTAATTTTTTTCAGGATTAAAGCCTTAATTAGTAAATATTTTTCTTCAAATAAGGCATTTGAAAAGGCATTGCATAAAATATGAACCAGTTTTTTTTTAATAAAGTAGACTGTAAATTATTAAATTATTTTTTATAAAAATATTTTAGAATTTCAATTTACTTTATAATTAAAAGCTAAAAACTACTTCATCGTGTTTTGCATTTTTCGATTTACTTTAAAAAACAAGTGTGTTTTATTTAATTATTTTTTATATGTCAATTTACTTTATTACAAAATAAATTTCTTTATGATTTACTTTATTAAAAATAATTCAAAACAAAAAAAACTGAGTTGTCGCGGTGCTCAGTCGGCAATGTTGATTTGCCTACACCCGGATACATGACCTAATGGATAAAAAAATAAAAAAAAAATTGGATAAAGTTTGCTACCTTGTTACCAGGAGTTCAATTCTAGGGTTAGATAGCGCAAAAGGAAGGCAAGCAATATTACAAGAACAAATTAACCTGATAGAGATGACTGATACAAAATTTCATCTAGCATAGAAAGTGAAATGAGAACAATCTACCCATAGGAACTAAAAATGTTTGGTTTAAATTTCCCAGAGGTTTACCAACTATGACAAACACTTGAAGGACAAAAGGTAAAAAAGTCAAGATGTTGTGACTATAAACAAGCAAGATGAGGACAATTTTCTAATTAAAACCAATGTGTAAAGATATATCAAGACAATCAAGAATAAATAAATTTAGAAGACTTAATACAAATGAATGCCCAAATGTCTTCTAAGGCAAATGTATCTTGTCTGATATTGCTACTTTTACAATGTAAATTAGGTTATAAGGATAAAATTACAATGTTAATTCTAACAAATGCTCACTGATTGATATTTAACATCATCTAAGCTTAGTATATTTCATCTCAGTTTGGTTGAGACTATCCTGATGATATAAGCTATCAGTATTTGTTTTGGCTTTTTAATTTGTTTATTTATCAACTCCAAAGTTTAAGACGTGTTGGGTGATGAAAATATTTTATACAAAAGAAAACTGAACCTATAATAAAAATTCAAAACTGCACCTGTTTAAGGCTTGGTAACTATGGTAACCTTAAAATTATCAGCTGATGGCACCTAGACTTCAAAAGAAAAATCATCAGCTTACATCACTATCAGCTATTATTCTTCATACAATCTTTCATTTTTCTTGAAATATTCATATTTATGTGTAAATTTAATTTCAATTATTTAAAAACTGAATCTTAAAATCCATAATTATAAATCAATCTTTAAATAAGAGCAATTTTAAATTTCTGTTAACTGAGTATATCTAATATAGTGTAATATTTTTCTTAAAGTGATTGCTCCATCTTTAAAATAACTAAACTTCAAGAGGCTGGTATGCTTTTAAATTTATTGCAATGTATATCAAAACTAGGATTTAATCATTGGCCAATGATTGTATTTGTAGAAATAACCAAATATGAATATTTGATAAAATTTCCACTGAGTTCTTACTCTTCTTTTTGAACATTAAGAAGTCTGTACATATAAAAATTCAGAATAACAGTATGATGAAATTCTTACCCTGTTGAGTTCCTTCAGTTTTTTTAGGCAAATGGATAAAAGCTCTTTAGATTCCAACTGAGCTGCAATCCAAGTAGCTGGAGGCTGCAAATATCTAAAAGACAATATAAAAAATGTATGCCATAACAAAACATTTTGTAAATAAAAAGTACTTACAACACAAAGTATTCAAATAATACAGTATTTTTATTTATTAATGATAAAAATAATTAAAATCTTTGTAAAACATGAAAATGATTTTTTTTTCAACAGGAAACGTGTTGTGGCCATATTCAGTTTATTAAAGAGAAATAAAAAATAAATTTAATTTTACTTTCAACATTAATCTTATGCATTTAGTTTTGTTCCACTAGCTTCTGCCATCTTTAAGTCAACTTCATCATTCCATCCATCTTTATCTTTTAGAAAACAACTGCTCAAGATGCCTATCTTACAAACATGTTTTGATGAAGAGACTGGAATAAATGTTAATCTAAAGGTACAATATTTGGTGATGATGAATAAAAATTTCCCAGCCCACCTGTAAAAAGTTTTGTCTGTCTCACCAAGGAAACATGCTGCCTTGCATTTTATCCTCTTATCATGTATTATCTGCCCTTTCATTTAAATAATCTTGCTAGATGCTTATTGCTTTCTAGCAAGTTGTGGTTTACTTCACTGGAAAATTTCTCAAAAGATTATAGATAGGAAAAATAAATGCCAATGTAAAAACTGCTAACAATTTAATACCATAGTTTGTCAAAAGTTACAATCACTTTTGGTTGATTTTCTAATAAAAAAGTTGTTTGAGAAAGTTAACAGCAGGTATTAAATGTTTGTGTGTATGTTTGTTATATAGAAATAAAGTGTTGCTGCCAATATTGAAGTTTGAACACAGATCACCAGAGAGCAAACACAGGTGATCCCATTTTGAATAAATAGATCATGCGATGGTAAAGGAAATGTATATATGGGAATTTGTGTGATGTCTACGTGATCACTATATGGATTACTATTCAGATCACGATTTGGTGGTTAGTTTTTGAGCGAGTATTATTGAGCAAGTTCTATTAGTGTAAGTGTTATTTGAAGGTGTATGATACCAGTATTGTTGAACGGCGTAACTATAGTTGTATCTGTGATTAGGAAGTCTCTACTGCAATGAGCATTACAAAAGTGGTGACAAGTATTCATTGAACTTACATGAGAATTTATTCAATTTACACAAGGAAAAAATTAATCTGCAAAATATTCAGCAGAGTACAGCGGAATGGAAGAATTAAAGGCTATTATGGTTTAAATGTTGTAGCAACAAAAACTATAACAAGAGCAACAATTGCAGCAACAGAAACAACATGAACAGCAATTACAATTAAAACAATGGAAATTTTTTTTTTTTTTACCAAAATGATGGAAGTAAAAACTTTAAATTCATTCACTCCAGATGCTGTTGCTAATTCAATCAGCAAATTTGCGTACAATCCAGAAGAAGGAATAACTCTTCCAGCTTATTATAGAAGATACAAAGAGATTTTCAAAAGGGATTGTTCACATTGGAATGATGAAAAGAATGATTGGTTATTATTAAGGAAATTATCCTCTGCTGAACATGAAAAATATGTAAGTTATATTTTGCTGAAAAAACCAGGAGAGATAAATTTTAATGAGACTGTTCTAATACTATCAAAAGGTTTTGGTGATAGGAGTTCATTATTTAATACACGATGGCAGTGTCTTCACTTAGTAAAGTCCAACGATGAAAATTTTGTCACTTATGCAGGAGTTGTGTATGAAGAATATGAAAAGTTCAAATTAAATGAATTAACTCCTGATTTATTTAAATGCCTGATATTTGTACAGCGAATAGACTGCAGTGCTGGAGAACTATCCTATTGAATTATAATTATAAAATGGAATTTCTGCCATCTAAAAAATTAAGTCATGCAGACAGATTGTCTAGACTTATATCAAGATTCTGCAAACCACTTGAAGATACAGTAATTGCAGCGATAAGAGCCAAAAATGAAATTAATAACGTATTATACAATACTGTAAGAGAACTTTCTATAACATTGAAGGAAATAAAAATTAAGGCAGAAAAAGATAATTTTATAATGAAAAAGAAATTAAGACCTAAAGGAAAAAATATTATTGGAAATAATACATTTTCATTATGTAATGATGTACTTATGTACACAGAGAGAGTGATGATACCAGCATCGTTGCAAAGATGTATATTAAAAGAATTTCACAGAGAACATTCAGGAATTTCTAGAATGAAATCCTTAATGAGGTGTTATACTTATTGGCCAAAAATGGATAAGGATATCGAAAATTTAGTGAAATCATGCAGAGGTTGTGCTCTGGCAGTGAAGTCACTGCCTATCAAAATTCAACCTTGGCCGAAAACCAATATGCCATGGTCCAGAATACATATAGACGTTACAGGACTATTAAATGGAGCATACTATCTAGTGGTAGTTGATAGTTATATTAAATGGCCTGAAATATTAAAATGTAGAAGATTAATTACCGCAGTAACAATAAATTTCCTATATGAGATGTCTGCAAGGTTTGGTGTTCCTGACTATCGTTTCAGATAACGGGACTCAATTCACATGTAGTGAATTTAAGTTTTTTTGCAAATCATGAGCAATGGAACATATTACAACTCCCCCTTATGACCCAAGATCAAACAGACAAGTGGAATGGTTTGTCAATACATTTAAAAGGGCACTAAAAAAGCTGGAGGGGACGAATCAGATGAAGTAATGATTCAGCCATTTCTGAGTGTTTACAGAATAACACCAAACCCAAACAACGTGTCAGGAATGCTACCTGCAGAGTTGATATTCACCAGGAAGATTAAGTCTGTTTTCAATAAGCTATTACCAGAATGCAAAGCAATAACATCAAGAAATAACAATACAAGTAGATACTTCAAACCTGGAGATAAGGTATTTTTAAGATGTATCAGCATGGAAAGGGATTCTGGAAAGATGGTGTTATAGAAAAAACAAAAAAAAAAACCAAAAAAAAACAGATCAGCAAAACAACATACATGGTACAGGGACAAAGGTGGGAACATAAGCGACACCTTAATCAGTTAAAACGAAGATTCACTGGTTTAAAATGTTTCCGAAAAGAGGAACCAATGGAAATTCTGTATGACACATTTAACATACCTATGCCATCCGAAATTGTTGAACCAAGGGTTTATGGCAAAAGAAAAAGAATGCCAACAGAATTTCTACCTAACCGAAGCTGAAGAATTATAGACTCCAGGGGAAGTCATCTCAAAGGGGAGGTGTTATAGTGTGATCACTATATGGATTACTATTCAGATCTCTATTCAGTGGTTACTTTTCGAGTGTGTATTATCAAGCAAGTACTATCAGTGTGAGTGTTATTTGAAGGCATCTAACAGCATCACTATAGTTGTATCTGTGATTCCAAAATCTCTACTACAACCAGCATTACGAAAGTGACGAGTATTCGCTGACATTACAAAAGTGGCAATGAGTGTTTGCTGACATCACAAAAGTGTTGGAGATTCTTTCAGCACGAGGAAATGACCCTTCAAAAGTTCCTCCGGTCAGAATCTGGGTTCATATATTTTAGTAAGAAAATGTTAATTAAGCACTTCTCAGACTCAGCTGGTTTTCGCAGTATTTTGGTAAACACATTAATCTTGTCACCACAACTTCTTTGGGAGTAGGGGAAATCCAGTTGTACTGAATTTACTAAATTTTACTAGGTTCTATTTTGATTTCAAATCCTACTGATGCTTTTTTTTTTTTTTTTTTTTTTTTTTTTTTTACAAGCATTTTATAGGTTCTGATTAATATTTTGTGACACTATTTAGCTATGGTAATTGGCTAACTAATTAACCATAGAAATTAAAAACAAGAAGGACTTAAGAGCTATATCAAAGATAGACTGATTGACGTTAAAAAAGATTTTATTTTATTTACAAAGAAAGATACAGATTTTCTGTCTCATGCGAAAAGTAAGAAAAAGTGAGAGATAAGATTCTGTCAAAACTGATTATTGTCATGATAAGAGAGTGACGCACCAAGTGAAACAGAATTCAGAAAAAAAAAAAAAAAACAAAGCCAACCAACACATGCGGCCATAAAAAAAGATTTCAGCTTGGGACCACTGTGGTACAGGCAGAAAGAAGTGATATTAGTTATCTTTCAGAGATATCATTTAATTTTAATTCCTGGGTTCAATGAAGGGAACCATCTAGTGTGTGTTAGAATTCTGGCATGAGGAAGAAAATCGTATTATTATTGCTTATTCAAACTGTTGACGTCAGACGCAGCATCGTCGAAAATGGGCATCTGGTGATAAGAGGATTTTAAGGCATGAGAAAAATAAAGAATTTGATTCTCAGGTAAAATACAAACCTCCCAGCTAAAAGTTGAATTAGCAGAAGAAACCAGGTGTTGGGTTTTGACAGTGATGGATGAGTTGGTAGAGAGACCCAACTAAGTGAATTTTGGGTGTCCCCAAAAAGAAAGATGTGATAAGAATTATTTTGGCAATCTGGGGTTTGTAAATGTTTTGGCTGAAGAAAAAAAGGATTTTGTAAACAAAATCCTGGACAATAATTTTAAGAGGGCCAGTCTAACCACACCCACACTGCTGAGAGATCATTGGTCAAGTGGTAGCATGGGTGATAGGCAGAGGTGAATGTATGAGAAAGACGGGGAAGTTGTTGACACCCATTGAGGGGATTGGTATGAGATACCATTGTGAGAGAGGAAGAGTCTAGTAGGATAACTCTCCTCCGACCTTCCCTCACGTACGAAGGAGAAACCCCCAAAATGGAAAGTGATTAATCTTCCAAAAATGGGAAGTAATTAATTTTCCTGGCCTAAGAACAAAGAGAATTCTTGCTAGGAATCAAGAATTATCGGAAACCGAAGCCACGTCAGGCCCCCACACCAGGTTTTGGTTGGTATCCATATAAACAAACATCCCCGGTCAGTTTGGAGTTTTGAGCAGAGTTAGTTTCACAGTTGAAGTTAGTTGCAGTTGGAGACCATTGCCTCGCAGAAGCTGACTGAGATTTCCATGCCCTTTTCGACTTCGACTTCCTACCAAAAGCAAGTTATATTGATGAACGACTTAAGATACCAAAACTCGCTTAAGAAACGCAAAAGTGTCACAAATCCATAGAAACGGGCTGGGAGAGAAACACACTCCTGTATATAACAGACGGATAAAGATAATTTGTTATTTCTCAACATATTTGAACCTCTTGAGTTTTGTTTTATTGCTTTTTTTACTTACACTTGTGCGATATCACCTTCACCCCAGATTCAGCTTGCACTACAGCCCGACGCCTGATTGATTTTGTCTACCTAAGATCAAAGTCACAACGTGGGTAGGTTAGACTTGAGATCAAGTTAGTTACTTCGGTAACCAGACGTTGGAAGTGAGCTGGGAACGGCAAAGCTGGTATCGAACCGGGAACGACCACGACACAGGCTGATGGCAGCAACAAAGAGTCAACCCTAAAACTCTGGTGGAAGAAAACTTACAGCTTCGTGCCGCAACTGGGAGTTGACTATGGGCTGACAGCGCAGTGCCGCATACTGGCGTCACAACCAGAGGACGTCACATTGGCACTGCAACCGTCCACCGGTGGGTATCACGATTTTTAAACTGAACCTTCAAGTTCCAATCTGGTCAACTCATTTTCGATATTTATTTCCACTTAGTATTCTTAACTATCAATACTTTAAGTCACTAAACATGTCATGCATTATGACTCAATCAGGGCCACTGCCCTGTTACATATGCATTGTTGCTTTTAAAAGATTTCCAGTTTTCCTTCTAAAGAAAATATTTTTACACTTTTTGATTTTATGATACCTGTCATGCTGCAAACAATTTTTGAGCCATGATATCAGCTGAATTAAAACTGGTTATTGTACACATCTCATTAAGTAAATTAATGCCTTCATACTGTATTAAGTGATGGACATAAGTAGGTATGTGAGTGTTACTGTAGTCTTTGAAGTAATCAGAACCACAGATTCTAGTTTATGAAAAAAATGATTGTTTTAAGTCATATCAACCCTTTGTGTGTTATTTAATGTCATGTTAAAAACTTGCATTGTATATTGATAAAAACTTTCCCTGATATTTTGTATAAAAGTTAAAAATTTAAAGATTTAATTTTTTAAATAGATAAAAATTTCCAATGTTTTCTTTCAAAAATTTAATATGTAAAATTTTAATTTTTCTTTGTATATATGTTTATCAAAATTGTGTGTGTATAGATTTCAAAACTATATTTTTTTAAAACCCAACCTCTTAAAAACTGTAAAATGCTACCAGGTTCGTCAGAAAGCTCTTTTATTTTGGTTGTTCTGTAATATTTTACACAGGCTTGTATGAAGTCAACATATTCTGTCAGTATATATTTTACTGCATATCTTTCCAGATGTCATACACATTTGGGTAGGTGGGGGCTCATTTTTAGTATATATAAACCAATAATAGAGTTGTGTCCAATGTAGAATTTGACAAGAGCTACCTCCTTTCTTAATTTTCTGTAGCCTAGAAGTCATTCTCTGATGTTGGGTTTAATGTGAAATAGCTTGTTATTTAAACAGGAATTCCCCATTTTTCTCACTTTCTCAAAATGTATTTATTAATGGTTTGCTTCATATCTGTGCATGGTATTTTGGTTGTTGAAGGTTTCATTTCTAATGATGCTTTATCATTTACATAGCTTGCTATCCAGCAGAAGATGATGCCTATTTTTTCATATGGTGCTAATTCTATTTACTAGATTTGTAGTTAGTGGATCAGTATAATTTTCTTATTTTTTAGAGTTGTAAGAACTAACAGGAAGTCTTCAAAGGTAAGGAATTTCTTGTAATTACTCAAAGTTATGTGAAAAAAAAGGAAGCAGTGCAACTTTTTTTCTTCCCCAAGAACAGATAGAAAAACGAAGCGAAAATGGCAAGTAATTAAAAAAGGGGGCAAGAAAAAAGCAGCATCTTTCCTCATTAGGTTCACATACACAGAAAAACTAAAAGAAACAATACCCTGTAAGGAAAAATGAAAAACTTTATGATTAAAGAAAAAGCTTGAGGCACAAATTGTCAAAGATAAGCCAGTGGAGGGAGTCACCTCCTTCTAGAGCAAGAAGTCTTCCCCCAAAGGTAATTATATTAGGTTGGTGCAAAAATAATAACGTAATGATGTCGTTTTTTGACGTATTGTTTAATGTCAAAAAACAACATTATTACGTCATTATTTTTGCACCAACCTAATAATACTCTTTCTTTCATCTGAACATCTCCAGAAAAAAAGTAAAACCCAAAACAAAATCAATATCCCTATCTCAACCTGTTTCTCCTCTTCCAATATACTCACCCTCAAAAAAAAAAAAAAAGAAAAAAAAAAAAAAAAAAAAGAAAAAACTACTTCACTCCCACTACATCACCCAGTCCACAGCCCTTTCCTCCATCCCCATCAACACCAGCACTAGCAATCAAGAGACCACAGAACTCCTCTTTGGGAAGTTCAGAAGACAATCACCCATATGAAAGAAACAACAGATCACAAACCAAAATATCCCAGGAAAGACATCTTCTATATGGACCTGGATATACTCAAAAAGAAAAATTTACAGCAGCAGCATTTGAAAGATCTAAGTGTCCTCTTTAACTTTAGAAAGATAGAAGGGAAAAGTGTTCCGATATAAGAAACTTTCATGAATTTATCATCAGACTTGATAAATTCTGAAATGAACATCTGAAGCGGGCACAGTGGACTTGGACAGATAGGGGTAGCCCAGGAACAATGTAGCATTTTAGCTACATCAATCAGGTTCTAGTTAGGATGGTCAACTTAGATATCCTACGTTGACCAAGTTTGGCTGGCTACTGAAAATTCAACACTTCTGTGTTGAACATGAAGGATTTCCAGGACAAGTTGCTTCTAACAATTTAGTGGGAACTGATGGTTTCTGTATTTGAGAATAAGTGGTGGGGACACCGTAAGGATACTATTTTGGTCTTCTGCTACTGATTATAGAAAATGACTCAATCTAGATAGACTAGTGACACAAAAAGTACTAGAATCTAGAATAGAGGGTGCAGTTAATTTGGGAGATAGTGATAAGGTAGCTATAGCTAAGGCCAAGCTGACCTCCTTGCTTAACAAGCAAGACCAAGCTCATGTAGTCAGAGCTAGGTTAAAAGAATGTCTGCTTCATGCAGAGAAACTAAGCAATGCTTCTGATCAGTACCCTGCACATGTCACATCACTGGATGGGAAAACCCTGACAATGGATGAGGGTGGGGAATTTTGTGATAACGTTCAGGGAGCCCAGTCTGAGTGCAACTTGGTTTGACAACTATTTGGTTGACTTTCCTTGTCTCGAGGTGACTGAAGTGCTGATTGTGAGGGCCACATAATAGAGGAGGAAATCTGGGAAGCACTAAAGAAAGTCAGAAAAGATAAGACTCCAGGCATCGATGGTTTGCCCTACAAAATGTACTTGAAGCCATCACCCATGTTTGTCCTCTTGGTAGAAATTCTCTTCAACAAGTGGATAAAACTGTTTCCCCAATGTTTCACCAGGGGTGTGGTGAAACAAAAATAGAGGGGATGGGATTGGTAATTTTCAATGCTTAATGCAGAGTTAAAGTTTTGGGCCAAGGTCCTGGTAAACAATTTGCAGGATGTGCTTGATCGGCTTGTATCCTCTAAACAGACTTGCACTGTAAAGGGTCGAACAAAGCAAGATAATCTTCATTTGGTTCACACTGCAGAGAAGCTGCACTGTTCAATTTATATCAAAGATGTTTGATAGGGTAGATCATTGGTTCCTGGATGCTCTCTTGTCTACAACAAGATTTGAGCTGTACATTCACTCCTAGATTCACCTTTTGAATGCAAACTTTAGTGCTATGGTGGCAGTGAACGGGGTAAGATTGAAGATCTTTATCTTGTTCAGATCCATTCGTCAGGGCTAACCTCCTTTACCCTTGCTCTATGTGCTTGCATTGGAACTTGTCTTGTGCAGGTTGAGGAGTGAACCTGGTCCTTGGTATGATCACATTATCTGGTGCCACCACTCTGGGTGGGTATACTACCTATGCCAACAATGCTTCCACACTTGTAACAAGCAGTGCTGAGATTGACACACGAGATGGTGACAGGGGCCAAGATTAACAGTTATAAGTCAGTCACCTTGCAGTTAGGCTCATGAAACGTTTCTCCTCTCCTTGGCCCCTTCAATTTGATGGACAGGCCATGCAAGATATTCTCTGTCTGGTTCAGTCCCAACCTCCATCTAGAGAAGAACTGGAAAGTTCTAGAGATGGTTGTGGCTGTGAAGGAATCTTTCCTTGAAGGGGAGGGCAGAGGTGCATAGAAGCCCATTAAAAATTACAGATATACATCACAAAACCTCAATTCTGTAGTAGGATCACATGAGCTTCAAATTCAAATTTCTACATTAGCATTTATTGACCAATCATCGATGTTATCTCAAATGCCATTCAAGCTTTCAAAAAGCAGATGACACTCCTGTTTGCTACAAAAAAAATTGAAAGCTCACACTAGAAAATGATTAACACTCTTTTCCCTCCTTGGGAATTACATTTATTAACCAATAAAACTTCTAAGTTTAATAAATCTTCTAACTTTCTGTGATTCCATTTTTTCTTATAAATAATGTAGTGTAAATGAATAAGTTTAGTTTTTCAGTATAAACTGACCAGGAATACTCAAACTTTTGTATAATTTATTGAATCCTAAGTCACTTTTGCAAATTGTAATTCCCACTTTTAAAGTATTTCATACAATAGGAAAAATATACAAGCAAGATATAAAAAAGCAAATTGTAGCAGCAGTACAAATAAGGTATGACAGCATTTATTTGACAGACTGCTGGAATTACACGCATACAAAAAAAAGCATAAATATGCAAATATTTGCATTAAGTATTCACATATATCCTTTCACTCTATATCAGTGTTTCATAACTGGTGCAACTGGGCACACTAATGCACCCTGAAAGGTAGCTCGGTGTACCCCAAATTAACAGAAAAGTAATTTATTAATTATTTTTATATTAAAAAAAAAAAAAAAAAAAAAAAAAAAAACTTAATTTTGAAAAAGCTTGAGACACCAAGCACATGACTTCCATGTCTAAGTCAAGTCTCTGTCATTTGATATTTTGGGGTGCTAAATTCCTTAATCTTTAAGGAGTAATCCTTTTCTTTTTATTGGTTTCTCTAGAAATAGCAGATTCTTCATAAATCAATTTAAATGAAAACTCTACTGTTTAAATATATGTCTTAAAAATGAATGCTTATTTCAGGAGAAATATTATTAAATTTCATGACTTATTTTTCCTTATTAAAATTTAAAGTACACCCCAGAGTTTTAGTTATTCTATAAGTGCACCCTGAATTAAAAATGGTTGAGAAATATTGCTCTATACTAATGCAATTCATTTTTTTGTGTTGTAAAAAGAAAAACAAAACATTTTCTGTTAAATTTTGTTTGCGACGAACTTTGTTTCTTTTCTTCACTTTTCATACACTTTATCCTCTACATGTGTGTTACATACAGCTACCCTAATCATTTACCATCTTTCAGTTCTATCACTCATGTTTGCCACCGTAGTTTCTCTAGAGAGCTTTGTTTAATCTCCTCTGGGGAGACAAAGCTCCCTTTGTGTGTCACAAGGTCTGTTACCCTCATCCAAAGGTGGTCTAGGAATGCTGAACATAGTGACCTGTTGAGATACTTTAAATCTGCATTTCCTGGATTAGATGCATACATAGGATGACAGGACCAGCACACACATTGTCTCTCTCTTCCTATCACCTGGTTGTGTTCTTCAAGCACTAGCTGATGGTCAAGAGCAGGGTGGAAAGGCTTTCTTCCAAGAACTTTGCTGAAAGGTGGATGACTGTAGCATGATTAGTGCGAGTGAAAGGGTTAACCTTGAGTGGCATTTTGAGCTGTCTGGTTGAATGACTTGTTCTTCTGAGAAAGATATGCCCACCCTTCCAAGTTAGGCTAGTGTAGAAGTTTTGTGTTTCTTGTTTTTTTTCAAAAAAATTGGTTAACTTAGCTAGGGAGTGAATGGTCATTGCCCACTCACTTTTAGTGCCTCACATTTTAAGTGACATGATTCCACTGCTCCAGAGAACTGTGTCTTTTGTCACCTAAAGAATAGGTGGGAGGGGAATGAAAATGTAAAGTGACACACATGATGTACTCCACTAAAAACAAATTTTAAAACAAAATGCTGACAATTATCAATGCAACTCTCACTTGCTACAAATGTCTACAGCTACATCTGTGCATTTCCCTTAAATAGTAATATTCTCTCTTTCCTATTTTTCTCAGCTGGTCGCAGGTGGAAAAAAGCATCCCCCACTGGGGCACACACACTTTTCACTCCAGTTTTAACTTCATACACGCACAAACACATTCACTAGTTTAAATATTTTGTTTCGTATTCAGTGTTTTTGTCACAGGCAACAATCTTCTGTTATTGTCAATGTATACCTTTTGTTAATACCTACAATTTTTTTTTATCCTGTGTGTGTATATATATATATATATATATATATATATATTATGTAAATAAAAATCAGGTATACTTTTTATCTCCTTCTCCATGTGTTTGTAAATACAGGGAATTAGTTTAGGATCTCATAAAGAGCAAGTGTTATTTTGGTGACTGTTGAATGGATGTGTATCCTGTATAAATGTGGTATTGTGGCAAAAACTTATATGTATATTTATGAGATTATAAGTATTTTTGGGGTCAGTGATTGTGACTCATAGGAGAAACTACTTTTTACTTCAGTGCACATGATAACAGTGGTGATGAGAAATTAGAACCATATTTTTTTTTTCTTTGGTGTGTGTAAAAAAGAAAAAAAAATAGAAAGGAAAAAAACCCCCAAACAAACAGATATTCTTTAAATATGGAAGAATTATTAACCCAAGTGGTAAAAATATAACAGCAACAACAGCAGTTGCTTGAACTCCAGAAACAATGACAAAATTTAATTGAAATAATACAGTAGAAAACTGAAAATTCCACATGTTTTTTCACTCCTGGTGTGATGGCAAATGCCATAACTAAATTACATACAATTCAGATGATGGAATTAGCTTTTCTGCTTATTTTAGAAGATACAAACAAATTTTCAGAGAATACAGTGACTGGGAAGATGAGAAAAAACAAAACTTTTGAGAAAGTTAGCACTGGTAGAACATGAAAAATACTGTAATTTTGTATTACTGGAAAAAAAAAAAACAGGAGAAATTTGCTTTGAAGAAACAGTAAATATTCTGACTAAAATTTTCAGCAAGAAAAGTTTGTTATTCAATACTCATTGTAAGTGTATGGCTCTGACAAAAAAAGAAGACAAAGATCTTGTCACATATGCTGGAATCATTAACAAGGAGTGTGAAAGATTCAAATTAAACAAACTAACTCCGGATATGTTTAAAGGGTTAATTTTCCTCCAAGAGTTAACAGTAAAAAAAGATGCAGAAATACATGTTAGAATTCTAATGAAACTTGAACAGAATCAAAAATTAACACTACAAGAAATATCGGATGAATGTCAAAGAACCCTAAATCTAAGATGCAATACAGAAGAAACTGAAGAAAAAGAATGTGCATACATACAAGCTAAAGAAAAATGTGGAAAAAGAAAAATTAATCCATGTTTCAAATGTGGAAGGTTACATCTTAGAGATGACTATCCCTTTAAGAATTCAAAGTGTTACAAGTGTGGAAAAATAGGATATAGAGAGTCACACTGTAAAACTAAAGTGAAGAAAAATTATAACAGAAAAAATTTCATACACAGCATTGCAATGGAAAAAATAATTACAGAAAACCAAAGAAAACTTGTGTATGTGAAAATTAATAATGTAGATGTAAAAATGCAACTAGTAGTTATATCACAATCATTATTATGATATCACTACCATATGGAAAGCAAGTGGAAAAGCTATATTAAAAAGAACTTTAAAAGTTGCATGTGGCGTGTTGAGAAAGAAATTATTTTTTACTAGTGAAATGGCTTGTAATGCTTCATTTCATAACAAGTGCATAAAAGCTAAGGTTTATATGTTAAAAAATACAACAAACTTATTCTGTACTGACTGGATGGAATTATTTTAGCCATGGGAATTACCTATAAATATTTATTGCAAAAATGTAAGTGGACAAGCTACCAGTTTAAAAAAAAACAAAAAAAAACAATGTGAAAATTTAAAGGAAGAATTGAAAAAATGTTTTCCGAACATTCTGCCAGATAAGTCAAAGTCAAAGCTAAAGTTCAAGTAAAAAAAGGGGGCAACACCAGTGTTTAAACCAAAACATAATATACCATTTACAGCAGTTGATCAAATCAACAAAGAATTAGACAGACTCAAAAAAAATAGGTCTAATTGAAAAGATTGACCATTCAAAATGGGCAGCACCAGCAGTGTATGTAAAGAAAAAAAAAAACAATAAAATTTGTGTTTGTGCTGACAAATGTTTAGAACCCCATAACTACCCATTATCAAGTTCAGGAAAATTTTGTGAATTTAAATGGTGGAAAAAATTTTTCAAAGCTGGATCTTTCTAAAGCATTTGCAAATAGAGGTTGAAGAAGAATGTTCAGAGTTAATGACTATAAATATGCACAAGGGATTGTATAAATTCAAACAACTTCCTTTTGGGATAAAAGTGGCTTCAGCTATATTTCAACAAGTTATGGATATTATGCTTGCAGATTGTGATTTTGCAGTTGCTTATTTGGATGATATATTAATCAAAAGTGTAACTAAGGAACAACATATCGGGCATGTGAAAAGAGTTTTTGAAAAAAATAGGAGAATACTCGTTCAAACTCAGTGAGGAAAAGTGCAAATTGTTTTTGCCTAAAATCAAGTATCTAGGACACTGACAAAAATGGTCATGAATTAGAACCATCAAGTGCAATTAAAAATATGCTTCCTCCAACAAACATTACTAGGTTACAAGCATTTCTGGGACTAGTAAACTATTATCAAATCTATATAGCTAATATGCAGAATTTGAGAGCTCCACTGAACAATTTGCTTAAAAAAAGATGTAAAATGGAACTGAACTGATAAGTGGCAGAAATCAAGAAAATACTAAAGTCAGATTTATCATTAGTGCACAACAATCCAAAAGCAAAAATCATATTGGCTTCAGATGCTAGTGACTATGGTATAGAAGCAGTAAATCTACATGAATATGATGGTAACATGAAAGCCATCGCACATGCTTCATGTTTGCTACTACAAACAGGAAAAAAACTTCATTTACACCAACTTCTATTATCAGTTTATGGTTCGAAAAAAGGAATTCCTATGCATACAATGAATAGATTACAATGCTGGGGTACCATCTTATTAAATTACGATTTCAGAATGGAATCAAAACCATCCAAAAAATTAGAACATGCTGATGGCTTATCAAAATTGATACCAAAAAATAATGAACCATTTCAGGATACTGTTACTGCAGCATTAAAAAGTGAAATAGAAATTAAAAATATATTATGCAATTTAGTATGTGAACTACCAGTTAACCTGGAAGAAATAAAAGTAAAAGCAGAACAAGACATGATTATTTTGAAAATAAAAAAACGACTAAAAGAAAGAAAGAAAGAAAGAAAGAAAGATAGACGATTTTTAGAACACAATCCAGACTTGAATGCTTACTTTCTATTTAACTGAGTACTGATGTTTGCACAATGAGTAGTAATACCTATCAGATTACCAAAGCGGATATTAAATGAATTTCATAGTGGACATCCAAGAATTTCAAGCATCAAATCTCTTATGAAAAGCTATATATACTGGACCAAAATGGATAAAAACATTAAAAAATTAGTAAAAGCCTCAGAGATTGTGCTCTGGCAGCAAAATCACAATTACAACCTTGGCCAAAAACAGATACTTTGTGGTCAAGACTGCACATATATTTCACAGGTCCAATAAATGAATCACTTTATATTGTGGTAGTAGATAGTTTTACTAAGTGGCCTGAAATTTATAAGTGCAAAAAGCCAACTTCTATGGTTACAGTAAACTGTTTGCAAGATATGGCATTCTGGATGTCATAGTCTTGGATAACAGTACATATTAGGTTGGTGCAAAAATAATATCGTTTTTGATGTTAAAAAATACGTCAAAAAACGATATTATTTTGGCACCAACCTAATAATTTTCTGCTTATGAATTTAAAGAATTTTGTACGTTCAAACAGACAAGCTGAACAGTTTGTGGGTACTTTTAAGAGAAGCACTACAAAAATTCTTGAGAGTATATCAGATAATGCTAAATCCTAATATATCAACAGGCATGTCACCAGGAGAATTGATGTTCGCAAGAAAAATTAAATCAGTGTTTGACAAGTTATCAGGTCAAAAAAAGAATAAAAACAGATAACAAAAAAGGATGCAAAATCTTTCAAAATTGACATAAAAGTGTTTTTCAGAGTATATAGAAATGGAAAAGAAATGTGGGAAGATGGCATAATAAGGTCATGGATTGGAAAAATGATATATATGGTAAAAGAAAAAAAATTGGGAACACAAAAGGCATTGAAATCAGTTAAAGAAAGGTTTACTGCAAGAAAGGAAGAAGCTATGCAAGTACTGTATGATAATTTTGACGTACCAACACCCCAAGCATTCATTGAACATACAAGTATGATTACCAGAAAAAGGAAACATATGGAAAAACAAGTGTTTGGTCAAAACAAAAGAAATACAAAGTTTAGTATGCTGCAAACTTGCCAGAAAGAGGATGGGGGGTGAATACTAAAAAAAAATAAAATATTTACTAGTGAAAGAAAAAAAATGTCAAAAGTGGGGAGATGTGGAGTAAATAAAGACACCCCCTGTAACAAATGAACTAGGCAAGATGCCTTAAATAAAAAACTGAAAGTGAGTCAGTAGAAGTCGGTCAAGGAGAAAGAATTGATGATGTCATGGCGGGTAGCCTAAGTGAGTCATAATAGTATAGGTACTAGGAGTGAGTTATAAAATAAACAAAATTTAATCTTTTCTCATTCTAAGGATACAATTCTTTCTCATGTGTGATGATGAGTTTTTATTCTGTCTCTTTAAATTATGTCATTATTTCAATGACAGTGATTTTTTCTATTTTCAAAATTGATGATTTCATAGTGGTGTTTTTCAAATTAGTTGTGCCCTAAGGAGAAGCTACCTACACATATCAAAATAGACCTGTATGAGTAAACAGTATGAGTTTATAAATACAAAAGCAATATTTTCATAGTTTTTAAGTTAATTCTTTATCAATATATTAAAAATATCTGCCTGAAAAATTTTAGCAATACATTTCTTTTGGTGTTCAAGCTAGTTCTGGCAATTGTCATTTATTAAATGCCCTGTCAGCTGGTGCTTCAGAATATGCCACTGCACACCTCCAATGAGGCATCCTGGGTATAACAATTGTCAGGTTACCTCTTCCTAATTTTCAAAACCGATTCTAGGGGATACTCTCCAAACTATAAATATTCTGCGATATTTTCTCTTCTCACCTTATCCGCTTATTTGTCAACATGTAACCTCTTGTGGAGAATGTGTTCCCTTTGGGAAACACATGAACAATACATACACACACATATACGTACATACATTCATTCACTACACATACTTTGGATCATTAGGTTTTCACACTCATTTGACACACATCTTTGTCACTTGTGACCCTTTATTGTTAATACATTATCATTCATTGTACATATATATTGGTTCTTGTCATTTCTTTTTATTTATTTATGTGGACTCACATCCCAAGTCTGCCATGTTTATTGTGGGCATTTCAGGAGAGATACATGGTTATCTCTCAATGCATACACAAAACCCTCCCAACAACAAGGAACAAATATAATGGGACAACCAAACCAATTCAACATACAGAATTGGAAAAAGAAAAATTTTAATAGCAAATGCTGAACAATTTACACTACTGAAGCATTTTCCAGAGTGTGCTACATTCAACTAGAAAATAAGACAGCATCCTGATGACAGCACAAGTACATTTCATTGAATCACATGTCTCAACCACACTTCCGACACTTTTCGTTTCAGTTCATAAAGACAGAAACAAACTTTACATGTGGACAGAAAATTTTTCTCGTTCTCATCTCACCTTATTTGCTTATTTGTTAGCATGTAACCTCTTGTGGAGAATGTGTTCCCTTTGGGAAATGCATGGACAATACATACCCACACACATACGTACATATATTCACTCATTACACATACTTTGGATCATTAGGTTTCCACATTCATTTGACACACACCTTTGTCATTTGTAACCCTTTATTGTTAATACATGTTAATACATTATCATTTGTTGTACATATATATTGGTTCTTGTTTCTTTTCATTTATTTACATGGACTCACATTCTGAGTCTGCCATGTTTGTTGTGGGCATTTCAGGAGACACACATGTTTATCTTTCAATGCATACACCAGCCCACAACACAATAAACTAAATCCACATCCTGGGTATGACGTTAAACTACATCCAGAGCAAGGCCTCTGATCAGGAGATTTTGAGGAGTATGGAACCACCACTTTATTGCTGGTGTTCCCAGGTCCACACTGACCCTTTTAGCAATGGGCATATAGTTAACCCTCAAACATTATGAAAGTGTAAAAATAGGTTTTAATAGCAGCAATACATTTTTGAGAAAAAAAAAATTACCAGCAATACATTTTTAGAAAAAAAAAAAAAATACCAGCAATACATTAAAAAAAAAAAAATACTACCAGCAATAAAAAATCTTGTCAGAATTAAATAACCCATTGAGATTGATCTGCTGTAAAACAAAACAAACCAAGTCATTTATTAATGCTTTGATATTTTAAAATTAAAAATTTAAATGTTATGAATTACTAATGGCAATAATTACCTTTCACACTTCCGACAAAAGTATATCACACACTGTTTTGGGATACCCTCAGTGATGTCAACTTGCATCCTTATGCAATTAACACACATGTTAGAAGGGTTTGGTTTAATGGCAATACCACACTGGCAGCAGAGGCTGAAATGAAAATTTAAAAAAAAAAAAATACACAGCAAGAGAAAACATAAATCATTTAATTTATATTCAAAAGTGTATATGCTGAATGTTTACTTGTTGAATTAATTGATATATTCTGTCTAAAGACAGAATATATCAAATAATTCAATATATATATTAATCTTAAGTAGGTACCTCCACAGAAATGTGATAGATAAGGTTTAAAATGAAAAATCTTTTTTGAAGCTTTTATTTTAGTTGTAATTAAAAGATAATAGATTAAATTTAATATTTCCAAAAATAAAATACTTTGTTGCTGGATTTCAAAACTAATTTAAAATGACTGGAAGGAGTTTTTGTTTAGAAATCACTAAAAATCACTGATTTTAGCAAAATTTTTAGCCATCACAATGTAATTCTCTTTATTAAAAAATCTTTCAAAAATAAAATATGCTTTTCTGAAACATTATTTGAGGAATATTAGTTTGTTTAAAGTTTAATTAATCAGATTTGAAACAAATATTACTTACATTTAATTAAAAATATTGCAGGAAAGCATTTTTTTTAATATAGTAGCTGTTGACAGCTTGACTGACAGACAGAAGTTTATCTAACTCATGAAGGGTTTGAGGAGAATGACAAAACATAATAAAAAAAAAAAAAAATTTTTATTGTCAAAACAACCTTTGTTGTGCTAAAAGTGGGAACATCAAAGGTTTCTTTTTTTTATGTAAAAATTATCTTTTAAATCCTTTTTAGAACCTTTGAAATTTTGGTAAAAATCTTGTTTTACTGGCATCAATATGTGATCATAAATTTATATGGAAAATTTGAGTGTCTTTTTGCAATGAAAAACACATTCTAAAAAGAAATGTTTCAAAAATAATTTAATTCATTTGTGAATAAGTCCTGAAAATCCGACAATTATCTCATTTTTGCAAGAATTTCTAAAAATCAATGTTTAAAAAGTAACTAACAGTTAATGTTAGTTGACCAAAAGTTCGAAATGTATTTTTAAAAAAATATGAATATTTAATAGTCGCAGAAAGTGATTTTTGCTTGATTATACAATTATATATGATATAATTTTTTCTTCACATTATGCATATTGTTCCATATGCTAGAAATACAGCAACAAACAATAATAAACAAAAAAAGATTTACTACTTACATAAATCTTTTTTTTGTTTATTATTGTTTTGTTGCTGTATTTTTAGCATATGGAACAATATGCATGAAATTGTCTTTTTGTGTTAAAATAAAGATTTTATCTGTGAACTTTAGATTTTGGTCTTATATTTTCCATAGTTTAAGATTGTCTGCTTCATTCAGTTATTTTGTTTTTTACTTTCCTGTGAAGAGGCTGAGAACAAAATCAGCAGTTTTGAAAAATTATATATAAAACTTAAATTTGATTGAATTAAATTTTAATTAGATTTTTATATATATTTTTTATTATTATATTATATATAATTGTATATATTTTTTGTATATATAAAATTATATATGATATAGTTTTTTCTTCACATTATGCATATTGATTTCCTTTTTAGTGGATAAAGAACATTTTAGACACTATTATTATTAAGGCATTTTGTGTAGCTATTAATAATTTAAAAAGAAATGGATATAAGTTGGCAGTTGATTTTTCTGATATGAGGAATGTCACTGTCTTTACATGGATTATTTGGGGTTGATGTAATTAAATTTATGGGTCCCATGCAATCAATTCGTTGCATTTGTGCTTTTGAATTTTCTCAGGGAATAGTTCCTTTTGTTAATATTTGATTTTCAGTTTCCTGTGGATAAGACTTTGAAGGGGGATATATGTCAGATGAATTACAGTCAGGTGATATCTGAATATACTCATTATCCTGTTACACATGTATATTATGTTTTAGAACTTGAGTCTTAATATTTTGATCCTGTCAACAGTTTTTCTGATTCTTTAGTAGAAAGAAATATAGAGAAGTTGTTTGATTTAGAAACATTGGGAATCTCTGAAAATTTTTTCAGCAATTATGACATAGATAAGGTCTCTTATAGAGATAAGTGTTACCATATTGATTTGCTGTGGGATGAGGACAAACTATCCTCAGTTCTTTCAAATCATAAAATTGCTTTAAGTGTACGGGTAGTTACTAGATTAAGTAGACAAAATAAAGTATAAAACTCTTATCTTTGGTTTTGTAGTGAGCACTTTTTTTTTCTGAACTTTATTATTAAATTTCATGTAAATAGATACAGGGATAATACTTGTAAAGAAATGTTGTTAAACAATTTTTATGTAGATAATCTCATTAAAACTCGCAATTCTCCTAAGCTATTAGTGAACTTGTATCGTAGGGATGTTTTGGCTGAAGGTAATTTTCTGTTAAGATCCTGTAACACTAACTGTAAAGTACTAAGGGAGGAAATGAAAAGGGATAATAGTTTAGTGACTCATGATTCACCTTATGAGAAGGTACTGGGTTATCTTTATGATCCTGTGACTGATGAATTACATATTGTTGTTGAGGTGTTGACTAAGGTAGCTAATACCAAGAGAGGAATTTTGTCGCAAAATGCTAATGTGTTTGACCCATTATCTTTGTGGTTTCCAATAACAATTAAAGGGAGACTACTTCTTAGCGACATTGGGAAAAGAAATTTGAAGTGGGATCAACGTGTACCTTCTGACATTCAGAGTGTTTGGAATAAAATCTTTGCAAAATTTATTTCATTAGATATTAGGTTGGTGCAAAAATAATGACGTAATAATGTCGTTTTTTGACGTTTACGTCAAAAAACGACATTATTACGTCATTATTTTTGCACCAACCTAATAGTTTAAAATTTCCAAGATTAGTGGTTGATTCTTCAATTGCTTCTAATTTGATAATATTTTGTGATGCATCTCAAAAGGTCTTCAGTTTTGCTGGTTATATCCTTCAAAAGGGTTCAGCTAATTTGATTTTTGCCAAGGCTAAAGTTGCACCTTTAGTTAGAAAAACTTTATCCTCTTTAGAATTGTTATCCGTGGTTTTAGCCTTATTTAATTTATTGAAAAATTTTCCTTCTAATAGGAAAGATTATACTGGCAGTTGATGTTCAAGTAGTGTTGTCTTGGATATTATCTGAAGAAAAGTGTGTTTATAAAAAATAGACTTAAAGATATTAAAGAAAAATTAAAAAGATTGTGAAATCTTAGTTTTGATCTCAGCTTCAAATATGTACCATCAGCAGATAATCCTGCTGATTTACTTACTAGAGGTATTACTCTTACAAAATTTCAAACTGTGTTACAGTTTTGGTTGCATGGCCCTCAGTGGTTGTTTGGAGAGGTTGTTAAATGACCTTCCAGCAAATTAAATTGTTTGAATTCTGACAATCAAGCTTTAGTATTGTCTAATACAGTGACTAACTTGCCTGTTATTTTAGATGTGGTTTCAGTTTCGGATGTTGAAAGATTTTAAAGATCTTAAAGAAATCAAACTTAGATCCTGTTTTGGCTGCTAGATTGTATTTGATAAAATTAATGCTGTCTTTATTTCTCCCTAAAGAAAAATATTTCTTGTTAAACCCTTCCAACCGAGACGTACCCTCTCTGGTTGCTAATTCAAATCTGCTTTTGGACAGTGACGGGTTGATTTGATGTAAAGGAAGAATTGGAGAATCTCATCTTTATACACCTGAAGTGTTGTATCCTATATTATTACCAAGATTTTGTCATTTCCCTGTGTTAGTCATTATGGATTGCCATTGTAAGCTTTAGGTATTGCTGCTACTCTTTGTAAATTACTTCTGGCTTTTGGATTAATAAAACCAGACAAGTGGTTAAATCTGCCATTTCTTCTTGTAGCCTATGTAGAAATATTTTCTACATAGACTACAAGGTGCAAATCCGCGACGACTGACAAACTTCCTGAACAAACACACTATTCACTTGGTGCGCCTGGTGTAAAACTGCAATGACTGATAAACTCCCTCAATAATCTCTTCCTGTGCCTCTGCTTTCTCCTTTACACGATTCTTCTTCAACGTTGCAGAAGATTCTTTCTTCGAGTGACGAGTGTTCGGCGTTTTTACGTCCTTTTCTGCCCTCCTTCATTTACATGCATGAATTCACTTTCCGTAGTTTTACGTGACTGCTCGCATGAGGACATGCCTCTTTATTCTTGAGCTTCTCTGGAGCGCGGCGACTGTTGGAGAGGATTGTGTGGTATGTTCTGAAGACTTGTCTTCTGAGGATTCTTCTGATCTGACAACCTCGCACAGAGAGTCTTCGCCATCTGAAGAGGTACTAGCCCTAACTCCGATGGTAATTATTCTTTCACTTCCTGAGCACTCACTGCTAGTGTCACCTGCTGAAGTATCTTAACCTACATAGGGATGCAAGTCTTTTATGTGTCTTGGCATTCCATCAACCAGCAGAGTGCGGGAGTTACTGATTCCAGTGGCATGCTCCACCTGGTACTGAGTTGTACACCAGCTATGTAGGGCTTTTACCCAGATGCGATTGCCCAGTTCATACGGTGCTCATTCTTTTATCTGTTCAGTTGAATGCGTTGTGTCAATGTCTCTTAGCCGAACTTTGTACTGGTAAATCAGGTTGGCTGGCGCAGTTGAGGGTGATAAATTGTCTTTAGGGGTAACGTTGTGCCAATACACTGCTTCCATTATGGAACACTGCTTCCTAGCAGTGATTCTCTTGAAGCTCCGATGACATCACTCGATTATGCCATTTCCTGATGGGACATATGCACAGAAAAATCTGAGGTGGACTCCCCACGAATACCATTTCCTGATGGGACATATGTGCAGAAAAATCTGAGGTGGACTCCCCACAAATCCAAAAAATCCATAAAAATGTCCAATGCGGAATGCTGTGTCATTGTCAGTGAGGAGTAGCGTTGGAGGTCCATGTTCAAAGAACAACACCTGCAAGTGGTCAATCACACTTGCAGAATCCTGTCAACGCAGACGTCATCAAATAGTGAACCGGTCAATCAGAGTTAGATAGTGAGTTCCATTATGATGGGTGATCGCCATTCCAACATGGTGCCACACTTTGCTCACACTCAGTTGACCTTTTGGCCATTGCATAGGTGCTGGGTTGATGGACTGACACTCCTTGCATTCTCTGACCACTGCTCTGACAGCAGCTTTGGATACAGAGGAATCAATCTGCCTCATGAAATATAGAGTCCGTTTTACACCAGGATGTCCACTTTGGCAATGCACAGATTTTAGTAGATCTGAGTTATAGTCGCTCGCTGATGTTACAGACATATCCTACCAGCTCTACCTCTTTCTTAACAGCGTCAAGCCATCTCTGGGGTACCCTTGTTAAATTATCTGCCTTGTTCCAATTTGATCTAACCAGCTGTATATCCACTGATAAGTTGTACTCACCAACTTTCCCAGTGTGTCTAGCCACCTTTGAATGAGCATTTCGCCTTTGTATGTATCCTGGCCTTCCCCATAAGAGTGTCTACTATCCACTTATGTACGCATGTGGAATCCGTGAACAAATGCAGCACCGTTGCATTCCATTGAAGGGCCGCGGTTACTCCTTTGATAATAGCGTCCAATTCCAAGGATGCAACCAACATGAGTTCATGACAGTTCTAGAGACACTCCTATGGCAAAGGAGCTCTCGTCAACCCAGACGTCAAATTCACATCTGTCAACACACCATTTACCACGTACATGTTTGTCTTGATGCACCCTGGTAATGACTTCTGCTATCATGTCTCTAAGGAGAGCATCATTTGTTTTGTCATCCCAGCTGGAAGTGACAGCAATCATCCTACATTTGATAAATGCAATTGCAATGCAGATCCAACCGCCCACAGGAAAATATCCCACCAACTTTCCACATAACAAGAACACACTGCATCATGTCATGTGTCTGGGAACTCACTTCCACATTTCCAGTAAAGCATGTTGTGCTCCCCCCAGACCTGCAAGCTGAGCGCACAAGCACCATCCTCCAGTCGTTCTGGGTTCTTAACTTGAGTCCAAAGTCAGCAAGAGGTTTTCTCACCTGTGTGGCGGGCACTAAGATTTCATTGATGTAGAGGTTGCTTGATGAATTGTCTCATCCTTGGATAGCACAGCATCTACGATGGCTTTCAAGATGGCCAGCGCTACATTGAGCCCGAATCCCAGTTGTGTTAGGCAGTATCTCCTCCCATTAAGGATGACTGTCTGAAATGGCCACAGTGACCGGTGCATGTGTACCTGCAAGTAGGCCTTTCGAAGGTCAATCACAGAGACATTGGACCCCTTTCTTCTCCATTCTCTCAATATTTGTGCACACACATCAGCATGAACCGTGTATGTGTCTACATGTTCGTTCAGTTCTCTATAATCTAGTACAGGGCGCACCTTTCCCTTGTTCTTCTGCATCACGGCCATCAACGGGATGAGGCCTCTTGGAGGACCAAGCTCTTCCTCGGGATACGGAGTCAGCCATCCATTGTCCAGCCACACCTACAACTCACGCTGGTATTCTTCCTTGACACATTCAGGCACCAAATACTCTGAAACTCAGTTCTGGAGCTTTTCTGGCGGGTTATTTTCCGACCATTTCCACAGTGCTGTCCATGTCTTCGTCCTTTGGTCAAACTCTGCGCTAAAGTCGGGCCTGTTGATCCTCAAAGCAGCACAGATGGGCGGATCAGAAAACTTGACTTTGCCTGTTTCTGTGATGCATACACCGCCCAGCTCCTTAATAATATCCAATCCCAAGGACCAGGTCAAAACCTAATAACAACCAACACACTGGCTGTGACCTGGTTACTGTTGTTGATACCGAGTTTGATGTTTCCGACTCCCCAGCTTCTGAGAGCCTTTCCATGGGCTGTTAGTACATCCATCTTTTGTCTGCTCCACTGCCGACAAATCAAACCGTCCGTGAGTGACAGAGAGCAGCCCAAATCTACTAAAGTGGTACGCATTATTCCATTGATGTGCAGCTTAATCACAGGGAACGCCTTTTTCATTCTCGGTGTGGGGAAGAGACTGCCGCTGATGTCGCGTCCCCCATTCCATTTCCTGGACACTTAGAGGCAATGTGACCTACTTTATGACATTGGAAATATCATAGATTAAGACGTGCCTTTCGCGCCGATCCATTGCGCATTTCTTCGCATTGATAGTGGCAGTCTTTTGTAAAATGTTTCGGCCCAGAGCACCGATAGCAGGTGACATCGCCATGGCAACAGATGGCTGGGGTTGGATCCTCTTTGACTTCAATTGGTTGAATGACTGTGGCCACTGGTTCATCAGCCTCTTTTTCATTGATCATGATAGCACGGGCTCTGGTCAACAATTGGTTGAGCGTCATGTCTTCCATCCTGGATGATGTGCAGAGTATCTGCTTAATATGACTAGACAATCCAGACACGAAGACACAGGTCATCCATTCTTCAGGAAGTGGTACAATCGGTATGGCGAGCTTCTTTAATTCCGCCAAATATACATCTACTGTCTTGCCAGGTCGCAGACGCCGCACCTGGAATTGGTCATAGGTCACGAACCGGTCAGTTCCAAACGTAGTTAGTAGAGCGTGCTTTATTTGCTCAATGTCACTTTTCTGTTCTTTGCTCAGCTGCCTATACACAGCAAGGGCGCCACCTTTCAAGCGCAGTGGAAGAATCCGTTCAATCTTCGTGATCTCGCATAATTCGCAGACCAGTTCCACATTTTCAATCCATTCAACCACAGACTGTCCACTCGTATCACCACTGAATTTGGGGATCAGTTTTATGTCGAACGGTCTTTCCACCATCTTGCTAGAGACAAAGTAAGCGCCAAAATAGCTTGTAGTTGTAAAGAAAAGAAAAAGAATAAAAAAAAACTGTTGATTTATAGTAACAACAAACATCTGCAATAGATTTCTTCTGTCTCTCGACCACAACACTTGTAGCCAAATCACAGTTCAGATGATAGTCCATTGTAACTGTCCAACAGGCAATGTAGAAATGACAAAATGGGGTCACAAATCCAACCTTCACTTCTCACCAGCAAAAACGCGTGTTCGTCCACCAAGATCAGGAAATCTAATGCCACATAAGCGAAAAACAACGGCTTTTGTTCACAGAGAGATCTTTCTGAGTGGTCACGCCATTCAGGGGAGGGAAGAACATTAGCATAGATTCTGGTCCTTAAAGTAGATTTTTGCTAACTATTTTTGGTAATTTTTCTTCAGCAGATCACATACAAAACATGAACTCTTTTCCGAGGTAGCTGATTATCTCTTTCACTAAATTATCCTAAGGCAACCAATCTACCCAAGGTTAGGGTTAATTTTATTAGACCTTTCTTACATATGAGGATAGATTTCACCGGACATTTATGGATAGAGGATGGAAATGAAATGAAAAAGATGTACATTTTGATTTTCACCTGTTTCAATGTCAGGGGCTATTCATGTGGAATTGGTAGCAGATATGTCGGCACATGCAATGATTCTTGCTTTAGTGAGATTTTTTAATTTATATGGAGTACCTTCCCATGCCTGACAATGCACGTTCTTTTATTGCAGGTTGTAACTTGATTATACAAGTATTTATTTCTGATGAATTTGAAAGGTTTAGCTCTTATAATATTAAACATTTAATGATACCTTTGTATTCTGCATGGTTTGGTAGTATTTGGGAGCGACTTATCTAGACAGTGAAAGGCTGTTTGTATAAATTAGTGGGACGAGAGAGGCTACCTTACTTTGAATTGCTTACTGTGTTATCTGACATACAAAATTCTGTTAATTCTCATCCACTAATTAATAGATGTTCAGGGGAATTATGAACTTGATGTTATTTCTCCTAATGCTTTTCTTTATCCCCATTATAACAACTCTGTATTCTTAAATAAAGATAATTTTTTTGACATTGATGTACCTGACAGAATGAATCTGTTGAATAGTCTGGAGAAAAGAGATCTTGATAGATTCCACAAATTGTGGCATGAAGATTAGTTGTTGAGTTTAAGAGAACAATCTTGAGAATTATATCAGAAAGATTTTAGGAATATTATAAAAGTTGATGATGTAGTTCTCATCAAAAATCCAGTTAAATGTAGACCCTATTGGTCATTAGGTAGAGTAGTTGATGTGATATCTGGTAATGATGGAAATATTAGATCCACTAATGTAAAGAAACCTGATGGTAGTTCTTACTTATATTCTATTAAACATTTGTATCCTTTAGAGTTATCGATCACTCACTCCCACCAAACTAATAGTCCTCCTGCAGAAAATACAGAAGATAGTGATTTAAATAATGGTATGACTAATGACAGCCCTTCTGAATTGTCCTAGTTCTAGACCCAGAAGGAAAATTAAAAGAGTATGTGAAAGAAATATTGATTATCTTTGGTACTGAGATGTAATTTTGAAAATGATTGAGTGTATTCTGTTAGGAAATACTCTGAAAAGAACAATGTTGCAAGATTGTTTTTCTTTATCTTTAGTAATTTTAGAGCTCAACTTATAGATTGAAATTTAGGTACAGTGTAACCCGGATATAAGAGAGTCATACTTATCTAAACAAAATAGACCAAACCCGGATATAAGAGACTTCTTCTCCGATCCCGACAACTCTCTTATATCCGGGTTACACTGTATTATAATTTAAAAAGAATTTTTCTTTTTCTTTTCTTGATGGAAGAGTTTGAAAATTTTTATTTACAAAAATTTAGAGAGTGAGAGACATCTTTTCAATAACTTCAGTAATAAAATATTTGATGATGCATTGATATTTTGGATGACATGTGTCTGATGGCAAAACAGACAATGTTTTGTTGCCGCTATTTGTTTTTGGAATTGGAAGCTGCAGACGACAACTTTAATCAGAGGATATTATCCTTATTATCCTCAGTCAGAATTTTTTTCAATTAAGACGCTTTGTTTTCTGGCTCAGTGGTAAACTAACTTAGTTTGCCACGTAAAATTGCATGTTACTTTGAATGTTCAACTTACAGTTGTAGTGATTACTACTATGTTTGCCACGCCTACATATTTCTCAACTGTGATTGGTCAAATAATAAATAATAAATATCACAGGACAATTTACTGATCGCATTCACCACACTGAATTTTCCCTACTGTTAACTCACAAACATGCTTTTGTTATAAAATCACCGATTGGTCAATTTTTCATCCAATCAGATATGTTTCGTGTTCTTTCAAAATTTATTCCGCGTTCGTGCTGGGAGCCTACCGGTAATAATATAAGTCCGGATTCATTCATTTATTCCCAAATTAAACAGTTGAAGACAGTAGAACTCAACTACTCACACGCGTCTACACAGATTCATTCTACTCACTCCGCACGCACACATAAAGACACAGAACTTGAATATCATTCACCATCAGTTCTTTGTGAACAAGCCAAGTTGCAACACCTCTGTTATACAAGATATACAATTGAACTTACTGTATGTTTTTCTGAATACACATTTTTTATTTCAATACAGAACTTTGAACATTCTATTCAGAAAACTTGCTTAATTACATTTCCTAATTCAACTAACAGATGAAGGGAAACTACTTTTTTCTCCTTATTCACACATTACAAAAATTACGTTGTATTTGTTGTTTTTAATATCGTTGAATGAAACACAAATCGGTTTTCCATTGTTTTCCTTGATTTTAAAAAATGTATAAATGTTAAAAAAATGCTCTTCAACACGCAGCCACACTAATCTTTTCAACAAAACACCATTTTTTACATTGGTAAACCCAACGTTTAAGGAAAATCGCATTTACACAGTGTCTAATTATTTTCATTAGATAGATTTTTAAATTATAACTTTTTAATTAGTACTCTATCTGATTTTATTTAGGGATGGGAAGAAGGGATGGTTAGTTTTTCGTATCAAGCGACTCCGTAGAAAAGATTTTTTATTAGCTTCGGTAGAATTCCAAAGCTAAAATTTGTTTAACTTAATAACTTGATAAGTTATAAATTTGTTTAAATATAACTTGAGAAAAGTTATATTTTATTTTGATTTGACTTAAGGCTTGTTGAGATATTGACGCAAATGTAGAGTTTGTTTAAAGATGACAAAGGTACTCTTTGCGGCTTATAAGATTTTTGTTTCAACTTTCTTTGTCTAAGAGACATTTATTTGGAAGAGGTAATTTTATTCCCAAGAAGAGGAATTATTGCTTTTGATTTGTTTGTATTGTTGACTCGGAGAGTCAAAGTTTTTTTTTTTTTTTTTTTTTTTTTTGGCAGTAGTTCGATGTGGAGAATTTTCCCCCATTCTCGTTCTCTAAAATAAGATTTTAAAATATTTTAGATATTTATTTCAAAATTTGATCTTAAGCCTAGATTAGGCGTCGTGTTTTCTATTTTTCCCTTTCAGTTTCAAAGAAAGAGAAAAAGAATTTCTGAAGAAGAAAAAGAAGAAATGTATCTGAAGAAATTTTAATTATCTATCTTGTAGAATAAAAGAATTTATTTAAAAGATTTTTTGGTCTGTAAAAAAAAAAAAGATGTTTAAGTTGTCAGTTTAAAGAATACTTTCTTTATTGACAAAAAATATTTAAGTAGTAAATCTTTTTTGTTTATCATTTCATTGTTTGTTGCTGTATTTTTAAGCATATGGAACAATATGCATGTGAAGAAAAGAATTATATAATTGTATATATTTTTTGTATAAAATTAAATGATATATAATTTTTTCTTCACATGATACGGAGGAACTTACGTGTCAAGCAAATCACAATCTTCAAAAGTTCAAAGTTTATTAAATGAATATGAATTGGATAATGACGCAAACTAGTTGATCCTTTCCTTTGTTTACAAAGGATCGCCTTTGTCGCACATAACAAAAACATTGCATTTGTTTTTAAATTGTCAATGTCATTTTTTCCATTGATATGAAACTTTTAACTTCCTCTTACAATTGATTTAATTATTGTTTTATTTTCAATGTATTAAAAAAATGCTTTACTGTAGTGTACTACTTATTGCATTCTTTTTGTTATTTAAGTATTTTCAATTCATCGATATTTTCATATAATATTTGAAAATACTTTGTTATTCTTTTATTTGTCGATATTTTCATATATTTGAAAATTAACTTTCTTCTTAAAAAATTAAAATCTACACTTATCACTTATTTTCATACATTTGAAAGTTAAAAGTTAACTTTAAAAAGAAAAAATCGCTATTAATTTCGTTAAGGGAGTAAATAGGCCAAAAAAATTGTATAAGTGCGCGAAATGAGACAGCAGCGAATGTCTCTCGATAAGCCGGTAAGGGATGACAAGAAGAGCGAGAAGAAGTCCAATTATTTCTGGTCGTTAACACCCAAAAAGGTAGGTTTCTTCAATATCTAATTGTTGATTTGAGTGAAGCATATACATTTGCACGGAATTAAGACTATTTTGGAAAAATGTGAAGGGTTATTTTTATTAGTGCTCGGGTGTTACAATATAAATTTAACTATTTTGGAAAAATTTGAAGGGTTATTTTATTACTAGCGCTCGGGTGTTACAATATAAATTTACCGTTTATTTTTAATTTTTTTAAATTATTAGTTACTTAGTGTTATAATAACACTAAATATAACACTTTTATTCTATTACAAAATTTTAAAATAATCAGTTGTCTTCGTTGTGAAACGCACGTGGTCGCACCTTATGTCTGTAAAAATCAAGTTCAACTTGAAAAATAAATATTTTTTATTCTTATTTTTAAATCTCACATGTAAAATTTAATAAATTCTGATCTTTTTCAAAAATGTCTTATTTGGTTTGAATATATTTTTGTTAGAATTTTCAGAACAACAAAAACTTCCTGCTTTTTTTTTTTTTTTTTTTTTTTTTTTTAAATAAAAACTTAAAAAGGCTCAAAAATACAAAAAATTTACAAGTGATTGTGATTTTTGTATTTTGGTGTGCAACAAACATTAAAAGTCCAGTTTTTTATAGAATAATTAAATATGCCTTTTTTACAATACATTCCGTTTTTTTTTTAAATTTTACAAGGTTTATGACTTACGTTAGCTTTTTAGTTTTTAGAAGCAAATCAACTCATTCCACCCGGAGTTATTTTTTAAACATTAGATTAGCTAAACAAGTTCGTCAGTACATTAATATTATGCGTATGAATTTCGTACTTACACAGTGCCCACAGATGTGTTAACATTTTCTGCGAAGTAATTCATTGTAATTGTCTACGTAGAATAAAAGATGACGTTTTTAACTTTGAGAATTCCAGCATTACGTAGAAGAGTTACACTCAAATTAGAACGTTTGAGTTATCGCCCCTTTTCTATTTTTTTAAAAAATTTTAAGTCGAGGTAAAATAATTTAAGAGTTGTTTTTTTTTTTTAATCTTTGCCAGAGCTATTTCCTATTTAATCTGATTTATTCCAGTCAATGAGAACAGGAAATTTCACTGAAGCTACTAAAAACATTTTGTAGCAATGACAAACGGCCGCAATTGTGTTTATGGCGTGTGACTATTGCGACGGGTAGCAGAAATGGCTTGACAAATCATTCGGCAACGTCTGTCGGCCATCAGAGATGAAACAAAGGTTTTCTTTTGATTTTGCAGGTGATAAAGGCAGTCACTGAGTTGGCTTGCGGAGCCTCAGACTGTAAAACTTGTTCACACTACAATTTGAGTTTGTTAAAGAACGTGGTTACCCCACGTACCTTTCCTAGAAACCGCCGATAGGGGTCGCTCCCTAAGCCTATAAATAGGGAGTAACATCCGCCTTTTTTTTTTTTTTTTTTTGTCCTATTTCATTCAGTGACGGTAAGATGTAGGTCAAACGAGGAAATCACTTTCTCCACTGGGGAAATGCATGCACTTACACACTTTTCACTTCATTTTCTCTAGGACTTCTACACACATTTTGCATATATGAACAATTCACTAATCTTTAAATATTGCTATGCATGTTCATTGTCTGTCATATACATACAATGTCTTTGTCACTTGCAACAATGTAACTTTTTGTCTTGTAAATAATACATTATTGTTTGTTTATATAATAATGGACTCTCCCATCAGTTTCGATGTATGAGGATCTGACAGCTTATTGATTCAGTTATGAAAGTTTGTGCGATAATCTTAAGTGGCATTTAAGACCTGCTAGTGATTTACAAAGGAGGCCACATATGGAGCAAGTGTGAGGATTGTGTGGATGAGATCACTGTTTGACCTTTTAGATACTTCTTGAAGATGATTCAGACAAGCAGATTGAAAATTGCTGAGTCTACTAAAACACGTTGATATCCATTCTACCCGCTCCAATGCTAAACGCTCAAGGGTGTTATGTGGTATATTGACTGCTGACAAGTTGCTTTTCAGCTTGTCTTAGCCATGGGCACCCTACATTCCTGTAGCCCTGATTTAACTGGCTGTACATTAGGATCTTGGGTATCCTGTCATCAGACATTCTCAAGACATGACCAGTCCTCCGTAACTGAGACTGTATGATAAAAGTCTCGATTCCTCCAATATTACACCTGTTAAACAGGTCTACGTTAGATGTTCTATCTTGAAGCTTAACTCCACAGATTGCACGCAGACAACATCTAGCTGGCATATAGTGGTACCTGTATGGAGTCTATGACTCTGAACCATACAAAAGGATGGCAAGTACAACAGCTCTGTAAACCCGAATTTTTGTATCCAGTCGAACACCCCGCTCATTCCACAAGCGATGGCAAAGTTTGTCAAAAGTGCTTATATATATATATATATATATATATATATATATAAATATATATTGGTTTTAGTGGCTTCTTTGTATTTTATTACCCAGGTATGCATGCAAGTCCACAATTTTTGTTGTGGAATAAACATTCCAGGAGACATGTGTTTCCCAATTTAAACACCAATGTACATTGTACATACTCCCACAAAAAGAATTATGCATGGCAGTTGTTGGTGTGTTAAAGAACCTACAGTAATTCTTCCTTTTTGACACATTTTTTAATTTTAAAGGGAAGATTGTGTAGTTTAAATTTGAGTGACTGGCAAATCTCTTTAGTTGGGGTTACTCCTGAGTGACAAAGGTTCTCCAGGCAAGCCACACTTTTTTCTCGTAGTTTTTGTTTTCAAATCACAATTGATGAGACTAATGTGAAAACTTCACACATCAAAGCACAACAACATAACTCTCGGCATTCTTTACTAGTCTTGCAGCTACCAGGAAAAAACCAACATGTCCGCATGAGATCCAAGGCCTCGCTTGTGTCTGTACAAATGCAGTTTCTCCACACTTCCCCCTGATCTCTTGATCACAGATATGACTGCTTGGACCAGGACTCTTTTGTTGAGTGTGCATCTCTGAAGTGGAACTGGTTCATGTTCCTTCACCTCCCCATGTGATTATTCCTCCCTGGTATCATCTAGCCTATCCATGCTCCCAAGGATTTCATCCTCACTTTTGGACATATCATCTTCACTACTTGAAGATTATGAACTTAGGGAAGGACCAAGGAGCATTCTATCCACCAAATCTGATTGCAGACTAACAAGTCCAGTAATTTGTTCCTTTCCAAAAGTTATTGTACACTAGTTGTGTGGGGCCTTTACCTACACAAGGTCTCCCACCTCAGACATCATGGGGGGCACTGATTCACTCTCTTTAAGCCAAACCTTGTATTTGTAGATTTGATTTGCTGGTGCAGTCAGTGGTGAGGTGTCAAGTTTGGGGATTACATTGTACCAGTAGGTGACTTCTTCAATACTACACAGCCCTTGACACTTCTGTGGCATTGCTCCATTATTCCATTTCATATCAGGACATGCTCACATTGGAATCACAAATGCACATCCAATCCATGGGCAAATGCCCAGTACTCTCTGATGCTGAACACTTTGTTACTGTCCCCTTTCACAGAACACAGACTCCAGCTGACATATAATACTCAATGAGACTTGCTGGTGTAATGGCCACCACATAGAAAAACACGACAGACCACAATCTGTTAGTGTCAGGTAATGACTGCCACAGTAGTGAGTGATATCCATGCTGAGCTGGTGCCAAGTACTGTTCACTCCCAGTCTGCCCCTTTTTCCACTAGACTGGCACAGGATCTATTGTTGTGCACTCCACACTGGTCTCAATGGCTGATTTTACCGTTGACTGCGTTTGCCTGCCACTTGATAAACCTGGTTGCCACATGCAACCATCCACACATGGGGAGGTGTTACACCAGCTTTCCACATAGAAGATATTCCACTGAGTCATAACATCATGGACATTTGTGATTGTGCTTCCCCGTGTCCACCACAGGGTGTTATGCTACCCCAAGACTTCCAGTTTGAGCAAGCAAGGCCCATCCTTCAAACGTTCTGGGTCTTTGCACATCAGCCAATACTGGGCTAATTTTACCCTGACATGTTCGGCAGACATGATGCTCTCATTGAAATATCATCTACATACGCCAACATCACTCTCCCAACTAACTCTTCCTGTGATCACACAGTGTTAATAATGGACTTTATGACTAGAGGTGCCACGTTGGAGCTAACTCCAACTGCGTTAGGCAAAACTGCTTCCCCTTGATCATCATGATTTGACATGGACACAGTGACTCATGTACATGTACTAGGAGATATGCTTTTTAATATGCTACATTTGCCCCTTGTCCCCTTTCTGCAGTTTGGCCGAACAAATGTCCACATTTGTACTGAATGAATCAATGTGTTCATTGAGCTCATGATAGTACATCACTGAGTTCACCTTTCCTTTGTTGAGCTGCACAACAGCCATTAATGGCACTAAGCCTTTGGGCAGCTCCAGTTTCTTTTTGGGCTTTGGTATTAGGCATTGCTGACCCATGTATGGAGTTCTTGTTCATAGGCATCTCTAATGTCCTTTGAAATGGGGTACTCTGAAACCCTGTTGCTTAACTACTCTTAATTTTCCTATTGAGTGAAAGCCAGCATTAATGCTTTTGTACCTTCTCATAAATATCAGGTGAAACCACAATCTTCTTCTTGATTCACACTGGCCTGTTCAGCCACTATAGCCCACGGGAATCAGTTTTTCCAGGTGTATCAGCATGACAGTTCTGATCATAACAGACACCTATTTGTGTCTGCTCACAATAATTGTACGTGTATCATAAAAGAGGCTAAATCTTTGTTTAATGACAAAATATATAGCACCATATGGCTTCTAACAAGTTTGGTTCTCAAGACTACTAGCAGTGCTAATATTGTTGTAAATAAGAGTAATTCTTCCTCTTTTCACTCAATTTGAGGTATTAATATCTGCTGATAAAGCAGAATGTTTTGCTCATAATTTCTCTTCAAATTCTACTCTTGAATCATCTGGAGCATCTTTGTTTAACTTACCACTTGAACTGAATTGGCTCTTGTTCTCTCTAAACTCTACAATAAATGTCTTGCTGCTTCTTGCTTTCCTTCTTACTGGAAATCCTCTTCTATCATTTCTCTTTAAGAACTCAGATGAACTGACTGATCCTTCTATTTGTCTATGAGCTTTCTACCTCTTTTTGACAACATATCAGAGGCTTCAATTTACCCTGAATTGGTTAAGCATCTCACCTCACAGGGTCTTCTTTCAAATAAACAATATGACTTTCACTTCTGTAGTGGTTGTTTACATACACCACGCCCACAAAATACTCAATAGCCATTGGATAGAAAATAAGCACTATTTTCTATAGGACAATTTATGCATTGCATGAGCCACATCAAATTTTCAGATGTTTACTTTGCCAAACCTGGTTTAGAAAAAATCAGTGATTGGTTGATTTTTGACCAATAATATAATATAACACTCCTTTCAATATTTCTCCTGCTCTCGTTCCTGGAGCCTATTCAGAAAGCATAAATAACATGAAAATCAAAGAAAAGAACAGTAGTAGAACAGTAAATCTCCAGAGCTCAACCATGAGAATTTTCAAGAATTCTCATTCTTCTACTCACACAGACACAAAATTACAATTGCATTAAACTGTAAACTGTCTGTCCAAAAAGCCAAGTAACCAACTCAGAATTCTATCATTCTTTTGTACAACTTTCTCATACTTAAACTCAGTTATCACATATTGCTGAACTCTAAACATTTTAAAAAAGAAAATTCTTTTAAAACATATTTACAATCTCACATCAGTACAAGGGGAACTACTTCCTCTTTCTTAACTTTGTTTCACCAAACACAATTGTTGTACTCGCTTGTTTTTCAATACATGTTGATTACTGAATAATCTCTTGTTATTCCTTCTTTGTGTTACTTTGTAAAATTTAAATATGATGTGCTAATCAAAAACAACCTTCACCAAAGCCTTCTTAACAATTTTATACCAAATCTCATTAGCATGCCACACTTCTCTAAGTCAACTGCTGATGTATTAATGATTGTTAAAAGAGTCTATCAAGCATTAGATAAGAAGGGTGAAGTTTGGGCTGTTGCTTTGGATATCTTGAAAGTATTTTAAAGGGTTTGGCATGATGGATTTACAAGTTTTCGAACTGATTCAGTCTTTCCTACCAAATTGTGAAATGAAAGTTGCCTTGAATTGAACTCTTCTAGATTTTTTTGCATTAATGTAAGTGTCCCCCCAGGACTCTATCCTGTGTACCTATGTTGTTCCTAATTTTCATCAATGACCTTCCTGATGTGATCAATTTTCAACTCTATGCTGATGACAATTATTTACTCTTGTTTTAATAGTAAGTTTGATCAGTTCAATAAGTTCAAATTGGCAACTGATCTAAAAATGACCTACAATCTGTTGTTAACTAAGGTAAGGAATAGCATGTTAATTTTAAAACCTTCAAAACAAAATTGCTCTCTTAATTGTCTGAGAGGACTCTTTTTACTCTCAATCAGCATGGCTTATGGTAACTTTCCAAAGAGTGACTTATTGTACCTTCTTGGACTAATGTTTTCTGCTGACAGAAAGATTGTATTTAATTAATTTCTAGATCTGCTGCTAGGAGTTGGTTCACTGTGTTATACTAGACAATTTTTCTCACCAGAATCTATTTTACATATTTATAAGTTTATCATTCATTCATTTGTTGAATATTGCTGTCATATCTGGTCCAATGCTTCTGCTATATATTTAGAGATTCTTGATAAACTACAAAGAAGAATCTACAAAGTTATTATTCCTGACCTTACATATCAGCTTCAGTCACTTTCCCACTGCTGTAAGATAGCTTCCCTGTGCCTTTTCTATAAATATTTTCATGGTAATTGTCCTGATGAACTTTATTCTATTATTCTTTATGAATTTAAGCGCAGAACTAGATTGGTGGAAAGGTCTCATCATTTTATAATTGAAATGGTGAGATGTAATTGTAAGTTCTATGCCAACAGTTTCTTTTATCTCACTAGTGGAATTCTCTTCCATCTTCTTGCTTTCCAGTCAACTTTGATCTTCAAAAGTTTAAAAGTAATGTTACTTGTTAATCTTCTGTCTTTCTGTTCTTTTATTATTCTCTTTCTTAATTAATGTTTTTTTCCTCATATTCTCTCATGCTCAATAACCAAGGGTTAAATGATTAAAAAGAAAAAAGGCCCATTGAAATTTATGATTACTGTCACTTAAAATACATCATCTATTCAAATCCATGCAGTATCTATGAAAACATATAAAAGGATGTAGAGAGAATGAATTTGGGTAGATTTGAGATTTCATTACTTGTCAAGGACATTTTATAGAAAGAAAACGTATCTGATTTTAACCACTGCCTGTAGTCATGTAATCATTTTCTTAATGAATGCTGTTCTGTGCATCACAAAGAGACTTGTAATAAATAAACATGTACAACACCTGTCAAGAAAATATAAACAAATTTAAGGGCAATACAATTTTCCACTCTACACACTCTTGTATTCCAGGAGAAAGTATAATTTCTCAAATTGTTACATATATTGAGTGCTCCATGATTCTGCGTGACTTACTAACTTTTTTAGTAAATTTACAACACCAAATGCAGTTACTATAAATAAAACTGTTATTGGAAATTTAAAATGTTAATTACAGCAGTTTTGATCTGTTTAAAAGAAAATTTTAAGAACAATTTTTGTGTGATCCTCACATAAATCCCACTGAAGGACATTTTGACTGGAGTTGAGAAATTTCTTCATTTTTATAAATTAGAATATGAAGTGATTTTATCTTGATATCCAGATCAAATGCACCAACAGCATGAATATTTCTACTTCCAGTGATCTAAGCAAGGGTCAGTGACTAAGATTTTGGTTAAACAAAATATCACAACTGTTGCCAATGGTCAGAAAAACAATTTTTAATTAATCATCAGTTGCAAAATTGTACTTTTCATTTGCTAACTGAAGCTAACTGAAGCTCTTTGTGGTTACATTGAGTAGGTCATAGAAATAATATCAACAAAGTAAGACTATATACCATTATTTAAAAAGTAACAAACTAATCACTTTTTTGTAATGCCTGTTTGTAGGAGAGACTTTGTAAATCACAGATACAATAATAGTAATGCCTTTGAACAATACTCTGTCAGACACTGCTAATTCCCATATACATATATTTTTCCTTTACCTGTCATGTGATCTAATTGTTTCAAGATGAGTTTGACTGTGCTTGCTCTCTGGCGATCTGTGTTCAAACCCAAGTGTCATCAGTGGCACTTTATTCCTATATGACAACTTTAGTAGAAAAGAAAAGACAAAATCAGTTTTAAAAAGCGCTGATATTTCTAAGGATGTGGGGGTTTCAAATTATTTTGAAAGACCTGTCTAACACAAGTATATCTAAACTACTTCCAGTCAGTTTAAATTAGTTTTGAAATACAGCAAAGTATTTTGCTTATTGGAAATATCAAATTTAATCTATTAGCTCAGCTCAAAATCTCTATCTATAAAAGGCAGGATGTGTATGTGTGTGTAACGAATGCACGGCCGCAATTTTCAACGGATTTGCACCAAAATTTACATGCACATGCTCCAAGTTAGTGGGAAGGCCAAGACCAACCTTACATTTCCCAACTCCCATCGATAGTGGAAATAATCGATTTTTTTCATGCTTCTACAGCAGTTTTCATGTAGTTTGCGGCCATTTTCTACTGGCCAGAGTGAGAGCCTATAGCTGGCTGCCACGAATAGGCAGGAAGATTCTATTGGCCAGTGTGAGAGCCAACAGCTAACTGACATGAATGTTAACTAGCATGCTAGCATGGAAAAAAATCGATAGCTGCATTTGTCACAAGTGGGAAAAATTTAAATCTGCATGGCACTTTACTCCAATTGGCTCATTCGCTTGCTTAAACTCAACGTTGATTCTGATTCCGCAGAACTGGGTTGTGTGTGAAAAAGTATTTAACATTCTGTTTTCATTCGTTTTTTCCAGTTATGAGTCCTTTTTTTTAAGCTGATCGTTTTGTGTTCATTTTGTTTAGTTCTTTTTTTGTAACAGATTTAATGTTTAGTATAGAGCTTAGAAAAAATTTGCAGTGTGAGATAGGCAAGAAGTAAGGCATGTAGCAACATCAGCATGGCAAAGGGCACTCCTTTAAAGGCAAGGAAGGGCAAAAATATTTTAAGTCAAGTGATAGCGATTGCTGTATGAGTCGTACAATTTTTGAATCAAGCACGGGCAACGCTGGGCCATGCTGCTAGTTAAAACTAAAATAAGGCTTCAGGAAAATGTCTTCATTTTTAAAAATTCATATTAAACTTTAGGTATGGAGGTACCTAATTTATAACTATATATATATGTTTGTTTTCTTATGTTAATCAAACATACCATTAACTTTCAATTCAAATGTTGAGTACTCTCAACATAGTGAGATAGGTTATGAGGTCAGAGAAATGTTAAAAATCACTGCCTTAGTCATGTTAATCATAGCTAATGTTTCAGAAGCTAGGGTACTTTTAACAATTCTTCTAAGATGCTTGGATTGCCAAGTGATGGACATATTTATTGTTGCTTCCTTTCAAAAAGAGTATGTAGCCTCCTTGAGATCCGCTGTCAGTTAAATTGGAAAAAGAGGCATCACTATATGCAAAAATTTTTAAATCTCCAAGTTTTTCTACATATGGAATATCTATTTGAGATTTTTGCTTTCTTAATTACTCTGTTAACTTGTTTTATGCACTCCACTTTTTCTTGTTTTAGTATGGAACTTAAAGCACTGACATCATAGCTTAGATCAGGTCTGGTTTGAGTGGCTAGCCAATTATGTTGGCCTATTGTCTGATTTCAGTCATCTCTGTTGTGGATATTGTGTCTTTTAAGTTTCTACCTGCTGCTACTGGGATATATTTTAACTTCTTGATGTATTCATTCTGTCCAAGTTTAATGCTTTTCATTCTTTATTGTTTATGTTTACTGAAACTCAGCAACCTCCTCAGATTTAAAAGCAAATACATGACAAAGTTTGTCCACAACCCTTCTCTGAAAAATCTCTGACCCTGTAAAGCAAAAATCATCAACATGAACAGCAATTATACCCTGTATTTTGTTTCTGAAGTACCATGTGAACATGGCTTGATCATATTTTGAATCTACAGTTCCTAACTTCATTAATTTGTACCTGAGTGTCAGGTACCAGGACCTTGAAGCATCCATCAAGCCATATACACATTTAGAGGGCTTCCAAATATAACCTGGAAGTATCCTAGTCTCTTTAGGAGAATCCAAATAAACCAATTGATCCAACTATTTGCCCTGTAAAAATGCTGTCTTTATATCCATTGATTTGCACATTCAATGTTTAGATACCATTGTTGTTAATGCTATGCAAAGACCTTCTTTAGAGCATGTTGGAGAATCATTCCTTGTGTTGCAGGCATCTTCATCCTGAAAGCCCCTAGCAACAAGTCTAGCTTTGCAGATCTGTGCCATTAGAAGTTTTATTGCTGTAAATCTATCTCGTGGAAATCTTGGCTTGACCTTGGTCAGGTAGCTGCTGGTAAACTTTATTTTCAACCGGTTTTGAAGTTCCTTTCTTCTTGCCTCACCCTGCAGATCATCATTTGAAGAGGGAATCATTATATTTTCCTCGTTGCAAGAGGTATGTTCATCATCTTCTGTTGTATGAGCAGTTTCACTCACTTGCCATTCTGATACTCTATATTCAAAGTCCAACCAAAAAGGTTCACCTTGTTCCATTACTACATTCATTACATGTTTGTTTTTGTCTGTAATTTTGCCTGCCCTACTGATGACATTCATTTTTTTCCATTCAGAATTCTCACCATTGGCAAGCTTTCATTTAATAGTTTGTCCTGGTTTAGGAAGTTCAATTGTCTTTGGGATGATATTTTGTTTATGGGCTCCCTTTCTTGTTATCACAGTTTGTAGTTGTTTGACATTGTCATCTAGAGTTTTTAATGTTTTCTCCATATCAGCTTCTTCAAAAATAGACACTTTGGAAGTATCCTCAGGTGCATTTTGTGGGGTGTTGGGTTCAATTATTTTTTCTGATCTAGTTTTCTTAGTAATTTCTTTAATAAAAAGAATTTGATTGAACTTACCCCTATCTGGTGGATGTCTGGTAATGGTGATATGATAATGACCAGATGAGGTGCATTTCAACAGAACTTCCTTTCCAAGCATGGTGACACTATCATTCTCAAAATTGAGATAGAGCTTGGCTCTCTTCATGGCATCCTTGCTTAATAACAATGGAATGTCTGTGTCCACAACATCAGTAATGATGCTGGTATTAATGCCTGTAATGGTATAAGGCAGAGTGACTGCGTATAGAGCTTTAAGTTTCTTCCCATCACCAAATATGTCCACATTCAATTTGTTTTTTTGTCCAGCAAGCACTCATATCACTTGGTCCACAGTCCAGTATGGCCAAACCAAACATTTCACCTAAGATGGTGGGACCATACTCCTTCAGCTTTTGCTGAATCTTCAGCACTACATAGTGCTGAAGAGTCAGCAAAAGCTGAAAGAGTATATAGTTGGCCTCATTTTGTCTGTTCTCTCACCTATCACTGGGACTGTCAATGTAGGGACAGTTGTAAGCCTAGTGGAATCTCCATCTACATATGTAACATCTACTGGTATTGCCTTCAGGCCCTAGTGGGCTTAGGTTTTTGTCAGAGGAGTGTTTAGGAATTTTGTTATTCCATCCTCTTTTGTTTTGATTACTACTTTGTCAGTTAGGAAAACGTGTAGGATGTCGGATGGAACTGCATCTATGCAACACTTCACTAGATTCCACCTGATTGTTTTCACTGTAAGCAACATCTGTTTCATTGCTTTTGACTTTGACAGCAGGAGTGTTGCAAGATGAGGCATCGGAAAACTGGCTGCTCATGATTCTTTTTAGCTGTTTAGACATGGTAAACAGTCAGTTCTTCGATAGTAGATTTGACAAGTCTCTCATTTTCCAATGTGAGGTTTACATTTTTCAATGCTCTAAAGGCAAGTATTGCGTCTGGTAGATGTGATGTTATGGTCTTTCAATCTGGCAACTTGACATTCAGAAACTCGGCACAGTGGTTGATATGGCATAAAACCCAACCAACCAACCAGAAACTCATCTATCAGTGCATCATCTGGTCTCCGATAACTTTCAAAAGACATGTCCACCCTGAAATCTGACTGGGGAATGTCTTCTAAAAAAATGTATCCAGTTTTTCACATATCTTTTCCATGCCATTATTGGCATTCAGTTCAGTAATCTCCAATTCTAGCATGACTTCTCTGGCCTTCCCTTGTAAGGACATTACTATAGGTGCTCTTCATGATTTTTCTATTCCTGTGGCTATCTCTCATACTTGCATTTCCTTTTTCCAAGTGTCGTACTTGTGTTGAGTGTAGATGGGAATATGTGTCTAGAAGCCATTGTGTATATACCCTATACTCTACTACTGTATATTAACAATTTGCATCAACTACTTTCTCTTCAATTACATTCTTTTAAAGTATTCTCAACTGATTTAAAGTTTAAATGACCTTGATGGAAATTGACAACATGAAGTTTGGTGCTACTGCAATTGAATTGCCCAGGAAAAGAATGCAACAGAAAAGGAAGTGATACTTAAGAATAATACAGGGTTCTACATGTCATTTTAGTTCTAGAAAAGAAATTGAAATAAGTTCAATCTTACTTGCATATGTAGGAAGTCTGTACACTAATTATGAAAAAGTATTTCATGCAATAAATATATTTTCAATATAAACTCCTTAAAAGGATTTTTTCAGAGAGAGAATGGGAGAAAAGAGATTGTTATCTTTCTTATCTTGAATATTGAATAAGGTGTATACAAAAACAAACTTGAAACTCCAATGAGAAATTTGAAAGAGACAAACATTTGTTGCAGCCACTGCTAGCCGCTTCTAAACAAAACAAATAGGATGACCTTGACCATTGCAACCCTTTTACTCCTGAATTGAATCAGCATTTAATTAGCGATTAAACAACTATCCTGATATATTTTGAGTGAGAAACATACCATTAAATATATCTGATAAGGGAGTGTTAACCAGCATTTCGAGTGATTTTATATTTACTGTTTTCTACTTGCATTAACCAGGGAGTACTTGAACAAACAAATTGATATAATAATCTTAGGCCTTTTTTCCCATGAAAACTGAAGCTATTTGCCCCAGGGCCAGGATCAAAGTGTACGCTGCCTTTTCGATCTCCCAAGATATAGAGAGATACTCATTGATATTTCTGTGATTGATCTGCCCTGGAAAACGTATTGTCTCACTGGCTCAGCCCTGTTTAGGGACTCGAGCTTTGTTGAGATGCTTCACCCTAATCATTGAAGAAGACAGCCAGGCAGCATCCACTCCAGTTTCGATTTAATAACACTTCTACCTGGCAGCCGACCAGCTATTGTTGCCGATAACACTTCTGCCTGACAACTGATCAGCTTTCCTGACCAAAACAAAACTGGCATTCCTACAAGATGACCAACCTACCAACGATTTCTCAAAGTACCAAACCAGCCATCCCAGACCTGGTGTCAATCCAGACTTTTCTCTTGAGTGTACATACTTGTATAAAAAAAATGCGTGTCGTTTTAACTAAATAAAACTGACATTTGGTTAAAATATAAACCTCCGCCTTTGTCTCCCCATTGTCTTGGCTGTTCACATCTTTCTTCGAACACAAATAAGCTTGTGGGGTTGACATTCTTATCAGCCTCGCAACACATTTATTACAGTAACATAAAAATTACAGAACAAAATACAAGTTTTATAAATATGTTTGCACACAATTTTCCATTATGAGATAACCAGTTTAAAAAATAAAAATGTAGCTCATAAAAAAAGATATAAATTATTCAACAAACTTTCAATAATCAGAAATATCTTGAGCAGGTACAATACAATTCCTTTTAAAAAAAAAAAAAGGTTCAAAATATACATTCTTTCGAAAAAGATAGACTTAATTAAAAAACTGAAAAGGCTTTGGCAGAATTACCAGAGTCATTGGAATTTTAACAAATTTATTTTCTTTAAAACAGTTCAGTTATTAATTTAAAAAATTTTTTCACATTGATGGTTTCTTTGTTTCTTACTTCTGCCATAAAAAAACAACCTAGTCCATCCAGTTGTGACAGCCAAAATTCCTTGTCTTTCTGAAATCCTTATAATTTGTTGCAACTTTCTGCATTCATGTAAGTTTCTGGTATCTTCTGATTTCTTGTGCTTTCTTGTAACTTTTAAAATTTTTTCTGTTTTACTCAATTTCTTATATAGTCCCAAAATAGCTTCCAGACAGATTTCAATTTTTAAATTTGCATGGATGGAAGTCACCATTCTGACTCGAAAAAAATCCAAAAGCGTATGTCTTTTTGAAATTTGAAAATTAAATCACAAACCGTCTGCTTTGACCAACTTATTTTTAATGGTTCTTTTTCAAGCCATTCTATTTTTATTTAAATTTTAAAATGTTTCATATCAAATTGCTTTTAATTTTTTTTAAACACTTCTCTTAAAAGCAAGTATAATAAACAAACCTAGACTGTTATAAAATTCATTTATTTTTTTACCTATATGTTTTTATTTTTTTTTTTACATTTTTTCTTCCCTCAAGAGAAAGAGCAATAAACAAACTTAGTTTATTGTATTATTTTTAATTATTTTATGTTCACCTTTTAATTATTTTACATTATATTCTTATAAAAATGTTGCAATTTCATTCCGTTGCACCAATTTTCAATCATATGAGAAAATGAAACATGTAGTATTGTTTCCTTCTTTCTTTTTTTCCTTGTTGTTATTTCCTTCATTTATTGATTATAATCTATTAAAATTGTTTCCTATTTTTTCAGTCTTATAGGATCCAGATCCTATATTGTTCTCAAAACTTCAAAAATTAAACAAAACATAGGCTCCAAATTAAATTACACAATTAATGTAATAAGTGGTTCAAAAAATATCACACGGCATGTTGTCGTCTATATCCACACATCTGACCTTAATTTGGCATGATCAAAGGTACAGTTGTGCCAAAATTTTAAAACATTTTCTGGAGCCTATCACATGATTTATATTGCTTATATAAACAACAAACAATTAATAAACAGAGTGGGGAAAAATCATCCGAAAAAGCTACACGCTACATGATGACATTCATCAATAACTTTCAATGGAAGTCCAGACTATAAGTTAAAAATCCTTTTTGACATGACCATAGTCTATTTCCTTTATTCAATGCAAACTAAACTCCCGTTGGCAAACAACGAAGTGACAGACACTCAAACGTCACACACATTTTTTCCACAAACTTCGAACTGTTTATTTTAAATACAAACAATATTACACTGAACTGAATTTTTCCAAATTCACACAAATTACCCTACAACTTGCAGTCTGTCAAACTTGGACATTATCTCACACAAGAATCTAAAAAGACAAGTTTATTTCACCATTTTAAATAACATTCATAACCATTGTTTTGTACATTTGTTATATAAAAATCTATTTATTTGTACAATTTCTCTTGTCTGAATTTTCTTGTTTCTTCTTGTTATTATTTTGTGGCATTGTGTCTAATATAAATTAATGAGGGCAATTGACACCCACATTCTTTTTGCTTTTTATATTATTTATGTGTATGCAAATAAATAAAGATGAGAAAGAGTTAAAATTTGTTTTAAAACCACAATTTCTCTTAGAAAAATTGACTATGAACATGGAAAAATTTTTAAAGCAATGAATCTTCTTTAGATATTATGTCAGTTCAGGACACAGAAGATCATGACTGAAGATTCATTTATTTTATTAACCTGTGAATTGACAAGCATTCTTGAGAAATATAGTGGTTTCCCCGTTGCCTTTAAAAAAAAAAAAAAAAAAAGCAATGAATAGTTTCCCTTTAATAAGTGAACTCTTCAGAGTTTGAAAGTGAAGTTGAGCTAAAATGGCGCTGCTTCACAAAGCGCTATTTACTTGGTTTATGGTTTTAGTGTTTTTGGTATTACTTGTTCTACGCCTCGACGAAAGAGTTAGTTGGAACTGGTTCCTTATTTTCATACCTTTGTGGGTATTTGACGGCGTTTGCATTATCTATATTGTTATCAATATGATTATGCATTGCAAAAATGATTACGATCGAAACGAAGCCGGGATGTCGATGAAAAGAAAGATATGGTTCATAGTAACCGCATTACTTAAAATTATTTTTCAGATTCTCGTTTGCCTAAAATTGCAGTATTATAATTTGACTCTTTATTATGTCTTGATTCCATTTTGGGCACTTATTATTGGAGTAATTATAGACATCACATATGGCCTTTTCGCTGTATGATGCTAACACTGAAAGTGAAATTCATACGCATACAAAAAGCGGCTGTTCCCTTAGTTCCACAACAATAACGGATGCGAAATTTCGTTTTTGTATGGCAAAATGTTTTCTTCTTCAAACATTAATTTAAAGAATTATTGATCACAATAGCCACACAAATCTGAATTGTTTCTGGAAAATACAAAATATTTGAATCAGTCGATTTGGACTACCGTCCTTCAAAAATGGCTTTAAAAAAAAGACCCTGACACAAACCATTTTTTTATTGCATGGTTCAATACAAAGTTGTTATTGCTGACCAACAGACACGCTCAAAAGAAAAAGTACATTCCATGATTCTGCCGGTATAAGAGTTAATCTCTTCCGCGAAAAATAAAACTATTTTTTTTTAAAAATAGCATCCAAATTGGAAGCAACAATAATTTTCTTTTTTCGACTTTCACACACGTTCCCGTTGGCGTTTGAGTATGATGATGAATGCTTTTATTAGCGGAGGACACAAGATTGGTTGAGTGCAGTTTTATCACAGGTTTTTGAATGTACCTATAGGACCCCAGTATTTTAAAAAAAAAAAAGTGCTGCTAGCGGCAGAAATGAGAAAAAAAGTGGTGCGAAAGTTCAATCAGCTGAATGACACGTTAAAAGAAAAAGAATGCAAATAAAAAATCAATAGCGCCAAAATGAAAGTAAAATAATTGTTGCTGATTTTTTTGGCAGTGAATAATTTTATTTCTTTAATTACCACTTTACTTTGACAACATGATTCAAACGTGGTTGTCCTACTTTATAATATGGCTTATTTTTAAATTATAGAAAATTATGGTGTTAAGTTACGAAAAATAGAACGTCTTAAGTTTTTAAAACCAAATTTGCATTTGGTGATTATTACTTTTTTAATTTTATTTGTGCGTGTGTGTACTGTTGTACAAATTCAAATTTCTCTTTGTGCCTTCTCTTTTCATGAATTTTGGGATTGACTCCCTGCTAACAATAAAATTATTAGTTGTACGTCTCCGTAAAATTGTCAAAAATCCTAAAAAAAATAACAATAGACATGGGAAGAAGGAAAAATCGACCCTCCCTCCCCGTTATAAATAATTTTATTTTATTAAATTTCCAAAAATTAGCGTACTTGAAAATTAAAAAATTCAACATTTTAAAAATGTAAGTTACAAGTTAAGTAGTTATGCAAAATTAACTTTGTTTTAATTTCAAAATCGATTTGAATTTGGCGGTTTTTAAAATTACGTTCTTTAAACAATGAAATTGAAATTGTTAATGGATAATTTGTGAATGAAAATGTAAAATTTTCAATTTTATCAATAAATTATTACATTTAAATTTTTTCTTGTACATGATGACCCTTGAAAATTCACTGTATGCATCGCTCTGAGAGAGAAATGTTTTTGATGCTGAGTGAATCGTTACACACCAAGAATTTCTAGGGAGACAAGTGTTTTAAACTTAAAGTCAATTCAGGTTTTCTGTGGTAAAAATTTTCTATCCTAAGTAAAAATCATCACAAAAATGGCAATAGTCATTTTGTCACAGCTTATTTTCTCTGAAAAAAACTGATTTTCATAGGGGTCGTAAAATATCGAAAAATGACTGCTTTGTCATCAAGGAAACTTTTAAATCTGAACTCCAAACTAGCTATTTTCTGAAAGCAAACAATATGTTCTTTCATTTAAAAGTAAAATTGGCTTGTGGACACAAAATGTGAAAAAATTTATTTTTTCTAATTCTAAACAAAAAATTTCCCCAATAATGGGAAATTAACCATTTTTTTTTTTTTTATAAATCAGAAAGCCTAAATCATAAACTACTTCACTGCATAAAATTGAGGTCAAAATGCAACAAAGTCCGTTGGTAATTTTCAATTATATAGCTGCCAGGGGTTAAAAAAAATTGACACCTGGCCACAGAAATCTTTAGTAAAAGTTGAAAGATTTATCTGCAATTTCTGACCACCAGAAACCAGGAATTTATAGCAGCGATATGGAAAATTTAAACCAAATTAACTTTGACATATCTGGGTCAAAGGCCACCCAGCGAAACGTTGAACAAACTGTTATCAGCTTATAAATCCCACCACTTACAAGAGTGAGGGGGGGGGAAGAGGAAATATTGGTTTGAAGTTTGAAAAAAAATTGTTTTGAAGTGAAAAAAGAATTTTTTAATTTTTTTTTTTTTTTTTTTTTTTTTTTTTTTTAAAAAAGGTGATTTTTCTCAGAAAATTGGCCATAATTTTTTAATGCTAACCCCTGAGTGACATTTTTCACAGCCAAATCAAAGATTAATTACCAGTGAATAATTCAATATGCAAACAATAGCTGTCTAAATCCTATAACATGGCCAGAAAACATCTAGAAGTTAACTGATTGATTGAAAACTTGTTACACATAATTGTGTTTTCCACAGTCAGTTTCCATTATTTCACCTTGTCATTTTCAGGCAGCCAAGTCATCAAGGATTCAGGAAAACAGTTTGGCACAGGTTTGCTTTGAGAACTGTGCATTCTATAAGGGGTTTAAAATGTTACTGATGAATGGGATTTTTCGCCAAATATTTCGTTCAAGCGACATGTTAGATTTTCCTATAGGACAAAAACAATGGGAGACATATGGGTGATAAATGCTAAAATTTAACATTTACCCTCAAATATGTTTAATTTTGATGTTTGACAATGAAAATATATTTCAATGTTAAAAACTGAAAGGTTGTCTAAATATCTAGCTACTGGAAGATGCTTAGTTTCTACATGGGATTCATCATTTTCCAGAGACGACCTTATTTCCACAATTATTTTTTTTTTACAAAATATGCCCTTATAAAATTTATAATTGAGTAAGTACAAAAGAATTCTGGCAAAGTTGGATTTTCAGACAAGAAAAAAATCCAAGTGTCAAAAAGGACAGTTTTTCCATTGACGCTATTATTTTAACTGCCTCCACTCTTCGGCAATGTTTATTGATTTAAATGGCAATGATTATAGTTAATAAAACCTAAACATATGAAAATGAATTTATACATTTTTCTTTTGTTCCTGTGAATTTACAACATTTAATACTTGTTGTTTATTTACAAGAATTTTTATGTTTACAACATTCTTAAAACTAATACAATTAAAACTAGGTACCTCCACAGATTTGCTAAAAAATGAGCATACCATGAAGAAAAAAGAACCCAAACCTAATAAAAAACAGTTTTATCTAGGTATATTCAATACTTCACTAAAAAAAAGCATACCCTGATGAAAAAAGGCCTTAAATGATAAACAATTTTTTTATTGTCTAAATGTTTATGTTATTATTAAGAGAAAAGACCAAAGTATTTTTTGATTATTTTTTTTACATTTTTTAATCCTTCCTGGCACATCTGAAAATTTAGTTAAAAATCTTGGTTTTTTTTTAAGTCAGCAAAATTGATATAAAATCGATCATGTCAGCTAAACAATTTTGTAAACAAAAATGAAATTCTCCATTTAAAAATCTTGTAAAATTATACGTTTTTTGAAAAGTTATTTTAGGAAAATTAGAAAATTTAAAGCTTATTGGAAACAAACATTACCTAATTTTTTAGCAGAAAAAATCTTACTTGGAAATAAGAGAAGCATGTGTGACTGTGATGATTGGTTTTGGAGGTGTGAACTGATGTTTACATCAATGTATCGCCAACTAACATCAGGGCAATTTATTGGACTGAAGGACAGAAGTTACAGTATTTTAGAATTTTGTGTGAACCAGCTTATTTAACTATAAAGTAATTTTTTAAAATTAAATACTTTCAAAAGTCTAATATTCTATTGATTTTTTTAGGTATTCTTTTTAACAAAAATATGTCCAAAGTCTGCACTGTTTTCATCCCTAAAATTGAATTTAAAAAAAGAAAAAAATAATAATTGCAGTATGTCTATCACTGAAAAAAAAAAGAAAATTAAAAATTTTGAAAATGAGTTGGTGATGGTCAGTCAGTCAGAGAATTTGACAAATGCTAACCAGAATGAAATCAATGCATTTTATGAGGCCAGATCCTTGCTATCAGGATAAACAACTCTTAAAAAACATGACATTATTTTTGAATTGTGTCCCCATAGTTTTGCCAGAAATGTTTTTAATACATTTTTTGGCATATTAAAAAAATATTGTAAAAATAGAAATGCTTTGCAGATTGTAAAAAGATTTCAAATTTATGATCTGTAAAAATAGATATTTCTAATAAGAGCATATTCAAACTTAATTTTAAAATATTAAACAATTTTGTTGCATTTTGTATTTAAAATTGAAAAACAGAAAATTCTTGTAAAAATTCATTTTTCATCGGAAAAATATTTTGGTTTCAGACAATGCCCTTTTCATAAAAGCCATTAAAAGCTTTTCTAATTAAATAATGTCTTAGTTTTATTGCATTTTGTATTTTACAATTCAGAGCTGAATTTTGGGTAAAAACGCTTCTCAATTTACAAAAAAAGATTGATGATTTATATTCTTCAAAGTTTTCTGCATTTAATTAAAATAATCACAAAAATATACAGTCGAATTTTCAAGTTTTCATAAAATTAAGGGGGCCGGGGGTAACAGATGTAAAAAAATATTTTTACCATGATTTTCTAAAAAACAAAAATTTCTTAAAAATATTTTTATTCATTTTTTTAATAAGTTCTGAAAGTTTAATTAAAATCTGACAATTATTTGATTTTAGCAAGAATTTCCAAATTAATGTGTTTTTCAACTGAAAAAAGTCCTAAGAAAACTAATGCTAAATATTACATGACTACTAACATAAAGAAACAAGTTTTAATCAAAATTTCAAATGTGCTAGAAAAGATTAAAAAAATTTTTTTAAATAATTAAAAAATACTTTCGTTTTTCCTCTTAACAATAACAAACATTTTGAAGATAAAACTTTGTTTTTATTAAGTTTGGACCTTTTTTCATTATGTTATGCTGTTTTTTTTTTGGCAAATTATTGAACATAACTAGTTTTATCATCAAAATCTTTGTTATTATTAAGAGGAAAGACCAAAGGATTTTTTTATTATATTTGATCATTTTTAGAACATTTGAAATTTTGGTTAAAAATCTTTTCCTTACATCTACTGGGGAACAAAGTATAGGAAATTTTTAGCATCTTCTTTGATTTGGAAATTCTTGCAAATATCAAATAATTGCCAGATTTTAATGAAACTTTCAGGACTTATTTACAAATGAATGAAATTACTTTAGAAACCTTTCTATTTTAGAAAATCTTGGTAAAAAAAATATTTTTTATATTTGTTTAATTAATTTTATGAAATTTTGAGAAATTAATTTTTGTATACTGCTTAATCTATATTAGTTATATGCAAAACTCCTTGGAGAATTTAAATCATCAATGTTATTTTGTAAAACAGGATCCTCAGTTACCAAAAATTTACTTGGAAATGTAAAATAAAAAATGCAATAAAACTAAAACATTATTTTATTAAAAAAGCTTTTAATAAATAAACTATATTATGGACACTGAAAATGTGTTTTTTTAATGAATAATGAATTTTTACAAGAATAGTTTTCTTTTCTTTTAGAATAATTTATAAAATTTTAAATCTTTTAAATTTCTGTATTTGTAACAGATGATATTATTAAGTTATATTTACTAATCATAAATGAAAAAGCTTACTATAATTCATCGACCTCAAATATTTTTTTGTGTGTGTATAAACAGGCTGATTTTTGTAAATACAGACATCCATACATCCAAAAAAATAAGAGCGATAACTATAGTAAATTTAAAGCTAAAGTACCTAAAATTCAATAAAACATTAGATTATAGAGAATATTTTCCTAAATTTAAAAAATTACATCATATTCCTCAAGTATTTTTAACAGCTATGTCCAGCATAGAAAAAAATTAGATAAACCTGTCAGTCAAGCTGTTGGAACCTACCACCATGTTTAAAAAATTAATTTCTGAGATCATTTAAACTAAAAGTAATAAATATTTGTTTAAAATCAGATTAAGCTTTAGATCATCTAATATCATTCAAATAAAGTTTCAGGAAAGTATATTTTATTCTTGAAAGATTTTTTTAATAAAGAGAATTACATTGTGATGACAGACGCCTAAAATGGCACTAAAATCAGTGATTTCAGCCAATTTAAATCAGTTTTGAAATACAGCAAACTATTTTTCTTATTGGAAATATTAAATTTAATCTATTAGCTTGAAATTAAAGCTAAAATAAAATCTTCAAGAAAGATTTTTCATTATTTAAAATTTATTTTAAACCCCATGGTATCCTGCTTCAGTGGTGGTTCCTAATTAAAACTAATTTTATTTAACATTTTATAAAGTACGAATCAATTGACAATTTGCTGATATTTTGCTAACCATTCCATTAAACAATAAAATAAATAAATAGTGTTTATTATTTTTATTGTTGATTCTCAAGAACAAAGAAAATATATAAATTCACTTTCATCATATGTTTTGGTTTTATTACATTTTCTAATCATTGCTTTTTAAAACAAACATTGCTGAGAAGTGAAGATATTTAAAATAAACACACCATTTTTTTACAGGTATGAAGTTCCAAGTTTGCCAGAATTCTATTGAAATCAGAGAAGTAGCAGAAGTTAGATCTTTGAAAGCTGGATGTTTTTTCACCAAAAGATTTTCTTATTTGAATTATTCTAATCAATCTTTTATTCAATGTAAACAACTTTATCTCCTTAAGTATCATAGTGGATGTGTAAATTGTTAACATTTAAATTATTTTACAGCCATAAGATTTTTGTGTTTTTCAAAAAATCATTTAAAGAAAAAATTTAGCAAGCTAAGCCATAAAATTGCCAAAAACTTTTCAAACTTAATGTCTTCAGTTTGATGTATTTTTATAGCAGAATTTTCTCCAGTTTTAATATTGGTACAAAGATTCTGGCAAATAAAATTAACTTTTATACAAGTTTTAGTACATTTTGTTTTCATCACATATTGCTTTTTTGTTTAAAGGGCACAGAAATATCTAAATTGTTAGAATAAAATATTTTTGTAGAAAAATAAACAAAGTTAATTTATGCTAAAATTAAAAATAGTGATAATTTCATAATGATTTCTAGTTGATTCAGAATTAATTTACAAAAAAGAAAATCAGATAATTACCAAAATTGTATTAACTAAAAACATTACACTATATGGAAAAAAGCTTTCAAATTTACATTTTTGTAAAAGAAAAATCAAAAGTGTGGCCACAGAGTTAAAACAGATTTTTTGTCACATTCTATATCCATACTTACAGAAATAAAATAATAGAATTTGGTACAAAATATGATTTTATCAGAATTCACATGCCAAATGTGTCTATAAAAATGTGCTGTATTTTACTCTTTCTTAAAAAAATTTTATTCACCTAATTCTAACCCCACCAAAAAACAATTTTGAATAAGTTTGTGATGAATTGTGATAACATTAGATTTTTATTTTTTTTCTAAAGCATGTACCACATTCTGTTGCAAAACTGATGTTTGAATTTGTGAACTCTATATAGTGATCAAATAAATTTAAAGAGAAAAATAAAAGTAAACAAAATATAATGATGTTTTAATTTTGCTCTTGCTTTACAAGAATGTCCTGAAAAATCATTGACTTGACCCACTTCCCAAAATTTGATCAAAGCTCAATCTTTTTTTTTGGGTGGGGGGACTCTTTTCAAGAACAACTCATAAATGTCACTAAATCTGAATGATATTATCATCCTACTTTTCGTTCAGTGTTTGTGCGAGTTTTCATGTGACAAAGAATAAATATTTGAAATGTGGATTTACACTTGGACTAGTAACCTCATCTTGGGTTGTAGATTCAACATTTTTTAATTTTTAACCACAAAGGTAGATTGTTCTCATTTGGCTTACCTTAAAAATTGAGAGGAGGCCATTACAGATCCTGAACAAAAACAGAGATTACAGTGAATGAATAGAAAGTTCACTCAATATCACAGTAATCTACCACACAGATATAGCCTTCCCAAAATTCACAAAGACACTATTTAGCCAGTTGTCCAGTTGCCTTTCACTTGCTGAGCAGACTCCTTGGGTATAATCAATTCAGTAATATATACATTCCCATCCTATATGAAGACCATCTCCTATCCCCTACTTCATACCGACCAGAAAGTGAATTTGAATGTTGTGTTCCTGTTCACCAAGTATCACTGCTCTATGGGGGGGGGGTTTAAGACAATAGAACTGTAATCATTTCTAAGAGAATATATGAAGGGATCAATAGATAACCTGACAGCAATGTTGACATTCTGTATGTAAATATTTCCAAATAGGTTCTAACCAAAGCAAAACTTATAACAGGCCTTGTAGCCCTGCAACTGAGGTTCATTGGGGCAAACATGTAGAAACCTAATTTATTACTAAATAACAATTACAGAGAACATTCTTAGCAAGGAACTTGTTATGTATAGTTGCTAATTAACTGGATATTAATATCATTAGGAAGTACTTCACAACTATAACAATTATTGACTTATTTCTATAAATGCAAATGTACAAAAAAAGAACAAAACCAAACTCATCTAATAAACAAATCTACAAAAATAAATTTATCTGCTACAAATTAGTAACAGATGATATTGTAAAAATAATGTGTCACTTTGTTTATACTAACTGAATAAAAAGCATAGAAAATATAATTGTATAATACAATCAAAAACAAGTCAAATATTTTACAAAATGGTTTATCAACAAAATCTGAAAATACTTGAAAAAAAAAAAAAAAAATGAATTTCAGACAAGCAATAACATATGTGAATTTTATGTGATTTTTTTCACATCTACAAGTCTCTGCTTCTGTTTTACAAATGAGGAAAATACTTATGATAATAAATATTATCAGTACACATAGTTTTAATAATAATTAAGATATGCAGGTGGTGTAATGGGTAGTAGCTGAGGATGAGAAATTGGAGAGGCGAGTTTGAATTTCAGTCAAATTCGTTACATTCACTTATACACAGATACCCTTGGGAATTTAGCAGTATGAAAAGTTATTTTTGTTTCCTATTTCTGAGGGATGGTAAAATTAAAATTAAACATACTTTATTTTAAATACCTGTTAGAAATAAAAACAAATTAATCAGAAAAAAATAATTATAATTAATGTTCTTTCTCATGCAGAACAATATTATGGAGAAAAGAATTAACTTTGTGTTAAAATTCTTCATAACAATTTTTCATCAGTTTCACATCAAAATAATCTTTTTACAATAAAGTTAAAATACTGCAAATTCAAAGAAAATAAAATGAATGAACCTTATACTTCAGTGTTTTAAATAATAAACTTAAGTTAATTGAAGGGTAAAAAAGATTTCTTTTTTCAAAGACTAAATTGGAATTTAGGTCTCTAGATATCTATCCCCACTTGCATGGCTGCTAGGCCTGTATAGGTATTGTCTTTGTTCTGTCAGATACCAACAAGAAGGCTGAGTTATGTGATTGTTTTTATCTCCAGTAATGACAAACATATATGGAATACTTTGAGGAAATTGCTATAGGAGCATCAGCAATAAATCCAACCATATGGTTTTGATAACTCCTTCATAGTCTCTGGCCCTACCAGGAAGATATGCAAGCACCACTGGAATATAAATAAATGGTGCACCCAGACACACATACCATCAACAGATGATCAGCCTTAGAAACACTCTTCAGAGTAACAACTACTCTGCAAGAATAACATGAACTTCCATGAGCAGCGACAGAACAGTTGAGAATATTAATAAAAATCTGCTATGGAATGTCTAACATACACAAGAGGGTACATCAGAAAGAAGTCATAGGATCTGCTGTTCATACAACATTACGACACTATTCAGTATTCTCCTCCTCCAAGTTGTCCTTGAAAGAAAACAACCAAAGATTGTGTATATTCCATTGTATCCAGTTGTGGCAAGGGTGAGACCAGCTACCCCTTAGAAATAAGAGTAAAGGAACATCAAAAAGCTGTAATTCAGGGAGAGATTAAACAGGCACGACGGATCATGTATAAAAGGAAAAAAAGTGTAATCAACCCTTGTAGCATGAAATCAAGATAATAGAGAACAACATTAGAGGATAAGATGACTATAAGAATCAGCACACATTAAACTCTGATAACTTCTTAGTAGATCTAGTATATAGATGAACACCATTTGTGAGCTGAAGAAAAAGGGCACTAATACAGTACCACCACCTGAATACTGGATTGTCCCAGAGATACATAGTATGTGGGATTAAAGCAATTGTTAAAGCATATCTGGTCCCTTGGCTGTTGTAAGTTTCTGGGTTGGATATGGTGGAAAAATCATGTACTCTGGGTGAATAGACTAGTGAGGATTAACTGATCAAGCAAAGTAGAATGAGAACAATCAAAATTTCAAAATATGACAACCAAAATGAGGATACTAATTCAAAAGTATATAATGATAATTCCTTATTTAAAAGTCTGGTATAATTGAACTTATTTGATAAATTACGGCTTGTCAAAAATTTTTGGCTTAAATAGAAATGATCTAATTGAAAATATTTCAGACTAATCTTTTAGAGAAATTTTACATTGATTTTATTGTTTTATTATGTAAAAATTAAAAAAAATATAATGAGAACATTTTAGAATTAAATTTTTCACTCATGCCAATGAAGGTACTGATTATGTGCTTATTCTACATTTAATCATTAACTGTCTATAGTCTATTGAACATTAATGATATCTATCATCAAGTCTATTAAACATCAATTATATCATCAATGCTATTCAATGTTAATGATATCGTCTATTCAACATTAATGATATCATCATATATTCAACATTGATAATATCAAGTCTATTTAACATTTATGATATGATCAAGTATATTCAACACTAGCAGCATGGCCCGGTGTTGCCCGTGCTTGATTAAAAAATCATACGACTCGTACAGCAATCGCTATCACTTGACTTAAAATATTTTTGCCCTTCCTTGCCTTTAATGGAGTGCTCTTTGCCGTGCTGATGTTGCTACATACCTTACTTCTTGCCTATCTCACACTGCAAATTTTTTCTATGCTCTATACTAAACATTAAATCAGTTACAAAAAAGAACTAAACAAAATGAACACAAAACGATCAGCTTTAAAGAAGGACTCGTAACTGGAAAAAACAAATGAAAACAGAATGTTAACAAATACTTTTTCATACCCAACCTAGTTCTGCGGAATCAGAATCAACGTTGAGTTTAAGCAAGCGCATGAGCCAATTGGAGTAAAGTGCCATGCAGATTTAAATTTTTCCCACTTGTGACAAATGCATCTATCGATTTTTTTTTTATTTTTTTTTTTTTTTTTGCATGCTAGCATGTTAGTTAACATTCGTGTCAGTTAGCTGTTGGCTCTCACGCTGGCCAATAGAATCTTCCTGCCTATTCATGGCAGCCAGCTATAGGCTCTCACTCTGGCCAGTAGAAAATGGCTGCAAACTACATGAAAACTGCCGTAGAAGCATGAAAAAATCGATTATTTCCACTATCGATGGGAGTTGGGAAATGCAAGTTTGGTTTTGGCCTTCCCACTAACTTGGAGTATGTGCATGTAAATTTTGGTGCAAATTCATCGAAAATTGCGGCCGTGGATTCGTTACACGCACATACACATCCTGCCTTTTATAGAGATTAACAATATCATTAAGTCTATTCAAGATTAATAAAAGCAATAAGTCTATTCAATATCAATGATAGCATGTCTATTCAACATTAATGAAATCAAGTCTATTCTATATATCAAGTTAATTCACTATTAATGACATTAAATCTACTCAGCATGAATGATATCAAGTCTATTTAACATTAATGATATTATCAAGTCCATTTAACATCAAAGTTAACATGAAGGCTATTTTAACATTAATTAAAGCATCAAGTATATTCTACATTAATGATAGATGTTAAGTCTATTCAACATTAACAATATCATCAAGTCTTATTCAAAATCAATGATAGCATGAAGTCTATCCAATATTAATGATACAATCAGTTCCATTCTACATTAATGATATCAAGTCTATTAATATTTATATTACCAAGACTGTTAATCATTAATGATAGCATCAAGTTTATTCAACATCAATGATAGCATAAAATCTTTTCAACTTTAATGATAATTAATTACATTATTTACTACATGGGAGTACTGACTAAATATCCAAACAACAATTTTTTAAGTCCCTCCATTACACTCATCTAATACAATGCAAGTGAAATAACCAAATGATCTACTTCCCACTGCATCAATTCCCTAAGAATATGGGATTTGTTAGTTTTTAAATTGGAGTATATTGTTGGACTGTCCAATGGTAGAATAAGCCAGTTTTATTTTGTATTAAAATTGGGTATTCCACTTTCCACAGGGAATTGCATGATTGAAAAATTCACTAATGAAGGAAAGGAAACAAATGACATTAATTAAATCTTGTTTATTAGAAGTCTATTTGTGCATATTCCAACAAGGTGTTAGAGCATGTTCCAGACAGGGAATGCTCATTGCAAGTTGGTAGAGCATATTCAAGACAGAAAATAAACATTACAAGGTGGTAAAGCACATGCAAGATAGGAAATACTTATTGCTTCAACATAGTAGAGCATATTTAAAACAGGAAATGCTCATTGCAAGGTCATAAAGCATATTTAAGAATGTTATCTTCATTACATGAGTTATTATTTCAATAGAACAACTGGAAGTAATTTCTTAAATTTGTCAGTATTCAGTAAAGAAAACTACTGAGATGTTGAATAGAAGATTCTTGAGATTTTGGTACCAATATTTTTTAGGCAGGTTCTCATTAGAAAGCATGTAGTGGCAAGGGCTTAAGAACACTTCACAGTTACCATTTCAGTTTTTTGACTCACCAACTGTGAGCGTATACAAAACTATTAGATCAAAAAAGATATTATTCAACGTCAATTTAGTCTCGTTATTTGATATAAATTGTCCATGTCTGGAACATTATAAATTGTGAAATAAAGAAAATATCCAGAAAATCTACAAAAGATGACAATTTTTGTAGATTTCTTAGTATATTTGATAAGTGAAAGAGTAAAACATCCAAAATCCTATCATGGTATAAGACTTTAAATTGTTTGTATTCATGATAAAATTTTTCTGAATTGCTTGCATTAATGAATAAACCTTGAATGTATGAGCATAAATATCTAAACATAAACATGAATGTGTGTGTGTGTATATATATATATATATATATATATATATATATATATACCAACTTGTCAAAACATGTAAAAGTAATGATAGGGCTTAGGAAAAATCCAGATGCTGTTAACCTATTTTAGTGAATTTATGTGTCAAGAGCAAATGAAAAATTCATTTTTTTAAAATTTATTACAAGATAAACACAGATAAATGTTTATTTAATTTTTTTGTTCAGACATTTTTTTAAATTTATATAAATATAAAATTTGTTTCCATAGTTCTTTATAATATGAAAAATAATGAAAATAAATTTTCATTGTAGCTGGTTCACATAATTTTTATAAACTAGTAAATATAAAATTATTCTTGTAATTAAACAATCTAATAAAATAGTTTTATTCTTTTGTTGTCTATTCTCAAAAAGAAAAAGAATATATATATCCAATTGCATATATTTAGGTTTTATTAAAATTTTAAAAATAACTTTTTAAAACAATAAAAATTGCTGAGAGAGTCTACAGTAATGGTAGTGTCAAGAGAAAAGCTGTCTTTTTGATATATTATTTTTTTGATTTGGAGTATGTTAAACTTTGTCAAAATTTATTACTGTCAGCACTGATTTGCCATTGGTACCCTTTTAAAATCATGATATACTTTTGTTGATCAAATTTTACTAGTATTGCTATCTAACACTATATAATCAATTAAAAGAAATCATTACTCAATCATATGAAATCTGATGAGTTCAAATAACAACAAACATTAAAACATAAAAAAACACATTATTCAAAAATAGACTTTATTATACAATGAAATCGATGTAATATATACATATCTTACATATGTAATGCCTCTAAGGTTGAATTAAAATTTTGACCATTGTTAAAATATAAAAGGCTGCAATCCTTGTTTAAAGAATGGCAACTGTGAATGATGTCTCAAATCTTGCCTTTTCAAGTGGTATTCATGAGTAGAGATACTTTCTGTGGATCTTGGCCACTTTGGAAAAATGTTGCAGAACCAAATAAGCAACCCCCCCTTTTTTTGCTAATCAACCAACTTTTATTAACCATTCATCAAGCATTTCCCTTTACTTTTATAATAATGTGGAACAAAAAAAAATGGATTTATTTAAGGCTGGATTATTTCTTTTGTTGGTGGGTAGCCTTTTGTAGAGACAATGAAACACTTAATTCATGTTATAAATGCAAATCCATTCATTAATCTAACCAGCCATTCTCACTACACATACACCTCCATTCCTCCATGTGTATGTGTGATAGGAATGGCTACTTGATATTACTGGAAAAACTAGTTTAATTCCACATTTGACTTCCATCTTGTCTGATGTTGACTTATTTCTCAAATTTCTGTTACCTCATTTCAGGCTTCCTTATTGTCTCATGAGACTGACTGAATCAACTCTGCAACAACTTCCTCAAAATTTAAACTATCAAGTATTCACTGGACACTCGCAAGAATGCTAATAAAGGAAATAATGGGAAAATTATATAATTAAATAAAACAGAGTAATCCAAGTCCATATATACACACACACACACACATATATATATATATATATATATATATAGCTTTGATTAGGAGGTCCTATGTGGCTGATTTGGTTTAAGGCACATCAGATCTAATGACAGTTTCCCCTAGGAGATACAGGTTCGGGTCCCTGCCAGAAGACGCATATTTTTCTAACAAGATTTCTCAAACATTCAGGCCAGTAGATGTAAATAAATATACTATTTAATACATAAGTAAAAACAGAGCATCTACACAAATATGAGTATCCATGTAAAAAAATAACTTAAACAATTAAATTAAAAATCTGTTGGATTTAATCCATTTCCTTATATATATATATATATATATATATATATATATATATATATATATAAGAATCTTGGATCACTGTTTTATTTTTTTACAATGTGTAATTATTTTACACCTTTATATATAATAATTTATTACATACATCTAATAACTATTCATGCTAGTGTGTGCGATATATATATATATATAACTGATAATAGACGAGTGAAAGATAAAATGTAAAATGAAATTCTTAGTGACACATTTTGTTACAAAAAGGAATTTAAGACTAATAACATTTTTTTTTAATCAGTTGTTTATATAAAAAGTTCTAACAAACACTAGTTTCAGTTTACAACAAAATGTTAAAAATATAGAAGATGCTGCACTTTAAATTGAAATTTTGATGTACAATATACCTGGATGTTTAACTTGGCTTCATTTAGCTTTTGTTTTCATTGCAATTGTTCTTATTTATCCCACATTATATCAGCAGTAGGTTTGTGAGGTATATGATCCTGGACATAAATTTGCCAGAGATTTCTAAAATTAGTGTATTTTCAATACATTTTTACCTTAATAAATTACTTTTTTCTTTAATCAAAACTGCATACTTTAAGTTAAAATTATGGTCAGGCCTTATTATAACAAACACATTGAGTATACACTTTTTGCATGGAGTGTATTCTTTTGTATTCATATATTTTATTTAAATTCCTAGATGTTTCACCAATATATTTCTTGGGACTTTTTGCAGTCTGTTTCATAAATTCTTGTTTCAGGTTTATTGTTACTATTTTGTGTTGGGTAAATCATTGTTTTGAAGTAGTTGTCACAATTTTATATTCAGTTTAGATAAATTCTTTTCAATAGTAGTCATTATTGAGTTGGTAGGTACTATTATTTGCCTAGTTTTATCAATGTAATTTTCTTTGTGCTATTTTTTTGCATTATATATGAAATAATTAAGATATTGAAAGAGTTTAAAAGTATTTTCAATCTATTTTTCTTAATCATGTAAATAATGAAGGCTACAAATTCTAAGTACTCTTTAGAAATTTATGAGATCATTTTTGTTAGTTTATTTTAGTCTTAGGTCAGTATCAGTATGGTTTAACATATCAAGTAATCTATTGTTTGATTTTGTTTTAAAAGTAAATTCAGCTATATGTTCAGTGATGTTTAATTTACAGGATTAGGTAATATTGTTTTGTGGGGATATATTAATAAGGCATCAACAATATATTGGAAGTATTTAGGTTAAGATATTTTGGAAAGAATCCATTTCTTGACATTCTAATGCACCACCAAGAGGTGATCCCATTGTTAAACCAAACTTTTGTCTAAATCTTTATCATTTTGTTTGTTGGTAAAGATAGTTTAGTTTTTGATTTTAGAAGACTTTTTGGTGTGTCCATGTATAGGTATTTAATATCTAAACTAGTTATGTGTTTATCATTCATAATTACATGTTTTAGTTTTTCAACAAGGTTACAATATTTTGAAATATCTGAAAAGCTAATTGTTCCAAGTGGAAAAAATTTTTTTTACTTTACATTTTGTCTGCTTTGTGCATTTTGGGTGCTATTCAATCAATTTTGACCTCATTATTAACTGTCTAAATGATTTGTGAAATTTTATATCTCAGAAATCATTTTATGTTCATTGATTTTGTCTCAAATGCTGGCATCAGTTTTTTTGTTTATTGAAATATGTGCATATATATTCATATATGGTCTGACAATTGCACTTAAGCATGAAACACTGTTGCCATCCAGTATTGATATCTATATCCACACTACTTATATTTAAATATGCTCAGTACTTGATATTGAGAACTTCCTCCCCATAAAGGCAGCATACCTTAAAAACTATATTTTGTCATATACAGACAGGCATATTGTGTATACGTATGTTTCAAATGACAGATTTTCATGTTTTAGGGAACTGTCTGAAAAAGAAATGTTTCTCAAGCAGTTATAATTTTTTGTGATGTTAACTTCCTTGGTAGACAAGTGAATTGGTCAATATTGCCATAATTTTTTTTTTAAATTTATTGGAAAAATACCAAAAATCTTGTTTTGCAAATATTCATTTCCATAATTTCTAACCAGAATTAAGCTCTTTTTTAAAAAAAAGAGAGTCAATACTAACATTTCTGTTGTCAGTTATGCTATTTAAATATAAGTTAAATATTTAAATTTCTGTAAAAATCTTCAAAAAAATTAAAGGTGCAGTCAAAGAAATATTATTACATATAAAAAATAATTAAGTGATTTCCAAACTGAAAAAAAAAAAAAAAAATTGCTATTCTTTGACAATACACAGATCAAAGATCAAAGTGGTGATTGGGAGAATGTAGGTTTTAAAGTATCAACTGAAGGATGACTATTACAAATGATGGCCAGGCTGATGAAAATGCTTATAGTATGAATGTTGAAAAGAAAAATTAATATTGTCTTCTGCAAACAAGTTTTCAAGGACATTAAAGAAATTTTTTTTTTTCAATTTTATAAATTACATCTATTGGATGCTTTAGTACACATCATCAGTGATGTTTCTAACCAAGGTTCATTAGGGGCTTCAGGTCTTTTAATAAAAAGATCTTGCTCTTAAAAAAAAAAAAAAAAAAAAAAAAAAAAAAGTCAAAACTAATTTAAAAAAATATTTAGCTATTTTTTTTTTTTAAATTATGCAACCTTCAAATTTAAAAACAAGAATTTAAGTGCATTTTCATTTATTCAAATTCTTTGCAAAAAATGTTATATCAGACTTTATTTTTAATATTTTGTTTTCTTGACAGCTGGATGTGCAGATTATATAAGTTATCAGAATAGAAATTGGTATCGATAAGCAGAATTCAAATTCTGGCCTTGTCTGCTGTATGATTCCATTTCTTCTACACTTAGCCATAAGTCAAATAAAAAGGCTGGGTGCTTGAACCTTTGTTGGTATTCAGTCCAGGAAGGCAAGTCTGACTGTAAAACTCAAATCAAATCAACAATACCTGCTGATTTTTTTCTCAAATAAAGTAAAAAGAATTATATTTAATTTTTAAGTATCATTTCTGTGTGTAGCTAGTAACTGAAAAGAGAATTACACAATTTTTTTTTCTCCAAATTTTATGACTAATAACATTTGATTGATTATTAAACTTCTTGTTTTCAAATTTCTGTAATTATATTTACGCAATTCACAATATTGTTAGAGTGGAGCTGGTTCTTTATAAATTATAAAATAACTGTTATTCTCTTTTACTATTTTGTTACAAGTGCATTATGCATGCTAAATGACATCATTTCAAGGTATTATTTTAGCACATAATGCTCAACAATTTTAGTTTCATGAACAAATTTTAACCAGACGTTTATTCTGCTTGTAATTTCTAATTAGCTATTCTACCATAGGGATAGGCTAATGATTAAAATATAACCTTTCTACCCTTCAAATCAAATATTGTTTTAAAAAGTTTTTAAATTGGTTTCTTATTGTAAACTTGTTAAACTTTATGAATACCAAATTTCTTGTAATAAGAAATATTGAAATTGAATTATCTACCAGTAAAGTTGATAAGGCATTGAATATACTTTAATATGCTCAATTCATCGTTTACATTCAGAAAAATGTCATCTTTATTATCCCATTTTGGTTATTGTTCCTTCCAGCCTTCTTCAGGTGTCTGTTGATCCAGTTAGCTCTCAGGGAATTTTGAACAGGATTCTTTATTTAATCCATGAGAGATTATTCTTGTTCTACTGCCTATGTCTAGGCTTATCTTGTTCTGTTGTTTTTTTTTTTGTTTTTTTTTAAGTATCATTCAGTTATTGCACACCCTGTTTCCACTCAGTTCAAACTAATCAGCCCTGGGACGGAACTAACAATTACTATGCCATCAAATTCATGAACCAACATTTTAATCTACTAGCTTAGTGAAGTACAATGTTGTAAACAATAAGTGATCAGCACTAAATAAGAACAAGACATAGCATGACTACACATAAATGGTGGAGCAAGAACAATCTACTCATGTAGATTAATAAAGGATTCAGGTTGAAATTAAAACCTGAAGGTTACTCAGATCAACAGTCACCTGAAGAAGGGTGGGAGATACAATGGTCAAAACATTGAGATAATCACAACAAATATGGGGAATGAAATATGGGGTCTGAATGAAATAACTTCTGCCAAAAATCCTGACAGGAATTATGTTCAGTCATATCTAAAACAACTGAGATTACATTTCATAATTTTTAGAAATAAGCTTAAAAAATTACATTATTAAGGGGGTTGGGAGAGAAGTGTCAACATCAGTCTGTTTCCATTCTTTGTAGTTCAAAGTGGATAGAATATATATATATATATATATACACACACACACAAATGATAATCCTAGAAGCAACATCGGCTGAAAATATTGATAAATTGAATTATCAGCTGACTGATGTATTTTAGTTTGTGTATAAAACTAATTTCTTTTTAGAAATAATATTAATATCTAATGCTTCATACTATAGCATGCTGAATTTACAACTAACTTTTTCCATATAAATTCAACCATTACAGCAAAAACACATTTTAAGGTTAGTGTTCTATTTGAAAAATTATTGGAACTGATTTAAGTTAAAAATATTAATCTGACATAAGACATTATTTTTATGATTTGATCATATAAGTTAATTCATTAGACACATCTACATATTCATGTTACAAATTTGGGTACTTAATCCTGACAGAGTTATAAGTTACTGAAATGCGTAATCGGATATTATTTTCAAAACATACTTTCATGAACGTTTTTCCAAATATCAATAACTTATGTAAATAGTTACATTCAGGTGATAATAAATTGTAGTGAATTCTTTTAATATCAAGATCTACTGCCAATATCTAGTCTACAGGAAATTTTCTTAATGACTACTAGAGTAAATAGGTTCTGGTAAAGTAAACCAGCTGATTTTTATGAATACTTAGTGAACACTGGAGATTTGTATTGTGAGAAATTGAACTTTTTGTTTTTTTTTCTAGCTAGTTGTGGAAGTAATCAATTCTCTACTAGGATGGAAAGCCATTTTTCTAGTATTTTTCCCAATTTGTTCTAAAGTTCAGATTGTTTTTAGGAATAGAAGAGAAGTTTAGTTGTTAAAGTTTTGTGGGCTATATATAAAACTCCACCAGACACTATATCAATGCATCAAGTCAAAAGTGGTAAGTCCTAGTTTTGTAATTATTTATTAGCTTCATTTTTTTTTTTGTTTTACTGCAATGTTTTTGGTTGTTATCACTAACAAGACATATCCTTTATTTATGTGCTTTTGAAGTTTAGTAAGAACCTTTCTAGAGCTTATCACGTCAGAAATTGTGCCAGAGAATTTGAATGTAACTGTAAATTTATACTGAGATATAATTTTTGAGATGAGAAATTTAGATGCCTTTTCATTTAGATTAAAATGCACATTTTGGTTGTGATATTAACATTTTACCATCCAGCCTTCTTTAGTTGTGTTATGCATGATAACCTTAGAAATTTGAACTGAACAGAGGTAGATTATTTCACGTTCCATGTTTAGGGGAGATAATTCATTAATTCTCTCCAGTCTATCAGCCTTTGTATTGCTTTTATCTTCCACTGAACAAGAGAATGTAACTTTTCCTCATTACTACACTGAGATTGAACTCCCTATGGCCAGAGATCCAAATCTTTTAACCAAAGCTTGAATACACTTAGCCATGTCTTTTTTGGATGATCTAGTGGTGTAATTTTTGAGCCTGTTTATCAAGCTTCCCATGTTAGAGACAAATTTGAGTTAGGCCACTAAGAGAAAATAAGAGTCCTGATGGATAATATGATGGAGATGTTGACATTGCATGTGCAAACATTTTCTAATTAGATTTTAGCATATATAGACAGAAATATGGCTACAGTATGTGACTGACTTTATCTCCAGTAATGACAAACATATACAGGGAATAGTTTGAGAAAATTGCTATTGGAGCATCACCAATAAAACCAACCATATGGTTTTGCTACACATGTAACACCTTGATACTTTGGCTTAACTAGGATTATGGCCATATCATGATGAAACATCAGTCCCCATAGAATCATTGAAGTTAAGTAACATAAAGCCTGGTCAGTACCTAGATGGGTGACCACTTGGGAATACCATGTGTTGTAAACTTGGATGTGTGTGTGTGGTGCAATGGATAATGGCTTGGAATTGTTAAATGGAAAACAGTTCCAATTCCAGTCTGTTATATTCACTCATGCACAATTACCCTTAGGAATGGTATGAATTCACTTTTCTCCCTTGCTGTGGGTTAATTAGTAATGCTTGTATCACTAAATCTTTATCTAAAAAAAAAAAAAAAAAAAAAAATCTTTTTACAATCTAAAAATGTTTTATAGCTTTAAATAAATTGCAAAAGGTTGATAAGCTGTATGTAGAAAAACAATCAATTTGGCTCTACCAGGAAGATATGCAAGCACAACTGGAATATAAATACCATCAGACACATACCATCAACAGATGATCAGCCTTAGAAACACTCTTCAGAGTAACAACTACTCTGCAAGAATAACATGAACTTCCATGAGCAGTGACAGAACAGTTGAGAATATTAATAAAAATTTACCATAGGATCTGCTGTTCATAACATTAGGACAGTATTCACATACAGAAATGTCTTTCCTAATCCAAGCTGTCCTTGAAAGAAAACATAACCAAAAATTGTGTATATTCCATTGTATTCAGTTGTGCAAGGTGTACAAGGGTGAGACTAGCTACCCTTTAAAAATAAGAGTAAAGGAACATTAAAAAGCTCTCCTCCATACATTAGGATGGTATTCACATTCCATTCAACACACTGAAGATGTCTCTTGGATTAAACCCCTCCCCCACTATGAGATTTTGAAAATCATACATGGCTGATCATGTACAGGGAAAAGGGTGATCATCAATCCTTGTAGGATGAAGTTGACAGAAAGAATGAAAGCATATTAGGCCAACTGAGAAAATTGTTAGAACCTACCATAGATATGAACACTCTCTAGGCACACTTGATTAAGAAAGAAAGGACATTCAAAAATTCTATTACATAAGTACAAACATTAGGTTTTAGGCTTCAAAATTACTGGATTGTCCATGAGATTGAAACATCAGATAAAGCATACATGTTTTTTTAGCAGTCGTGAATTCCATCACTTGATTGGGTAGTAAGGAAAAGTGAAATAACCTAGTTCAGTAGAAGAAATGGACATGTGACACAAAGGTAAATAAGTAGATGTTCTTAGGAAGAATGAGAATAATCTACTCCTGCAAACTGAATAAAGAGTTCAAAATTCTGAGGAAGTTAGAGTGTATGACAAACACATTAACAAATGTTGAGAGTATAACAACCAAGATGAACATGAGTCTGAGTGAAATGACATACAAGATAAATATCCAAATAATACTTAGTAAATTTGCTATGTAACATATTGTGACAGAGAGAGAGAGTCTGGGAAACACACACGCACACGTATATATATAATTTTTTTTTTTTAGTGAAATTGGAGTAGATTTGAATAGCAAAATTAGAGCATTTTTTTTATTTTTTTTTTACTGATGGGGAAATCTGATCTAGGGCAGAAGTTGTACCCATTGAATCTGGGTCATCAGAAGACAATGGAAATGGTCGAAATAATTTTTATCGATTAAAAATTGAAATAGAGCTGAATAAGCTAAAAGGAACTTTGGAATTCACATGATTATTGGTTGAAGTAGCCAGAACCCTGTGATAACCGCGTGCAAAGTAGTAGGGCCGAGGGTCAGTTATAACCAGCCAGGTTTATCTATATAAACACATAGTTATGCTGAAAAAGACAGATGGGAGAAAATTCTTGAAGAGAGAATTGGCCCAAGCGAGCGTTGGGAGGAGGAACGCCACTACAACTTTAAGCCCCGCACAGAAATCTTTATCCCTCCATCGCAAGAGTTATATATCGTTCTGAGATGATTTAACATGATAATCACATACACACTCTCTCTGTCTAGAATCCAGTGTATGAGTTTTTTTTTTACTTTTCTGTAACCAGTTTCTCTTCTTTTCTGCTGTATAAAAGATATTACCAATTCAACCATTGAATCGATGTTTGTCTGGCTTTCTGCAGATACTAATTTTTTTTTTTTTTGCTGCATTGTAAATTTCTTAGTGCAGACTCCCCAGTCGTGTCTACATCTTCAGTCGACCATGAATGGACGGACATCACTTCTGCTTTCTGGATCAAACAAATCACGTCGGCAGGAAGCAGGATTAAACCAGCGGACTGGTCGAATAATCTATGGATGCCCAGGGGACCTATGGCCACTCCCTTAAGTTCGGTTAGGACCGAGTAGACACCTCAACCCCGAGAGTAAGACGCCAGAGTTTGAGGGGCCAGGGCGAAAGTGTTAGAATATAGAAAGAATGTTTCAAATGTTGGAGAAAACAGATTAACACTACGTATTAAATGAATAAACCAGACATTTTTACTTTTCTCATAAAAACATCTCTCTTTGAGTTCACTTGCAACAGTGAATTTAATAATTTATATTATTAATATGAAAATATTTTCAAGAATATCTTTTGATGTTTCATTCAGGAAAATAGTGATATCATAAAGATCTGTACTTGGACTAAATATTAAGTCCCAATTTATATTTTGCTAAAGAAAAAGGTTCTCCAAGTTGTGACAAGAGATAATTAACAATATCATAAATAACACAGTTAATTTTTATAAGACACTCATGATTCTAAAATTGATAACATTAAAACACCTTACTTTTGGAGGCTAGGAGTAAACTATTTATGAAAAAAAGTAATTTTATGAAACCAGATGACACATTGTAAGTGTTTAATTTGGGCTTAAATTTAATGTAATCTTATACATATTAAATTATGTTTAAATTTAGTATAAAAAGATTAACTGAAGTTAACATATCTAGGAATTCTCATTTATTTTCCAGTATTATTTTACTTGGCTAGAGAAGGGAAGTTTACTTCTGTGTATGAACATAAGAGATAGCATAAATTTATTAAGTTTATCAGAGTAATCCATTTAATAAGCAACATTTTAAAATTATTTTTGATTAACACTCTCATAATGTATAGTTGAACTGTGATAAAATCGTTTTATAATTAAATTGTTTATGATATACACTGTCTGCACTGGCAAACCTGTTGTGCTGAAGAAATCCTAGGATATCAAATTTCAAATACAAAGTCAAGTTTGTGAACAAAAAGGCAATTTCTTGTCCAAATTATCAAATCATATATAAATAAAAATTAGGACATAACAATGAGAATACATTAAATTGTTTTATTAAAGTGACCAGAGGAACTTGGGTTGCAGTATTTCAGTGATGGCAGAGACTATACTAGGATCCACTTCCAGTCTCAGGTAAGAGTCCAGAACATTTACAAAACTTCTCCATGTGAAGAACATGGCTATACAAGCCAATAACAAAATGCTCTTCAATTTTCATCCTGCTGCCTTAATCTTAATGCAAGGAAATCCATAGGCTTGCTAAATGTTGATATTGTTAAAGAAATCCAAAGTTAGTGATGTCCTAGCTACAAACTTTGAAGTGTTAATGTATTTTGGTGCTGGCTCCCAACATTCAGGAGGTTACCACTGACAACAACAACAACAACAAAACAACCACCACCAGATGACAAAGCAAATTAAATGACAGGAGGTAGTTGTGCAAAATAATTACAAGTATTGAGGATTTGTTGATGCATGACTTTGGTAAGCAAGAAAATCCTAAATGATAAAAGCAATAGTTGATGAGTAATTAAAAAGGCAAGAGTAGAGAAATAAGTTTTGAAGAAAGCAGGTACAGAAAAAAATATTTGGCACTAGCTAGCCAAGTGTTTGGTGGGAGGGTTACATTATAAGAGGAGAATAATAGCAACAATGAATGATTGAGGCAAGCTATGGCGGTGATTTTGAACTTGTAATGGAAAAAAAGAGAAATGGAACCACAAGTAATATCTTCACAGCTAATACAAAAACAGGACTCAGCTTTAAGTCCATTAACATGGAATGATTTCATTTCCTTAACTAACATCACAGAAATATTTTAGGTTGTTGAAAAAACCAAGAGAAAAATATTTTACACTAATATGAAAAATTTCTTAATTCATAAATTGTTTTTTTAGCAGAGAAATCACAAAAAGATTTACTGTTCCATTGTTCTGATTGACAAGTACATGGTCCCTTCCTATTCAATAATATGATTTCAACAGTTAGTGTGTAGAATTACTGAAGAGATGAAGAATGGATTGGAGTAATTAGTACAAAAAGAAACTGATGCATATTGGGATAGATGAAATTAGGAATTAAGCATCTCCAAAAGGCAAATGTAAGAGCATACATATTTTTGATTCAGCTAATGCAAGCTTAATATAACTAAAAAAAATCTATTTACACAAGTTTATGTATACTTACTACAGTTCTTTTTTGCCTGTCATGTTACCAATGTTTAGTAAAATAATATTTGCCTACATTCTTAACACAAATGACGAGGAGTTAAAATGAAACATAGGTAATGAGACCACAAATTTATGTAACAATTGCACAACATTTTAACAAATTCAACATTTGCTTTCCTTCAGAAATATGTCTGATACACAAATGCACAGATAGCAGCAAAAGAAAGAAATCAGACACAGCTGTTCATTCTTACTAGCAGATTATGAGGTGAGTCAAGTAGCCACCATGGCAATAATTGACAATATGTAACATTTGAATGGAAATAGTGATCAATGGCAGTATCACACAACAGCAGTAGTAGTAGTTGTAGCCACCTTCTCTGGCAATTACATGCCGCCACATGCTGGGTGAATGACACAAATTGTAGTTGGTGACTACATTATCAAGTGATGAAAATAAGAATGTCAAAACTTTTAAAAATGCTTCTACAGATGGCGAGATTCATTTATGTCGAATATAAATGGATAAGCCAATGACAAGTATTGTAGCTAAATTTGAAATGGCAAAACTTGCTTATCAATTATTTTAAAAAGACTGTCATTTATTTAATAGAGCAGTAAGAGCAGGACATTTAAATGCCAACAATTATCTTTGCTCAAAACTTCAGATAAAAGGAAAGAATCATCTGATGATAAGTTTATCATGGAAATAATTAATCTTAATTTACTGAAGTTATAGAAATTAGGCAGAATTAAAATGTTATTAACCCACTTTTTTTATGAATTATTTCCTTTTACTTTAATCTATTAGACAAATAGAAATAGTCATCTAAAGATTTCCATTTGAAATGATCATCATACAGTGAAGTGAGAGTGACTATCACTCAGTTATAATCAAGAAAAGCAACCAAAGTAGTAGGATTTGCAGTTGTGCTGTGACTGATGATCTCTTCCAACAAAGAAAATGTTAAAGAAATGGAGTTGCACTTCTACATATTTGTAATGCATCAATAGAGTTTATTATAAATTAAAATTAAATGATCAGATGAGACAAATGAGAAAAAGAAAAGACTAATTGCTATGAAGTAATCACAGAGAAGGAACCATCTGTGCCAACAGTTTTGGGATAGCCTGCAGAATATGAGAAAACTATAACAAATGGTGATGTATCCTTAACAGATTTGCTGAGAAATAATTAAAATCTAAAATACAATCTAACATGAATGCATATTTACTGAAGAGTGTTTGAATTATGAGTGTGATAAAATGAAAAATGTTTTAATTTCCTCTTCCAAGAAAATTAGGAAACATTTAAAAACTACAAAATGCTGTTAACAAAAAGAGAGTTACTTAAAAGCTAAAGTTATGTTGTTGTTGTCATAAATATGGCAGTGACCTTCATAGATGCAGCAGCAGCAGCAGCAGCTGTGAAAACTGGGTGGGAAGATATCCATGGATGTAAGGCTCACATGAAAAAAAGGAAGGCACCTGATTTCTTGTAGTAAGACACTGTTATCCCTGAGTTTAACCAATGTGTCCTGGCAGGAGGGGCAAATTGTGCTGGTGTTCTAAAGCCAAGTTGCAGTCTTCAACAAGAGAAAGAAGAAAGGCTTGAAGATGGAGGAAAATAGAAAAAGTAAGAGAAAAAGTAACTGTATTGCCTTTTGAATGGGTTTTGGTTTCCTCAGAAAAAAATATAGCTGCCTTGGTCAAGATGTCTGGCTTCAATGGTGAAGTGTGGCTATAGGAAGTGCTGACTGGAAGAGAGAGAGAGAGAGAGAGAGAGAGAGACAAAAGGCAGAATTTGAATCACAGGCACTGCTGCTGCTGCTTGGTAATGATAATATGAGAAAGGATTAATAGTCAGCATGGTTCCTTTCACTGCCCAAGCCAACCTTGATTGCAATCATGTACCAGTAGAGAACAGTAATATTCTTGTGCAACACTAGACTACTTGTCAGGTTTAGTTGCTAACTAATAATAATAATAATAATAATAATAATAAACAGCCAGTCCAATAGCCACAATAATAATAAATAAATAGATTTTTAGATGAAGCTAGTTCAGACTGCCTTTATCTACTATCATCCAAAGTGATGGATCGACAAAAACTTGTATAGCATTCCACTCATAGCCAGATCAAAGACACTAACAGGCAGAAAAGTAGTCAATGTATCATAAAATAAAGAACGAAAAAAGAAATTTATTATCCAAATATTATCTAAGGATAACTAAGAGGATGGAATCAACCAACCTTGCTGCCATGTTGAGTAATATTAGCTAAAAAAAATTAAATATACTGGAATAAAGATTTGATTTTGAGTTTTTTCTATTAGAGAAAATAGAAATGTCAACATAATAAATTTTTAACACATCATGCATAGCAGAGAATAGAAGACAATAATGTACTGTATGAAAGTAGAATTAAACTTAGTTGAATGTGTCACTGAAAGTCCTGAAAGCAGATCTTTACAAATGTGCAATCATTCAGTCGAGAGAGAGAGAGAATAGCACAAGTATTTGCAGTAGGAAAGTCAAGTGGTAGTATAATTGGAATGGAAAATAAAAAGCCTTAACACAAGACAATCCCTGTGAGCAATGTGCTGAGCCTTGAAGAATGGAGAATAAATCAGCAAGCTGTTAACAGAAAAGATGTGACAAAAGAACTCTTCTTTCTAAATAGCAAAGGAAATAGCACTATTTTAACATATAAAGTAATTGGAATGCATTATCAATTTTTTTTATTAAATTATTAAGTCTCCTACAAAGAAGTATTTCTAAGTTTTAGTACTATAAAGTACTTTGATAGCCATAAAAATTAAACTAAAAGAAATAATTAGCAATTAATTATCATTGGACAGTAAAAAAAAAGAAAGAAGTTAAATGGAACTAAAAAGAGAAATATGAAAATTCACCTCAAAATTTAGTTTTTAGCAGTTATATTCTCTCCAATTGATTGGTTAAATTATTTTTCATAGCCTCTATCAATCTGAAAAGGCTGAAAATTACAGTGTTTTCCACTTGAATAATGAAAACAGAAATCTTTCATTAAAAAAGTAATGAAAAGGTGATGTCATATATTCTGTTGAGAAAAATTTGCTAAATAAAAAAAAACAAAAAACTATCAAACTAACAATAGTGTAATAAGAGCAACTTGAGAGAAATTAAATTTTGAACTAAACCTTTTTCAAAATTAAAAGAATGGAAGTATTTCTACTGAGGCAAATACAGATTTAGCAAACTAATGTCAGGTGATAGAAAAATGGGAAATAGGTTTTATAATCTAGAAAGATTTGATAATCATTTGAACCAGTGGAATGTGAATGAAACTGCATTAGCACTAAGCTATAATTTGTGGGTATGAGATTTTGTTACGCAAGTAACAAAGTCCTAAATTTAAACAGGGCAGCACAATGCAAATGGGGAACAGCCAGCTGATATTTGTTTTAAAAGAGCAAAGGACAATAAAATAGAAAGGAAATGGGTGGATAGCTTTAATTTATTATCTTAGAATTCAATGCTTAATGGTATTTTCCTTTTGAAACCTGGTATAGTATGAGTGAAGGCAGGTGAGAGGGCAGTGAAGGCAAACTTGGGGCAGCACCATGCTGCCTGAATATCAAACACGACTGACTGCTCAAGTTCTCCCACTTTTTCTTATGTTGAACATTCTCTACAGTTATAGCATCCATCATATTGCTGAGTGTAGAAATGCACACTGAAGAGATTCTATCTAACCAGTTTTTATCATTGGCAGCAACAAAATGTTGGTGAGTAGTGGTCAGTAGTTGTGGATCAAAGTGAATCAAACAAGTCAAATGGCAGAAGGGTTTATTTTTTCCCTGGTCAGTGGATGTCCAGCAAGCAGGTCAACATCATTGAGGGAATGGGGTAATTGTTTCTGGCAGAGACCATCTTAGTCTGGCACAATCAACATCCATTTGCACAGTTGGAAAAGAGTGGGGAAACAGGAAAAAAATATCATGATTGATTATATCCATCACTTTTATAACAGCATATGGTCCCACTCTCCCAGCCAACCATCTGTGCAGCTAAGTGTGGCTCTGTGAGCAACTCACAACTATACACACACAAGAAATATTGTACAATTTAGACAAAAAGGCAACATCAGTATGTACAAGAAACAACTTCCAAAATATATTTTAGGATTTCTCAACATTTATATGTATTCTTCTGAATGCAAATTCAGATTTTATTTATTTCTAGGAATCTGTAGTATAGCAGCTGAAACCTCAGTTTTTTTTCTCTTCTCATTTTTTGTTGAAAAATCTTGATATGAGTAAGGGATGGGAAGAAAAAGAAAGTAAGAAGGAAAGGGAAGAGGCCAAGATTAAAAATCAGGATAATTCTGGTTCTAATACCTATGTACAAATATTTATAGGTAAATGACAACGTTGTCTGTGTTATCTTTATGAACCAATTTTTGTCTGGTCTGTACATAACTTTACCACTGTCCTGGCAGTTGAAAAGGAGATGGAGGGGAGAGGAAGAAGAAAAAAAAAAAAAAAAAAAAAAGAATTTTAATTTTACAGTAAAATTCGTTGTTAAAAATTTTTTCTTTTCCCTTTATTAACAATAGTTATATAGAAAAAGGAAAAGAGGGAGAGAGAGATGGTAGAAGAGAAAAAATTTGCAAACTACCAGGACACATACATCTACCTCCCAATATAACTGGCATTCAACCAACATGTGTCATACCCTCACCATTCATACATGTCATATATATATATATATATATATATATATATATATATATATATATATATATATACATACACACACACACACATATATATATATATATATATATATATATATATATATGCCTGAAATGTCTTTCAAAAATGGCAATGCTGCTAGGTTCAGGCATGGTAAAAATCCATAAAATTTTTAACAATAACACTTTACTGTGCTCATTACAGCATTGCTTTCCTGTACATTCATATAACTTTAGGAAGGAGGGAGAAAAAAAAATAAATAAAGGGGAATTTTCTCTGCTAGTTTGTGATGGTATTAAACCCAAGAAATCTGCAGAGTTACTAGCCTTTTTTCTTTTTTTTTTTCCTTTTTCTTTTTTTTCTTTTTTTTTTTTTTTTTTTTAAATTATATGTGTGTGTTGCAAGAGTTCATGTTTATATATTGTTGCTTCCTTCTGGTGATGCCACCCACAGTTGGTATTCCAATACTCTGGTAAGAGTGAACTGCAAGCTGTGTTTCCATCTCGGAGAATGTAACAATTTAGGTTATAACAAACTGTCATGGTTGCATATCATCAGAGATTTTGGGCAGTCCACAAAGCAGACTATAGCTGCAGGCACTTTGCGATACAACAATCAACAAATCCTGCGGGCAGGCGTTTCAAGTTTTTTTCTTCATTTATTCTCCCCCCCCCCATAATTCATTTTAATTTCCAAACCGGTAATCCATGGTTGTGATGAATGAGAACAAACAAGAAAAACTTTTATTAAGAGTCACTGATGGAATGAGCATATCAGATGCAAACACAATAGCCTTGCTGCTGCTGGCAGAGTCATTTTTATTGACACTGCTATTTGAGAAATTATGTATGGTTCATTGTGAGAAGTCAATGAACCTGGTCAGCACTGAGAGCTGGAGGTTGGCTAGCTGATCATCACTGGTGCATACTCGCGGCTCGAAAAGCAGCTGTTAATAACACCATAAATTGCCAGCCTCCCAGAGACCTCCCTTTCTTGTTCATTTAATATGAACTGGGAGTGAATGCAAAGACTAGTTCATTATTAATTACTGGCTTTGATTTCTATACATAAACATGTCACTTTTGTTAACATTTATCTGATAATAACTGCTCAAGAAGACTTCCTCCTTTAACATCTGTTTTACGGTCTTCACATGGCTGAAAAAGATAGAGAAAAGTGAAACCTGTGAAGATTATGATTAAAAATGTTTACCTTAAAATTAAACTAACTTTTTTTCAAATAATAAATAAAGTAAAAGCAAGATATAGTTTTAAAAAATTTAGATAATATAAAAAAAACAAATTATTAAAAAATGGTTGGTGACTTAAAGCATTCCATAAAAATGTAAAACTGAATATTCTTTATTGAAATATCTGAGTTTTGTCAACCATTATCCATTTTTGACTAGTATTTGTTTCATCTTAAATTTACTTGCTTTCCATTACAAGTAATACTCTGATCATCAATCAGTCATCCTCAGTCCCAGGACCAGGTGTGGTTGTAAAGTTGCTGTTGTAGTTGAGCACCTGGTCAGTCCCCCAAGACAGGTCTAGTGCCAATATCTGAGCCTCTAGTAGACAATGTAGATTGAAAATAAAGGATAAGCTATTTACTAATACACAGAAACTGGGTGAATTGTTGCAATGAAAAGTAAGTTGTAGGAGAGAACTAAACCACCATGAAAAAAGACCTTGACACAGGTGTGTCTAATGTTGATAAGGATTTTGTTCTCCCGAGTAGTTGGCTGTTTGGGGAAGGCAGTCTTTTAACAAAGATAGCATTGCTGCTAAATTTGCATGGATGTTGTTATGCTAATTTACACAAGAATAGTAATTCTTGGTTGTCAACAAATCATAGCCAATCTGTGATTCTGACCGCAGTTACTTAAGACCAACATTTTCCAGTGTTAGCAGGCTCTGGTGGTGCTGACAGTTGGGAGAATTGAATTTGCAAATGTTTTTTTTTTGTCATCTAACATGATGGATATTAAGTTTGACCTCAAACTCAGATTTGAGTTCAGTGGCTCTGGTTCTAGCCAATCAATCACTGGATGGATCAAGAACACACATTTGCTGTATACCAGCAGTTAAATGAAGATCAGAAGAGTGACATCAACAGAGTCAAAACCATTCTTTATACAGCCTTTGCTACAGATTCTTTTGAAGTGTATGAACAATTTATGGCAAAGTACCTGTGTTCAGGTAAGTCAGATGACATCTATTTGGCAGAGTTTTGAATGTTATTGCTTCTGCTTGGTACTTTGTAAGATTACCAGAACCTGTGAAACATCTCAAATGGATACAATGTCTATTGACCAGCTGCTGGCACAAGCCAGATCAATTGTTTGTTTGTTGGGTTATTTAATGCCAATAATAGATATCCGGGCTTTGATAACTAGATAGATAGCTTGTCATTCATAATTCGATATAAAGACATATATGTTGATATTTACACCTTGACAATCAGATAGCTTGATAATCACACTTCGACATATAGATAGATATTCTGATATTCCAGCCTTAGGGGGTTTTGCAAGTACTTTAGCAGAGCTTAATCGCGGCATTGGGTTAAGTTATAAAAAGGAAAAAAAAGTTTTTTTTTTTTTTTTTTTTTAAATTTTGTTATGGATGCCAATTTCTGAAAGGAAACTGTATATCTGTATATCTTGTTGGTGTCTGTTTCTTCAAAGACTCTTTTAAGGCTCTTATGGTTATAATATTTTCGTCTTATTTTGGAGATGGTTCTGCACTTCAATATGAAGTGCTCCACTGTGAGTCTGCTTACGCAGGAGCATTTTGGAGGATCCATCCTCTTCATGATGTAAGAGTGAGTCAAGTGTGAATGTCCTATTCATAGTCTGGTCATAAGAACTTGTTTTCTTCAGGTATCATCTGAGTTCCTTTTCCATTGTTCTATGGTAGGTTTTATTTGATGGAGTTTATTTTTGGTTTGGTTTTCCCATATTTTCTGCCATTTCTCTTTGATGAGTTTGTTTATTTCAGGTTTCAAATCTGTGTATGGTATTTTTATGTTTTTGTCTATGTTCATTTTAGTGAGGATTTGGCTGTTGTGTCCGCTTTGTCTCCTCCTTTGATTCCAATGTGGCTTGGGATCCAGCTGAGAATGATGTTCTTTTCTTCCATATAGAATAGTTTGTGGAGGATGTTATTAATTTGTGGGTTATCCAGTTTTTTCCCTTTCAGGGATGTTAGTACAGATAGTGAATTGGAGATAATTATAAAGTTTTTTTTGGGTGCTTCCTGAGATTACGTCTAGAGCAAGGCTGATTGCATGTGCCTCTGCAGTGAAGATTGAGCTTCCTATTGGGAAGTGTTTCTTTTAGTGATTTGTTTTTTTATTGCTGCACATCCTATTTTATTTACACTTTTTGATCCATCTGTGTATATCTTACAATAGTTAGGAAATTTTTCCATTAATTGTTCGTAATTATCCTTAAAGGTGTTGGAGTGAGTTTGTTTTTTGGGAGGATTGTATAACTCAAGGATTATTTTAGGTTGTTTGATTGTCCATGGTGGAATGTTGGGAGTTTTAGTTTCTTGGATATTTGATATAGCAGTGTTTAGTTCTTCTGCAAAGGGTTTTATTCTAAGGTAGCATGGCATTTCCTGTTTGCTGATATTGTTTATAGTAATTTAAGTCTAGGGTAATTTCTTTGGCTATATTTGTTGGAAGTGATTTTATTTTAGTGTAGTACTGTAAGGCTAATTTTATGTATCGTGTGTGTGTGTGTGTGGTTTCACCTGCTTCTATGTATAATCTTTCTACCGGGGATGTTCTAAAGGCTCCTAGTACTAATCTAAGTCCCTGGTGGTAGGTAGCCTCAAGCATTTTTGAGTAAGATTTTCTGGTAGCCCCATATATAAAACTGGTGTAGTCAAGTTTTGATCAAAGTAAAGATCTACAAAGTTTAATTAGGGTTTGTTTGTTCGCTTTCCATTCATTGTGGGCTACTACCCGAAGGAGTTGTAGAACTTTGCTGCATTTTGTTTTCAGATATTTCAAATGGGAAATGAAAGTGAGTTTTCTGTTGAAAATTACTCCAAGAAATTTGTGTTGATTCACTACTGGAATTTCTGTTCTATTTAGTTTCAAACACGGGTCGTTGTGGAACTTTCTTAGTTTACAAAAATGGATGCATTTTGTTTTTGTTTCTGAAAAAGTGAAACCATTTTTTGTGGCCCATTTTTGTATTGCGTTAATGCATTGCTGAAATTGCCTTTCAATTTTATTTATATATCAGGATTTATATATGATAAGAAAATTGTCAATGTAGAGGGAGTATCTAACTTCTGGACTTCGGGTTTTTGTTATGGAATTTATCTTGATGCAAAAAAGGATCACTGAAAGAATGCTTCCCTGAGGTACTCCTTCCTCTTGTCCTTGTGTATCTGAAAGTATGTTGCCTATTTGTACTTGAAATTTTCAATTTTGTAAGAAATTACTGATGTATTCCATTAGTCTACCTCTTAGGCCTAGATCATATAAATCTTTTAGGATGCCATACCTCCATGTGGTATCATATGCTTTTTCTAGGTCAAAGAACACTGTTATTAATTGTTCTTTTTGGATAAAAGCTTCTCTGACAAAGGTTTCTAGCCAAACTAAATGGTCTATAGTACTTCTCTTTTTTCAGAAAGCACATTGATAATCGCTGATTAAGTTGCTTTTTTCTAAATACCAAGTTCGTCTGTGAATTAACCATCCTTTCCATTGTTTGGCTGAGGCAGCTCATTAGTGCTATTGGCCTGTAGTTTCCTGGTTCTGAATCATCTTTGCCGGGTTTCGGGATGGGAATGATAATAGATTGTCTCCACAGCTCTGAAAAGTGTTTTTTTTTTGTCCATATGTTGTTCAGCAGTTGTTGAAGTGATTTGTTTGGTAGCTTTTTTATGAATTGGTAATGGATGTTGTCTGGTCCTACTGCTGTATTGCTAGCTTTTTTTTTTTTTTTTTTTTTTTTTAAAGATTCCTTTAATTCCTCTATTGAAAAAGGAAGGTTGTAGCTTTCATTGTTGTTGGATTTGAAATTTAGTCTTTGCTTTTCAGCATTTTGTTTAACCTTGATGAATTTTTGGTTTCCATTTGTGACTGATGAGTTTTTTGAGAAAGTAGTTGCGAATTCGTCAGCAATGTCTTTTTCCTGGTTATTTTGTTGTTATTATTGGTAAAGTGTTTAGAGTGGTACTTGCCGGCTATATTCCTAACTATGTTCCGTACAGTTTTTGTCGCAGAGTTCAGTTTGTTGACATAATTTTTCCAGCTTTTATGTTTGCTGTCTCTTATTATTTTTTGGGTTTTTGCCCGTAGTTGTTTGAATTTTAGCATGTTTTCAGTTGTAGGCTATTTTTTAAAGTCTCTTAAAGCCTTTCTTCTAAGTCTGATAGATGCTTTATACTCATCGTTAAACCAGGGTCTATTTTGGTTCTTTTTGATACTGCTTTTTGGGATGCATTTCTTTGCAATGGAAATCAGGGTTTCTGTAAATTGGGTTATGCTAGTTATGCCTGACCCTTCTTAGTTTTTTAGATGATAGTTTTTCATATTCTTCCCAATTTGCTTTATTCAGATTCCACCATTGGGATTTTTTGTCAGTTTGTTCTGAATTTTGTAGACAGATTGGGTAATGGTCACTGCCATATGTGTCTGGCAGTACTTTCCAGGAGAAATCCAGAAATATAGATGGGTTGCATAGGGATAGATCTATTGCGGATTGGTTGCCTGAAAAAGGGCAGATATAAGTCGGAGATTTGTCGTTGAATATGCATAAGTTGTTTTCTATAAATGCTTCCATGTTTTTCCCTTTTTTGTTTGTATTTTTACATCTCCATGTAGTGCTATGACAATTGAAATCCCCAATTAATATAAAGAGGGTGGAAAGTTGTTTGTAATTTCCTGTAATTCAGTCTCGTTCATCTCCTCATCTGGTGGGATATACACCGAACAAATGTTAATTTGTCAGTATAAAGTTACTTTTACAGCTGCTACCTGTAAATTTGTTTTTAAGACAATAAGACTTTGTGGTATGTCATTTCTGATTAAAATAGATGTACCCCCTGATGCTCAAAGACTAGAGTTTTTAATATAATTAAAGTAGTCTTTTATATTTATCTTATTGTTATTCTTTAAGAAGGTTTCCTGAAGACATATTATAGCTGGGTTTAGGTCTGTAATTAGTAACAGCAGTTCATTCATATTTGCCTTCACTCCGCTGTAGTTTCATTATAGAATTTTAAGTGATCTTGAGTTTGTTATGTTTTGGTTTTGGTTTTTTTTTTTTTATGATATATCCATCTCTTCTAGGGATGGTGGGGTATTCTCAGTTGTCATGTTGCTAGGGTTTTTGTTTGGTTTCTTTTTTTCCGGGAGGATTTTGTTTGGCTTTTTGATCTGCTCTTGGAAGTTGATCGGCTCAGCTGGCTTTTCTTATGAGTTTGTGTGTCTTTGAGTCGCATTTTTTCCATGGTGTGTTCTTTTCGAGAGTTCAGTTGTGGTTGTTTTCTGATTGTTCTTGTTCTATTTTGTTGAGAAGTAAAAATCTGTTTTGAGTTTTCAGGTTGTTTGTTGTAGATTCTTTGTCTTGGTTTTGTGTTCAGTTGTTTTTTTGATTATTTTTTGCTGTTGTCATCGTTTCAGGTATTATCATTAGTTCAGTAAGTAGAATTCTCAGGTTATCTATTAAGGTTGAGATTTCTTCAGATTTGTAGTTAGCTTTTTCTGTTTCTTTTTTTTTTTTTTTTTTTAGATATTCAGGATGTTTATTTTCTGAGGTCAGCATAGAGAGGCATATGTTATTGTGGGTGTCTGCATTTCAACAATTTTTCTTGCTTTGAAGAAAGAGATATTTTATGAATATTTTGTTGATTTCCTTTTCTTTCTGCCATACTTTACATTCTCTTGAGCCTGCAGTGTGCTCCTCTTTGCAGTTTGGACACCTAGGTCTTTCACTGCAGTCTTCTGGATGTTCAGTCTCTGTATTTCCACATCTTCTACACACTGGATCTCTAGCACAAGTTTCTTTGTGGTGTCTGTATCTTTGGCATCGGTAACACCTAAGTGGCATTGGTATGTAGGTCTCCACTTTTACTATTGAATATCCAATTCTTATGTTCCTGGGTATTACAGGGGAGTTAAAGGTTAATATATGTGTTGGTTTCAATAAGTGTACCATTTTTTTTTAATAGTTATTCTTTTGACATCTTTTACTTGCTGGTTTTTTAGGTTTGTTTTTATTTCTTCCAGGGTGCATAGTGAGAGTTCATGGCTTCTCACTACTCCTTTGGATGAATCTAGGGTTTCGTGTAGACCGGTTTTGATTTTTATCTTGTCAAAGGTTGTCCAGTTTAATATTTTTTTTGCGTGTGTATTTTTGGATACTTTGATTAGTATTGTTCCATTCTTCATTTTTTTCACAGATTCTGGTTTTTGGATGTCGGTTGAGATGATTTTCTCTATTTTAAAAGGAGATATTTTGGTAAGAGAAGCATTTTCAATAGATTCTAATAATATGAATTGATGATGTGTTAGTTCATGCTCTGACTCATCTGAGCTTGATTTGATATGAGGTCTTTTTGTTGTTTTTTTTTGTTGCCATGCGGGTTTGTTTTTATCTTCATCTCTTTTGCTCCCCACTCTCCTCGGAGCCCGACAGTGGGAGATATTAGGAGGGGAAGTCCATTCGCCCATTTTCTCAGGGATACAAAAGAGGTATACTCATATTAGTAGTATTTTTGGCAGCATTTCCGGTGTTTTTGTTTTCTTACCCCTGTTTTTATGAAAACTTTTATTTACTCCTTCATGTGGCTGATTTTTACATACTAATTGATTGACCCTTGCCACCACCTTCTGACACTTATTTAGAGAATATCATGTTGTTTTGAAATAGAGTTTGAAAGATATTTATTTTGTGAGGATAGGTGTTAGGGTTTGACGTGACTAGCCGATTGGTCAGATCGGGCCTCTCCGACCTCCCGTCTAGCCCAGGTAGAGGCCAAAGTGATGTGTTGCAGGGTCATGACAAATATTCACCTGGGTCACGAACTGCTCAAACACCAGGATCCCATCCCCAGGCATCACCCACAGGCAACAGGTGGCCCTGTTGAGGGTATTTTACTCTTTGCAGGGGTGCAGTTGACATATTCTGAGGCCCTGCCAACAGGGCAACCAGATCAATAATGAAAGATGAGACAAGAGAGATAGAATAGAATTTGTGGTAACAATTGCACACCAACATCATGCAAGTTTGAAACAACAAGAGCTGAGATTGTACTACAAAAAGATGGAGACTATCCCAAATTATGTACAGGACTGACAGGGGATATAAGTGCCAGTCCTCTCTCCAAACCAATTTTAGGTTGCCTTTTGTCAATCTTCAGTAAGAGTTCTCCACTCTTGAACTGAGAAGGATATTGACATGATAACAACTGGTAGTGGCTTGTGTGTGTGTAGCACTGGTCTAAGTCCTAACCTTGTGGTGCATGAGAAGGAAGCATTTGTTATTTGATTTGTTACTTGGTATCAATGCAATTGAGGTCCTAGAGAAAGTGTTCTTTACATAGTTAGGAGTTGTGTGGTTTCCTGGTAAAGATCCACCTAAGTGTGCATCCATTCAAATCAACAAGCATGATTTTGGTACAGTTTAACTTGGTTAAAACCTGCTGGATTGCAATATAGAGAAGAGTAGGTTGGTGAGACATCAGAAATCCTTGAACATTGGGTATCAGAGTATTCTATGTCTACATGGGAAAGTTACAAAAATGAGATTCAAACTTGGATAAACAATGACTGGTTCATCTCCTACTTGGAGAACAAACTTGAACCTGCCAAAGGTTTGATCCTATTGATGGACATGATTCAGCACATGGCTGACCAGTAATTGACAACCTCGAACTTAATGGACATGTGGATGCATTCATGGCCAGTGTGAATGTCTTTGCTGCCAAATTAAGAGAGTGGCATCAGCAAGGCTCCAATGTGTCCATATTGGATATCAGGAGAGTGTACTTGCAGGTTCACATTCATGAGTAGTTGTAGCTATTATGGACAGTGATGGCCTGAAGAAGAAGGTATTGCCTGGCATGCCAGTGATTCAGTCTTAACATAGCCATTGTTGAAATTTATCACAAGAGGAGTCGGTAAAAAGGGCATTGTCAACATATATAAACATTTACATCAGAGGATATTGCATCAGACTCTTGTGTTAAGGAGCATCTGTTACACTTTGGACTGGTAAGCAAAAAGCTTGAACCTTTGCAGGATAGTACCAAATTTTTGACCTAGAAATATGGGAGAAGAAAGGAATTGTATGCTGGAGCCAGGGAGTGCATTCTTTGTGTGGAAAACTTGTAAGTAATCACACCTAGTGTGTGGATAGCTCTGAGCAGCAGTTGGAATCATTAAGCACAAAGCATGGCTGGGATGAAAAGTTGAATGATGTTCCTCTCAAGATGATTCAAGAAGCCAATGCCAGGAGAACAGTGATTTTGCTCATGAAGTGTGTCACTGACCAGGAAATAAATATGTGGGTTGATGCAAGTTCCCTGGCAACTGCTGTCTTACTGGAAGAGAATAGATCTGTCATTGATGATGTGTGCTGGTTACATCTGCCTAATAAATTTGGTAGAGCTTAATGCAACACTGAAAGGTATCAACCTGGCTCTTCAATGGCAGGCAACAGTACACCTGAAGACAGATTTCTTGATGGTGTATCACTTTCTCTCCAATACCCTGAATGGTAAGGCAAAAAGTACACAAAAAGGCAGCAGGAGAAATGCTGATTAAAAGACGGCTATGCACTAAGTGAAACTAATTATTGAATATGGTCTGTTGTGACACTATGTGATACTGGCAAATGGAAAGAAAGGGGTTAAATTAAAAAACTATCTTGGATAGAGATAAGAGGGGTTAAATAATAAAACAATAGACAGACTGAGAGAAGGAAAAGAGATTTCTTTTTATTCCCAAAGTCTATTTCTTTTTAGGGCAGAAATACTTTGAAGAGAAGTGATTCACTTACAAGATATCACTACAAGGAGCCATGTGGTAATATTTAGCTGACAGCTGATTAGTGAAGCAGCTTAAAAAGCACCGGTTGCAAAAACACTTTAGAATGATAAAATTTGGTGATCTCTGTAACTAAATCAAGGTAATAGAGTTTCCTTGTATAAAAACCCAGGACCCAGGATGCTTAGAGTACAACGACCCAGGCAGGGGTTGACTGACCAGAGGAAGCAGCTCATAAATTTCTAATTTTTGAGCAAAAGTCAGGTTGTGAAATTTTACCAATGCAAAATTTAAAATGATAATTTTAATTAATGACTGCAAACTAAGGCCATGTCACGTGGTTGAGAACGAGATTGGTCAAAGAATGGCCAAGATGAATGACAGGTGCAGGTGAAATACTGAGGAAGTGCCTATGTCCATTGCGAAGTGTTGGTGTGAGGCACAAATAAGAGAAGCAAGTAGCTGGGAGAATCGATATCCTGTGACTGCTACCCATCGGAAAAGGGATCTCTCCAAATTTGGAGGTGTAATTAATTATCCAGAGCCAGACAACATGGAGGCCCTTGTTGGAGATCGGGAAACCACTGAGTCACCCATAACCATGATAACCCCCATGCCAGTTTTGGATTGAAGTCACTATAAGCAGAATACTGAGATGACCAAGTGAGAAGTAGTTTCAGATGACTGATGAGAGAAGACCACTCCCCACATGACTTACTGCCAGAGAGAACTTCTGACTTGAGCCTTGTTCCAGACTTAGCTAAGTTGAGTGTAATGTCACGATAAAACACAAAGTGGGTAAGTTTAATGGTTTTGTATCCAGAACCAATTTATTGTATAAAAATAATATATAAATAGAACAAGACCATGACAAAATTTTGTCTTTTCTTTATATGCAAGGACATTTTTTTGTTTAATTCCTTTGCTGACAACAATTTGATCTTTGCTGGCTCTGTGATCAAACAACACAGCATGGGCAGATCAACAGTTTACACCAGAGTGACCAACCCAATGGCCAGCGGCATCATTTGATCAAGGTCCAACCAGCAGAGAAGTGTCATATTGTTAGTTGACATGATTCTGGTAAAGTCAAGCCAAAACAGAGCTGGTGAACTGACAAGAATAGCATCAAAGTTATTTGATGTAATGAAGAAAAATACTGAGCCAACACTGTAAATGTGCAGCTGCCACTCTGGATGAAAATGAGATAATAGTCATTCACAGGTACACCTGGAATCCAATAAATGACTTACTTTGTTAGGAAAGTTAGTCTGCCAATCAACAGCTAGAACAGCCATCAATAGAATCAATAGTAAAGACCTTTGAGGAATGTTGGTCTATAAACCTGATACATTGACAAAAAGGGAAGTTAGAAGCTGCTGCTGCTGCTGCTTAGTATAATTTGAAGATAGACATCACCCACTACGTGACCATTGTAGATTGCAGTCTAACTTGTTGCTCTGTATGGCAACCACTGGTTTGCCTGCACTCTGCACATGTCATAAGATAGCTGAAATCCATATTTTGTGAATGAATTCTTCCAGCTAAAATCCTCACAAACAGCTATATGTCATTATGCCATATACACTTCAAGGTTCCCCTGAAGAAGCGGGAAGTTTGCACTTTTAATGCACATATACTCCATCAAGAAATTGGATAGCAGAAAGCTGTGAGAGAAGTGTCTAATGAATTCATTCAGGAAACATTACTGGTACAATGCAATCCTGAAATATAGGACTGAACATGACTGCACCTGACATCTATGAGTTTGACATATCACAAAAGCTAGAGGATGTAATTTGGGTGAAAATGCCATATAACACATACACATCAGAAAGGTTACCAGGATCATTAACCTATAAGTGATTATACATTACCATGTCAAAGACTTCATCTAAGTTTGAGCTCAGCAGCAGATGTTAATGTTTCCTCCACAAGTAAAAGTGAGATTGAGTTAAATATGAATGAACACGATGCTCAACAAGAAGCAGATGATACTGTCATGAAAGAAACTCCTCTCTTGCAAAGAAGTATTAAAAAAAAATAAAAATAAAAAAATAATCAAAATAAAATTTTCATATTTCAAAAACATACCCTATGTTCACCATGTATAACATTGACCAAGTTAGGAGAATGTGGAGGTGGAACACCTGGTTTGACTGGGGACTGACTGCCCCCTCTGCTGTTGCTGCTACTCCCACTCATCAACTGAGTACGGAATAATGCATTTGCTTTATTATTATCTTCATTTGCTGTAAAAAAAAAAAAAAAAAAAAAGAAAAAAAAAAAGGGTAATTATTGTAATAGGTTTAAAGGAATAAAAAAACATAGCTACATGAAGATAAGATTTTAAAATTTTTATACAAATATTAATGGTACTTTTATTTTGTGAGCCAAAAAGATTGGTTTATATTATAGATAAAATAATTTTCCATATTAATTTTCTCCAACAACATATTTAGCGTTTTGTTCCACAGGCTTCTGCTATAATTCTATCCTCGTAAAACTGATCTTTCTAAGCAAAAAACAACTCTAAGTATCTTTTGCAGTCTTCCAGAGAATAATTTTTTTTTTAATTAAGCAAATTATGTAAAAATTCTAATAAATGGAAATTTGAATCTGCAGAATATGGTGGATGAGTGGTTCATCAAAGAAACATGACTTCTAGTGTTGTCGTAATGGAATATTATAAACTTTCCTTTAACTAGTTCTATACACTTTATAATTTGGAGTAGTATTTGTTCAAATCCTTTTCTTCTTTAGAATGGGCTCATAGCACATAGCATCATCATTTTATCATGACTGGCCTTTGGTAAATGACAGAGTTTCATTTCATTTGTCTCACAATCTCTTGCAATATATATGTATTTCAGGATTCCTACAATTCTGTGTAAAAAAAATTCCAGGACTTTTCAAGGATTTTTCTAGGACTATGTTAAGAAGTTTCAAGGACTAAAACTGGCACATATGCACAGAAATTGAATGGTCATCAATTTCAAAAACACAAACTTTGTGATTTATCTTTTAATAGTTTGACAGATCAGATGTTCAAAGAAAAGCTTCAGCTGATTCCAATAATACATGTCACATAGAACAGTTGAAAGCAGTGAAGAAATACAAGTGTTAAAGGCCAAAACACAACTGAATGCAGCAGACCTAGTTATGTTACACATTTTGTATAGCATTCTACACAGTTTGGAGTTCTATTACACTTGAAAATTTTGAATTTGCACATTTTAATTCTTACTGCTACACATTTCAGCTATCTAGACTACTCATGGTTTGTGAATATCACAAAAATTCTTTATTACTACATTTCCTGTGAAACTAATAATATAAATATAATAAACAGAACTACAAATAGCATTTTTCACAAAAGACTACACATTTTAGCTACCCCTACTCCTCATGGCTTTTGCTGCACATGGCACAGAACATGATGTTAATTTTTTTTTAGTTCATCTAGTTTCGCATTCAGCTCCTCATCCAATTTTGATATTTCTATGGACTTCTCTATAGATCTTTTGGTCTGCTCAGCTTTATTAGCAGAGTTGTCTGCTGACTTGTGTGCAACTTTCAAGCTTGTGTTTTTTGGTCTTCAGTTTTTCAATTTCCATAAATAAGGATTTCCATTTTTGTCCAGCTGCTTCTTCCTACCTTTTTTTCTTCTCAGCCTCAAGGTATTGGTTGTATGCTGTCTCTCATTGGAAGCACCACAGAGAAGAGTGATGGGAACATTCCCAGTACCTCCAACTGTGTCCATGATAATGCACTGTCTGACCAGACCCTGTTGTTTCATATTGTCAGTGAAAATTTCTTTATTGATTGAGAAACCTCTCTCCACAGACACTTATCCATGAGAGAGTACCAGCAATCTCCAAACAACTTTCCAATTTTTAATATTCTTTGTTGCTAGATAAAGTGTCCAGACAGTCTTCAGGCTTGCTGAAATTCTTGAAAGCACTTTTTTCAGCAGCTTCTTCCTCAAAATTTTTGTACTGATTGCTTGTTATCACAATCAGACTTGCTGACTTGTTTTCTGTCCATCATATGGGAAAGACATCTTTTTAGACTGTCTTCTGTAGCAAATTATTTTTCACAAATGGATTCAGGGTTCAGTCATGCAAGTGACCTTACAAGAGGGTATCTAAGGAGATTTTGCCAGAAGTTTCTCAATGATGAATTGGTTGCAATTGTGCATGCAAACAGATCTTTTGTTGACACATTTCCTTTTTTGGATAAATTTTACATAGCCCTGTCCGCCAGAAATCCACACTTGATCTTTGCAGCATCTTTATGCATGTTTGGGTTTGACAAAATTCTTACAAATTCATTCAGTTTGAAAAATATAATTATCTTTTTAGTGTGATCTTCTTTTGCAAATCTTAAGAGTTTCATGATCATGCTAAAAAGATCATCTGCAAGGAATGGTTTATCTCTCTGATATTTTATCAGACACAAAAAGCTGCAATTCCACTGGAAAGAAAATGCCATTCACATTTGACACTAATGCAGAGAAGGACTTTTAATTAAGTTCACAAAGTTGATGACATCTGGCCAAATGTCTAGGAGTCATTCATATGTTTGTACATTTTCAAGCCATCTATAGCAGAAATAAAAAGTAAAAGGGACAGGGTTGCCAGATTGAACTTTTCAAGCAAGTTTTAATATATTTTATCATTTTTTTCACACAACAAAAGCTAGAGATACAGTTTATTATTAGCCTGCAAACTTTAAAAATAACATTCCTCTTATTTTTTTTCAAAAGGCACATTTTCTATTCTATCATCCTTCCCATCTACATTTTCTCTGAATTAAATTTGATTCTCAAATGTGTTACTTTTGGCAATAATTTAGACAAACATAGCTTACAAATACATGGGATGTGTAAAGTATATTTTTTCAGCATGAACAAAACCCTTGACTAGAGATCAAAAGGACATTTTACTTTTGAAATTGACATGTGAATAAAATTTCTTCAAATTAAAAAAAAAAAAAAAACACTGATCAATTTTTCAAGATTCTACTAAAATGTATTGTATTAATGTAAAATAATAAATTATTTTACAGTAATACAAATTCAATGAGTGTGAATTAATTGTCTTTGATGGAGATGTTTACTTGTCTCTGATGCCTTTTATCTTTGATTTTCCTCTTTTCTTGTTGAGTGAGGGTAGCAGCTAAGAGAAGACACGCCTTCATAAACTTTCTACATTTCTTTTTTTTCACCGAATTGAAAAAAATATGAGAACTACATGAACTAGTTCTAATCAAGGAAACAAACCACTAGTTGCAATAATTGCCAATTATTACTGATGACTAAAAAACACTTTTCTTAAAGGACAATTTTAAATGGTAAAATAGCCAGATTTCCAAGTTTTTGACTTTCATGAATTGAGAAAAAAGATGTGTGGGCAGTTCAATTTAGAAAAAAGGTCCTGTTAATTTTACAGGACTTTTCAAGCTTTCCAAATTTTGTAAACCCTGGTATTTTTCAATGCCCATCACAATATATATATATATAAAAACAACAAAAACATTTTCTTTTTTCTGTTGAAGTGTCATATTGCACATGAAAACATGGTCCAGTATTTACTTTCTTTTTTACATTTAAATTCTGTCAAAGCCACACAGTAACATGACTAAACTCATGTAAATTATTTTTAATGCTTCACTTTGTTTTTAGTTATTTATCATTCAGCAATTTCTAGGACAAAACTTTGCAAATCACTTTTGTCACAATACCCTTTCCAGTGTATAAATTCTTTTGTATTTGAATTGTTATTTTCACATTTTGAAAAAAAAAAAAAAAGAATTGCATGCTTTTTGCCATTATCAATAACAGAATCCCCAAATGAGCTAGTTATTGACAAAATATTTTGAAAATTCTTTATATGATAGCTATCACAATAGAATCAAAAGGGCTCTTTCTAAATGAAGTTATTCCCAATGTCATCTAACAACCAATTCAATATACTGAGTACATTGTAATAATGTGTGTGTGTGTGTGTACTGGGGCAGAGGGGTTAGTGGGACAGTAAATCTATTGTTCAATAAAGTTAATGTGTTTATTTCAAAACTTAAAACATAATATATTTTCAATGTTGAATGTACTGCATGGTGGGGTAAAATGTTATAAGCCCAACCCACTTCCCAAATTCTGATTAAATGACAATGACCAAATATCAATTTGTTTTTGGAATTTCTTCTTGACTTGGCTGAGAATTTTTCAGCATGCCCTTCTAGTTGCAAATTATGAATTGAATTTGAAAGACATATCAATTCTGATGACAAATTAATTTCTTACGTAAAAATTACATTTCCTTTTGACATAAATGGAAAGATTTTTAAAAGTTAGAATTTTAGTTTCCTCTTAAATGAGTCGCCTAATTAAAAATAAACTAAAATTCTAACTTCTGCCCCATTAAAAAAACAAGAAAAAAGTACAAAATGATTTACATATTGACAAATAGTTGTAAATTGTAATCTGAAATAGTAAAAATTATTAAAATAGATGAAGAAAAAGAAATTGTTCAGACAAGCATTTACTATAATAATTATATAAAAAAAAAATCCCCCAAAACTATTTTCTATATGAACAAAAAAGAAAGCCATTCATTTTGCATCGATAATTTTTATATAAAGCATTCTAAAGTAACTTATAAAGTAATGAACATTTTTCCAAGCATTCATAAAATTTTTTTCCAAATTATTATTGAATATATAATGCAACCCTACTTCCAATGTAAACAGGTTTACCTATCATCCAGTTCACACACCTCCCCAGTTTTTTTTAAGTGAATAGAGGTTTATCCCTTGTTTCCTGGTTAAGATTGGATTTCCAGTTCTTTCTAAAGTTTATTTTAACTATCCTTTTAACATCTCCATCTAAAACTCTGAACTTATATCTACTATTTTTTTTCTGCAATACAAGTAGATAAGTTCATATATTGTCCAGTTCACACCCTCCCCAATCTTTTGAACAGAAGTAGATGTTTATCCTTTGTTTCATTTTTAGGATTGGACTTCCAGTTCCTTCTAAAGTTTTTGTTCCTTCTTTTTCTGATGGCCTCTTGTGTCTTGGTTGCATTATCACCTTGGTTGGAGCTGTGCCTTTTACATTGAAACCCTCTATCTCGAGTGGTTCTTGAGCCTTGTACAGAGTGAACATCATTACAAAAAAATTCAAAATAATTACATCTCATCTATAATTCAATCCTGTATTTACAAAATTTAAAAGTGGTCTATTTTTAATATCATTCTTGCTCAATATTTGGCATTGATTGTGGTAACTCCAAAGTAAAATAGACATATATATATATATATATATATATAGATAGATAGATATGAATATCTACCAGGTCAAATATACATGAACAACACAACACATCACATTTTTAAATTAAATGATAACTAAACAGAGTAAGAACAGCTTTTTAAGGGTTATTCATCATGTTGGAAAGTTATTGATTTATATTTTAATTTCAGATGTATAAAGACTGTCATGGTAAGGATATAAACCTCAAAAGAGAAACAAGATATTATAAACTTATTGAGTGATAAGAACAACATTGGAAGCTGAAAAAAATCAAGAGATTAGAACAAGAAAAAAAAAAGAAAAGAAAATATTTGAAGAAGCTGATGTTATGAATGTAAACAAAGTGAAAAAGATGCAGAATATTAAGAACACTGGCTAAAGATATGAAAACAAATAAACAACAACCTTCAAGTAAACATCAAAAAGCAAAACATGTTAAGCTGGATGTAGTAGCATATGAAACCTAATTTCTCAATTTTTAGTGATAAATACAGAGCTTCATTGGATGGACTTCATGGTTGGGATCGAGATTGGGTCCTTCACAGAAATAGTCAACCAAAATGACTTAGAAGACAACGGGGGTAGCAGAGTAATAATTTGAGCTTGGTAATAGAATCAAGAGTAAATGATGAAAATTATTCTAATTTTTGAGTTATAAAGAAGCTTTAATCTATAGAGTATATTTGTATCAGAATTCCACTTCAGAACTCATAGAAGACAAATTGATCTTCAAAAGAAACTTTACAATAGGCCCCCACTATATATAGCTTAAGATCAATATACTCATTTCTTTTTGTAATATCACAGGAAAGAGACAGATTAAATTTTTTATGTGTAAAGATAAAAATTAAGAATTAATTAAGAAGGCTAATTGGTTCTGAATTGATCCACTGAAAAGAGCAAACTAAAACTCAACTAGTATCAATTAGGTATACCCCAACTAACACTTTCAACTAATTAGATGAGCTGGGAACATCAATTGATGCTGTCCAGAGGGTTAGTCTTATATATAGCTAACCAGAAAAATATTTATTTAAAATACAAACCAGCAAAATGATATTCTTCTGAAGTCAACCAGAGAATTGGGTTGAACAAATTAGGTCAGCTGACCCAAATTGGCTGAAAGAATATTTTGTCAAACAGATTTTGGATTAATTCATAAATAAAATGTGCTGCACTAAGATTATTTGCATAATAAAACATGACATCTCCTAAACAAGTAATATTTTAAATAAGGATAGTTATTATAAGCTGAATCTCACAACATATTAATATATTTGAAAATTTTGACGAATAAGTCTTACACAAATAAATCTTAGTGACAATCTAATAGTGGAATGAGCCATTGTCAAATTGGACTAAAATTGAGAATTTATGTTTCAACTGAATTGTATGATTTAAAAGTTCAATAATGATGGAAAGAAAACCATTGTGCCTAGTTCAGGTTAAGTTGGACTATTAAAAAAATTGTTGCAAAGCGGCCGAGTACAGTATCTGCATGTTGCACAGTTTATTGCTTTCTTAAACTCGTCAACATTTAACAAAGAAAGCAAATGAACACAGTTTTTGCACACTTTTCAGACAAATCTTCATATGTTCATCCAAAAGTTTTGTTTATAGACTATTTTTAATAGTATGGAATCAATTGAGAGCACAAGTTGTTCAAAGCTTCTGGAATGTTTGCGAATATTATTAGAATAATATTCATCCAATAAGAGACTTCTCCCAATAATTAAGGATTGTTATTTGAGCAAAAACATTCCTTTATTTTATAGGACAGAATTTCATAACAGAAAAGTACTCTAGAATTACAAGTAAAAAAAAGTATTATGTGACTCAAGTCAGTAAATTGATTTGAACCCTATTACTCATTATATTCAATATTCACTGATAGGATATTTAAAACTGTAAAATAAATAATAAAACATCCAGAAAATCCTTTAGTAAAAATGTTTTGAATATCTCACTAGTTAACAAATTTGGTAAACTTGGTAAGCTAGAAAGGGTAAAAAGCTAAAATTCAGCTAATGAGGAGTTTACCAATTTGTATAATATTCTTAAATTAAAATCATTGAATAAATACTTTTGCTTAAAATAAAGATATTTATTTACTTTTGATATGGTTTTGTATGTGCATCATAAGAGAATCGAGCAGCTTGCCTTTCATTCTTCCTTCCTTGTTTACAAGTATTAATATGAAGACTAGATTCCAGAAGACAGAGTAACGATCAATATTAATTATCCTTGCACATATAACTTGTCAAACTATTATGTACTGTCTACTGAAATTTTAAAATATGCACCGATCTGAAAATGTTCTAACCACAAAAATAAGACAATGGTACCTTTGTGTTCTTGAAATACTTCCTTTGAGTCCTCCTATAAATTTCATAAAAACCTGCCTGCAAAGTAGACTTTCAAGATTGCTTTTAGTTGCTTGTCATACTCAGTTTATTTTTGTTTCAATAGTGAATTTAATTTTAGAAAAGGCCCAAAGTTGTAAAGAACTAAATCTTGACTAGCAATATCAAAAGATTAGAGTGTTGTTGAAAACAAAAACAAAACACCCAAACACATCCATGACATACAAATAATGATATTACAAATGAATGGCTGGATACTTTCTGGCAATCCCCAGATGATCTAATTCTTTTATTGTCAATTTCTAATTCCCTTTGATTGCAGCCTGTATGCATTCAACATTTTTTCAGACTTTTCCAGAACTTTGATTGAATGATTGGTACCAAATTTTAAGACTTGTGTAATGTGTATTCATTATACAAAATGCAAAAGCAATGGTGTTTCAATGTTGACCAAGTAGCCCTTTGAAATTGTGTTCACATATGTGGAATGAAGACCTGTTTCCAAAACAGCTGGTTACTTTTTCGAAGGACCTTTCATCACACTAATAAATAATACGCATAATTGATTTTGAGCAGCATTATTAATAGAATTTAACACCCATTATTTTGTGTCAATTTCCTTTTACATGAAAGCTACATTTTTCAAGTAACTAGATAATTCTAAGAGAACTAATTTTTGGCTGTAAAAAAAAAATTTAGAAATCTTTGTTTTAATTTCTTTCTTTTTTAAATAATTTATGAAAAAAACACAGTTTTGTTTTAGGTATTCTTATCATAATCATATTGCTTAGATAATCTACAGCTGTGCAGATAGCCTCTTTCAAATTATGAAACGGGCATGTTTTGGTAATACATGTGCAGCAGTGTTGAGAATATAAAAAAAAATGAATACCTCTTCCAGTTTGTACTTATTTATGAAATAAATGCAAATATAATCACCACTATACACCTTTAGATTATAATCTGTCACTCATATGCACACACAAACAAAAGGCACTGAAAAGCTTTGTGCTTGAAAAGGTCCTTTAGAAAGAATGTTTTTTCATAATCTGGGAAGTGGTTGAGGCTAAGAACTCTTATGTATTATATAAATAAATAAAATGCCTTGAATATATGAGAACTTACGTCCGACAGTGGCCCGAAATCTAGAACAAAGTTGCATGGTTTGATGAGGAGGTACAACTTCTTCCTTGATAGTATTATACTGAGACTGCTGCTGTGGTGTTTGTTGACTGATGGGCTGTGGTGGAGGGGCACTAGTTTGAGGCATATCATTTTTGATGACTGAAAGAAAAAATTGCAAAATTTGTGAAAAAACAAAAACACCCCTCCCCCTCCAAAAAAAAACACCCTTAATTTAAGGAGAAAATTAATTAAAAAACAACTTCATGTTTTTCCATTTCAGGTTCATTATTACTAAGTATATTCAGTTAGTTAAAACTAAAATATTGCCCCCCCCCCCCCATTTCATTTACTTGTTTTTTTTAAAAGATTGAAATGAGAAGTATATTCCAAATGTGGAACTTTTAGCATTCAGCACTTTCTTAGATTTGTGCTGAATCTTATCATTTGAACATTTCATTTTTTTATTTTGCAACAAATTGTATTATAGATCAGTTTATCTAAGAAACGTTCCTTCGGAGGATTGGTGTGATTGAGTCTCGATTAAAGGATGAGCCTTGCAAAACGGAGTGGCTCTTGCAGCGTGCTTCACTGGCACTGGTTTGAGGTAATGCTTTCTCCATCATTGTGGCTGGCAGAGGATAGTTAAAAAAAAAAAAAAAAAAAAAAAAAATTTTTTTTTTATAGTTACTTTAGCAAGATAGAATTTGCATTCTCAGTTAATCCTTGTAAAAGTGACGTCATGCTTCTTCAAAATAAAAGTTATCAAAAAACTATTTTAAAATGGATACTGATCTTTATTTTTTCCATATACATTTACCCGTATTATTGTTAAACAGCATTTGTATACTAGAGCTTCCAAATATAAAAGTTCACCTTGAGAATCAACTCTTCTACTGGGCTAAACTTTTTTCTGTAATATGCCTGGTGGACCAATGATACTTTGATTCTACAAATTCACTCTTGTAAAATTGAATATTATGCTTTTGACAAATGAATCAGAAAACTTCTTGTTATTGGCTCAAAAATTTAAAACCTGAATTGATAATAGTGTATTTGATGATACTGAGAATCAAGGTCAGAAAGCAATATCTGTATGATGGTTTATGTCTCAAAAGTCAAAGAATATAGTTATAATAAGAAGTCATGATAAAGATAAAACAAGTATCCACAAAGTTAATTTTCTGATTTATTAAAAAAAAAAAAACCAAGCTATTAAACATAATCTGGGATGCAAGCACAGGTTAACAGTGGCTTGGAAAAGGAAATAAATACTGTAACTGATACATATGAGACTGATGTCAAATTCAAAAAAAGATTCTCCTAATCTAGTTGCCTTTCTTCCTATGGCATCAATATTCAACAAATCTGTTGCAGTGGACCTACAAATTTGGAGTAAGTACTACTTTCTAGTAATTGTAAATTGAATTACTGGAAATATGGAAGTATTAGGTTGGTGCAAAAATAATGACGGTTTTTGACGTTAAAAAAATGTCAAAAACCGTCATTATTTTTGCACCAACCTAATGTGAATTTTTAGAATTGTATCTTGACAAAAGTATTAAGAAAAATATAAGTAATGTAATATAAAATGCGATGAAGCATTTTCATTAAGTCTCCATCTAAAAATTAAAATGTGAACAAACACTAGAAAGAAACATTTTTTTGTGAATTTATAAATATGCATTTTCAAATAGAATTTGATGGTCTACATTTGATAAGGGATGATGTTCTTGTGAAGTATGCAGTCCTGCATTAAATACATGCCTGGAAGGAAGCTATATATTTGTGAAGTGTGTAAATCAGCATTTACACAGACATCAGTCTTAAACATACATACACAACATACTATGGACAAGCACTATTCTTATGAAGTCTGTCAGTGTAGATTTTCTATAATTTCCGCTTTACATGAGAGAGGGACTTTATTTTCTCAGAATATACTGTTGAAGAAACACGAATGTGAATGTACAGAGGGCAAGAAATCAAGTGTGCTACTGGTCCTGATAGCATTAACTTTCAATTCAATCCTTTATTCTAATTCTTGCTACTACAAAGAAAATGTGTTCATATGTTAAAGATTAAATTCCTATATAAAACAAAAAGCTTTTTAAAGTCAATACTCACTCTGTAAAAGATCATTGAGATCATTCTCATGTGTTTGCTGTTGAGTGGTGAGTTGTGCTTGAGTAGACACTGCAGCTTGCCGTGAGTGTGGTGGTGGTAGTGGTAAATCTGTCTGTTGTTGCTGTTGCTGTTGCTGTTGCTGTGATTGTTTCTCTGAGCGAGCATTGCAGAAGTTGCGAATTTCCTGCTTCACATATTGTGATTTAGAGGAGGTATTAGCTATAGCAGTTCCCAATTCTCCACTTGACGCAGATTTTAAGCTGACAAAAAGAAACAAGCATGAAGAAATGGGGATTACTAAATAATTAAGTAAAAATTTTGCTTAGTTTTTTTCTTCATTTACTGTCAACAGTATAAATATTCAAATATGTATAAAATCATGTTGATACTAGTATTAGAAGTTAACTGTGTTAAGATTATAAAATGATTTTGTTATCTTTTAAAATATATGAAATTTTGGCATCACTTAGACTAATTGACTCATAAAAAATTAGGGAATCTTTGAAAATAATTTTTGTAGACCTTCCTTAAGCCACAAAACTTCACAGAATAAGAATAAATCATCTTAGAAGGGGATCCTATTCATAAAATCAATACAGTGGAAAATCGATCCTTGACTTTTTGCAGAGTTACTAGCACTTTATTTTTTCCTTTACAAATGTCAAGCTTGAAACTGATTACATCTGCATAGGAAAACATTCTTTTTTTTATTTTACAAAAAGATTTCTTTTTAAGATTTTCTTAAATTAAAACACATAAAAATGTATATATCTATTTGTTTTAATGGACATAATTTTGTGTTTTAAGAAAATATTTTAAACTATAGCAATTTTTTGGCAAAATACCCACCCCCCAATTTTTTATATTAAAAACATATATATTTTTTTTTAAAATTCTCATGATTACAATTAGCACAAAAAATATTATTTTTTGTTAGAGATTTAGCTTGTTTGTTTTTAACAATAGTTTAAAACGAGTTAACCTTCTACCCATTTATTATTGCAAATAATTTTCTGTTATTAAACTACTGATTTTATAGTTTAAATGCATGACTGCAAAATTTATACACTACTTTTTTCTTTGATATGTGCTTTTAAATATAAAGAAAGTTATAATTAATGAAGAATTTTTTAATGCATTAAGAAGAACTTTATTTCTTACAAAAGTTAAATCCTACAGAAAACCTTTATTTAAGGTGTAAGGCAAGTTATATTAATAAAATTAAAATGCTGATAAGAACTAGACTTCATAATATTTATTTATTGCTACCAACATTTTAGCTTTTAAGGAGAATTGGCAGCTCTTTTAGATTCAAATAGGCTTATGTATTTAGTTGCAGAAAAATTAACTTCAAAGCAGCTGTCAGAAGAATCTGCTTCTTCTGATTACAGTGTTTATTTTTTAATACCAAACCCAATTTTAGCTTTTCAAAAAAAAGCTATTTAATTGAAAAATTTATGAAAAATCTTTATACAACAGATTTTTATTGACAGATTGATCTTCATAAATATTCTCAGAAATAGGGGGGGGGGACACAAAAACTATTTTAAAATGTAAGGAATCTTAAGTGTGCATAACTCCTAGTACAGTTTTTGATGCACAGTATTTAGAGATACTATCCTTTAAATCAGTGGTTCTCAAAAATTTAAAGCTGCTGCCCACTTGGCCACATCCCTAGTACCTATCTCCATACCAATTATAAGGACACTTCTTGGTACTAGATATGCTACAAATTAAAAAAAAAAAAAAAAAAATCTAACACAAACGGACATAGTGCTACACCCACAAATCCAGTATATTGGCCGCTGCAGACGTCAACTAGCTGATGTGTGGTATGTCCTGTTCAGATAATGTTGGCAAGATACAAACAACTTCAGACAACAAAATAAAATAAATGTTCACTTATGTTAATTTTATTATTTGTAAAGTAGACATGTTCCTTTTTGTGAAGATAAAAATTATTCATTAGTTTTAATGCCACTCTGCTGTCCTCTTTTTTCTCCTCATTGCTTCCCCTAATATCTTTGTCAGCAGCTACAGTAGTATTTCTGCATATTTTCCAAGTAAACTAATATGTATTTTTTAAAAACTTACAATTTCTTGCTCCTCCTGATGTATCTGGTTGGGGTAGGTTAATTCAATAATTTTCATAGAAATACTTATGGGAAATTTCATCATTCTTTGACAGGAAGATTGTGTTCAAGCAATTCACAGGAGAAACTGTCATCAGATTTGACATGTTTTAACTCAGCTACAAAGAGCATCGTGATTAAACGAGGATTTATTTTGCTTATTACAAATACCACCCTAATTAAAAACAACATAATTCTTTGTCAAATATACTTTGAGGGAATCCTGATAAATATTTTACCAGCTCAGTGGAGTCAGAACACAAAACTCCTCTTTATGTAATTAAGTGATTATGGCTTACAAATCTCATAAAGCGTATGCATACACTCCTAACTTGAGTAGGCCTATATCATTATAACTGGTTTATATCAAAGAATAAAGATAGTGTGACTTTTATATCAGACCTATTCATTCTTCAATATTTTCTAACAGAATTAGAGATAAAATCTTTGAAGAAAGGATATAGAAGAAATAACAATAAAAATGCTATAATTTAAGACTTTTTACATAAAGTGTAAATTCAACTGGAGTCAGAGTCTGTATAGTTTTGCTCAGACTCCAGTGATCCCTTAATTGCTTCTGACTGGCACCACAACTCTGTATATTACCAATTATAGATACACATGAAAAAACACTATCTTACATCACTAACCTTTATTAAATCTGTTCTTAAAGAATCAAATGTATGTTTATCTACCACAACCAGTGTTATGTAAAAATGTCCTCAAATCAGCATGAGTACCACCACCAAACATAAATAATGTCTACTAGACACACAAATTTACATTACTATCCAAATCTCACATAACTAGAATTAAGATACACTTACATACATAAATCAATATTTATGTTTTTTTTCACTTAAATTAGATCTAGCAATTGATTCAATATGGTCTTTCCATGTTTTTTTTCACTTAAATTAGATCTAGCAATTGATTCAATATGGTCTTTCCACTTAGTCTGAGAAGACGCAATGAATCCTTCTGGAAGTTAGCATTAGTCATGGTGATAGAAGGCAGAAAGGGTTCTTTCAGATGATTAATAGAGAGCAGTTTTGTTTTGTAGGCACTAAAATTAACAAGCCATTCCTTGTCCCAGTTAACAATAGAATGTTTGTACTTTATGATACAAGTTACCAATTTCACCATATTGAACTGATCAAGACAGGAGTAAATAATTGTGTCATCAACATAAATACAGAATTGAGAACTGATGTCATCATGAAGGTCATCAATGAAAATACCAGCTATACATTATATTAAAAAAAGGAAAAAAAGAAAAGAAAAAAAAAGACAAAAGACCAACAATACCTATTTATAGTAAAATGACCAACAATACATTGTATCTATGGTTAAGGCATATAATTGCATTCAAAATATTTACATTCCAGCATTAAATTGTTTTTATGAGGTTTTGACAACTATCTTGAGAGACTAATGTTTGGAAACTTTTCTTTATATCTGTAAAAATTACTTGAATATATAAGTGATTTAAAAAACAAAAAACTATTGAGTAATCTTAAAATATTAGGAAAATATTCTAAGTAATTTAATGTTTTAAAGAATTTTAGGTACTTTAATATAGCTACTGTTCTTATTTTCTGATAATGTCCTATATTGACATGCATATTTACAAAAACAGCATGTTTATCCACAATTAAAAAAAAAAAAAATTCCATTTAAAATACTGGGGGAGGGGACATCGCTGAATTGTTGTAAGTTTTACTTAATAACAAAATCACCTAACTGCTTCAAATTAATACAGAAATTTAAGATTTTAAATTTTATAAATTATTTTAATTAAAATTAAAAAAAAAAAAAAAAAAAAAAAAAAAAAAAGAGAACAATTCTCGTAAAAATTCCTTATTGATCGAAAAAAATGTTTTTTCTTAAGACAATAGTATCCATAATATATCTTAATCATAAAAGCAATTTAAAGCTTTTTTAATTATATGTCTTAGTTTTATTGCATATTTATTTCAGGATTCAGAGCAGATTTTTGGTAAACTGGTAAAAAAAAGAAAGAAAAAATGATGATTTAAATTCGCCAAAGAATAACATTAAATGGTACAAAAATTAATTTCTTGAAATTTCATAAATTAATAAGTGTGTGTGTGTGTGTGTGTGTGTGTGTGTGTGTGTGTATAACAGATTTTAAAAAAATTTTTTAATCAAGATTTTCTAAAAAAAGAAATATTTTTAAATAATTTCATTCATTTTGAATAAGCCCTGAAAAGTTTCATTAAAATCCAACAATTATTTAATTTTCGCAAGAATTTCCAAATGAATGTTTTTCATCACAAAAAGATGCTAAAGTTTTCTGTACTAATTTACTGTACTGCTGACAAAAAAAAGAAAAAGATTGAAAAGTATAATTTAATAATCAAAAAATCCTTTGGACTTACCTCTTAGTAATAACAAAGATTTTATTTGATAATAAAACTATTTTTATTAAGTTTGGGTCATTTTTTCATTAGGCTATTCTCATTTTTTAGTGAAATATATATATATATATATATATATATATATATATATATATATATATATATACACACACACATACACACACTTGCAGCATAGTTGGGTAATTGCTAACTAAACTGGTTCCCCACCAGGCTTGACTGGTGAGGAGAGTGGTTTTCATCCTAGCAGGATGAAAAATGAGACCTGATAAAGGGCAGATGAATCCTCTCATGTGATCAATAGACATCTAAAATAGGCAGCATGATGTCAAGTATGTAGGTGACACCTGATGAAAAGGAAAACTCAGGAAAACCTATGGTTAAAGTGATTATGAGTTATCTTGCTTGTCACTGTTTATTAATTATGGAGACTCAGAGTGTCACCTGTGTTGCATAAGCATTTGTCATTATAATCTAATGATGTACAGATGTCTCATCATCTTATGTCATTGTTTCATGAAATTCTGCCATCTTATCCTGGCTTCTCACTAATATTTTACTATTTGCATCCTACAAATCTGATTTTATTTAAAAGACCCATAGCAATGGCAAAGTGGTGATGTGTGCAGACTTAACTAGTTGGAAGCATAGTCATGAATCTGCAAATTGGCGGCAAGAGATTTATCTCAACAGTTATGTCTTCATGGACAGAGACTGACTTGAGTGGAATTCCCTGCATCTGAGCACTCCCTATTTAGAAAGAGGGCTGCTCATCCAGATTCTTGGGGAGGTGCTAGAAAATGTGCGTCAAACATTCCTGTCCAAACCAAGCTGGTTGGTTTACTGTATCTAATGGCTGTTCAGTCAATTTAGGAAAAAAATGAGTAAATTTTTAAATAAAGGCTGACTCAGCATTGCTGGAATGTAAAAACTCTTAGATTGTGAAAGCACAAAAGTGTCATTAGGATACACTGTCTTCTAGCTTGCCTAAGCAAAAGGTGAGAAAAGTGATAGTGGTGTTGGGTTTGCTATACAAACATCTAATGGACAAGGTAGAGCAGCTGTGTAGCATCAATAATCAAATAATAAAACTTAGTGTTCTTTTAACAGGTGACCATTATCTATTACTGCTCTCAATATATGCTCCAAATCTTGTGGCTAAGGAAGAAAACATTGCTTTTTTTATGCATCTCTTGGAGATGCTATAAGATCAATCCCAAAAGAAGAGAAACTGATAGTTCTTGGAGACTTTAATGCAAGACTAGAGAAACAACATGAGACCTGAAAGCCTCTCACAGCCCCTATAGCACTGGAAAAACGGACAGCAATGAATTTTATCTACTTGAATTCTCCATTTTATCTCGCAATCAGTAATACCTTTTTTCATCAAAACAAGAAGCATAAGGTTACCTGGACTAATCCCAGATTGAAGCATAGTCATTTAATAGATTTTATCATTACTAAGAGGAAAGATGTCTGGAGATGTCTGCAATGTTCATGTTCCATATAGTATTGAATACAACAGATCACAAACTGGTTCAGGGAAAATTCAAGTTACATATTTGAAAAAAAGATTCAGATGTATGGGGTTAAATTTTCCAAACATACTTGATGCGTGGAAACTGACAGCTTTAGATGATATGACGAACAATCTTTTGATGGTACACGGGAAGTTTTTAAACCCAAGTTTATCAGGTTGAAACTGAACTGTTGGGTTTTGTCAAGAAACATTATGAAGACTGATTGGATGGCAACATTTTTTTTACAACAAGGTTCACCCTTTATAAGACCTGGGTGCCACTTGAGGTAGAGGGTTATGTGTGGAGGTCATTTGTGTGTATTGGTGAGGGATATAATGAATAACCCTAGCCATGGATAGGTTAAGATTGTAGGGATCATGGAAACATCCTGTTGGGAGTTGGTTGCACAGGGCAGTGGTTCATAAGAAGAAGCTGCTCAAGTGGAACTTACTTTTCACTGATGGAATACAGAAGGAATGTGGGTGGTTTGCTACTATGTAAGTGGCATGGCATGTTCTTGCTGTGAAGTTTTGCCTCAGCAGGACCAGGGAATGTAGTTCATCTGAACGTTTTCTATGGAAGGTTGGAGAATAGTTTGTCACCTACAAAGGCTTGGAGAAGCTTTTGAAGGTTGGAGAGTGAGTCTGGGCAGCTCCTGCCCAAATATGAAACAGTACTCCATTTCTGTCCTGACCTGGCTCTTGTAAAGGTAGAAGATGGTAGGAGGGTCAGTACTTACTGGAGCAGTATAGAGAGTCAACAATTTTACCTGCATCCTTAGCAATGGATTGTATGTACAAGTTCCAATTGAGGTTGGGTGTAAGTTTGAGGCCCAACAGTCTTTCAAGGCATGGTGTTTCACTCGAGAGGACCTCCTTAGGGTCAGATAGGTGATGATGGAATGCAACTAGCTTGGTCTTCAAGGCATTAAATGTAATCAGCCAGTTTTTAACCAATTGGATAGTTTGTACAAGATCAGAAGAGAGATCAGTTGTCAATCTTTGACCATCAGGAGTTTCAGAGGTGTGCCCATATACAGTCATATAATCGGTACAAGTGTTTACAAATGATCTGAGTATATTCTTAGGCAGATCATTTATGTAAATCAAAAAGAGGGTTAGTCCGAGCAGTGACCCCTGGGAGATGCTTGCTTGACCTCTATGGTTCTGTAGGACTGGCCATTGATAACTACCATCAGGGACCTATCTGTTAGGAAGGATTTTATGATTGAGAAGAGCCTTCCAGTGATTCCATAACTGGATAGCTTATGTATTAAGCCTTTGTGCCACACCTTGTTGAAGGCATTTGAGATATCTAGTGCTATGGCCCTTGAGGTGTGTTTCTTGTTAAGAACCTCATTAATTCTGTGACCGATGGTAGTTAGGATGTTGGCAGTGGATAGGGCTGACTGAAACCCATACTGCTCATCACTGAAGAGTTTTTTGTTTTTTTTAGATGCTCAATGACCTTCCTATTGATTATGACCTCAAAAAGCTTGCTGATGATACTTAGAAGACTGATGTGTTTGTACTGGGAGGGGGGAAGATCGCATGCCCACATTCTTGAAAACCATATGCTTGAAATTTTCCACAGGCTAGGGAAGGATTTCTCCTTCAAGCAGCAGTTGAATAACTTTACCAGATTAAAGGGTTACTTGATAACACAGTCATAGACAATTTGCCACATTATGAGTTACTTTATCAAATGAGCATACTGCCCACTTTCTAAGAGGCATCGCTTACTATCAAACAAATCACCAAGGTACCTGGACTCAATGGCATTCCATTTTTGATGCCTGGTGGAGGATTCTTGGCAATAGTTGCCCACTCACTTTTATCAACTTAGTAAAACAGCTGCATACTGTTATGAAGGCTTGTCTCACATTCAACAGCTCATTTTCAGATGAGATTGCAATGGACAATGAGGTGACATTTTTGCATTAAGACTTTTCAGAAGTCTTCTTGAGATTTCAATCTCAGAAGGTTCAATACCAAATCCAAGAACTTTGAGTGCCTGATTTGAGATCTGCTGTATACTCATGATGCAGACTTGAAAGATTTGCAACTCATAATGAATCACTTCTCTATTGCTTGTGATGCTGCTTTTGGACTGAAGATTAACCCGAGGAAAACAAAAATGATGTTCACCCCTCCACCTGGTGTGCCCTACAAAGAGCCAACAATTAAAAATACCATGCTGGAGGTTGTTGACACTCTCCCATATCTTGGAAGTACTATATCAAAAGACAGAACTCTGGATGCAGAAATTTTTTCATGCAGTCAAAAGATGAGTGTTGCATTTGGTAAATTGGAAAGACTAAAATAAGTATGTATAGGCCTGTGTCTTAACATACCTGCTGTACTCTTCTGAAACATGTACAACATACCGGAAACATATAATATGGCTTGAGTAATTTTAACTGAAATGCATACTTAACATCAAATGGCAGTTTTTGATTCCAGACACTGTTGCTCTTCAAAGATCTGAATGCAACAGTATTGAGATAATAATAATCCTCAACCAGATGTGATGGGTAGGATATGTTAGAATAGGGGATAACAGGATTCCCAAACAACTTTTCTAAGGGGAACTGAAGACAGGAAAGCATCCACGACACAAGCCTAGAAAGAGGTTTAAAGATAATTTGAACATGATCTGAATGCATTGCACATGGATGTGCAGCACTGTGAAGAACTGACTTTAAATCATACAGAGAAGCAGCACTTTATAAGGTAGGGATGCAATGACTTTGAAGATGAATATCTCAGGCATGCTGAGATCTAGCATGATATCAGAAGAGGCACCAAGTCTGATTTGCCAGCTAATATGCAATCTTGAAAATGTGTTGTGTGAGTGCATGCTGTTGACAAGGGCAGGTTATGTAAACCATCTGAAAGCTCATTATAACAACCAGATGTAAGCCAACCTGCTTTATTGTCCTGCCAACAATACTTGTGTTGTTTTGGAACAAGGTTTGCAGATCATCTAAACTGAAAAAGTACTTGATGGTAGACAGAAGAGTTGTAGGTCATGCAGATTCAACCAACTCAATCAAGGATACAGAGTTCATCTGTCATATATGCATGATACCTGTGAAATCGAATGCTTGTCTCAAGAGTTGTGTGGGGGGAGCATGGGTGCCAAAGCATGACAGGAACCATTACAAGTGATGGAAAGTGTGCTATACCCTCATATGCCAAACGGGAAAATCTTACACACACGCATTAATAAATTAAATATACATATCCCTCACTGAGAGCATGACTCAAATTTTCATGCACAATGCAATTTTCGAGTGCTGAGTAGAGACTGACTTATGTAATTTAAGTTTTAAAAATGTCTGGTTTTTGTAATGTTGGTACAGTTATATATTATACTGGAATTACAGCAGTTTAAGTTTAAAAAATATATTTGGGGTTTAAAATAAGTGGGATTTGTACATTACATATTTAAAAAAAAAATTATTTTAGAGTTGTGAATATTAATTTTTTTAATTTTTTATATTAAACATAAAGGAAGATTACTTGTTCTTTTAAAAAAAAACAAAAAAACAAACCATAATTTACATTAAAAATTAATCTAGATCAACGTATTTAAGCAAATATTTATTTTTATGCCTGCATATAAGCATCAATTCATGTTTAATAAGCTATGGTTATTTAAGTGTTTTAAGATAATTTTTCAGTAAGAGATAAATTACATCTATTTCCTTTCCCATTGTAAAATTTGGCTCTTGCTATAATATCTCAGGTGATAAAAGGTGTATTACCTTGAGTCTTTAATTGCCAGAAATATTTAGAGAAGAGTGCTGTTTTTGTATTTTATACTGCCTAATGGTAGAAATGAAATTTCCAAGAATTTTCAGTGGAACCAAAATAATTATGTAATCATGTAAGTTACCATGAGTGGAGAATATTTTTATGAAGTTTTAATATTCTGATATCTAAAATGTTTTTAACCTTTAACCCACCTAATTCTTTCTAGAATTATTCCCCTTGCTACAGCATTTTTTTGAGGATGCAAAAAACATGAGTAGCTACAGTTTTAAAATTGTTAAAACATTTTTTTGTATTGTGTGCATAGATTTTATTTTTTGCATAGTAATAAAAGAATGTATGAATAATATTTTTATGTAATGCATTAGGTTTTTACATACATGTTTTGACATCGAAAACAAAAAAATATGAAACATAAAATAAAAAACCAATACATTAGCAAATTAACATACTTTAACTTTTATTACTCCTTGTGGTGCTCTGGAGTGCAATAAGAAGCAAAATGACTGAGGCAGCTTTCATTTTGTCAAAAGTGATGGCCTTCCATGTGTTTACATACTAGTAGACACCAGTATTTGTTTGCTCTTTCTTTCATCTGACTAGCATATTTATTTGTCTCATTGACAAATAAAGTTATTATTTCATCATTTATAAATAGACAAAATAATTCACCTTCAGAAAGGCTATCAGGTACATCCATGGAACCAGTAGCTTCCATAAAATTAGTCAGCCATGGATGATAGTAGCCGATTGGCACCTAGTGGTCATCATAGCTTTCCTCCCTGTCACTAGCTTCATTATCACCACTATCTCCGACCACTTCAGTCAATATCTGCTTGAATAAAGCCTTCAAAATCATCATTGGAGTCTGAATGAAAGAAAAAATCCTGAATAAAGGCTTCATTGAATGTTGATGCAGCCATTTTTGTTTACAAAAAATTGTGACAAAATTAACGTGGGTTTAATCGATGTTACACCTTGCGTAGAAGAATTCAAAATGGCGTTGAAAAATGGAAGTTTAGCCTCATTCCAAAGCGTTAGTAGGTTATTTCCAGCTTAAAATACCAGAAATAACAGCTGACAAGTGTTTATTTATAGCAACCCTCTCAAGGTAACAGAATGAACATAGAGTTGCAAAGGAAGAGAATTCTATGGCAACAATTTTCGCCTCCGGCTAGATAAAGGTTAAGTATCATCTTGAGTATAGTTTTTGTTTCACAATTCCATTACACAATTATTTTCTATTTCATCTTTTTAAAAAGTTTCAAGAAGTTTCTCAAAGCTTTGTTAACTTCTTTTTAGCACAACTCCTTTTTCCATAATCTTTATCTATTTCTAAATGGAGAGGTAAGGAATAATGACCAAAAACAAAAAAAGTGCAGTTTAATCAAATTGTTTTCCTTTCTTTACAGATTTATTTAGAAGTAAAGGTATCTCTAATCCAACAAGGAAGAAACAAGTCTTTGGATGAAACTAGCACCATCACCAGAGGTAAACACTGAAACAGAGGTCTGTTCCCTAATTAATGATTACTCATAACCATTTAAGGATCTTAAATAGTCCTGAAGAAATCAGGATTCCCACAGATCAGCGTAAAAAAAATTTCAAGGAATTTTCAAGGATGATGTTAAGAAGTTCCAAGGACTGGAACTGACGCATGTGCAAAAACACACACAAAGTGAATGATCATCAATTTCAAAAACACAAACTGTGATTTATCTTTTAATAGTTTGACAGATTAGATGTTCAAAGAAAAGCCACAGCTGGTTTCAATAATTGTCATAAATCACTTGAAAGCAGTGAAGCAATACAAGTGTTGAAAGCTAAAACACAACTGAATGTAATGGTAATGTTACACATTTTGTATAGCATTCTACAGAGTTTGTTGTTCTACTACACTTGAAAATTTTGAATTTGCAAACTTTAATTCTTACTGCAACATATTTCAGCTATCTTGACTACTCATGGTTTGTGACTATCACAAAAATTCTTGATTACTACATTTCCTGTGAAGTTATGTATAGTGATTTTAATAAACAACTACAAATAGCAATTTTCACAAAAGACTACACATTTTAGCTACCCCTATTACTCATGGCTTTGGTTGCACATGGCACAGAACACAATGATGTTAACATTTTTTTAGTTCATCTAGTTTAGCACTCAGCTCCTCATCCAATTTTGATATTTCTATGGACTTCTCTATTGATCTTTTAGTCTGCTCAGCTGACTTGAGCAATTCTTGTGTGCAACTTTCAAGCTTGTGTTTTTTGGTCTTCAGGTCTTCAAATTTCCATAAACAAGGATTTCCATTTTTGTCCAGCTGCTTCTTTAATGGATTATCACTATGTCATTTTATCAGAAATGGTTCACAATATCTTTCAAAACAGACACAAAAATCTGCAGTTTCACTGGAAATAAAACAACATTTATCTTTGGCATGCCACAGAGAAGGACTTGACCAGGGGACATTTTTCTGCTTATTTAATTAAGTTAAAAAATCATCTGCCCAAATGTCTAGGAGTCATTCACATATCTGTACATTTTCTAGCCATCTATGGTAGAAATACAAAAGTAAGAGACAGGGTTGCCAAATTGAACTTTTAAAGCCGAGCAATAAAAAACAAATTTTAATATATTTCATCATTTTTTCACACAGCAAAAGCTAGAGATACAGGCCCGCAAACATTAAAAATGACATTCTTCTTATTTTTTCAAAGATGCATTTTCTTTCCTATCCTAAGACCCATAAAAGGCACATTTTCTATTCTATCATTCTTCCTGTCTAAATTTTCTCCGAGTCAAATTTGATTTCAAACTTGTTACTTTTGGTAACAATTTAGACAAATGTAGTTTATACATAGACACACATTGACAAATGTAAAGTATCTATCTTTTTAGCATGAACTTACCCACTGCTCACTAGAGATCAAAAGGATCTTTTACTTTTGAAATTGACATGTCAATAAAATTTCTTCAATTGTTCAAATTTTAAAAAGCACTCATAAATGTATTTTATTACTGTAAAATAATTTATCATTTTCCTTTTAACTACAAATTCGATGAGCGTGAATTAATTTATCTTTGATGGAGATATTTGACACCTTTTATCTTTGCTTTTCCTCTTTTCTTGTCGAGTGAGGGTAGCAGCTAGAAGATATGCCTACATATTCTTTCGCATCACCTAAACAAAAAAATACTCAAGTAACTATGAGGTTATGAACTCATACTAATAAAGCAAACAAACCACTGTTTGCAATAATTGCCAAATATTACTGATGATGAAAAAAAAAAAAAATTTTTCTTAAAGGACAATTTTAACTTGTAAAAAAAGCCATATTTCTGGGATTTGGCATTATGATTTTCATGAATTGAGAAAAAGGATTTATGAGCAGTCCAATTTAGAAAATTCCAGGACTTTTCAAGGAGCTTTTAGGTTATTGCTGTATTTTTTAGGACTTTTCAAACTCTGCATCTTGTTCGATATAAGCTAGTTGAATGGTCAGTATATTAAATAGGATATCTTTTCAGATCCTCTACAAAAGAGTGAAATTTTGTGTTAAGAGAATTATTGCAAATATAATCCATAAACCAAGATAACAGGACGTTTTCTAATGAATCCTTTCTTTTCACTGCTTGTTCATGGTTCTCATGAAAATATTTATGGGCCCAGTGAAACATTCACAGACAATGCATTGCAACATGTCTATCATAGAGAATTCAGTTTATGACCCCATGACAGCATACTTTGCTTTAAGTTGATGGGTGGTGTGATATAGATTACTATACCAATGCAGTTCCTACATACATGTAACATCTCACCAGATGATCTATTTTCAGCACAAAATATAAGTTCAAATTTAACATCCTGGGGACACTTTTCACTACACTAATAATAAAAAAGACTATTCAAGTATGCACTTTAAAGTTGACCTCATTTTCAATAGCTGATATTACCAGTGAATGTCATTTTTGGGAAACTTATATGACATTAATAACAAATTCATAATAGTGTTATGTAGTTCCATTATCTTCTTGCATAAGCTTAAAATACTTGTGATTAAATTCACGAACAAATTCATTAATGATTACACTATTGGATTGATGCAAATTGGAGGTTGTAGGAAGCCGCTAACAGTCTATGACTTTTATCAGGTAAAAACATTACATATTTTATCAGTAGAATATCCATACAAGTATCTTTCTTTAAATCAGTAAACAAAATTTTAGATCAGTGGTTCCCAACTGATTCTGGACCATGCCACACTTTGGTATTTCTAAAATTCTGGTGCCTCCCTGTAATATTTAATTCTTACATGTATGCCAATTACACGTGTGTACATACACAAAAAATATTTTTATGTATACATACTGTATATGCATTGTATGTATTAACATGCATTAACATTGACACTCCCACTCAGACACACTAGAAAACAATTCATTGTTAATAACTCATTTTTGAATTGCCCCCTTATTCTGTTGGTATAATAAGCTGAAGGGTTCACATCCTACGCATGCCTCACCAAAATATTACCATGCCCCACGTTGGGAATCATTGCTTTAGATGATACAGTTCTAATTTAGTCACTTAAAGAAAGGTAACTTTCCAACGTTTTTTTTCTTTTGGCAATTGAGTAAGGTCACACCAAATTCCAGCAATCCATTATAATTTGCAGATCTTTCTCTAAGTGTACTATAAAGCTTGCATCATTAGTATACAGTAAATCTTGAATCAGGCACTCAAAGTTCTTGAATTTCCAGGTTTCCAATTCTCATATCTATCTTTATATCAACAAGTTGATGAAAATGTTGCGTGAATAACTAGTAGTACCTCAGACTGTTCCATAACTATACTTTGCTACCAATATCAAATATATTTTTTGCATATCAGCAAATCCAATATGGCTGCTACTTTTATAACCACCTGGTGTTCATACTGGAATCACTATATCCTAAACAATTTATATGGTAACATTAATATTTATAGTCATAATTAGAAGGCTAACTAGGACAACTGATAAATTTTAAAAAAATTGAAATATTTATGGTCAAGTGTTAATATTGCAAATAAAATGTACTTAGTAATTTAAAGAAATTTCTGTAAGAAATGACCCCATTTTTTTTAAGTAATGTACAGGAAAACGTTTCCTTGACTTTTTCTGAAATTAAAAATTCTTCAGAACTATTTAAATAGATTTATCTTGTTCTCATCTTACCTACTGAGATTATAGCTTAAAGTGTATGTAGGTATAATGTACTCACCTGTCTGTACCTGCTTGTAGATTTGCATGATCCAACAACTGCATTTCAAAATCAGGTAAACTGTCAACTGGTACTGATGACTGTGCAGAAGTTGGCTGAGTATAAGCAGGAGGTGGAGGTGGTGCTGTTGCTCCTGACATAGCTTGTGCTGATGGGTAATTAGAGTTATAAGTTGGGCTAACTTGACTTGTGGCAGCTTGCTGCTGTGTTGGAGGGGGACGTAATCCAGAGTTAGGTGAAACAGCATGTGGGGACATTAACATGGTATCAGGACTATTATTGAATGGACTGTGAGGTGTTCGAGGTGAACCACGACCTGAAAACACAAACAAAATACAATTGAAAAGAAATTTACTAATGGTAGTCAAAAATAATTTCTTTTGGCTTAAATTTTGACAATTGTGATTACTATAGTCATCATGTAAAAATACTAATTTGAAGGAATTAATAGAAAAAAAGTAAAATCTAATTTTCTGTTTGTCAGTTTTTAAGTTTATATCTTGATAGAAGTTTTAAAATATTCAACATATGAAAATAGTAAAATCTATTGAACTTTTCTTATATCTCAAAAAATTTGTTATGAAATACAGGGAACTCAATGTTTACTAAATGGTGTATTTTCAGATGAACTCAACAATTTTGTCTTAGAAAAATGATGAACACAACAATTTTTGTTTTAGAAAAAAACAAGACCTTGATGATGACATTGTGCTAATCTCAAAAGTACTTGGAATAAAATAAATATGCATCAACATGGTAATTTTCTTTCTTCCTTTAATAAGTGTACTAAGAAACTTGTTTGTAATTAAAAAGAATCCTATTAAAAATAAGTAGACAAAACTTGTCTAAATTATTTAATGAAACATGTCTTAATGAAAACATGCAGGCAACATATATATATATATATATATATATATATATATATATATGTGTGTGTGTGTGTGACAAAGTGGAAACATTTTCGTGTGATGTATTTAGGACTTCATCAGACTAAGTTTATGTTTACATTAATACAATTATACGTGAATGAATGTCAGACGCTGGGAATTTTATATTAAAATTTATTTTTTTTGTTTTGAATAAATAATATAGCCAATTTCATGTAGATTCTTTTTGTTTATGTTTCCATCACTTTTATTAAATAGACTATATAAGAACATGGACATAAATTTACTGCAGATGATTTAACAATTAACACACTTTCTAAATATTTTCATCTTAGTAAATTGTTTTCTCTTTTAATAATAACATTTTTCAAATAAAAATCATGACCAGTTTCATTACAGTCAGTAACTAATGCATTTAATGTGTTGCTTTGTAAAAGTTCCCTATAATTTTCATATGTTTTTTTATTTAAATTCCTTCAAGTTTCGCTGGTTTATTACAGTTAATACAGGTAAATTTCTCCTTCAAATTTTAACTTATCAGTTACTCACCATAATGGGATGGACCACAATTTTGATTTAAAAAATGCTACTGAAACATCAAAATAAAAGCTTCATTCACAGAAGGTTTTGTGAGATCTGGTGGAACATGAATATTATCCACTATAAGTTATAGAATATGGAAAAATTGTTACTGCATAATTTTAATGCCAACAACTATAATACCAAGGGTGCATAACCATGTTTGAAAAGTTACCTCACACTCCATATTCATCAGACATATAAATTTTAGGTTATCAATATCACTAGTCATAGGTCACTCAGCATTTTTATTTTTCATTGTCTGAGTAAGCAAGCTAAGAGTGTGGTATCAAGAAGGAACTAATGTATCCTTAGCAGATCTCAGAGTAGCCAATTTTCAGATGTGAACACACAAATCACAATAGTCATACCATATGATGATCGATGAGAAGCAATATTGCCTAACAAAACTGCGCGTTGGTCTGAATGTAGCAGTGCAAATAATCAAGTACAGTCACTGACATTGTGATATATTGGGAGGAAGCAGTCAGAAAAGCGATGTCATGTTTTTAATATACACCAAGACACTGCCCCTGGGTTGTATCTACTGTGATAGATTAAGAAGAAAGTGTTCCTTCCTGACTGATCTTTCAGTGGTGAGGTATTGTGTAGTGACCTACTTTGTAAAAAAAAAAAAAAAAGGTGTCGTATTGGCAGAAGTAGGAATGCAGATGAAGACACAATTGGCATGTTGACTAGCTAGATATACAAATCACATTACCTAATTGCTAACATTGAATAAGCAGATTAGGTTTTTCATCTCAGTACTGTGCATTTACTTCAGTTACTGACACCAGAGAGTGAGGATTCTAAGATTCTAACCTTATTTCTCTAGGAAAATGCTAACTGAGAGAAAAGGTGGTCATCAATATACCAACTAGACTAGTCCTATATTAATACCCATGTACTCAATCAGGCAAATATAAATTAGCGGAGTATCCTAACTAGAGTTGGTACATTCCATTAAGTAGCAGCAACTCTCAGAATGGTAACAACATTCACGATACCTGCATTTTGTATACCTTTTCTCATTTCAAACTCAGTGACTTCAAACCCATTAATTTCAGTAAAAATTGTATGCAAATAAGGTTCTAGTTTTCCTCTTTCACAATGCATTATTTAACTGCACAAGCATCTAACAAAAATCAACCAGTACAAGTTGTAATGTAACTGCCATGAGCAGCACAATGACGTGGATTTTGAGGCTGTTGGAAAAAGTTTCCATCATATTTTTCACCATTCACCAATTCCTAAGATGCAGTACACATGCTATTTATAGCTTTTTTGAATGTATGAAGGACTAGTTTTCCAATACTGCCAAAAAAGCATGGGCAACTACTTTTAAAAACTTTGTACTCTAAGAAAAACCACATCTCTGGGAAAGGTCATTCTCTTTTCAATGGCATATAAAACTAAGTTAATATACCAATAGGAAAACAGCACCAAGCATTAGAGATAGTAAAGAACCCAAATGGTGTTTATTTTGTGATGCAGCCTCCAATTTACATTGATTTTGTGATGTTCTTAATGAGTATTCTTGTAATTCTTCAATGAATTTGCCTTTTAATGCTTACAATAATATCTATTAAATCCACTTTGGATTGTTGTAGGACATTGTTGCACCAGATATATCACTAACCTGCCAAAACTTGAATTAAAAATATTTCTTTTTCTAAAGTTGAAGTTCCAAACAAACCTATGAACCAAATAAATGAATGTATTAAGTGAATATTTATTTTTAAAGCACTGGGTGAATTTTTTATATTTTAAAATATTTTTTAAAGCTCTTAAGTGAAAATTGGGGTTGTTTAAGAACTTTTTTTTATCGTACCAAATTTGACCAGAAATTTTTTTAAAAAATAAAATATTTTTGTTCCTGAATGTTTTGGGGATCTGGATTATTCTCTTTTAAAGTGGCGAGGTGCATTCACACACCGCCACAACACACTCAATGTATTGAAGGGAAATAGGTCCATCTTAATATGGTTTATCAACAAAACCAATAAGGAATAATTGATTTGCTTGCATCTAAGGCCTGCACAGAAATATTGCTGAAGAGCACAAGTCTGTTGCTAGATGAAGACTGCTATTGGGTAGTAAGAACACATTCAATACAGCAAGTGATAATTAAGTCTACAATCACATCAGGGGCCATGTTTATATCAACTCAAATTAAAACCAGTTTTTACATGGCCTGTCAGGAATCCTGTACAACCAGAGCTGAAGATATTTTTGAAAAAAGACACGATTACAGAACCATCACCACCATAGGTTTATTTTTAGTCCAGACTATCTGCCACAGAAATATGTAGCATTCTGTATGGATTGGTATGGTGTCAAGAACTAAACTCACTGCCCTTTTATACATTTTATCAATTTGTGGGGTATTTTCATGCTTTTACCATGATTTCGTTCCTGCATTTCTTTTCTTTGAACAGTTCTGTCACATTCTTGGAAAAGCAAAGTAACGTTTATTTACAAATTAAACTGAGGGTAGTTGTATATTCAATATGTGTTCCAAATTTAAATCAAATTTATGCATTAGGTCATATAGCAGTCCCATGGAAAAATAAATTTAAAGCTGGCCTCTATCCTCAATATGATGGCATGGTCGGCTAAAATGAGCACTGTCTAAAATTATGTCATGACAATTTGTTTATTTTGTGATTTTCAGTTTGGTGTTCATAAATTATATTAGCAGAAGCATTGGTTACGATCAATGTATAGTATCTGTTCTCTTCATTAATCAATGGTGAAAGCTCTTAGGGATTCCAACCTTGTGGCAGCACCTTCCTCATTACATTAAATGAGGTAGTGTTGGGTTAGTATTGATGCCAGCATGACAGTGATCACAGGGACTGGACAATGTATGTGAATAGAAAACCAACATTATAAAAAATTAAAAAAGTCTTGTCTTAGATCCTACCATTGCAAGGAAAAATGACCACAATTAGCATGCATTTATTACAGCAGGTGGTGGAAATAACCAACAAATATTCAGCAGCATCTCTCTTCTGCCCACTCAAATGACTCTGCTACAAACCAAACACAAGACAATTCTTCAGTTCATCTCATGGTACAATTTGCATTATTTCAAAGTTTGTGTCTGAAATTTACAACAGTCAGGTATTTTTGTTGTGATTGAAGTTTTGATTGTGGTAGTTTGAGGCTCATGTTTGTGGTGGTTTGTGCAAAGTTCTCGAACAAGCTATTTTGTCATTTGTCCCAATGACAAACAAATTTGATTTCTCTAGCCTAAAGGAAGCATTGTACACAGCTTTTGCCACGGATTCCTTTGTGGCATATAAACAGTTTGTAGTGCACTGCTTGCAACCTGGGGAGTCCATAGATGTCTATCTAGCAGAGCTAAAGAAGCATGACTGGGCAATACATCTTTGTAGCTGGGTTTCCAGATGACATCAAGCAACTCCTTAGAGTCTCTTCTCGATGGTTGACACAAGCCAGAACAATATTAAAAGATGCCTCTTCAAGAGTAGAACCCACGGTATTGGCTGTGTGACCAGTGTGTGATATGGAGGAACCAGAAAAGAAGTGAAATGAGATGCCATGCATGCAATGAGCCCAACCACATGGCAAAGTTCTGTCTCACATGGCAAGAGAAACAAAGATCAAAAGCAAAGGCCTTATGGGAATGTCATGCACTACTTTTAGTGTTAGGAGCCAGACTATCTGTCACAGAATTGCCTCGGCAAAAAGGGTCAAGAGATAAGAACACAGTGCAGGTCTCCTCAATTGTCAAGATGTAAATTTAATGTTACTCACAGTTGAAGCTTTTGCGTATGGAAAAAAAGGTTGCTCTTGCACTATTGTCAGTAGAAAGCTGTGCCCAATGTTGAAAAAAAAAAAAAAAAAAATGTGTAGATACAGTAATGATCAGTGGTGAAGCAAATAAACAGAGTTGGAGCTATTGACCTTAGAGTAGGTGATGAACAGACACTTTTTCATAAATGCTTTGGTGGTACATGGAAAAACTCTGGGTTTGATTTAGCAGTCTACACTGACACAATTAAAGCATTCAGTGGGATGCCCATTTCGCTATAGTGTGAGGTATAGTTCCTCAGGAAAAAATTGCCCAAATGTGTAGCATGCATGTGGAGTTAAGAGTTATTCAGAGTAGGTGATGGAGAGGCCATTTTGATAAGCAGTTTTGTGGTAGATGCCACATTGGTCAATTTGAGCCAAAACAAAGCAGACAGAATCACTAAAATTCCACAGAGGTGCTTGAAGCAATGAAGAACAAAGCTGAACTCGTACTGCAGATTTATGCTGCTATCAAGATGGATTTTTCATGGTCAATTTGTTGGCAGAAAGGAAAACTGTAACACTATTTAGCTATGGTAATTGATTAACTAATTAACCATAAAGATTAAACAAGAAATACTAAGAACAGAAAGAAGATATCCTGAAAAATATACCATACGATATTAAAAAGATTTTATTTTATTTTCCCAAAAAGAACCCAAGAATTTGCGTAAACAGTGGAATCACAAAAAGGCCATATGGCAAGCTTTTGATAATTGATTAATGATGTTTGTAAAAGTACTGGTTGAGAAAAACATGTGAATCAGAAAGAGTCTAAGATATCATTTGAAGTTGCGATTTTTAGAAGTTGGCCAGGCGATAAGCCATATGTTGATTGTAAGAATTTTTTTGGCATGGGAAGATGTTCTGAGATATGCGTTCAATATGGGAAGATTGGCATAAATGATAAATTCACAAAAAGCCATGTGGTGAGCTTTTGACAATTGATTTAGGATAATTGTAAAAGCATGAAATAGACAAAGAGCATCTGAAATATCATTCGAAATCATCAGATTTTAGAAGTTGGCTAAGCCATGGGGGCCATGTGTTGTTTGTAAATAAAAAAAAGGGAATTTCATAAACAATGTTGATTATTCAGGATTTCTGAATTCCCAAATTAACAGGAATGTCAAAGGGTTAATTAATGAAGCAGTCTTAGCCATACTCACACGACCAAGATGCCATTGATTGAGTGCTAGCAATGATGATAGGCAGAGGTAATTTGGTAAGAAAGACGGAGAAATTACTAACGTTCCACCCCCCCATTTGACATGAGGTATGAATATGAGGAGGAGGGAGTTTAGGAGGATAGCTATCCTGCAACCTCTCACAGACGAAGCCTTCACACTCCAAATGGAAAGTAATTTTACAAAATGGGAAGAAATCAATTTTCCTAACCAGACAACAAAGAGATCCCTTGTCAGAAATCAGGAATTACCAAGAACCCCAGGCCCTTGGTTTGCCAGTGAGGTGAGTTCGAATTGGAGTCAGTTCATTAGCAGGAACTAGAGAAATGCCTCACAGAAGCTGACCGAGAGATTCCACAACTTCCTATCTTCAACCACGCCTTCCTACGAAACAGCAAGTATACTGACAAACGAAGCTAAGGCAGCACCTAAAAACTAAACCAGTTGACTTAGAAAACCAGGACTTGCCTAGAGTATAAAGTGTCACTCTCCAAGAAACAGGTTGGGAAAAACACATACTCCTGTATAGAACAGACCGATAAAAGTTGATTTGCTTTCTTCAACATAACCGAATCTTTTTGGCTTTTATTTATTTCTTTTTTACACTTGTGTGATGTCACATCCAGTTTAGACACATCATGCACTATGGCCCCGATGCCTGATTGATCTTGTCTACCTAAGATCAAATCACAATGTGGGTATGTTAGACTTGAGATTGAAGCAGTTACTTTGGTAACCAGCCATTGGAAGTAAGCCGAGAACAACAGAGCTGGTATCGAACTGGTTGTATCTGGTGTGAAGCCACTAGAATCAACCAATCATCCTATTTGGTACCCTGACCAAAGGATCCCACCAGGTAGCGATGACTGCTGATCGACTGGGTCACATGTTGGTGGCAGTGACTAAAAGTCAACCCCGAAACGCTGGTAGGAGAAGTATCACAGCTTCACGCCGCGACTAGGAGTTGACCACGGGCCAACAGTATAGTGTCACAAAACTGGAGGTGTCTGATATATGGGGTAAACTTGGGATGGACATAAATAACTAAGGTGGCACTCACTACTTGACCTTGATAGACTGTGGGCTCATGTGATTTGCTACTTGGTGAGCATTACACTAACAAGATTCTGTGAATGTGAGGTGACAGCTCAAGGTTGTATTCCTGGAGAGGGGAGCTTCTGATGAAATTAAAACCTTCAGAACTTTTACTGATGAATAGGGAGTCTGCTTTGCTTTTGATGCACATATATGTCATCTGGAAACAGCATTGTTGAATGTTTCCACAGAGATATAAAGCAAATTGCTGCTAGAAAACAGTGTTATCTCCAGGAGGCCATATACTGGTATCATGTAACAGCCAGAGATGCTGTCCACAGTACAACTGCACCTGTTAATGTGCCTTAATTGTACATGGATTGAGTGAAGAGTATTGGCAAAACATTCCCACCAAAACTTGAGCTGGAGCATGAACCTACAAGAAAGGGGATGCTGTGCTAGTGAGAAATTCACCAAACAGGTATATGATATAAAACAGGAAAGGTTATTGGAGTCTTAAGTCCTCAAGTAGTCCGAGTTGATGGGGTGCCATACCATGTGAAAGACCTCTGCACCCTTTCTTACTTGAATGAATCATTGGTTAAGAAAGGAACTGCGTCACCAAGTGAAAATGAAGTTTGTCTGCTCTTAGTGGATCATGATAATGATTATGACCATTCAGGCAATGACAACGATTATTATGACCACTCAGGGAATGATGATCATTGCAACAATAGTATTATAGTAGCAATACAAGTATTTTTTTTTAAACTGATTAAATTTTGACAAATTAATTTCTTTATAATTTATACAAAGTATTTTTTAAAATGTCTTATATAATATTTTCATGTCAGCTAAAAGTAAAATTACATTTTGAAGCCTTATATAATAGAAAAGACCCTGTCTGTTTATGACAATTTATGATGTTACTGGATATAATAGTTAAATTTATCTACAAGCAAATAAATTCATTATATTTATAAATGTTTATTTATATTCTATATTCAAACAGTAAAATGGTATAAATTGTTCAGTGTTGAATTTTTGTAAACTTTAATTGCTATTGTTATAATATAATCAAACAAGTTTCAACTATAACAATGTTTGGAATTAAATTACAATAACTTCCAAAACTTTTAATAAAGGCTTCATTTGTCAGTAAAGCTTATTACTTTTATTCTGCAGCAATACCATTAAAGAAAAGGCACTTTTCTTTCAGTTGAAATATATTTTGTGCACGTTTGTGATATTTTTAAAGCAGAAACTTTGGTAGTGATGTTATTTTTAGCTGAAATAACAAACTTTCATTACACCATGACTATAAATCAGATTTTATTTTAAAAAATTAGGTTATAATTTTGACTAAATAGGTAATTTTTTGTGTGATACAGACTTAGGTGATCAGGTATTTTTCGATACATGAATAATGAGGCAGATATTTTCCCACAGTAGGTTGCCATTTCTTTCTGCAGTAGACCAGTTGCCATCCAAGGCTATAGAACCCAGTTTGGACTGCTATTTACCCATAGCTTTGGGGGGGGGGAGGAAGAGAAGAAAAGGATTCATACCTTTCCCAAGGCTATTAACATGTAAATGAAGTATTCAATGGAAATCCAAACTCGGCTCTCCAATTCCTCAGCCCGAGCCGCTATCCATTACTCCTAATTAACATTAAGCAGTGAAAAAAATTAATGGAAACTAATTAAGTGTTGAGGAGAGTAAGGAAACAAAGAACAGATTAAGAATAATAAGCCATAAAATGAGTTTGGAAGAAGATTCAATCCTAAAATAAATCAAGTAGAATTCATTTAATAAGACTAGATCTTCCCCAATCTACCCAGTTGTACCCAGGAAAATATATCAAAGATTTATGGTCTTCTAAAAATTTCTCAAATTCCAAAGAACTCTAGCTATGTTCCTACAAAATAGTATTAGCCCCACAAATGTTTGTATTGCTACCAAAATTCAGCTCAGGTGTTTGTCATGGCTGCATTTCAAAACCAGATGTGTGCAAACTTACTTATATAAACTAGACAGGTGAAATTGGTTTTCGGCAGAGATGAAGAAGTTATCATGGTTGTGAGAATTTCACACATGAAATCTCTGCAGAATCACAACCATTGGGTAGAATCCCCATAAAATCTGGTTACCTTACAGTTTGCTGATGCCATCATGTAACAATGCAGAATACTGTGTTTTTCGTAGCGCCAGCACAAGGAATGGCAGAATGATGAAATAAGTGCAGAGCCAGTGTGAATTATAAGCTATAATTAAATAATAAATAAAAAGAGAATTTCAAATGAAAAAGGTAAAATGAAAAAGACTGATTTAATACCTGGAGGCAAGCTCAGTTGTCTGTGAATTATTCTGTTTTGAGCATACATCTGTTGTTGCTGCTGCTGCTGTTGTTGTTGTTGTTGTTGTTGCTGCTGCTGCTGCTGTTGGGACTGGGAAGTATACACTGACATTTGAGGCTGAGAAGCAGGGAACTGAGAATCAGGAGGAAAATGAAAGTGGTTTCCAGCTTGTTGCATTGGACTAGATAATGAATTACCAGATATTGACCTGTGACGAGGAACTGCCGCAAACTGTGCACTGCCCTGGAAAAAACAACGAAAAAGGAAAAAACTATCTAAAATAATCAAAAAACACAATTATTGTAATTTGAAAATCAAATCGCAGTGAAAAGAATAGACACAAATTGTTCATTAAATTAATCCACTAAGCAAGAATATTAGATGAATTTGTAATTTATTTGAAAAGAATTAAATCTGGATAGGCTTATACATGGTATTATAAAAATCACAGATTATTTCTCTACTTGCCAATCACAAAACAGAAATTGAAAATCTCTAGTCATAAAATATTAACCATCTCAATCAAAGCAAAAAATGTAATTTTGTGTGTCTGAGGAGATAAATATTTTATAGTTTAAAAATATCCCTATTCTCAATGTTAATAATACTTCAGCTTTCTTAAATGTGAAGTACTTGCTATATGTAATTGTTTAGAAATATTCTATACAGATTAACATTAAGCAAAGAATGTGACCGATATTGACACAGGTAGAGAAAATTGTGTGTGCATGTGTGTTCCCCAACACTTGTTAAACTTTTATTCAGAAAAAAAAAATAAAAAAATTTGTAAACTTAAAAATTATGGAAAATCTTACTGGATGCATTCCTCTTTCTAGAGAGCCCTGAAGTGCTGTAGCTGTTTGTGAAGTACGTGCATTCCACTGGGTTGAGGTGGACTGAGTATAGTGAGGTGACAGTTGGGATGGAGAAGATACTGGGCCAATCATTGGACTGACTGACTGTTGAGGTCGTTGCATACCACTGTAACGTGGTGACATTGGTTCAGGGAGACTCTGGTTTCGCTTAAATAAAAATTTTGTTAATGAGAAAAACAAAATTGTTTTCATGAAGAAAAAAAAAAAACAAAAAAAAAAAAAACAGAAAAACAAATTGTTAAATACTTTCTCTATCAAAAATGAAAAATTAGATATGAAGAAAAATTTATTTTATAAAATATTTGAAGAAGAAAAAATGTTTGAATTTTTAAAAAATTTACACACCTAACATCTAGTTATAGTATATAATATATAACAAAAACTATAATATTTTGTAAATATTAACAACAGCGGTACCCTTCAAATACTGAAGTACATATATTATTCAAGCTATTTTACTTTTTAAAATAAAATAGAAAGTATTCTGCCTTTGTGTTAAATCTTCATTAAACACTTCAAAATAACATGAAACCAAACTTGGTTCAGTCATAATAAATGAAAGCTATATTATAGACACATAACTAAAACCAGAGTCTATAAACTAAAAATCTGTCTAAAAACCCATCAGTATGTCTGCATAGAGCATTCTTGTTCTTCAACTTCCCTAGAACTTAAAGACATAAGCAACAATTTAGAATGTTATTTACTTATTTACATAAGGAATGTTATTGTTATCACATTATTTCTATGCTAGGCCTACTACTAAATACAATATAGGAGCCATTAATAAATAAAGGGAAGTAACAGCAAGGCTTCAAAAGCAACAGTAACAAGTGAACACTCAGTAAGTACAGTCAAGTATGATATGTAGCAGCATTCATCAGCAGGAAAGTTAAATTTAAGGCTGCAAGTTCTCCACCCAAAACTGTCCCAGAGGACAATAACCTAGTGGATTAAAGTGTTGGTTCATGAATTTGATGACATATTAATTGCCAGATCAATCAGTACATACTTGCACCCAGTGAAAATGGGGCAAGCAATAACTGAGCAGTTAATACTGCTCAGTTATTGCTGCTTATTGCTGCTCAGTTATCAGTTAAATAAGAATTGCACAAGATAAGCAGAACCAGAACAATCTACCCCTGCAGATTAAATGAAGGATTTAATTCAAAATTCTCTTTAGAGTATCTGGATCAACAAGCACATGCTGAAGGCCAGAGGGCACAATGGCTGAAACATTGTGATAACAGCAACAAAGTTGGGGACAATAGTCTGCATGTAAATAATGATAGCCCATCTCAAAAATTTAGAATATAGTTTATACATTTTAAGCAATATGTATAATTCAGTTACCACAATATATACTAACAACTTGTATAATTTTAAATATAAATGAAAGAAATCCCATTTTTGCAGTCAGTATATTTTCAATGAACATAAGTGCTTCTGCAGAGAACTCAAGTGGAAAACTTTTCAAAATGAATATGAAATACAAAAAATCCATTTACATTAATCTTTTGAGCATAATGATAAAAATCCTGCCAAAATTAAAGCATGGATAAAATATGAAAATTTAATATGGTTATCAATTTTACAATATTTGGAGTGCCTACACAAATATATGCCTATCTTAAAAAATTATAATATAATTTAATTAAATTTGCAATTGAAATAGTAAAAGTCCAAAAAATAAATCTCAAAGTTAAATTGTGTTTTTTTCAAATTTGTCTGGAAGAGATACTATTTGACTGAAATTAAGGGTTACAGCAGCAATATGCATTTCTGAGTCATCTAGCTACCCATTAAAATGTACATAATGAAGTTAGATAAGACAGCTTGTAAGACCAATTCGCCAAATGAGAATGGCATGTTCCTACTGATAGAGAAAAAAAAAACATCATCAAATGAGAGCAGAATGAAGAATGGGTCAACATGCATAGCATTTGTTACAGAGGATGCCTTTGAGAATGTGTGCTTATCAGCAAGACATTGCTCACCTGCAAAGTTACATTAGGTGCATTGCCACTTTTCATCAACTCAGCCAAGTTTTCAGGAAATGGTTGTACCGTGCTGGAATCCATTCTGGTCTGTAGGGAGAGGGAGGTAGAGGGTAAAGATTATCCATTAGTAGGATACATATGACTGCATTTACAGCAGCATACAGATGAGCAATAAGGATTAGGACTAGTACAAGCAAATATTAAGGAAGCATGCTGGGAAAGCAACAATGAAATTCTTACATGCCACTCGTCCCCAACTTACAAATATTACACACTTATATTCACTGTTTTAAGGCTATAATGAGTGTTTGTTAGATTTGAGAACTGAGTTTGCATAATAAAATTTATGAATATTGATTGATATGACAATAGGTATTATATTAATATAAATTGAAATATTATTTATCATTGGGTTTTATCTATGATAAAAAATATATATATTTGTAAGTTTCTGCTTGTTATCAGATTGCCTTAAAAGAGTTTGGTTTTAACTAAGCTCATTTAAAAACATCACTTCAGTTGTATTTGACACCAGACATTTTTTTAAATTGTCAAAATTGGTATATTTTAGTTTAGTGACTAATAATGAAAAGAGTAGAAAGTATATTCTAGTATATAAAGTCTTTTTTTATTTTAAGACAGATAAAAATGTAAATCCAATGAAAAAAAAAAGTAACTTAAATTAACAAAAATGTTCTAATGTTGAACGCAAGATATTGTGGAGTCAAGTAAAATGAACCATAACTGTACCAAAAGATTACTCTTTAAGATGAAGGTGAAAGTAGGAGGCCTCTGTGAGGAGCTCTTTCTAGAGGACCAAATGAAGGATTCCAACAAGTACTGTGCCCAATCAGAACAACTAAATGTAGCAATTGATAAAAAGTGTACATAATTAGCAAGGACAAAGATAATGCTTGACGTCATTTCTTTGGAAACCAGGCAAAAATTGTTGGAACTTGGCTGGGAAGTTTTACACACCTGTCACATTTATTTGATATTGTATCTTTGAATCACCAATTTTTTCATTTTTTACGGAATTCTTAATGAAAGAAAAATAAAATAAAAATTGTTAAAACTGCAAAAAATGGTGTCTTGCAAAAATTTGTAAACTCCAGCCCAAAATCATCAACAGAATTTTTCAATTTAAAATATTACATTGTGTGAAAAGTATTATTACATCAGAAATGTATATAAAATTGAAAAGCTACTATTTAAAAGAAAATTTTTTTTTTTTTTAATCATAGCCTTAACTCTGGAAAGCACTGATGCTACAAAGCTTTTGCATAGATCATTGTTGACTTTTTCTATCCAAACTATATTGCGTTTTTTGTTTTCAGATGATCTCTGGTGTAGATTATCATTGATAATTCTACAAATTTTCTCATGGCCTGAAGTTCAATAAGTTAGGTGACCATTCTAAGAGGTTGATATTATTATCCTGAAACCATAATTATTATTTTTTGACATGTTAAGTAGTGTAGTATAGTATAGAGAATCATTCTGCATAAAAATGGCACAGTTTCTTGTTTGCAAGAATGGTATCATTTTTTAATTGAAGCTTTTGATACTTGCTTAAATTACACTTAAATTATTTTTTATAACAAAAGTACTCTGAATGCGTAAAAATTAAGTAAATGTAACAATACACTTACAGAAAATTAAATCATTTCCAACATTTTTATTTAATATTTTAAACACTAGTTTGGAAATATTCAGAGGAAGACAACACAGAAACCCTATTCAGAGGAAGGCAACACAAAACTATATTCAAAGGAAGACATCATAGAAGCTTACTTGAGGAAATCTGGTAGCAAACATTTGAGTAAAAGTATGTTGCTGTTGCTTTGCAGTCATAAAATGTTGCTCATCTTGTAATCTTTGACGTTTTCTCATTCGCAGTTTTTGTTGCTGCTCACTCATTGCCTGCCTAGCAGGCAAAGTCATAGTTCCTGGCATAGGTCGAGGCCCTTGAGTTGGTAGGCTAGCACCTCGTAAAGCTAGAAAAAAAAAAAAAAAAAAAATCTATAAATCAGACATTCACTAAATTAACAATAGCAAAGTTTTTATTCATCAAATAAAAGTTTAAATATTGACCATACTCATGCATTATAGATGGAAGAAAGAAAAAAACACTTAAAAAAAAAAAGAAACATTTTTACCTTTTAAATTCAAAAAGCAGAATTTTTAATTTGATTTTAGAATCTTAAAACAGTCCTGTTCATAATGTTCTTAATACATAACATGTTTATGCTTGTATGTAGGCAGACACACATGAAGAGCCTGTAAAAGCCAAACTACTAATGAGCAGGTGAAATGGTACCAAAATAGTGGAAAACTGACCTGATAATTCAAAGTTGATATTTACAACCATTCAAACATACATGATGGTTGTTAGGTATAAACTTTGTGTCAATTGACATCAAAATATATTTTAAGATAAAAAAGCAATTAAAATGTCTTAAACCAGTTCATCTTTTTTATTTTAAATTATATTAAACTAGCAGGCTTTGCAAAGTAAGATATATCCACTACATGAATTCTTTGAAACAAAGATTTTAAATGAACATTTCATTCATAAATTAGCTTGTTAAGGAAAGTTTTACAAATAGATGCCAACTTGTTGAAGGCAAAGTAAAAGGCAAATTTCAAACACTTTTCTGCACTATATAAGATGATATTCCTAAACAGAACTATTTTTGATATGAAAATCAAAACAATCTTCAAATAAAAGAACAATAATGAAAGACAGTTAATTAATGAAATAAACTTTTTAAAAATCAATATGCAATTTAGTTAAGTCTGAAGAGTGATATTGCCTAGAAGTAGATAATATATAATACAGAGATTGAGCTTTTAGTGTGTAAATCCCTCCTTGGAGGGATTTCGCATTATTTATCATCTCTCAGTTTTGTGTCTGTCCTTAGACAGAGGGGCAACTGAGAAAAATTATACTGAAGAGGTGCCCAGCGCTGGGGAAAAGCTGTCCAAGGCCGCACCCTCCCATTGCACAAGAGAGAGGGATTGGTGCTTGCACCGAGACCAGTGCAACTGACAGTTGCGGGGGCTGAGGGGAATTTTTGTCCCTGCCCGAGTGTACGCGCTCGGGTCCTCACATTAATCCGACCTTGTGTCACATCTCATTCTCGTGGGGGAATGAGTAAACACCATGTGTAACACATTATTTATCATCTCTCAGTTGTGTGTCTGTCTTTGGGCATAGTCTGCTCAGGGGTGGCTCCGTCAAAGGACAGAGTTACAACTGAGGAAAATTATACTGAGAGGTTCCAGCCCTGGGGAACAGCTGCCCGCGGCTATGCCCTCTCATTGCTCCAGAGAGTCTCTGGTAATTTTTGTCCCTAGCCTGGGTGCATGTACTAGACTCCCCACATTAAATCTGACCTCATGCGGGGTTGAGGAAATACAAATTACTACAAAGACGAGAACTTTATCTTTTCATATCAGCACTAACTTCTACAATTGTATATGATTTGGTTTCTTGTGATTACTGTCTATATGGTATTTGTTTAAGTTGATGAGAAAACAAACAGCACATTTTAAATAAACATTTTCTTTCAAAATATTTTCAAATTTTAATGGTATATACAAGATATTACTTTTAAAATCTGCTGTGAAGCAAAAAGTTAACCTAAAATATTCCTTCTTTAATTTGACTATCTCTAAATAATTTATGCTTTACTATTTTAAAAAAATGATGGCTTCTACTTACATATATAAAAGCATAATAAATGTATGACACTGATTTGTACGAGAACCTTTAAATAATTCTTCATTGCATCTTTTTGTTAAAAATGGATTCTAATAATTTAATGGTTCAGTTGAGTAAAAAAAAAGTTCATAGAACATCTCAAAGTGTAAGATGTTCATTTAATCTAACTTAAACAAGATTATCCAATTACAGATATGCAAATAGCAGAAAAAGAAATCGGTGATTAAATCACCTTGATAGCATTAATGTGTGTGTGTGTGTGTGTGTGAGTGTGAGATTATTTTGATGAGATGAAAAATTCCCAAAGCGTACTATTGATTTTTACTACTATTTACTTCATCTTAATTCCTGTGATTAAAAGCAAATAAAAAGCTGAAATAAACACTGGTCAAAATTAATAAAAGTCAGTGCTCTGCTTGAATATTTAAAGGTACAATGTAAAATATTTTAAGTGAGTTTTGTGTAATTTAATGTTAAGATGAAAATTTTCAACTAAAGTGTAAACATAAAAAACAAACCCAATTTTTATGCATTAAGAAATTACATTAAAACTATTTTACATAGTTCAACATTAGGACAAATATTAGCTATAGCATAAAAACAGGTAAGACAGAGTATGAACTCTTGTGTAGTGAAAAATTGTCCATATATAGTCATAAAGTAAAGCTTTACCTTGGGGTGGACCTTGTGTAAGCTGAGGTGATGCCTGTCCATATGGGGAAACGGCTTGGCTGAATGGTGGAGGAGGAGGAGGAGGTGGTGGTGGCGGTGGTTGTTGTGGCTGCTGTGATTGTTGGGCAGCAGCAAGGGCCAAACTTTGCTGATGAGTAAGATGTGAATAGTTTTGTATTTCCTGCATTGCAAGACCTTGCTGGGTCATACCAGCTGCATCATGGCTATAAGATCCAACTCCTGCCTGTCCACTTGCTGCAAGTTGATTAGCCCCTAATGGTGCAGCTGATATAGATACACCAGGTTTACCAGATACAGCAGATGCTTGATTATCAGGAAATCCTATAAAAAATCATAATTTTAAATATTTTCTACATAGAGCTAATAAAATATCACTATGAATTTTTGATAAGAATACATTGCTTAAAATATAATAAAAATACTTTTAAAATAAAAAGTTTCTGTAATAAATTCAGGGCAACTTTAAATTGAATTTAAAATCTAGTTTTTTTTTATCAAAAAATTGCTTGCAATTAAAAAATAGTCATAAGAAAATTTTCTTTGTTTGTGTCTTGTTCCAATGTTTAATTTTAAATTCTTTATTTTATTTCTTAAATTTTGTCTTCTAACCATAGTATGACAATTTAAAATTTTTTATTTTGGCAATTTAAGATATCACAAATATCTGCCATTGCATATTGCTCCATTTCATTTACAATAAAAAATTTAGCATTTTACTAATTTTGTGTTAAATTGAATGAAACAAGTAATGAAAATGTTAACTGGTTAGTTGAAATTTTTCTTTTCAATTATGAAAACTTTTAGAGATGCTAGTAATTTAATGTTAGCCTAGATTCGAAAAAAAAAAAAAAAAAAAAAAAAAAAAAATACTGAAAGATTAATGTGCAAGTTTCTTGCAAAAATTAAAGGTTTTTCAACTTTCTCAGCATTTTTAGAATCTACATCCAGTACATTTTTCACTATTTAAAACTAATACTATTTGATATCCCAAATGAAAATTTAATTTTCAATTTTCAAATGAAAATTTAATTTTCAATTTATCTAAAACCTTTTAATAGACATTGATAAAAAAATCAAAACAAAATTTATCTTAGCTGCTCCATTAGCAACAAGAGTTATGATCATTCAAATTTCATTGGAACTTAATTTTTATGTCTTACATGCCAAAAGTCAATTTTATCATTCTATGACTGAAGATGTTTATAAATGTAATGTCATATAGAACACAACACACTGAAGTATACTAGTGAAATAGATAATTATTAGATCAGACCAGCGTAAACATTGAGGAAAATCACATTAAAAAAGAAAAGAAAAAAAAAGAAAATTATTACAAAATGACATGGAAAGGTAACATTGATTATTCATAAATATTTCATTTCATCAGTTAATGCCATGCATCTTCTTAATACGATTCATAGTACAATAGAATTTTTTCATGAATACATGAATAAAATAATTCATATTTACACCATGTAAAAACACCCTGAAATACAATTTGATAGTAGAGCAAAGCTGTTCAAAAGTATATTATATTGAATTTGCCATAAAAAAAAAAGTATCCCTTAGAGATACTGGCCTGAAACTTTTCAAACACCTAATTTCTGGATGAGAAATTCAACAAAACAGTTCTAACAAATACTTTTGTTATAGATGCATGTAATTTTGTAAAATTATGCATTATGCAATATTTGACTTGCTAAAAAAAAAAACAACATTAATGACTTATAAAAGCTAGAAATTTGTCACATGAAAGAAATCGTTGGTCAATTTTTCAAACAAATTCTTACTGTAACTCATTTATTTTCAAACTAAAAAGCAGAAATGAATAAAAATACATTTATTGGAACTGATAAAAAAGGCTTTCTGAGCAGTTTGAACGGTCCTCGTGCATTTCCTTTCCTAATAGTGATTTTCAGTCTGAATTTGTTTATAAACTTTTACTATAACCAATATTCCTGGAACACATCATATCCTATCATAGCCTGAAATTGGTATTACATCAAAATCCCATCTAAAGACAAATTTCTGCAATATATTTGACAAAGGCTATCAGGAGTAATCATTTCTGTCTTCGGTTAGAGTTAAAAAAATTGATTACAGCACTGGACAGAAATGTAATATCAATGACATGGTCAATGTAAAAGTCGGTGTCATAGTATGTTGCATCCCATGGTGCATGTAACTGAAGGTCATATGAGGTGCTAGGTCTTCATAAAAATGCTACAGTTGTTTCAACACTGATTCACTAAATGCCTTTTCTTCCTTCCCTTATTACTTTAGAAGTGGAAATGAATTGACTGATTTTTTTCTGTTGTCAAAAAGTTGCAGAGTAGTTTCTAGATGAATTTTACTTCCATTAGAGTTGATTTCAAGAGAACCATCAGATATCTCATTTAATCATTCAGTGCATCCAAGTCATTGCCTGACACCAGTTGTTAATATTTGTTGAACTAGTTTCTTAAATTTTGACTGATCCATATTGGTGCTAGGAAAGAATTTGCAGAATCAAGCAAAAACCTGTAAGTAAAGATGTACAATTCTTGTATAACAGGCGAAAGAGATTTTAACAAAGAGTATTTCTTACAGAGAGAGATTTTGTGGAACAATTTTTATTTTTATTGTTACCTAAAACTTTGTGTGCTCACATATCTAAGTAATTCCCCTCATTTCTCCATGGTCCTTAAAACCATCAAAATAGACAAGATCTTACTTGTTGCTGTCAGGACCAGACCAATGTCATAACTCTATTCAAATTACTGGGCAAGTGTGTTACTGCCAGAAGATTAAATGTAAATTTTATTTAAACCCTAGGTAAGAGTCTTGAGCATGGAAAACACAAAAAAAAAGTGTATCCACAATCCCCCCCCCCCCCGGCAAAAAAAAAAAACATAAAACATATCTATTTTTCTTTTTAATAAAATATGTGAAGTTTATTTTAAAATGAAAATTTTTCTCAATGTAACCTCTAAAATGGAAGCTAATCCTGAGAATTAGTAAATAAATGAATATTTTAAATAAATGAAAAAAAAGAAAGATGATTACATTTTTAAAATTAGATTTCAATTTTTTATGTACCCAACATTAAGCTAAAAAATATAATCCAGTTTCTCTCTCTTTTTTTTTTTTTTAAAAAAGATAATGTAATTAATTTTCAATTAAATCCCCAAATGATAATTAAAAGGAAAACAGGATACATTTTTGTAAAGGTTTTATTTCATTTTTTTATGAACAAATGCGAGTTGGAAAAAGTTAAAAAACTAAGAATATACCCAGTCTATTTACTTTTATTCATTAACATGAATTCAGTTTAATTTTTTTTTTTTTTTAAAAAAGAAAATTCATAAAAACAACAGCTGAGGTGAAAGTAAAATACAATGTATATACAATTTTAAAATGTATCACTAAAGAAAATATGAGAAAAAGATTTAAACTCACCAAGAAACGGAAATATATATTGATGAAACAAGTCTGATTTAAAATGGAATTTGTTCACTTGGTCAACAGTTCAAATTTTGATGCACCAGACCCAATAGTTATGTACAAAAGTGACATGTAGACCCTCTTTTTGATTTGCATGCACATTGAATTGGATGAGTGGAGTGATATGAAACCAACTGATTATTAAAGAGAGATTGCTCTACACATTTTCTTTTTACAGGTTGAATTTCTCTGGTATTTCATCCATAGAAGTTCTCAATTTAGAAATCTTTTGGAAAGATTTCTCTAAACTATTTTAACACTTAGTAGACGTCAGGGTTGATATATTGGCTGAAAAGTCAAATTCCAATCTATCAGCCCAATAATACAAGTCTCAAGATTAACTGGTTGGTCTTCATATCAGCCAATCAGATTGTTTCTCACATTTGGGCATTTCAATGGTGGTTTTTATGATGTTTTTTTTTATATAATTGATAGTTTGTTATGATTTTATATAATTTTTTTTTGTGTTCCAAGTGAGAGCTTGTAAAAGGGCTCCATCTTCTTGGCACTGAAACTCCAAATGAGGCTCTGTCTTCAAAGGGTCAAACCCACTTAGTTTTTTAAGATGGGATTACTTTGATATGTGTAGGGACAAACAACTCTGAGAACTGCAAGTTTGAAAACCACAAACATAAAATTCTTAGCTTTCAAAATGCAGAAAAAAAAGCATCCGCCATTGAAATATAAACATAATTTAAAGAGATGTGGAATAAGAACTAATCATTACACAAGAGGAGGAATTATATTTTTATAAAGAGAATGATTAAATTGTGTTTACATACTAATTTTTATCAAAAAGACCCTGAAAATAAGCGAGATCTCACCAGATGAACTTGAAGGAAATTTAACTATTTTAAACCATTTCACAGTAAAAAAAAGTGCAGTTTAAGATTTGAGATATTGAGTATAGCTAATCTATTTATAAGAACATGCAAAATTCTCATATACCTATAAAAAAATCTTTGAAATATTACAAAGGACATAAAACTTAAAACAACTGTCTGAATTACAAGAACTTAATTATCAAATTGCAAAAATCCTTTTGTAGGCACATGAATTTGTATGAAATATTCAGATTATGGCAAAAAATGTTAATGTAAATCACACTCAATATTGTATACAATGTTTTGATTCTAATCAATGAAATAAAGGTACTAAGGAAAAGTTACACACCTGCCATTGGTTCTAAACTCATCAGCTGCTTCTGGATAGCTTCAATGGCTTTCTTCTCCTGAAGGTCCAAGTTGCTGTTACTTCCGGTTTGGTTTGAAGAATTAAACAAATTTGATTCTAATTCCATTAACTGTAAATTTGTGTCAGTAAAGTCATGTTCTAGTTGAGATAGAAATGTGTCATCCTGATTAAGGTCAGAAGAACCAGTTCTTACGGGCTGTGACATGGAGTTGACCACTCCACCTGTTGGCATGCCTGGAATCCCTGGATTACTGGTATTCAGCTGACCATTATCTAGATCATTTTGGAGATCAACCGCCTGTTGGAGAATATGAGCTAAAAGAGCATCTTTAGAGTCTTTTTTAGAGCTGCTTTCTCCATTTGGTTTATTGTTACTGGTAGAGTTTGAAGGTACTTGTCGTGCCATTTGAGGTTGACCAGCTGTCGAATTAAACTGGTCAGATGTACTTGATGCAGTAATACAAGAATAGCTTGTTGCAACACTTGTAAAGACTTGCTTGTTAGGATAAACATTATTCTCAGTAGACATTGATTTACTAGAATCTACTGAATTATTATGAAAATTACCTTCTGATGATGACCGAGAAGGCTCATGGAGATTTGAGCCTGCACTACATTCTTTTTCACATTCTGTTGAAGAAACATCATTATTACTTTTTTTATCAAGTGGTTTGAGTGGAAGAACTTTATCTTTTGGTGTTCGTGGTGTTGGTAGTGCAGTTGGATTTGCTGTAATTTGAGTATTAACAACAATCTCACGATTTGTTTTTCTGGAAAGGAGCTGAGCAAGAAGGACATTACGCTGTAGCACTTTGCTAGGTGGATCAGTTGAAGTAGTAGGCTCACTGTCTAGCATGTCATTTGAATCAGCATCAAATGAAGCTTTTCGTTTTATGCTTTTTGATCGACCTTCATTCTTCATTTTATTTGAATTATCCTTATCCCAATAAGAGAAAAAATTGTGGAAATCAGGATGTACGTTCTCAGGTGACTTTATTAATTCGGACGGTTTGAGCATTGAGTCATCAAAACTAGTCCGATGGGGGACACTGGAAGTAGACTCTGGTAGCCCTGTGTGAGTGGTGGTCGGAAACTGAGGTCCTGATACATGACGATGACGAGAGCTATCTTGATCTTGACTAGTACTTTGCTGTAAATAAATCAAACATTTTAGTTTTAGTCTACAGGTTTTTTTTTGTTAAACTATATATAGTTTTGTAACCAACTTATTTTGCAAAATGGCTGTTACAAAAAGATTTTTTTTTAAATTATATCTTCATGATGTATAACATTCAGAAAACTTGGAAGTTTGATTGTACAACAAGATATTTTAGATGTTTTGTTGTTTTTTTTAAAATTCATATTGAAATAAAGCAAAGCATTATCAACAAACCTTTTAAATTTTATCAATTATACGCACTCCGGTTTTTGATAAAATCAAATTTCTTACTGAGCTGAAAAAATACATTTAGACTATCATACTTAGATAGATGTACTAGATAGTTGAATTAAACTTGTAAATTAGAAATGACAAATTATGTTATAAATAAAGTATTAAGATAAACATTTTAAAAAATTATAGTAAGCAATTATCACATACGGCTGGAACAGTGGCCTTTATCTCCTCCTCTTCATCTTCTTGTAATAATTTTTGGAGTAAATCTTTGTGATTATTTTTATCTACCTTTCCGACTTCAGATGTTGCTTGATGGTCATCACTAAGAAGTTGCTGCAAATTAAAAAGTTAAAACATGTGACAGGTAATATGAAATGCTGGATTCCAAAAAAAACAAAACAATAGTCATGTCTTAAGATTAAGTAGTTGGATTGATAGTTTTTATCAGATGATACCAAATGAAATATAAACAAAATTAAAAATAGATTTAAGTGACACCACTACTTTGGGTTAAGAAAAGAAAAACAATTAATGGAGATTACTGGCAAGCATTTTTACAGCTTTGTAGATTTTTACTGCTATATATTTTCTTTTTAGTGAGCAACAAAATTTTTCAATCTACTGTTGCATATGCATTTCACTGCATTTATAGTTCAATCATTGAAATGCAGACGAGCTATACTGTTGACAAAAAAATTGTATAAACAAATGTTTCAAATATTTCATACTTACTTTTAATAATTCATCATTATTTGTAGATTTTTTTGGCTCAGCTTCATTTTTATCAACTTCCATTGCACTGTCTTCATTTGGTGAACGTATATCTTCTTCATGTCGTTTAGAGTTTGTTTCATCTTCATCTCTACTGAGTAACTTTTTCAGAATCATATCAGGACGTTTAGAATCATTTTGGCCTGAAACACCATTACCACCTCCAGTATTCATATGATCCATTTCATCATTTCCTGAAGTACTTTGTGGCTTTTCCTGAGGTGACTGACCAGGTCCCGGCTGCGGTGATTGATCAATACTGCCACCAGGAGATTTGACACTAGATTTATTATTCTCTCCCACACACAGTTCCTCACCTCGAGAGTTTTCAGTCTTTGCCGCAGGACTCTGATCTGAAGTAGAAGTGTTTTGAGTGAGCAATTGGCATAATTTTGGTGGACGTTGATTGGCTTTCTTGTCACCAATACATTGTGCTTCAGTTTTAATGTTCATAAAATTGGCATCAGGCCGCATACGGTTTTGTGCTTGGCTGTTGAAAGTATTTGTTTGGGTTGCACAATGTGGTACTGCAGTTGTCATAGGGGAATATTCTGCAGGATGGTTCCAAGTAGACTGTTGGCTTGTCATCGCACCTGTATTTAAAAAAAGTTCAATTTTTCAAAGAATATTAGATTTTATATATACATAAACAATCACCAAAGATGATTACACACATAGGTATAGCCAGTGATAAGCCTCATTTATTAAATTTCATTTTAAAGATGACATATCTTAAAATGATTTCTGAAAAATTATTTAGGATCAGTTATAATAAATTTCCTTTATAGCAGAAAGTCAATTTTTATAAATGTCCCTATTGATTGTAATATTTCTGTTCTTTTGTCTTTCAGAATAAAAAAGACATCAACCAATTTGTTTTTCTGTACCATAAATAAAGCCTGGCAAGATAAGGTACTGCTGCAGCACATTAGGTTAGTGGTAAAACTACTTTAAGTTTCACAACCATGCCTAAAACCAGATTCATCATCTGATGAAGATTTTCTTGGCAACACAATTGTTTTAAAAATTAGCACTTAGATGAATTTATATCTTACAAAAGCTGAATTTAAGTATTTTTTTTTTTTTTTTAAATCACATGACAATTGTTTCCTTTTCTCTTTTATTCATAGAAACATGAAATGAAAATGTTTGATATCTGCTGAAAAAAGTGGCGATAAATCAGGTATTATCACTTTGATAACACTTGTATTAAATTGCAATACAATGTAACAATTAAAAAAAAATTCTCATTACAGAAAAACAGTATTTGACCAAAAATGATAAATAATTGTGATACACACCACAAATATTCTAAGGTTATCTAGGATTGAACATGATAATGAGAACTTAAAAATATCAAAGTATGTTTACAGAAATTTGATTGTTTACACAAAAGCCATCTTATGTGATTTTATGGTAGATGAAAAAAAAAATCACAAGGCTTAGCTACTAAAAAATGATTACCAACAAATTTTATAGTTAATTAAATTTACTTCAACAAGACAGATGTAATAATCTCTTACCAAATTAGTTAATCTAATTTGCAATACATTGGGGAAATATGTAGAACAAATGAATTTTGAATTTTTATGTATAAATGTGCATATTTGGAAAGCATGGGTAACCATACATAACATTATCAGAAAATGTGTTGACTATAGTAAATTTAAAGTCAACATTTCTAAAATTAGATTATGGAGAATATTTTCCAAAATTTTTAAGAGTACTAAGTACTTAAAAATTACATAAGAAGGTGCTCACACCATTTTAAATTATGTTTTACAAATAAAGTCTCTGTAGAACAATAAAGTACTACTTTGTCATCACTTGCTACTGTTGGTTAAAAACACAGCTACTGTTTGGTTTAAAAATGCATTTTTGTGTTAAACTTAAAGTAAATAATATGCTTCAAATCAGATTAATTATACTTTAAATCAGCTAATATTCCTCAAATAAAATTTCAGAAAAAGTATACTTTATTTTTGGAAGATTTTTTAATAAAGAGAATTACATTGCAATGAAAGATGAGTAAAAAAGGGTGTTAATCAGCTATTTAAAAACAAAAAAAAAAAACAACTCCTTCCAGTCAATTTAAATTGGTTTTAAAATTAGTTTTTGAAATACAGTAAAGTATTTTGCTTATTGGAAATGTAATCTATTAGATTTTTCATTTTTAAAAATCCATTTTAAACTTTAGGTATCTTTTTTTTTTTTGTGAAGGTACCTATATTACAATGTGAAGCTTTGATGGCACAAAAACCTTTATGCTTATAGGTATTCATTTACTACATGAAATTATTAAGATAATAAAAATGATATAGCTCTCTACAAGGATGACTGCCTCAATATTAATAAGCTCTAAGACAAAACCAGAAAAATAATCATAAAATTTTAAAAATATGTGATTCAACAGACAAAAACTAACATAAAAGAGGAGAACTTTACTAATGTAATCCTACTGTCCACTGTAATTATATTTTAAGACTTGTCTGAGCAATAAGGAAAATGCCTAATATAAACTTTACATGAAACTGAAATCTGTCAATATGTAATATATACCAATTCTAATTTTTAACTCTAAGGATTAACAATCAGCTTGTAGATTGATATGCCTTAAATACATTTATGAAAAAACTTTTGAAACTACAAAGCCAATCTATTAGAAAATAAAATCAATTATATTTATCAACCTGATATCCTATTCTTTCAGACATTCTGTTATTACAGTAAGAAAAGGCTTTACTAATGATCAATAAACAAATATACCTTGTATTATAACAATGGGACATCTCATCAATAAATAGGAGAGATCAAACTGCTTATACATTGTTTTATATTTCTTTTCATGTTATCTTTTGGATATTTTTACGCTTAACAACTCAAAATTTTTTACACCTGAATAGTTAAAAAATACTATATTAGTCATGCATAAAATGTAATCAACGCAGTCGTAAAATTAAATATTTTATATCATTTTTTGCCAGCACAAGTAAACTAGTAATGAATAAACAAATACAAATGAAAATTTACAATAACAAAATCTAAGCAAAATTACAATGAAGGATAACAAAACTAAAAACAAAATTGCAATAAAGATTTAATACATTTAAAAATGATGTAAAAAAGAAATTTTAAATAATAAAGTAAATAAATCACTATTTCAAAACTGCACTCATAACAACATACAAATATGAACACAGACTATTAAATTGGGATTTACTGATCCAGTATATGTATTAAAAAGACAAAATCTTTCATCCCAGACATCTATAGACTGTTCAACTGTTCTCTGGAGATTTATGAACCTACACACTATGGTGTAACAAATAAGCAAGTAAAATTGCAGCTCAGTCATACTAGACCAATAAAGAGGGACTAACTGCTGAGAATTATTTTGGGGTACAAATATGGTATTGCCATTTGACTGACAGGAGATCTGATACTTGCCTTTCAAAGTTTCTTGACTGGACCTCTATCCAATGATAGTTAAGAGACATGATGAAAGGAGCAGTGTTAAAAGATGGGTGAATTGATTTAATACAACAAGCTTGGCTAATGCTATGAATAAAGTAGAGCAGTCTTAGGATTTTTAATTCTCAGAAGACATTAAGTACTGCTAAATTTACACAAATTTCTTAAAACTGTGAACGGGTACTTTGCTACCACAGATCCATCCATTCTAGCTAGTACTCTATATTATATATATGTATATACACACACAGAGCTGCAAAACTATGACACACACACACACACACACACACACACAGAGCTTGTCATTAAATTCTTTTTAAAAAATTCCAGGTTAAAATTAAAGGTTTCCCCTGTTGTGGATGTATTTACACATCTTTGCAAAACTTACATTGCCTGCTGTTGTCATGTTTGTGTTATAAAGTATATAGTGTTTGGTGCTGTGTTATTTCCAAACCATTAGAGAAATCTAGTAGTGTACATTATAACCAGTTTTGTAACATTTTTTATAATATTGTGCATTGAAAATGTTGTTTAGCCTATTCTGTATTGTAGATTATCCAAAACCAAAATGACAGTTCTCATGAGAAATCGTTGTTAGTGTCTTTATAATATAGTCATTTATTTTCATTAAATGTCAATTTCCTAATTTTTCCCAAAATGGGCCAGCATGGCCAAAAAACAATGCTACAACAATGCAGCAGTGAATTAACAATTATAAACCATAAAGTAAATCAACAAAGAATTTTTGCTAGGAAAATTAATTTAAAAAAAGCTAAATTTAAAACTCATTGGGTTGCAGAACAATAGTTTCTAGAAATATCTCAAGTACATGCATCACAATAAAACAAAAGAAAAAAACAAAAACATACTGAACATTTTTTTTTTTTTAAGGTTTGTAATATTTGGTATTCTCTAGTAGTCCACAATGCTAAAAGTAAAATTTCACACAAGTTATCAAAGGTGATATGTCACAAATTTTGTATTTGACTGTTTATAATCAGATTCAAATTATATAGTTATATTAAACAACTTTTAGAACAATCTTAGTGAATAAATACTTTGATAAAAAAAAAAACTCCCAAAACAAACAAATATGTATGATATATGAATACATACCAGTAGGTGATACTGCAGGTAAGTTATTTTTCCTTTGGTATTGATAGAGAGTGGGATTTCTTCCCTGAGGCATCTGTGAACTAGGACTTCTCTGGGAATAGGCTGGAGCATTAAGTGGTCTTGGGCCTCCCATGTGTTGTACAAGGTTTCTATGTCTATTAGCACTGACACCAGGTACCCTAGCAGCAAAATTTGGATTTCGTACACCATCAAAAGCAGCTTGTTGCTGCTGAAAATTCCCTGAAGAGGATAAGTGCTTATTCATTGAACTGGCAGGCTCACCACCAACCAAGCTAGCTAGAATCATATTTTCATTTATCATTTCAGAATTCTGAGTACTACGAGGAGTGGATACATTGTTCCAATTGTTGGGTGCTGTGTTACTTATATTGAAACCACCCATTGCAATCAAAGACACAGATGGAGAACCATAGTTCATATTTGACATATTGTTATCCATGGACGGTTGTGCATGTGAGTTGAACATCTCCCAGCCAATTCGGCTATTAGGATTGCTCCCAACATGCATGTCCATACCATCTGGGTTAATGTTTACTCCAGATCCTGTCTCTCCTGGATAGGGAGCTGGTGCTGGTGGCATCATGCCACTACTAGACTGATCCTGTTGTTGAAACTGTTGATATTGTGAACTATTATTTTTCAAGGCATTTCCCAGTGATTTCAGTTCATTTTCATTATCACTTTCTCTGTATATATATAAAAAAAAATAAATAAATAAAAATTAATGAATATTTATGGCTAGTAAAATATAGAACACATTCTTAAATATGGATACATGCTTAAAAACAAAATTGATCTAGTGAGAAGAAATTTTTTTAGTCAAAGTTTTATCCTTATATTCATACAAGAAGAGGAAGAGGTGGAGTCAAAGTTCTAACCATGATTTCATAGGATGGAGAGGGGATGAATACTTAGAATATATCATTATGAAAAATTTTTTTTTATTGTATTTTTTGTGCGACAATGTTAGCAGCTTTTCATATTTATTCACACTATTTGCTATAATCCTTATATACTGTTTGATTATGTAGACATTTATTGTGAAGTTTAGTTTAATTATACAACTTTATAAATTTTATAGAAAAAGAAGTGTATAGAAAAATAATCAAGTTTGGAAACCAAAAAATACTAATATAAAAACGAATTCTCTCAAGAAATCACATCTATTTATGACAAGTTGGGGATTAAAGAGAAAAAAGCTAATCTGTTGTGTTTTCAAAATGCAGAGAAAGGGAAAAACATTTCTGGGACAAAACTAATTGGAAGTAAAACTGAGATGTAGGTGAGTCTAATTAAAAAGCAGTTTACCACTATGAATCTTAAATTATAACAAATTCAGAAGATTTAAAATAAAGTGCCGGAGAAGCAATTAAAAAGGAACAGAATAGAACAGAGAATGCTAATGTAAAGAATAATGATTATATATATATATATATATATATATATATATATATATATATATACACACACACACACACACAAACTTTGAAAAGAAATTCAGTATTGAAATACATAACAGTATTTTATTCTTAGTGTGTTTGCATTATTGGAAGGTAGAATAATCTTTAAAGCTGTGTGTGTGTGTGTGTGTGTGTGTGTATATAAAATCATTTAACCCCATGCAATAAAGCCACAAGGGGTAAAATTTGAGGAGAAAAAAAGAAAGAAAATAAAATAACATTATCAAGGTGGGGAAAAAAAGAAAAAAAAAGTAAAGAGGAATTAGAAGACATTGTATTTAAATTTTTGAAGATCTAAAACTGACTGCAAAGCAAGAAGCTGGAAAAGAGTTACCACAAGCGAAAAGTGTGAAGTTGTTTGGAAGCTATAATTAAAGAATTACTAAAAAAAAATGTCTTTACTGTACAGTTTTTATATACTTTCAGACTAAAAGAAATCTGCTTTCTTCTCAAAATTTGACTTATTTAGTACAGTTAGACAATAGGAAGATAACTATTTAAAGCAATATTTAGGAATGTAAATAACATAAAAAAATTTTTTCTTCAATCTTTGCATTTTTCATTACAATTTTCATGGTAAATGTATATGACTAAAAATTTAAACATTTTCATGAAGAGTGATTAATTTGAAATTTACTTACAAAAAAATTATATATATATATATATAAACAAAGTATGGGTATGCTATATGTAGCCTTTTAAGGTAATATTTTTAAAATTATGCAAACTAATAATTTTTTTTTTTTTTTTGTCCATTGCCATGTAAATATCAATTTGAAAGCAAAAGTTGGGATAATTTTCAAATTTTGGCATCTCACAGGCCAGAGAGGAGTTTTGACCATCAAATGTTGGTGCAATCTGTTATAACCTTTCAATGCACAAGAAATGTTATACTGTTGATGTATTTGTATCCAAAAAAGTTTTAATTTGGTAGAACTGTCGATTTTGGACAGTTTCTGAAAAACTTTAATATTTCAATACATGTAAACCATTTCAGACAGTGAAGAAAGACAAGTGACTAGAAACTTGAAATACTAAAAGAATTAGAAATTGTAAATTAAGAGCAAACAAAACTGAAGCATTTGATGAGAAAATAATCAGTTTACATTCAAAATCAAACTTGTCAGTTGATGATTAATGCAGTTTTATAGAAGATATGAATAAATTAGCTTTGTAGTATAAATCTAGAATGTAGAATCAAAGAATGTGGGTATGATGTAAGTACTTTTCATTCCAATCAAAGAAGCATTCTCAAATCAAACATTTCTTTGTCAATATGTCATACATTATACAGTTAGGAATAATAATATGATTTTTTTTCTTTGTTGCAATACTATTTACCTAAGAATGATGTGAGTGGAAGTTATACACTCTATCTCTTTACTAACAGGGTTAGTGAATGGATGACTAGTTGTTTGAGTGTTGACATAATGATTATCTTGCAACTTGAATCTGAACACGTTGCTTTTGTACTGGCCATTTTGCAATACTGAAAAAGAAAAAAAAAAAAAAAAAATCAGTATTTTAATATACACATTATACATACAAAAATCAGTTCCAATCCCATCTCCATATACACTTCACTAAAAAATTAAATTTTACAAAAATGTTTTAGAAATTGAGTAATATTTTAGCAACTTGGCAAATCTTCTTGATGTCATCATTGTTCTTGAAATTTTCAATATTTTAGTTTTCAAATTTCTGCTAAATGCCACTTAATTCTATATCTTAAATTCATAGAGAATTCGAGTAATAAAAATCTGATTTCCTGGTAGAAAATCCATCATTTTACAGCAGAAGATATAAGTTTACCATAGCTATATTAATATGGTGTGTGTGTATTCTAGATATACAAGATTAAATAAAAACTGTTTAATATCTGACAAAACAAATGGTTATAGTTATTTGTTTTAACATATCAAATAGCCTCTATTTTTGACAATTATTTTAAGTACTTTGTGCAAAGTTTTGCATTTTTAAAGAAAACACTTACAAAGCTGTACACTATAAAGCTTTACAATACACTGTTAATATATTTTTATTGAATTGCCATTTATACAGAAGATAAGGGCAAAATTACAATGTTGGCAATAAAACTAATAATCTGCATTAAAATAAAACACATTCCTTGGATATCTGTAGTATCTTGGCAATTTTTTAGCAGAAATTTGTTGATCATGTAGGTGATGATCAACAATTTTAGGACCTGACACTGTTGTAGGACTCCCAGATCATGCTGCATTTTTTCATTTCAAAATCTCCACACTGGAGTTGGCATGTCACTTCATAGTTAAGTATGAAGTAACCATGATCTGAAATGAATTTAGAAATATGCAGAAGAATCCTATAGATTAGAAATTTTTTAATATAGAAAACACTCGTTCCATAAACTGATGCTCAGTTTCTGGGAAGTGGGACAGACTGAGAACTTTTCAGCACCTCTTCTAAAAACAAAAATGAAAATCGATCAGATATACTGGATAAAATCTAATTTGAAGTTCAGATCAAATGAGATTTTTAAAAAGCCTGCACATTTTTAACAAATAATCATTCCTTTAAATGTAAAGTAATGTAAAGTTTAAAATAGTTTTCACAAATCAGTCTTAGATTGATAACAATTCTGTTTACAATACATGTAACAGTTTATAACATTTGTTTTTGAGTGGGTTCTCAATCAATTTAGAAATAAAATTTACCAAAGTGAATTGTGGATTTTTTTCAGTATTCAGATTAAATTCTAAAACAAAACTTAAAAAAATACCAATAAGGGTGACAGCATGAAGATGAATTTTTGCCAAGTCCATAAAAATGAAACAATTCTTCAATTCTTTTATCTTTGTAAAATTCTTTAATTTAAATGAAAAAAAATAAAAAATAAAAAATACAATTTTAAACCTGTAAATATTTTGTAAATTACTTTAAGCAAAAGAAAAAGAAAAAGAAAAAAACCTATACAGACTTTTTCGTATATTTCATTAATAAATCAAAAAGAAGAATATAAGAATCCTATTTGTTTCGAAGCAGCAATGCTGAAAATTAAAAAAATGTTTCAAAATGATGGTCTAACAGATAAAAAACCCTAGTACAAGAGGACAACAGATCAAATTTACAAACAGAAACACGTACACACAAAATTTTTATTTCAAGAAACTAAAGCTGTGTAGGACATTTTTTTTATGCATTTTTTCTTTTTGATCCAAAAGCCTCTTTATCAGAGAAACAGTTTTCTCATCATTTTTTTTTTTGGCAGTTTCAGGCGATAAGCGATGACATGCTAAGTTTGTCATTAACAGAAAAAAATAAATCGAAGCAACAAAAACATACTTGTAGGAAACGACAAATCTAGAACACTGAATGGTAAAAAGTAAAAGACAGTAAATTTAGCTTAAGTGAATGAAAATAATTTCAATTCGATTTAATTATTTTATGTATAGTTGCAGATAACATCAAAATTAGCGTAAATTTTGAATGAGATACTCAGTAATTTATAGAGATTTAAAAGAATGTGAAACAAAAAAAAATGTATGCAAACTGCATACTATGGGAAAAGAAACCCTAAAACAAGTAAAAGTACACGCGAGTTTGTAATAAACGTCATTTTATTTTGCCCATATTTAATAATATGAACTAATTTTAAAATATTTAAATCTACAAAGCAATCACAATATGAATTCTAAAAAGATTTTGAAAATCGTAGTATTGATCCTAATTATAAAAGCAAATGTGCGTATATGTGCATAGTAGCAGGCAAGCAAGGCAGAATATGTTCGGTGAGGAGCGTAAACTACAACCAACCATGAGGCAAGTTGTTGTAATGATCAATTGGCTTTTGCAAAGACAAAAATCGATAGCAGATTGAGCAAAGGCAAGTAAGTATCTTATTGTAACACGTGGCTGCAACTGAGGAAATTCGTAAAGTTGCTTAAAAAGCAAAAAAAAAACAAACAAAAAAAAACAAACAAACAAAAAACAAACATCCAAGTGATAGGATATCCAGATAAAAAACGCTGAAGGAATTATACAAGCGAAAGTGGGTGATCATTTTTAGGAATAAAACCATAGGCTCACGAGTATAACATCAGTACACATAAAAATAGGCCGACCATATCAATTTGAATTAAAATAAATAAATAAATAAATAAATAAATACAAACAAAAATAAAGGGATGAAGAGATAAATTTGGAAACATCACTAAATAATAAAAAAAACGCGTCCTTTTTAAGTGGTGATAGAATCATAACACTATGCCACTGCTAAAGTGCAGTCAACATTTTCATATGAATTGATGCTACAGTAGTAGTTACTTATGGTACTACTAAGTAGTAGAATGTATTTATTTTGCGTTAATCATCACAAGCTGATAGGATGCAATTGTCAAGTCACTGCAGCATAAATGTCCCAAAAGATGAAGATATGAATTGTTTGTACAGCAGCAAGATAGGAGAAAATTATCGACCATTCATCAGATATTTTTTAGCAATGGTCGTAGTAGATAGTAATGATCGAACTTGCGTAAGGTAAGGAGCATGGATTCACGCAGTTAGTTCCTTGAAAAATCCAACATTAACATAACATTACAATTCAATAGCTGAGATCTTAAAATTAAAACTTAAAAGTAAATAGTTCGCATTGTGAGAAAGAACAGTGTGTAGCTAACCTGATAGTTGCAAGTCAACAGAATAACCACAACTGTTAATAATGAGCAATAAATCTGAATTGTAAAATATCCGGATTAAATTCACATTGGAAATATATAGGTAGCCTAAGATTATTACTTCTCTAATCACGAAAATAATGCGACAACTTGCTATATAGAAGCAGCAGTAGCGATGACGACGGTTGTGGGAGCAGGAGGAAGCAGTACATACGAAAGCTCAGAGGAAAAACACGAACTTTAGTAGTGGTGGGACATACGCATGCGTTACGGAGAGCTCACAACCGATTGGATCGTTCTCCACACACACACACACACACAAAATAACAGTTCAATCGTTGTATTCTTATCCATAATAGCGTGTAGCTCTGACCACAATACAAAATAAGAAACCAAATAAAATTCAACTATACTTTACCTCCAAAAATTCGCTAAACTAGAGGATACATGACCGGGGAGGGGGGAGCATAAAAGATTAAAAAAAAAAAACCCTTTTTGTGGTGTTAAGATTTATAGATCAAAGTAATTTTTTATCCTTTTCAACCTTGAAAATTTTGGTTTAAAAAAAATATATAAAAAATCTTGTTTTTCTGCCGTCTCCGCGGACCGTAAATTTGTACGGGAAATTTCAGCGTCTTTCTTTTTGCGATGAAAAACACTGATTCGGAAATACTTACAAAAATCGATAATTGTCAGATTTTTTTGAAACTTTCAGGACTTATTCACAAATCAATGAAATTAGGTTTGTAATTTATTTAAAAAAAATTCTTTTTATACATCTGTTACCCCTCCCCAACTCATTTAAATTTATGAAATTTCGAAAAATTCTTTTTTGTATTGCTTAGGACAAGTCATCTAGTTACAGAAAATCTGCTCTGACTCGATAAAGAAAGAACCTTATTGCTTTTACGAACACTCGGAATGTCTTTAGAAGAGAAATTTTTTTTTTTTTTTTTTTTAAATTTTATTGAAATTTTGTAAGGTTTCAGAACAAATTTTCAAGATTTCCTGATTTGATGTAGCAAATCTTTTTTTGTGGTAAATTTCTACAATTTTTTAAAAATAAAATAACTTCGTATTAGTAACGTTAAACGTAGTATACAATTCATTCATCAATATATTCTGAAAATTACATTTAAATCGGATATTTCCCTGATTTTTTTTTTTTTGTAAATTATTGAGAACAGTAAGTAGCTTTTTTCTTCTTTCATTTCAGAAGAAAAAAACAAAACAAAACAAAAAACGTCCCTTTTAGTTTTGGATATAGGTACCTCCACTCGATCGCTGAAAAAAACAGCCCCAAACTTAAAAATAAAATTTTGTCAAATGTTTGTTTTTATTTTATCAAGAGGAAAGAACAAAAAAATTGTTTTATTAAATTTTATAATAATTTCTAGCACGTTCGAAATTTTGATTAAAAATATATTTTTTTAAGCACCTTTTTCTTTCCAGGTAAAAAAAAGGAAGAAAAAGAAAAAAACACTGATTTGGAAATTCTTGCAAAAATCAAATAATGAAACTTTCAGGACATATTCACAAATAAATGAAATTATTTTTGAATTTTTCTTTTACTTTTTTTTTTTTTTTTACATGTTACCCCCCACACCCATCCTTACTTAATTTCATGAAATTTCGAAAAATTTAATGGCAATCTCAAAATTTGTTTTTATTAGTTAAAAAAAGAAAGTAGGACTCCATTTCCTTTTTCCCTCCTCTCAAAAAGGACTCCCAGTTAACGAAAATCTGCTCTGAATTGTAAAATAAAAAATGGTATAAAATTTTAAAACGATGACATAAAAACTTAATTGCTTTTATACATAAGGACACTATTGTCCTAAGAAATCGTTTTCATTTTTTTTTTTTTTTTTTACATTATTAATTTAATTATAAATTAAAATTCTGCATTACTTCAACCCAGTTTTAGGTGATAATTTTCTTTTAAATGAAAACTATTTACGAATCAAAAATTGAAAAATTTAAGTCGTTTGGCTTACCCCAAATATTTTTAAAATATTTTTTTTTCTAGTATAGAAACATTCCCATTTTCATAAGTACTGATGTCTGTTACCGACGTGTTTTAAGAGGAATCTAACAGTCTGCAATTCTTTGATTTTCATTTCTAAGTTTCATCGTGTTTTAAGTTTTATGTCTAGCTTTGCAAATCACTCCTTCAAAATTTTAACTTTAAAATTTAAAGTAATTTTTACTTTTTTAAATTCCTATCTCACTAAATAAAAGAAAAAAAAGAGAGTTATCAATGAAATTGAAAAAGACGCCAAACTTGACGAAAACAAAATTTTATCGTCTAAATGCTTATGCTTAAGAGGAAAGTTGTTTGTTGTTTTTTTTTTTTGTTTTTTTTTAAATTATTTTTAAAAAATTTTTCCTTTTTTTTTTAAACATAAATTTTGATTAAAAGAAACTTGTTTCTCTTTGTATCACTGGAACTAGTAAAAAAACATACAATTTTTAGCGCGTTTTTTTTTTTTTTGTATAACACACATTAATTTGGAAAATCTTGCAAAAAAAATAATTGTCGGATGTTAATGAAAATTTCAGAAACTATTCACAGATGATCGAAATTATAAATGTTTTATTTTATTAAAGTCATGGCAGAATTATTTTTTTTTAATATTTATTACCCTCCCCCCAATAAATACTTTTTTGAAAACGCTAGATATTCGATCGCATCGGGTTTGTTTACTGATTAAAAGCACAAGGCTTTGAGGAATGCAAATCATGTTTTTTTTTTGTTTTTTTTTTTTAATTGGATCCCCCTACACCTGAAAATCAGCTCTGAATACCAAAACTCAATAGAACAAAGATATTTAATTTCAAATGCTTTTATTTGCTTTTATGAATATGGACAATATTTTTCGATGAAAAATGAATTTTTAATACAATTATTTGTTATTTCTTAATTAGAATAGATTTTTACATTTAAGTTGTTAAAATATAAAATTAGTTAAAAGCCGCATCGGATTTCCTAAGTGCCCTTATGAGATAGATCTTTTTTTTTAGCGCGTTGTAAATTGTATCATTTTAAATTAATCAGAAGATCCGCAGTAATTAAGAAATGTAATTTTGTGTTTATAATCCGGCTGTAATTATAAAGTACGGAAGATCAACCAGAATACAATTAAGTTGCGTTATTTGAGTTAAGCATTGTTCTCTGCTGTTAAGGCCTTTACTTTTGCGAAACACGTGTGGAGAAGTTAATTTGATTTTTCAATTTCAAATGAGAAGGGTACTTACAAGTATCAGTATCATCTTATGAAATTTATTATTTATATGATCTTATTTTTATATTAATCTCAGTTATGACATTTCTCCATAAATGAAATATCAAAACAAAATTAATAATAAAATGAATGGAAATACAAATAACACTGTAAAATGTATTTTATGTACACTTCTGATAAAATTTCATAAGAAAGGTACCTATATAAATTAATTAGATACTTTTCTTATGAAATATGAAATTTAATCTCACTCTTCTTAACAGTCTTATTTTAATTTCTTTATAACATATTTTCCATAAAGCATTGTAAACGTAAAAGTGAAAGCTAAGTACAAAAAAGAATTAGAGCGCTGAAAGTTTTCCTTAAAAATAACGAGGTAAATAATTTGTTCACTTTAATCTAAATAACTTCACTTTTCAGCTTCCGTAGAACAAATTATGATCACGTAAATCCGTCAATACGTCATTCAACACCTGTCAAGTGACGCAAAAGATTATGACTTGCTTTGTTTTATTTTCAAATTACATCTTTTCGGCGCAGAAGCTAAGTCAACCATGGTTCAAAATATTTAAAATAAACATTATAATTTCTGATTTTCTGAAAATAAGTTTTGAAAAAAATAATTGATTTTTAAAAGAATTTCAAAGTGAGATTTTCATTTTTTTTATAAAATGGAAAAAATGGATGCCATAATCGATTATCTGTCAATTTTGTTGACAGAAGAATAGAAATGAAAAAAAAAAAAAAAATATTTTTACCGAAAATTTCGGACGTGCATGGAATGATTAAAATATTTTTTAAAAATACCCCCAAAATACTTTGATCTTTCCTCTTTATAATAACATGAATATTTAGATGATAAAATTTTGTTTTCGTTAAGTTTGGCGTCTTTTTCATCATGCTATGCTCTTTTTTTTAGTGATCTCATGGAGGTACCTATCTAAAACTTAAATTAAATTTTTCTTATTCAATTTCTATTTGAAATTCCTATTTCTTTTTTTTTTTAATTTGCGTGTCATTTTGAAATTTCCTTTCAAATTATTAAAAAATAATTTGAAAGGAAATTTCAAACTTTAACAGAACTATTTTATAAAAATGTTTTGTTTTTTGTTAGCAGTTTTTTTACAATTTTTTTTTTGTGAGAGTTATTTTGATAAAAACTTATGGCTAAATAAATACAACTAACAAAAATTCAATAAAGTATTAGATAATTGCTATAAATATTATGTTAATTTAAAAAAAAAAATTACTAGGTAGTTAAAAACCAAAAACAAAGCGTTCACTTAGATTTTGTAAATTTGTCAATTTCTGGTCGACCACACTTAGCTTTGCAACACCTTAGACTGTCAAGCAATCGATTAGCAATGTCAAAAAAAAAGTCCATGTAGTTAAAAAAATGCTTGTATTCTATGTTTTATGCTATAAGCAAGTAATATTTGTTTCAAATCAGATTAATTTAACTTTAAATTTAGTAATTTTGCTCAAATAACGCACCACAAACATATATTTTATTTTTGAAAGATTTTTAAAACCGAGAACTAACTTTTGTTTACAAATCTGTCAAAATGGCTGATATTTAACAATTTTTATCGATTTTCTGAAAGCGACTAAAAAGTTGAGATTCCAATCAATATAATTTCTATTGAAATACACCAGAGTATTTTGCTTATTGGAAATAGTAAATCATTTAGCTTTCGATTAAAGCTAAAATGAAAGCTTCAAGAATGCTTTTTCATTTTTAAAAATTCATTTTAAATCTTAGATATTGAAAATTTAGTGGTGGTCCCTATATAAGGAACGGGGGGGGGGAGAATCAGGCTTCTGAAAAAATTCAAATTTGTTGTGAGTATTTACCAATTATGCACTATCAAATAATTAGCAAATAGAATTTTTGTTTTATTCAACAGAAAGAAATTGAGTGTTAAAGTCAATGATACTAAGTTTGGTGCAATTTTTGCTTTTGATAAAAAGATTCAACTTTATTGATAATTTGGTAGCAGGCAGAGTAAAAAGTCCAAAGTTTGGTGCTTTTGATGAGGAGTAGACATTTTCATACAAATGCATATCTTTACAGGATAGAAAAAATCTAATTGTTTAAAATGAAAAAGGCCACAAACCTAATAAAAACAAAGTTTTAGTGTCAAAATGTTTATCTTGTTAGAGGAAAGACCAAAGAATTTTTTTTTTTTAAATTATTATGTTATTTTCAAGCATACTCAAAATTTTAGTTAAAAATCTTGTTTTCCTAGTGTCAGTGAGTGTGCCAAAGATTAGTATAGGAGATTTACTGACGTTTCCCCCCCCCTCTAAAAAAATTCATTGTTTTGGAAATTATTGCAAAAATCAAATAGTTGGATTTTAATGAAATTTTCAGGAAGTATTTACAAATGAATGAAATACTCTTAAATTAAAAGAAAAAAAATTTTTTTTTTTTTTTTTTTAAAGAACATCTTGGTACTTTTTTTTTTTTTTTTTTTTTTTTTAAAGAACATCTATTACCCCCCACATGCTTAATTTTATGAAATTTTGAGAAATTAAAATTCCAGCCTCTTCATATTTATACTAGTTAAAAGCAGGACTCTCTGGAGAATTTAAATCAATTTGTTTTTGCCAAACAGAAATACCATTTAACAAAAATCTGCCATCAATGTCACTTAATTTATTATATTATTCACTACAATTTAAATTTGTTTTGTCACTATTTAATATATAAAAAGAATTGATCTATTCTAAATCTGTATGTATGCATGTGCATTGTACCTGGCTTAAACTCCAAAACTACAATATTTAAGCCCTTAAAATAATATATATTCTGAACTAGCATGTTCCAAGGAAGGTTTTGACGAACAATTTATTTCTGTACTCTTTATATAAACAAAGATATTCGTGATTTAAAGCATTTTTCATTTTAATCCAATAATCTTTCATATCTTTTTTTAAAGATTTTTTTTCATGCTTAATATAAGCATGAAAAAAAATCAGAAACAGTTCAATCAATGTTTTTCCAAACAGGAACACAAACTGCAGTTTCACTGGAAATAAACTGTTATTCACATTTGATAGCACCACAGCAAAGAACTTGATTTGGGGATATTTTTTTTACTTTTTAAATTAAGTTCATAAATCTGATATATAGCCAAATGTCTAGGAGTCGTTCATTTATCTGTACATTTTCTAGCCATCTATGGCAGAAATACAAAAGTAAAGGGACAGGGTTGCTAGATTGAACTTTTAATAAAGCCAAGCAATAAAAGCTAAATACATTTTAATATATTTCATCACTTTTTCACTTACAAAAGCTAGAGAGATACAGGCCATTATTAGCCTACAAACTTTAAAAATAACATTCTTATTTTTTCAAACCTATCCTAAGACACATAAAAGGCATATTTTTTATTCTATCATCATTCTAGTCTACATTTTCTTTGAGTCAAATTTGATTCTCAAAATTGTTATTTTAGCAACAATTTGGACAAATATAGTTTGCATAGATACTTTACACACATCTTGTGTCAATGTGATCAATTTTTTCAGCATAAACTCAACTACCACTGACTAGAGATCAAAAGTACTTTTTACATTTAAAATTGACATGAGAATAAAATTTCTGTAATTGTTCAAATTTTATAAAACATTGATAAATTTTTCGAGAATTCTACTAAAAATGTATTTTATTACTGTAAAATAATTTATTTTCCTTTCAACTACAAATTCAATAAGTGTGAATTAATTTATCTTTGATGGAGATGTTTACTTATCTCACACCTTTTATCCTTCCTTTTCTTCTTCTTGCTGAGTGAGGGTAGCAGATAAAAGACACACCTTCATGTTCTTTCTCATCACCTAGACAAGAAAATACAGAAGTAACTACAAGGTCATGAACTCATTCTAATCAAGGGAAAAAACCACCATTCATAATAATTGCTGAATATTACAGACAGAAAAAAAAAAAAAAAAAAATTTTTTTTTTTCTTAAAAGGACAATTTTAGCTTATGAAAAAAGCCAAATTTCTGGGATTTGGCATTTTAACTTTCATGAATTGAGAAAAAGGATGTGTGGACAACCAAATTTGGAAGGAGCTTTTGGGTTATTGCTGCTTTTCCAGGACTTTTCAAGACCTGGAAATGACCTTGTCAATTTTCCAGGATGTGTACACACCCTGGACTTGGATTTCTTTAAAAAATAGTTCAAGTGTAGTATCTCTCAACACTGAACAATATGTCCATTTCATTATAAATGGGTGCATGGGGTTCTGTTGAGCATTTTAGTTTTGCATATTTAGAAATTTTGTACTAAATGAAAAACAATAAAAAACTGGTATAGTTTTTTGATTTCAATGGATTTGAGGTTTGTATTTAAAAGGATTAAGTTTAAACCCTATACAAGGTTTAGTTACTGCTTTTCTCAGGTTCAGTTTAGCACCAAGTTTGAATAGTTTTATTTATCCTTCATGAATGGCCATGCAGTATTTGTAACAAATGTCATTATGAACTTACCACAGAAATAAGATTTCAGTATCCAGTTCAATATTTTTATTCTGAAGATTACAGTAAATTCTATTATACTAAAATTTTATTTTCCACATTTAAAAACCTGTAATACATGCATAGAGATCTTGACAAACCATACAAAATGGTACCAAATTTATCTTCATAGCTTAATTAGCAACAAGGTTGTGACCATTCAAAATTCATAAAAACTGAAAATTTTCAACTCATGCTATTGAACAAAAAGCAAATTTTAACAGTGTTTAACTCATGATGCTGGCTCAAACAAGTTAAAAAGCATTATAAATGTAATGACATGTAGGTAGTCTTGAAGTAAAAAGAAAGATAATGCTAATGAAATCAATTTTTAAATCAAATAAGCCTAAACATTGGGAAAATTTAATTCTCAAAACCAAAATAGTAAAAATATAACAGAAAGGCAAATTTGACTGAACATATGTTTCATTTCAACAGTTAATGCCTTGCAACTTCTTCCTATAATTTATAGCACAACAGAGATTGAACTAATTTTTATTCAGTAGTAACCAAATTTAAAAAAAAAATTATATTTGCACAACATAAAAACAGCCAGAAGTGCAATTTGACAATAATGCAAAAACAGATACAAAGTATATCAAAAGAAACTTGCCACAAAAATGTATCCACTTTAATTTTGGTTGATTGACTGGTTATTCAACAAAAGAACTCTTTTCTCAGTAATATTAATACTTTTTGTAATGTATGCATCTTATTTTGGAAAACTTTATGAAATTATGCAATTTTCAACTCATCAAAAGCAGAACAGTAATTGGTACAAAATGTAGAAATTTGTTTTATAAATGGAAAATAAATACTTTATAATAGTACTTTTAAACTAACAGATAAGACTTTCTAAACATTGCGAATGGTTCTCCTGCACTTCCTCTCATTGTGATTTGCTGATCGAATTTCATTATAAACCTCTGATATGGCTAATATTTTTGGAACACTCCATATCTAGACATTACTTGAAACTGGCATTACATCAAAGCCCCATCTAAAGACAAATGTTGATTCCACTTGTGCAATATCTGAGAAATAATTAATTCTGCTCTTTGTTGGAGCTAAAAACTATCACAACACTGAATGGAGATGCAGTAACAACGAGTTGGTCAATGTAAAAGTTGGAGTCATAATATACTGCAACCCATTGGCTGTGTTGATCAGATCTGAAGTTTGTCTGAGGGGGTTCTTTTTCATCACAACTGTTAGAGTTATTTAAATATTCAGAGTCACTGAGTGTCTTTACTTTTGTCTTAAAGATTGAGATGAATCAACTGATTTTCCCACCATCAAATAGTAGCAAAGAGCAGGTTCAAGCTGAGATTTACTTCTACTGGTGTTGATCTTTATACAAAAGAGAATCTTCAAGTTGATCTTTTAGCGTTTCCAAACCACAGCTTGTCTATCTTTAATAGACTTCATAGGACCACAATGCTTGATGACAGAGTTAATGATTCTATTTCTCAGCAGCAGTTTGACATTCTTTTTCCTTCTTTATCTCACTTTTTTAGTAATCTTTTCCTGTACATGAAGTTTCATAAGTACTACTTGTTGCTTTTGTCTTTGGCACAGATATTTTGCATGCTTTCTTGAAATGCCAAGAACTGATTGCCACTCACAGTTGCTGATTTGGTTTCCAGTTTGGTTGTGCTTGAGCATGTGTGAGGTTGATCAATGGTGAAGTGATGCAAGTTTTTTTTGGTCAGTTCCACCTCAACTTTCAAATATCATTAAAACATTTTGAGTGTTTGAGAAAATTTTTTTTACTTACATAACTGAAAAATCCCTGAAGATGTTACTTGAATAAAAACATATATTCAAATTCAAATATAAACATTGAAAAATCATAATGAACCTTACCAAAAAGTAGCTTAAAACTCAAAAAATATTTTCATTGAGAAATTAGATAATTTAAAATATTTTCTTTCACATTTGACACAAAAAATCTACATTGTTATTTCTAAAAAATGTAGTTGTAATTTTTTATTGCAATTCTGAAATTCCTCTAGTAAGGGATATTTCTATGAAATGAATGTCTCTCTTACTTTTAAGAATTGAAAAATGTAAAGGTTTGATACCATTTTCTAGTGTTAACATTAGAAGACTACTGTGGTTATGATAGCTCACATGTAGCTGTTTGTAAATAAACATTATTTTAACTATGTTTTAAGAAAAAAAAAAAAAAAAGTATTTTTATAAAATCCAATCAGTTATTCCTTAATTTTACTAATTTACTTTGAAATAAAAGACAGATACTGAATTTTTAAGATATTTAAAAAACTGTTATTTTCATTTGCCATCACTAATTGAAATTCAGTGAATGACTATAGCAATGTTTTAAAAATGTCTTATTTAAATAGGTAAAAAAACTTTTTTTAACAAATTAACTTTAGGCTGTTATCTTTCAAATCAAAACAAAATTTAACTTCAAATGAGGCATTTAAATTATTCAAAATGCATTTTAAATTTTCTTCACTAAGTCCGTATTAATACTTTGAAATGACTATTAGAAGTTCTATTTTAATTTTTTTATAGACAAACGAGAATAAGCCAAACTTATGGAACTAAAAATATATGCAGTTTATTGTTTTTATAAAGAAAATTGAGGCCACAGAAATTTGAGTTGACAGTTTGGACAAAATAAAATATATTTTATACAGTTTTAAAATGCATCTATGACACCATGATTGGTGTCAAAGGTTGACTAGCGATTTAATTTATATTTCTAAATAAAAGAAAAATATTTTTCATATTGAAACAATGTGATACCATAAATTCTCTGATTTGTGTCATTTATGGAGTACAAGTGTGAGAGGTGAAATTGTAAACTTGGGTTTAGGTATGGTCTTAAGTCTGTTTAATTTAAGTGTTGTTTTCATTTGATAAAGGAATTGTTCATTGGAATGAGTAACACAAAGCAAATCTTTACAGGTCAGGTTTGTTTTGATTGGGGATATAACACACTTTCAGATAGAATTGACAATGACACCTGTTGATAATCAGGTCAGATGAGGGTGAGATTCCAGAACTTGGAAAATATTCCACTGTAGGTGGAAATGAGTGATGCAAGGCCACAATTTTGATTCCAGTGAGAGAAGGGCTGGAATGGAGCTTCCCATCTATCCTCCGATATGATAAAGGGCCATTATTTTGATTGGACCAATCATATTGGGTTTTTGGAAGCTTTCCTTCATTCCCATTGAGGCTTATGACCAAGAGTTACTATTGATAAAGCATTATTATTGGCTAACCAATAGCATTGATAAAGCATTATTATTGGCTAACCAATCAGAGCAGTGGAATTGGGGTTTGCACTGCCATAAAAGCAGTTGCCAAAAGAGCAGAAGTAAGGTCGAACTGTTCTCACCGTTAGTAGAGGAACACTCTCCCTGTCGGATGACTGTGGTGCCTCAGTCAGCTAAAGACCTATTCTCTGCGCTGCTTTTTGAACTCTCAAATCAACTGTTTTCATTTAAATGGTTGAACGACTCTTGGCTGTTTAACCATAACTGTAACTGCTTTCTCCCAGCTTAAGAATTTCTTATACAGGGAAACTTCTTCAAATTCCTTTTGTTTATGTATTCATGATCTTAATCATTGTACCATAAATAAAAGTTATTTTTATACTTGTTAATGAGTGCTGTTGGAGTTAAGTTTCAAGCATTGCCAGGACAGAGATCTTCTTCACATATTCCTGTGTATACTGAAACACAATGTTGTGATGGGCCAAAGTAAAAGTAGCATTCAGTGAAGCATGCAGCAACAGGACCATACATCATTAAAGTAAAGATAAGAAAAAGATTTAAACTGTAATATCCATCGAAGAAAGAAGTCAGATTTAAAATTGGATTCAGCTGGCAATTTCATTCATTTGGTCGGCAATGCAAATTTCAATGCATCAGACCCAAATGATTTGCACAAAATGATCACAATGACATGAAACCAACTATTAAATATGTAACACTGCACTACAAGGAGGGATAAATTTAATTTTTTTGAAACGTTGAATTTA
>OZ010583.1:73128749-73193749 GCA_963932145.1 Acanthosepion lycidas | reverse complement strand
AGGGTAAGATCCCTAGATCATTTTAACATACCTTCCACATAGTTCTCTCCAATGCCTCATCAGCCAATTTTCCCCACTGACTATCTTAGATTAAGCCTAATTTTTTTTCATACACATATTTAATGAGTTTTGGTGTTCTGGAGGTGCAGACATCCTGGTCTTGGTCTATTTTTGATGGAGGAAGTTTTGTATCTATCAACTGTCCTTTTGATAAACATTCTATTGTTCTCAAGTTTTAAAAATCTCAGGTGAAGTAAGTTTTCATGTTGCTCAATTATATTCTTTCCTTTAATTTCTCTAGATGTTGTTGCCAGTAAATACTAAAACACTTTTTTTTTGTATATGCTGATAGGTGAGTATCAAGCTATAGACAATGTCATGATGAAAAATTTAAAGAAAGAATTAATTTGAAATTTTGTAACAGCATTTATGCCACACAATGTACTGTGCAAAAAAAAAAAAAAAAAAAATTGACGCAGCAATAATTTTTTCAATTATTTTTAACTTTAATTACAAAATTTTTCATTTTTCAATTAAAAATATACATATTAGTAAAATTAAAAAATAATTTGGAACTTATTTTTGGAACCCACCCCTCCCCCAAAAAACAACTATTTTTGAGTATTTAACAAGTTTTCTACTGAGAAAAAAAATTGACTCATTAAAAAAAAAGTGTCACTATTTTAAAACACCTTGTAATTTTATTTTCATAATTTTATTCCAGAAAGTCTTAGAATTATTTTAAAGTACATAAAAGAAACAAAAATATAATTAATTAGTGATTTGTTATGAAAAGCTGTAAGCACACACCACAACCTGTTAAAGTAGCAAGAGTTTCCCTAACAAAAGCTGGTAAATTGACTTGAGAAATTGCAAATAATATCAATACTTCTCAATCATCTTGAGGCTTTTGAGAAGCTTCAATTTCACTGAAACATTTGTCAAGGTAGAAAACACAAGATCTATGAGAGACCCTGCTGCAAAATCATTAGAGAAATTAACCAAAACCAGTCAATTATCAGTACAGAAATTGCTGCAACCTCGAAAAATGATCTTGAAGTGTCAGCTCCTCTACTGTATGCTGATGGCTTTTGAATCAAGGTTACAAAGCCTATTCAAAAGTTTTTAAGCCACTGCTAAATAAAATGCATATGGTTAAACATTTAGTATGGGCAAACACTTACAAGTCCTTCACAGAGTCTGATTGGAAAAAATGCTCTTCAATGAAACAAGAACAAAAACCAGACAGAGCAAAGAAAACCCTTTGAAAATGACAGTTAATACTGTGAAGCATCTTGTCAATTTTATGGTTTGGGGTTGTTTCTCATTCAATGGGACTAGAATTTTCAAACCAGAACACAAAATGCTGAACAGCACTCAATACTCAAAAATATTGGACACCTGCTTGCTGCCACCTGCTGAAAAACTCGATATTGATCAATCAAATCTCATTTTTATGCAAGACAATGCTCCCTGCCACACATTAAAGCTGATGAAAAATTACTTTTCCTAAAAAAATGTCAATGTTATGGTATGGCTACCACGGTCTCCTGACCTAAAGCCAATTGAGAATTTATGGAGCGTAATATAAAAAAAAAAAAATTGAGACTTTTGAAGAAAATCATTCAAAACAAAGAAGCTTTGATTGAAAATATTGTGGAGTGGAACAGTTTGTGAGGAGATGAAATCTGCAAAAATCTCATTAAGAGTATGTTGTTCTGAAGAACAAAGGTGGAAGAATAAATTACTAATGAAATTTTTCTTTTATGTTTTTATTTTACTAAATTTCATTTTTTAAGAAAATATTAGATTAACTTTGTACATAATTAATACAGTATAAAAAGTGAGTCACTTATTTTTGCACAGTAAATATTTACCTTAAAAACAAAAAATAATATACTTTAGGTTTGTTTTTTAAGAATTTTTTTGCAAAACTGCAGACAATGTATTGTTTCCCTTACTTATACACATTTTTTTTAAAAACTACTTTTTATCTGAAATATTAAGAAAAACAAGATTTCTTCCAAAAAAATTTGACTGAGTCACTTTATTTTGCACAGCATTGTACATAAAAATTTCAGACAGAATATATCTGTAAAAGAACAATAAGGAAAACTTATCTTAGCCAACATGTTCTGTCAGTAGAGGAATTTTATCAAGGCAAACACAAGGATTTTATTTTGTAACTAATATTTACAGACAATAGCAAAAATGTCAGTTTTTCAAAATTCAAATTTACAGAATGCTCATAAATATTATTTTAGTTTGAGATTAATTTATGTGTTATATATTTTAAATAATATGAGGTTATGAATTTAACTGTTTTCTTTTAACATTTTTAGTCATGTATGTTGACTTACGAAAGTAGTAATTCTTTCAGGAATAGAGATATTTGAAAAATTCCATGACACAGATTTATATTTTGATAAGATTGATAGCGGGACTCTTTTCCTTCTAAGTTACTTTCTCTTTTGATAAGTATGACATTCTTTAGATGAAAGTTGTGGTTGAATTTGTTTCTATGTATAAATAATGCTTTTGATAAATTTTTGTTTATAAGATGCCTTTTGTGCTCATAGATAAATTTTATTTTTTGCAAGTTTCTCCAAAATATTGTGAGGGGCAGTTTTGGCAATTTATTATATATATCAGCTGTCAATATACCACATAACACCCTTGAGCGCTTAGCCTTGGAATGGGTAGAATGGAGATCAACATGTTTTAGTGGACTCAGCAATTTTCAATCTGCTGTCTGAATCATCTTCAAGAAGCGAGAGCAAGAACTAAAAGGTCAGCCATTCTAACAGTGATCTCATTCACACAATCCTCACACTTGCTCCATATGTGGCCTCCTTTGTAAATCACTAGCAGGTCTTAAGTGCCATTTAAGATTATCACACAAAATTTCATAACTGAATCAATTAAACTGTCAGATCCTCATACATCGAAACCGACGGGAGAGTATATATATATATATATATATATATAAAAACCTGCTTCAGAATTATTATTATTAGTATTTTTGGTTCTGATCATATAATACAGTGCGTTCTGCTTGATTATGCAAAGTAATGTTTTCATCTAACGTGTCAATAAATTTTTTTTTTTTTCAGACTTTGTGCTTCTTGCAGATTAAATTATACTTTCAGACAAGAGAATATGATCAATGAGAAAAAAGTTGTATAGTAACAGGGTTCTTTTTCTCAAAGTATGTAAAAAGGCACAGTTTCAAGTGTTCGGTCTGATTAAGCAATCACCATATAAATCCTTAATATGGGTAAAAAAAAATAAGGGTCTTATTGAAAACGATCATGCTGAAATTACTCGCATGCTTGGAAGTGGTCTCTCAACACTAGAAATTTCAAAAAAGTTACATAGAGACCACTGTACAATCAAAGCATTCGTCTTAGGCAGTAAATCATGCAGAAAGACACCTAAACGATCGCATTTGTATAAGTTAACTGCCAGAGATCTTCGTAAAATTAAATATGAAGTCTCGAAGAAACCGCATGAAACTAGTAAAAAAATATTTGAAAGCACTGGAGTGCCCAAAGTTGGTAAAACTACCCGTTGTGAGGTCCTCAAGACCTTGCCAAAGTGAAGAGTCCCATCAAGAGGCCCCCATTGAGCAAAGCAAACAAGATGAAAAGAGTTGAATGGGCACACAGTTACATGAAGATCAATTTTAGCAATATGATTTTCACCGACGAGTGCTGTGCTACCTTTGATGGGCCTGATGAGTGGTCATCTGGATGGGTGTTAAATGGTTGACCGGCAGGAGTACGCATTCGTCGACAACAGGGTGGCGGATGAGTGATGTTTTGGGCTGGGATCTGCAGAAATGAACTAATAGGCCCACAGAAAGTAGCCAAAGGGCTTAAGCTAAATTCAAATGCATATTGTAGGCTTTTGGAAGATGCCTTTTTGCCCTGGCTTGATGAACAACAAATTCAGAAAAGAAGATCGTTGATATTTCAGCAGGATAATGCTCTAGCGCATAGATCAAGAAGCCCCACCAATTGGCTATCAGACCATGGGTTCAAAGGGCAAAATTTAATGGTATGGCCTTCAAACAGCTCTGATTTAAATCCAATAGAAAATTTGTGGTCTATAGTCAAGAGGCAGATTAATGCTGAAAACAAGCAATTCACCAGCTTAGAAGTCCTGTGGAAAGCAATTGTAAGTGCTTGCCTATCAATCAAACCTTCTGAAATTGAAACATTGACGTCAGCAGTGGACAGACGCCTCATAACGGTTTTGAAGAATAGAAGATGTCATGTTTGTTTGTAGCTGCATTAACAGACTTGTTTTGTTTAACATGCTATACATATGTATTATGTAATGTAGGACTTAGAACACACGATGTATTGTCATATGTGCCACAATTCAATTAATAAAATTTAGTATAAAATGTGTTTTTCTTGTTTTATTTTCCATTTGCATAATGAAAGTGAACACTAAATTAGGGCTTAAGTTCATAAATCATTAAAAAGAAGCACGTTTTGTATATTTCAACAACTGAACTAATTGAAAAAATAATAAAATAGTATCAACAACACTTTAGCTCCTATTCTTCAGAATATATTGCTTAACTTGGATATTTTTAGGTAAAAATTAACTTTGCATAATCAAGCAGAACGCACTGTAGTTTTGGATGTGATTGTAATTATTTTGATGTTCAGACTGGAGAAATTGTTTTAGATAGTGGATGTTACAAAGCCAGTACGCAGTATTATGTGTTTGTTTTTATCTAGTTTATTGACATTGCTGTTAATGTTATCTTTTTTGCAGTTGTATATTTTGTATGCCTTTCTCTTAGCATCATGGATGAAATAAGAATATTGGAGGTTTTTAAGTGTTTTCTATGTATTGGGGCTGCAGATTCTTAGTGTTCTTAAATAGAATACTATAATTATTCCAGATTTAATCATGTTACAGTGGTGGGAATAAAAACTGATATAGTCTTTATTATTGCATAGGTTTCCCTTCCCACAAGTGAATGTTTGCATTCACTAAGAGTTAAATGTTTGGAAAAGAAATCCAAAGGTCTCCAGACTTGGGTTAGCACAGCCAAGAGTAAACTTAGAAGCATCAGTTTCCATAGGCAAGAGCAGGGATTCATTGATAGCAGCCATAATCACTTTCTCAATATCTTTCTTTAGACCATGAAAGGATCAAACTGCTTACTCACCAAGAGGAAACTTTTTAGACTGCACAAGTGATTGTACTTAAAAAAAAAAAAAAAAAAAAAAAAAAAAAAAAGGGAAAGAAGAATTCAACAATTTGATTACAAGAGAGAGAGAGGAAAAGAAGCAGTGTTTCAAGTTACAGAGAACTATTTCAAGAAACGCAAGTGTTGGGTTTGATATAATTGGGGATTTTTTTTTTTTATAGTAAAGTTTACCCTGTACAAGGCCCAGGGGCCACACAGAGTAAGAGGCATAGTTTATGCAGATAGGTGGGGAAGATAATAGTTAACTCTAGACTTGAACAGGTTAAAATTGTAGTGATCAGGAAACCATCGTCTTGGGGGTCAGTTCCACAGAGTAGTGATTTGAGGGAAGAAGCTGCTCGAGTGGAACTAACTTCTTTCACCAATGGAATATGGAGGGAATGAAGGTGGTTTGCTACAATGTGAGTGGCATGGTGGACCCTAACTGTGGAGGTTAAAACTGGTGGAACCAAAGAATGCAGTTTGTCTGAGCACTTTCCATGGAAGTAACTATAGAGCAATGAGAGTCTTGCCACATCCTGTTTGTGAGACGGGTTGCAGGGTTAAAAATAATTCATCACCCATGAGGATGCCGAGATGCTTTTGGACTAGAAAATGAGGACTGGACAGCTCCTGCCCAAATTTAACAGCAGTACTCAATTTTTAGGTCTGATCTAGCTCTTGCAAAGGAGTTAGGTATTACTGGAGCAACACAGGAAACCAAGCATTTTTCTTGTATATCTTTAACGATGGATTGTATGTAAGAGTTCCATTTGATGTCAACTGTGTATGTGTGTGTGTGTGGGGGGGGAGAGAGTTTAAGGCCCAATAGTTGCTCAAGGCACAGGGCCTCCCTGAAGGTACATCCATTCATCGTGACTGGTGGTAGTTTGGGGTCTGATCAGTGATGATGGAATGTAATTAGTTTGGCTTTTGAGGTATTGAAGGTAACCAGACAGTATTTTCCCCCACTAAGATGCTACAACTAGATTGGATGAGAGATCAACTGCCAATCTCTGATCATCACAAGTTTTCGAGGTGAACCCATATATTGTATCCTTGGCATAGATATACACAAATGATCCGAGTACCCTCTGAGTAACTTTGAAGGAGGCTATACTATCAGTGGATATATAATATAGCCCCACTATCATAATGCCATTTTGCAAATGGGATCTGGACTGTGCAGTAGTCACAAGTTGGGCCTCTTAATGCTATGATGAAGGGTACTGTTATGGCTGTACCAATGGACAAATTTAACATTCTACCTACTAGCTTCCACCAAACAAAATACAATCCATGCATGAAAGAGATTAAAATGATCAAAATTAGAAAATCCACCCTTCCCCAAAGAAAGAAAGAAAAAAAAAAAACAAAAAAAAAACACACACACTCCCAGGTATGCTATCTCCTACACCAATATGAGGGATCTATGTTCCAACTTTCCAGAAATGGAACTGAATCTTCTTGTGTCCAAACCTGACATCCTGTTTCTGTCTGAAACTGGTATGAATGTCTCCATTTGCTGCTAAGAAAGTTAGTCCACTGTGTCATGTTAGATTCTGTTAGAAAAATTGTTTGTTACACCATTCATCCAAAAATTAAATTTTAACGCTACATCTGGTCAGGTGCTTCTGCTATGTAGTTAGAGTTTCATTATAAAATCCAAAGAATTTGCAATGTTATTGATCCTAACCTGGCATATCGGTTTCAGTCATTTCCCACTGCTGTAACAGCTTCCATGTGCCTTTTCTATAAATATTTTCATGATTGTTCTGATGAGCTTTCCTATTTGGTACCTCAACTTTACAAATTTAAGTATAGTACTACAAGATTGATAGCTAGGGCTCATCATTTTACAGTTGAAATTGCTAGATGAAACAAAGTTCTATGTTAACAGTTTCTTCTTCCGCACCTATCACTCATGGAACTCCTCCATTCAAAAATTTAAATGTAACAGTTATTTTATTATCTTCTCTCAGATTATTTCACTCAGTAAATCCTGTGTCTTAGTGGTTTTATTGCCTTGCTTGTAGTAATAGAAGAAGAAAAAGAACCACCACCCCACCACCCCTGCAGCCACAGTTATATAGTCTAAACATAAATGCCTTTCAGTTTAGAAAACAATCCATGACTCATTGAAGTTAAATGATCATTGATCTTAAAAGTAGTAAATTAGTTAAGTATCTGATAGGTTTGGTTTATTTTGTTTAACGGCATAGCAAACTCAATGGGTTATTTAATGCTGACAACATTTTTTTTTTTTTTTTTTTTTATTGCTGGTAATATTTTGTTTTGTCAAAAATCTGTTTCTGGTAAGAGAGTTGTCTCTTATATTCGGGTTTCTCTTATATCCAGGTTTGGTCTATTTTGTTTAGGTAAGTATGGTTCTAATTTGGGACCAGAGAAAATCTCTTATATCCGGGTTAAACTGTAATATATTTCCTTCAAAATTGTATTGCTGGTAATAGTTAACGATTTGCCCATAGCTGGGACCTTAACAGGTGCTACCACCCCGGGTCAGGGTGGACCTGGGAGCACAAGCAATTAAGAGGTGGTTCCATGCTCCTCAAAACCTCCTGATCAGAGGCCTTGCTGCTGGATGTAGTTTAACCTCTTACCCAGGATGCAGTCTGATAGGGATGGTAAGTATTCATTAATCAAAAGCAGTAAAAGATTTGTATTTAGTTTATCAGCCAAATCATCCAACCTGGCAAGAAAAGTGAATTTGTTGTTTGTTTGTTTGCAGTTAGTTACATTTTCTTGTGACACTGGTTGGAAATCACGAACACCAAAGAAAGTTACTAAGTTCAATCACTCTTATAGTCAACATGCATTCAACATCTATCACAATAAAACTTGAGTTGGGGAGAGAGGGAGAAAAAATGTCAAATCAACAAGAGCTTGACCATTACTGACAGATCTTTTTCAAAGTTGGTGAACTTTTTATATGAATTGAATGGTACCTATCTTATATATCTATATCTAGGTCAGAGGGTTCCAGAGATATGACACTTTGACCTTTGTCAAAAAGGTGAATTTGGGAAAATAGTCACAAAAAAACAAGATATTGATTATATATCAATATCTTGTTTTTTTCACCTCCAAAGCAAAATTATATACCATATTAAAGTACTTGGATAGATCTCAAGGTAATCTTTAATTTTTTTTTTTAAATTTGACAACAAATTAGTCTGCCTCATGGCAAGATATGTACAAAATGTTGTGCTGGATTTGACTGTGGCCTTAGTTACAAGGGTTTTACTGAATTGGGCCAAATTCAAAATGTCAGATTTTGGTATTTGACAATATATGTTAACATATCTCCCAATATAGCCAGGCTGTATATCTTTAAAAAGCTCTTTGGATGCTGATTAATATTCATATAAAAACTATAATAAAAACAACAGAATATGTGTCATTTGTGGTTATCTGTTGACCAATTTGGTGGAAAAATAAACAACCTTATGTTTGGTTTTGTTTACATTTTTATTATGTAAGAAATACATTTTTATGTGAAAAAGTGACATAATGAAAATTATTTTTAAGTGTCATATATTAATGTTAAGATAACATAAAATAATATGAAAATATGCAACAAATGATGTTAATTGTTAACAAATTTTTGTTGACATTTAACAGTACACTAAATAAACATTGAAAACAATCAATTATTTATTTACACTATTTACATTGTTCGGATTGTTGTTCTCATCCTTGTTGCCATATTCACAATGTTTCAGCCGTTGTACAATCCAGTCCTCTTGTTGATAGAAATTTCAAGGACACATGGCCCAGTAGATGAAAGCATTGGTTGGATCCAGTGACTTGATCCAAAGATTTGTGAGTTTGATACCGGACTACTGCAGTAGTGAACAAAAACAGTGTTGAGTTAAAGGGAGATAATTTAGACAAACAGAAGATGCATGGATGTTGTTTTTGAGATCCTGTAATTATTTAGGCACTTTTAAATCTATTTAAGATTTCTACTTCATTTGTCCATTCATTTTTTGAGGAATACAAAATATTTATGTCTGAAATGTTTTTTCTTGCATAATCAAACAACTGTCTTGGTGTCATTTGTTCATTATGGAGTTACTGCAGGCTTGCTTTTTCTGCTAATCTCTTAATAGTGCCATGTGCCACTCTGCATCAATGCCAAAGTCAGCCTTATGGTTGCACAAATTGATGTGAAGCAGCACCATCAGTGAAATAGATCAGATTTTTTATCTTAAAATTAAGATTTTTTTTTCAGTACTTCTATAAGTTTTCTTTGAAACAAAATTGACAGCTATTGTCTGATGCTCGAGACAATTTAATATAATTACAATATTAATATATGCTCCAGCTGTGTCATTTTTGTAATAGGTGAACAGATGTAATGTGGCTTGAGAATTATTCCAGTGAAAGCAGTGTGCAAAATAAATTCTCTGCAATAACTTTGACTTTACCATCCATCAAAGAACTTTTCTTATTCAAACAAAATTTTGTTTGTTTTTTGACAATGAAATCATCCTTTTTCAAGATCTTCAAACCTTGAAAAAGTATGAAACCCGGCACAAAAAATTTCAATGAATTTTTCTGTAGATTGTGATACAGTTTGCAGTGTAATTCTATCACTATTTGGAGATAAAATCATGTATTAAATTTTTATTTAGGTTTTCTATGTAAAAAACAAAATCTTTCATCAAATTGCTACAACTTGAGCAGTCACCCAAGTAGTAGTTGTTGCTTAATTGCATTTAACAGCAGTTATGCATTGGCAATAATCTGTTAAATGATATTGTTCATCTTGAGTCAGTGTACCAAGATGAGCCTCAGCAATCATCAAATTCATATTTTGTTGTATTGTGCAAACACAGACAGTATTTTCCAGTGCCACCTACTAGGATACATTCTTTTGGTCTGAGCTCAGCAAATTTTGAAAAACTAATTGTTTGGATTTTTTGATTTTAAATAATTAGTAAGCCTCTTTCAGGTTACAAAGTACAAGATACTTTTGTTCTTGAAGTCTTCTACCTTTCTTTAAAACTGTCTCAGTCATTTTACCAGGTTGATGTCTTTACTCTTATAAAACAGCACAACTTCATCAACTGTTTCTTGCAAGAATCTATATTTTCATGTATTTTCCTTGTTCATTTACAAGTTTTTTTGGCTTGTCTTGCCATCTATGTTGTGGTACTAAATTTCATTTGAATTCTTTGGATACTCCAGCTTTTTGCAAGTATTGTCAAAATTTGTACTTTTTAGGACCTCTTTTCACAAACTGCAAACTTTTCTTTTAATTATGTTTCACTTTCAACAGATCTTTTGTGTTCTACACCGATAGATTCTTGAGAAATTTTAATTAAAATCTGCTTAATTTTCTCCTTTAATTTTTCCTACATTCCCCCCCCCCTTATAACTCGTTTGTTTTTTTAAGTTTTTGATAATTCATTGGTGATTATTTATACCAGTAATAAGAATTAAAACCAAAATTATAAAAGGTCTCAAAAGATATCACTTTCACCCATTGATCACCAACATAATTTGGAAAAAAAAATAAAAATAAAAAAATAAAATAAATGGATATGAAATTAAAAATTACTTATTACAGTTGCTTTGGTTTTACAGTACTGATGAAGAATCTTAACTACTATGAAAAGCCACCAATATTGTTAGACTTATTTAGTGTACCATGTTAAATGTCAACAAGAATTTGTTAACAGTTAAAATATGAAAAAAATGCAACAAATTATGTTATCTTAACATTAATATATGATACTTCTTTTAAATAATAATTTTCATTATGTCACTTTTATGTCACATATAAAAATGTATTTGTTGCAAAATAAAAATGTAAACAAAACCAAAAGTAAGGTTGTTTATTTTTCACCAAATTGGTCAACATATAACCACAAATAACACACATTCTGTTGATTTTATGATCATAGTTCTTATGTGAATCAGCATTCAAAGAACTTTCTAAAGATTGTATAAAGATATACAATCTGACTATATTGGGAGATATGAAAATGTTAGTATATAGTGGCAAATACCAAAATCTGACATTTTGAATTTAGCCCAACTTAGTAAAACCCTTGTAACTAAGGCCACAGTCAAGTCCAGCACAACATTTTGTACATATCTTGCCATGAGGCAGACAAATTTGTTTAATTTAAAATTAAAAATACATTTTTTGAGAACTTAAAGTTCAAAGGTTAATGTCAAATTATCTTATTTGACCTTTTAAACAACAAAATAATTTGATCACCTTTGAGATCTATCCAAGTACTTTAAAATGATATATAATTTTGCTTTGGAGATATTTAAACTTTGTGACTATTTTCCAAAACTCACCTTTTTGACAAAGGTCAAAGGGTCATATCTCTGGAACCCTTTGACCTAGAGATGTAAATGTACCATTCAATTCATACCATTACCCCAGTATCTAGAATAAATGCTTAATTTCGTTACGTTCTCAAGAGGTCCAGTTTCGATAGTTCGTTCCACCATTTTCCTCCTTTATTACCGATGAGAAATCCCCTGTGTTTTGACTTTCTATTGACTTTATTTTCCGGTTTCCTTTTTCTTCTTCCCATACTATTTGACTGTATGCAAAGCATGTTTGATCACGAATTTCTCACCGATGGTTTTTATTTTTTTATTTTTTTTACCCCTCTTCGCGTTTCGTTTCTAACGTTTTATAATCAATAGTTTAGGGTTTTTACTCGTCAACATGGTTTAAACGTTTCATTAAGATTTTTATTAGCATCCTCGGCTTAATTCGTTGTAATTATTATTCCTTTTTAATCGCATAAACGAGATTATAGTTAGTTTTTTTTTTTTTCATCCGTTAACGTGTTTTAAACGTTTTATTATATTTTTAAGCCCTCTTGGGTTAACTCGCTCTAATTTATTAATTATTTATTCCTATGCCATCGTTTTTTTTTTTTGTTTTTTTTTTTTTCGTCGAACATCTCTTAGATATTTTAAGATCTCTCGGTTTTAATTCGCTGCAATTTATTTATTTTATATAAATATTCTTATTAGTTGTAAAGTTTAAAACGGGTTTTTTTTTGTTTTTTTTTTTTTACCTATAAGCACTCTTGGCTTGACTCGCCGTAATCTATTTATTAATTTTAATGGCTATTTTTCTTATTTCTGTATATAGTAATTATTGCTGGTGAAATGAAACGTGAGGGGAAGTGGGTAGGGGAAAAAAAAAAAAAAAAAAAAAAAAAAAAAATTACCTTCTAAGTATCTGATAGGGGGGTGTCCACCAAGGAGGGAAGTAAAGAGGGGGGAAAAAAAAAAAAAAAAAAAAAAAGAAAAAAAAAGAAAGAAATTACCCGTGAACAGCTTATAAAGAATTTGCTTCGCTGTGATTGGCTGTTGGTCAATCTCCAATCAAATGTGTGACTACGGGGTATTTATAAAAGTCAGTGTTAACAAGCATTTTTTAGAGGGCGCTTTAGAGCCTGATCAGCTCTGAAGAGGGTCGATTTGGTGAGGTCAGTATGATGTTTGAAAGACCCGAAACTGCCCAATGATCCTTTTCTAGAACATCACTGACGACGCCCTCTAGCGCTAAAAGAGCGTATATTCAAAGCATGAAATTAAGTGTATTGAATTTGAAAAAAAATATGTAGTTGGTCAGACCCTTGTTGATTTGACATGGAATGACTCAAAATATATTAGATCATGTAGTATCAGGGAAACAAATAGGAGCCACATTAGAAAAACAAAAAAAAAAGTTTAATTTTTGCAATATTGCACATGTGATAGGATTCATTCAATATGTTTTCTTTATTCCCTCCAAACTGAATTGTGAGTCATGCAGGCCCAAAACAACAGTCTATTATTATGGCAGCACAATAAAAGTTAGTTATGATGGAAACCCAGATAGGAAATGAAACTTGCAACTCCATCTGGAACCTAACCTTCACATAACCAAAAACAAAAGAGTACAGAACTATTGAAATCTATGAATATTTTCCTAGAATGAGGCAGTAACTTCCCTGTTGCAGCCAAACATGCCTTTTGGATATATTAATATCTGTACTTACGCAGTTAATTAGGGCAGTAGACTTGTGCTTATCCAGTAGTAGAGGAGTGGTTGCACTGTTCTAGTTAAAGCTGTGGATTTGCAGACTTTTGAGAAGTGACCTTTTTGCATCTGTGATATTTTGGCAGAGCAGGGATACCAAGGATGTGCCTGTCTAACACAAAACTAACATACCCTACTTTATTTGGAGAGTCTTAAAGCCATTGAAAGTTTCAGTGGCCACACTAACCTGGCTATGAAGAACATAACATTCTGATGGATGTGCTAATTCTGAGGAGAAGGCCTGGTTATCCAGAGATTTGTTCGCTAAGAGGTACTAGAGTATTAGAGATGAGGCTAGGCAAGATATAAAAGCATTATGAATTGCCTTGTCACAACACTTCTGTAACATACTTTTCATCTTCAGTTTACCCTGTTCTTTAAAAAACTTGTCTACTTATTCATTAGGCTTTTGTTATGTGATAGCCAGTAAATATTTGGCAAAGACCTCATTAGGAGTTATTACATAAAGATTATCCAGTCAAAATCTTTACATTCATTAATGTATTTGAAGATTCAAGAGCTCATGCAGCTCAACAACACACCTGGTACTCTTGAATAAAACTGGTAAAAACTGTACGTCAGTGCTGATATTCTCTAGTAGAAATAGGTGAACTTGGGTTTATACCCACAAACTGAAGCCTCCAACTCTCTTGCACAATTCTCTTTTGGTAGTTGAATAAATTGAAATGAGAACATAACCTTTAGAAAGGCTTTATTCGAGTACAAAAAGAATTTCAATAAACTCGCACAATTTATAAGAACTAAATGTAAATATGTTGTGAGGAGAAGGATAAAAGAAAAGATTTATGGACTATTCCATTGCAAGGTGTTAAATACCCATAAACAATTTCAAAAACTTTATTCCATAACAAAAATTCCATTGTGAAAATAACAGGAACAAAATAGGCTACCACAAGATGACCATCAGCTAATAGTGAACAGCATAGGCTTTCTGGTTCAAAACTAATTTAGGCACCTCCACTTTGCCGCTGAAAAATCAACATAGCATGATAAAAAAAAAAAATTTTTTTATCGTCAAAATGTTTGTTATAATTAAGAGGAAAGACCAAAGTATTTTTTTTTTTATTTTATTAAATTTTTTAATCACTTGTAGCATGTTCACAATTTTGGCTAAATTTTTTTTTTCTTTGTGTCAACAGTTGATGTAATATTTATGATTAGTGTTTTAACAACCCACTCCAGGTGAAAGACAGAAATTCTAGCAAAAATCAAATAATAGTTGTATTTTTTAATGAAACTTTTAGGACTTATTCACAAATGAATGAAATTATTTGAGCAATTATTTTTAACAGATGCTACCCACCACTTAATTTCATGAAATTTTTAGAAATATGCAATAAAACTATGACATTATTTAATTAGAAAAGCTTTTAATTGCTTTTATAAATAAGATTTATTAAGGACATTATTGTCTTAAGAAAAAAAGATTTTTTAGATGACTAATGTATTTTTACAAGAATTCTTTTCATTTTTTAAAAATTTTAATTATAATTTAAATCATTTAAAATTCTGCATTACTTCAATCCAGCTAGATGATATTGTTAAGTGAAAACTATATATTTATGAATCAAAAATTGAAAAGCTTAATAAAAGTTATTTAAAAAATTTTGGTACAAAACAATCTTTAATTTTTTTTTATTATAGTGTACTGTAGAAATATTCCCATTTTCCTAAGTATAGGAGCCTATCACGGGTTTTAAGAGTTGTTCTCCCTGAAAAATTTGGCAGTCTGCAATTCTTTTATTATTCATTTCTGTTTTTCATCATGTTGACGTCTCAATAAGCTTTGCAAATCATCCCTTCAAAATTCTAAACTTTAGATTTGAAAGTAATTTTTACTTTTTTTAAAATTTCAGTAGATATTTTTAAGTATTTATTTTAGTGTGGATCATACTTCAATTAAGTATTTCTTTTTTTTTTTAAGTTTAGAAAGAACATGGAGATGAAGCCCAATATAATTCTACTAAAAAAAAAAAAAATAACTTAATTAAATTTTTCTTATTCAGTTTCTATTTGAAGTTCTTATTTTTTAATTTTAAAATTTCCTTTCAAATTATTTTTACTTTAACTCCTATTTCATAAAAATAGGTTGTTTTTTTTTTTGGTTAGGTTCATTCTTTTTTGTGAGCTATTTTGATAAAAACAGGCTATAAAGGTAAAGTAACTAAAATATTAGATAATTGATAAAAATGTTAATTTTTAAAAACCAAAAACAAAGTGTTCACTTGGATTTTGTAAATTTATGTCAATTACTGGCCAACCATACTTAGCTTTTCAACATATTAGGATGTCAATCAATTGATCAACACATCAGAAAAACAAGACCCTATGGTTAAGAAATGCTTGTATACCGTGTTTTATACTACAAGTGATATTTGTTTCAAATCAGATTAATTTAACTTTAAATTTGTTAAAATAATGTGTCACAAATATATATTTTATTTTTGGTAGATTTTTAAAACTAAAAATTAAATTTTATTTACAAATGTGTCAAAATGGTCAATATTTATTGATTTTTACCGATTTTCTGAAAGCGACCAAAATGTTAAGATTCTAATTAATATAATTTCTATTTGAAATACACCAGATTATTCTGCTTACTGAAAATAGTAAATTTAATCATTTAGCTTTCAATTAAAGCTAAAAAGAAAGCTTCAAGAATGCTTTATTTTTAAAAATTCCTTTTAAACCATAGGTATTGAAAATTTAGTGGAGGTCCTTACTTTGTTTTCTGTAAATACTAACTAATCTACTAGTTTCTTTCAGTATATTGTGCTATCTTTTGAAAGCTAACTGCTCTGACTCTAAATTTGAAAGTTGTCTTGAATGAAGTTCTTGGCACAAATTTTTACTGGATTCAGGTCTAAAAGTCAGTCATTGATCTTGCCCGAGTCAATTTTTCAGTGTACTTGTGCATTTAGGATCATCATTATGTTAAAAAGTAAAATATCTTCCAAAAAGGCACCTGGCAGAATCTTATATTTATTATAATCTGTTCAATTTCTACTAAAACACCCTCTAAGCATAAGATTGCTACTCCCATGTTTTACATTACAGATGGAGTTCCCACCTTCTCTTTTCTTCCACACTAGTTGTGCCTAAACAATTTAATTTTAGTCTCATCACTCCATAAAACAGTTCCAGAAGCCAATTTTTTTTCTAAGTAGGCAAGTGCAAATTCCAACTGAGCCTTGCAATGATGACAATTGAGCAAAGGTATTTTTTCTAGGATAGTAACAATTGAGAACATTTATTGAGCTTTTTTTTTTAATTTTAAATTAAACTGATTATACCTTAGGGATAATTTTGAATTCCATTATACAGTTGATAAATTTGTGTATCAAATTAAATCTTTAGTTCTTAACATTTATATAATACTTATAAAATTTAAAGATTATTAGTTTTGCTAAATAGAAAAATCTCTTCAATAAGTGATATTAGATTAAACATTTTTTTTTGTATTCTAATTCATAGTTTCATTAAGAACAAAAATATAAAACAGAATTTTTGGTATTCAAAATTATATGCTTTTCTATTCAGACCAACATACTCATCTTTCTATTTACAATGTTTTGGTTGTTGTACCCACCAACCTTCTGAGAAATTTGTCTTCATACTTGGTATACCTCTTGGAATTTATTTAATCCATAGAGATAATGTTCTCATTCTACCTTTCATATGTAAGAGAGATTTCATATCGGCAAATATTCACCTATTTTATTCATCTTTGTGTCACTTGTCTGGTTCTTCAAGACTTTCAGACCCAGGGATTGAATTAACAACTATCAGAGAACTACACGTGTCTTGACTAATGCTTTAATTCACTAGGCCATCAATCTATTGGGCAATCTAGTGTTGAAATTCTGGAGCCTTAGACCTAATGTGTGCATTCAGTGGAGAGAGGAGGTAAAAGAGGAGCCAGCTTCCTAAATCAGAACAAGAGAACTAAACAAGTCTTATTCAGAGGATGGAATTATTTCTTTTAAAGTGTCCTTTCTTAATCATACTAGGTCAACTGTTTTAATTTAGTCATTGATTGATAGATTTGTTTCTCTACAGCTAATTAACCCTTTGTGGGTTTTGAATTGTAATAATATTTTTTCATTTCTGAGTGAATATTACATTAAAAGATTATTAGAGAATAACAATGATTTTCCTACTATTTAACTCATATCTGAGAGGAGCTGGATTCATACTTTCCTAAAAGTATTTGCACACAAGTAAATGTAACAAACCTGATTGGAATTTGAACTTGGCTCTGATTTCTCATTAGGTCAACCAAAGAGGTTGCAAGTACCTAACATGTGTGCCCATTCTTTCAGTTGCCTAATTCTCCTCTGTTGTTCTTTATTATCTTGACATCAAAGAGTTGATGACCATCGTTTTCCTTCCATATATGGTCAGGCAGGTCTCCTGTCTCTTTACATTCCTTACCACAACTACATGTGATGAAATGAAATACAGTTCTGGAGTGGGTAGGATGGTATTGGACAGCCTGGTTCAGTGGAGATCCAAATTACTGCTTTTGAATATAGCCCTCATATTTTATGACCCTTTGAATTTTTCAGATGTACTCATTATGTATGACAGACTCTTCAGTCACTGTTCATTGAAGCTAATGTTTGTAGAGTAAATATTACTCTGAAGAGTGTTCCTAATTCTGATCATTTTCAGTTATGGCCTGATGTTGAAACAATTGTTTACTTTACATGGATGGTGACAATTGAAGTTTAGGTATTGTTTGGAAATGCTGGCATATGATTTCAGATATCTTGAATTACTAGAACCAGAAAGGCTAGTTGATTTACATCCTTTTCTATTGTGAACTGTATGGAAGGATTCCTTTAGTTTTCATGATCCAGCAGCATTTGCACAACTTACTGTTGAGGCCAGAATATGAAGGTATCATCTAGGTATTCTAGTCACAGTTTTTGTGATGAGGTTTCCACAGAAATGTCTTAAAAGTAATCTATATATGTTTGCCAATTCTGGAGATAATGGTGATCCCATAGCTATAATCATTCTTCATGCTGGAACTAAATTAGAATATGTTGTATGCACACAGAATGTCAACCTTTTCATCAGGGTATCTACTAAGTTCCTTATATGATCCCAGAGAAAGGACCCAATCCTAAGTTGTATCTATCTGTTGACAGAGCCTCATCATTGGTACCTTGGTGAATAAGCTTTCAATATTTAAGCTCACCACCTGGTTGGTATGATTGCGATGTCTATCAGAGATGCTTTCAAAGTGGATTGAGATTTCATGGGTTGGTTATATCACCTGAGTACAGACATTAGTCTAAAGACTCCAGAATTTTAAACTAGATGCCTGATGGTTAAAGTGGAATAAGAAAAATCTGATTCCATAAAAATTGAAGAAAAGATTCAATCTGAAATTCCAAGAAGTTCACTGAGTATCAAGAGAGACATCCGACAGAAGTTGGAAAGTAAAGTGGTTGAAATGTGAGTACAAAAACTAAGATGTGAATTGCTGGTCTGAGTGGCAAAATATAAATAAAAACAGATTTACTGAACTATAAAATGATGTACATCAATACCGCACATATTCTATCAATAAAATCCAGAAGGTAAGATTACAATAATAAAGATCTGAAAAGGTATAAACTGTACAAAGAGCTAGAGTTTTAGAAACACAAGAATATATTAAATAACTAGCTTAAAAGCCACCCTATTGGGTGACATTTAAGTTAGCTCTTGTAGAGGGCTCTTGATCAGGCCTTCATCACGATAGGTAGGGAGCAGTAGACGCGATAAGCAACAATAAACTACAGGTGAATTCAAAATTGATCGCTGCATTGCATTAATATTTAAGGCTACCTTTTAAAAGTTCAACAATAATTCTTCTGTTGCCACTTAATTTAAAGACAATTTGATGTAGGTCCTTATTTCCCTATACAAACAACAATTATTTTTATTATTCCATGGTTGACTTTTGCTGGATTTCACAAATAATTTTAATTATTCCCAAATTTATTTTTGAGTTACAAAAATTGTTATAAAAAAAAAAAAATAAAAAAAAATAAAAATGTAGTAATGAAAACTTGGGAATACAGGATTTCAGGATTTCAGGTCCAGATCCAGGTTGGAATATTTTTAATTTGCTCATGGAGTTGGCCTGATTCCAAAATGGTATGATATGTTGGGCTATGGCCTCTAGGAGTGAAGTTGAAAACACAGAATTTTATTTTGAAACACTAATTTGAGATCAGTAATTTTTTCATTTGAACATAAGCTATTGAAAGTTAGAGAGTTGTGTCTCTTTAATTGTTTTATCAGTAGAAGCCAAGATGGTGGGATCTGAAAACAATTGCAATAATGAAAACTTGGGAATCCAAAATTTCAGGATTCCGGATCTGGTCCTGAATGTTTTTAATTTGCTTACAGAGTCAACCTGACTCCAAAATGGTATATGTAGGGCTATGGCCTCTAGGAGTAAAGTTGAAAGAGTGTGACACACTGATATTTGTATTTAATATGCAGATGATAGATACTGAAGATAGTAGGTGACATCATTTGAAAATTTACAATATTAGATCAATAAAACCTGTATAAAAGTTTACAACTGGCAATATACAATCTTTCTTGGGTCAATAAAAAATAGCTATCAAATGGTTATTCTGCATTAAATTAATTTTGCTGGAATTAAAGAAATAACTAATGAGAAAATACATCATAATAGCTGCATTAATATTTAAAACAGAATAGAATATTCCAGCTTCTATTGCAATCCTGAAAATAAATAATTTATAGAAAACTATTCCCAACTGAAAAGGAATGAAAATGTACACAAGAAAAGTTTAAATTTTTTTTAAGTCATTAAAAATAATGATACCATAGAATATATCTTATTGTGATTATATAATTAAAGAATTAAAAATGTTCAAGGAAAAATTGAAAAGAATATTAAAATTACTTCAGAAGAGGAATAAAAAAAATGAATAAGGACATAGGATTAAGCTCACATGAGAAGCCTGTCTTGATCTTTTTTGTCTGTTAATAGTAATCTATTTAGTGTCTTCCATCTAAAAAGAATACTAGTCAGCAGGCTAACCATGATACTTTTCATGTCTGTAATGAAGAATATGCAAATACTTACAAACACTGGTAAAAATGTTGAATTTATTTGCAGAAATAAAGAAAAAAGGTAATTTGAAACCTTTTTTTGAGACATACTCAAGTTATAGCAATGAAGTACTTACCATCTTGTAAATGCTGGTTTATATTAGGTACATCACTACTGTGACATAAGTCTTGGAGACGACGTCCAATAAGGTCTGAGTATTTATTATGATTACCAGAAATTTGGCTGAAATAAAATATTCAAAATTTTCATCTAGCAGAAAAAATATAATTTAAAAGAATGGAGACTGAAATATTTGTGGAAAATTGCAAGGATTAAAGAAATAATCCATTTTTACACAAAAGGTCTTGTAAAGTTAGAGAGAAAATGCCAACTAATTTTAGAAAGAAATCAATAAGCAATTATTGCTGGAAAGAAATCATGATTTATTAATTATATATTTAACTTTTAGTTAAAAAAAGCTAGAAAAAATTGACAAATTAAATGACATCATATGCTGAGGTGAATTCTGTTTATAATAAACTGCATCATGTAAAAAAGCATGAATAATTTGGTAACATAGAAAAAAAGATTCTAGAATTTTAAAATGATTCTGACATAAAATTAATAGAAGTAAATTAAATGTAGTGTAAAAATGAAGGAAAAAAAAAAATACAAAAAGATTCTAAATGATTTTGAGGAGAGAGAGAAAAAAATTTTTTTTTGCAGAAAGAATGACAAAATATTTAGTTTAAAGTATAAAAACCCAAAAGCAATTTTCTTTGATAATGAAAACCATAGGCTTACCTAGTGTCACAGGCAATTATTTTTCCTTGTAAATCAAGTTTTGTAGTAAATTTTTTCATGTTCGTATTTGACTTATCATGCATTTTATCCCGCCTAGCTATACAGAGTAAGCAAGACTGACGCTCTGAAAAAGAGAATAACATTTTAAATAGCTTTCATGGGGTTAGATTTTTTTTCAGTGATTCAAGTTAATGCAATGATGTGTTCAATAATTGGAGAAAAACAATTACCCAGACCTTTGTCATACTTTAAAGTTAATCAAAATTCAATTTCCTGATTAAAATATAAACTTAAATTTTACAATAAAAAAAATTCCTGAATAACTGAACTAGCAGAGTTTAACAAATGTATCAGAAAAAAAAAAAAAAAAAAAAAAAAAGTGTATCAAAAGAACAGTTTTTCTCTTGACATTGCTATTACTGTATACTTCCTCAGCAATTTTTATTCTTTAAAAAAAACAAAAAAAAAATAAAATATTTTTCACAATTTTAATAACATAATTCTGGATTCTCCTTTTTTCTCTAGAATTGAGAAAAATTATTAAATACTGTTCTTGTAAATAAACAAGTCTAATAATAAATAATACTTATTTTTCTCTTTTTCTGTTTAGAAAAATAAACATAAATCCAAATGCTCACATGTGAATTTATTTGGTGAAAGTGAATAAAAGAAATGTCCAGAAAATGCATTTTTTAAAATTTATAATTAGTCACGTATTTAAATTTTCTTGTTCACATACATTTTTATTAATTTATGAATTAAAAATTTGTTTTTATAATTATTTCTTTACATGATAAATAATAAATATTGCATTGCAGTTGGTTCACATACTTTTTATTAACTTGTAAAGATAAAATTATTCTTGTAGATAAACATTAGTGCTTAATGCATGTCAGTTCTATGAAGAAAAAAAAAAAAAATGTATGAATCTGGTTTTAGATGTTTCGTTTTTATTAAAAACTTAAAAAATAGGTTTATTAAACTACACTATTTACATTATTCAGATTACTGTTTTCATCTTTGTTGCCATATTTATTACGTTTTGGTCATTGTACACTCTGGCCTTCTTCAGGTGGTTGAAATGACGAATTGAACCCTTTATTTCGCTCACTGGGGTAGACTATTCTAGTTCCATGTACCATGTCATAGAACAGTATCTCAATTTCAACTCCCACCATCCATATAGTGTAAAGAAAGGGATCGTCCGCTGCTTACAACACCGAGCAAAAGTCATAAGTGGCAACCCAGAGACATTAGATAAAGAATTGGTCAGTATAAGTAGTACCCTACAATGCAACAACCACTCTGGGTACATGGCAGCAGCCCCAAAAAACTGGGATAGGGTGGTACAAGAGGAGGAGGGCAACAACATTCAGAAAACAGTCTGCCTGCCTTATGTGAATGGGTTATCAGAGAAAATACAAAGGATCGGCGGTCCATATAACATCAGGACAACTTTCAAAAGCTGGATGACACTTCAGATATCTCTCCTGAGTAAGACCCCCATCCGCCATAGAGGAGAACATGACTAAAGACTGTGTGCACGCTATCCTGTGCAGCTGTGGAAAGAAATATAAAGGGGAGACAGGCCACACCCTTAAGGTAAGGCTTCAAGAACACCAGAAAGCCGTAACACAAGGGAGGTGGAAAAATCTGGTGTGGCTGACCACATATGGAAAGAAAAGGGAGATCATCGCCCTCTGTGGGATCATAGACAAAGAACACCATTGGAAAATTCGTAAACTTAAGCAATCATCACATATGCTAGGCCACAAGTCTCCTGAGTCGACCAAGCATAGAAATGAATACAATATGGGAAGCAGTAATAAGGAGTGTGCCAGAGAAAAGGAATAACAACAATAAAATTGCAATATGACCTCTCGTAAAAACACGCAATGATAACAGCAGAAATTGCAATATGAGCACTGGTAAGAAGGGATTGCTGATGCCATTAGGTTTATAATATCCAGAAATTTATACACAGATGTCCTCAAGGACACATGGCACAGTGGATAGATAAAGGCATTAGATCCAGTGACAGGATCCAAAGAGCATGAGTTGAATACCTAGTTAAGGCAGTGGAGAACTTGGAGAGGGGAATTAAAAGGAGATAACTGATAACTGACATCCATTAGACATGGAACTAGAACAGTCTACACAAGTGAGTGAAATAAAGGGGTTCAGTTTGACATTCCAACCACTGGCAGAAACGTAATAATAAATATGGCAACAAAGATGAGGACAATAGTCCGAATAATGTAAATAGTATACATAATACCTCATCTCAGAAATATAGACAGATTTACTAAAATTGCTGTGGGAATATACAGTAATAGTGGTGTCAAGAGAAAAACAGTCCTTTTGATTGACATTATTTGCAGGTACAAATGTTAAATTTTGCCCAATTACATTTCTTACACAAAATGAAAAAATGAGCTGTATCAAGTGGTATTCACTTGTGGGAGGTGAATCAGTATCTGATCAGCCTTGATTGGGTCAACCAGGGAAGGAGGTTTGACATTGAAAGACTTGAAACCTCTGATGATCATAGTTAAAATATAACAACACCTCTCTCCATTGCATTTTGGAAATCATGTTTTGTGAGCACATGACAAATTGCACAGTTAAATTAAAAATCAAGTCAAACTGCACTGATTAAAAAAGCCTTAGTTGAAAAATTAAAACATACCTGAATCCTCTTGAGAATCAGAAAATTTTTCCCCAATGCATGGCTGGACTGCAGTGGATATCTGCATATGCTCCACCTGAGCATCATCACCACTATCATCCCCTTAAAGATAAACAAACTATAGAAATTAAAATAACTTTTTAAGTTTTATGAACTTTGTAAATTGTTAGGACTATGCAGAAATAATTATATTACATATTTTACAAAGATAAACAGGGTCTATTGGTTAAAGATGTTATAAGAATAATTGTAGTACAATAAACTCAATAAAAAAACAAACAAACAAAACTATAAGAAATGCTGCCAAAATGAAACATTCAACACAGGCAAAGATATTAGTATGGTTGTGCATGTTGGTAATAAATGATAAGCTTTCGTTATTTCTTCTTTGACTACATATCACTAAAAATAATCTTTTCTTTTCATTTTCAACAGTTCATTTAAAATTTAATAGAGACACAAATGAATGGAGTTTACCTGAAGGCTTGATCAGCATTCGACAAAAGAAAGTTTTCCCTTTACCAACAGCATTATCAGATGGCCAGACACTTGAGTCTAAAAAAAATGTACAAAATATATACGGTCAAACTAGTATGCATGTATGTACATATACAAACTTAAACATGCACAGTCAGTCTTGCATATAGTCTTATTGCTCATATTCTGAGAAAATATCTTCAGAAGATAATTCAGTATGATATCATCAGGCATTTCTGACATGAAAGTGATGCAGGTGATTTTCAGGTAGCATCTCTGTCCCCTTCAAATTACTGCACAAATTGTTTAAAAAGTGAATTCACATGATTCCCCAGTAAAAGTCATTTGAGCAAAGGTTCTAAAACAAGGTACAGATTCAAATGTTTGTGACACTATTTGGCTATGGTAATTGGCTAACTAATTAACCATAAAAATTAAACAAGGAAATGCTGGAAACGGAGATATAACAGACGGATAAAGTTAATTTGTTATTTCTTAACATACTTGAAACACTTGGGTTTTTTATTTGTATTTTTTTTTTTCTTTATGCTTGTGCAATATAACTTCCAGTCTGGACTCATCTTACAGTATGGCCAGATGCCCGATTGATCTCATCTACCTAAGATCAAAATCACAACGTGAGTAGGTTAGACTTGAGATCGAAGCAGTTACTTCGGTAACCAGACGTTGAAAGTGAGCTGGGAATGACGGAGATGGTATAGAACTGGTTGCAGCTGGTGTGAAGCTGTTAGCATTGATGACCAGAATTCGATCCTGGATAGGCCAGTGTCACATATTGGTACCCTGACCAATGGATTCCGCCAGATAGCAACAACCACCGATCAGCCGGCACACAGGCTGGTGGCAGTGACAAGAAGTCAACCCCAAAACGCCAGTGGAAGAAACATTACAGCTTCGCGCCATAAATGGGAGTTGACCACAGGCTGACAGCTCAGTGTCACAGTTAGAATAGAGAGAATTAGTAATTTTCAGAAGACAGGTTATGCTAATATGATTTGTTGATCATTCAGATTATAATGGCAAAGTCTTGAAGAAAAAAAATATAAGCGAACCATCCAAAAATGTACCCATATTTAGGTAAATTTTTGAATGTTTGAAGTATCCATTCTTTCAAAATTGGTAACTAATGAGTTTCATCTTCCTTTGTTGTTGACATAGGAAAGTAATTTTTTGCAGTAGTCAAAACCAAAAAAGTTAGGAGCAAAGGATCATTTTAATTGCTTAAATCCGTTTCTCTATTCAACCATTTGGTTGGAACTGAAATATAATTATTCTCTTGAGTGGATGAAAAATAGACTAGATTTCTTAGTCATCACAGAAGGAAAATAAAGATATTTATGTTGCATGAACTTACAACTTATATAAAATGAAGTGCCAATACAACATTTTTCCCTTTGATTCTGTGTATCATATCAAGAGTTACAACAGAAAAATGGCAGCAAGGCTCAGTTATATTCTTTTCTTTCATGGTTTGATCCAGGAGGGATTCAAATTATTACTGGATAAGAAAAACAAGAATTAAATAAAACTGTTAAATAAGAGTGGATCTGAATTCAACATGAGTGCTCCATCGCAAGTGATTCAACTACTCAACAGGCAACATCAAGAACAAATGGTGATGCCTCAACAATAAACCACCCATTAGGAACAAGTGGTTTAGTACATTATAGAAAAGGGTTACAGTAGATATTCTACAATTTACAACCATTTGATATTATTTCAAAGCTAAGAATAGATTATCTAACAAGATTCACTGCAAATTTATTTACATCACAAGCAGACAAACCAATCTACAAAATGCTCAGTAACTTGTTAGTTTAACAGACCTATCCCAAAGTCATCAACCAGCTGATAATAGCAGATAGCAAGGTGTTAATAACAGATTAATGTAACTCAAATAGAAGGCATTAGAAACCAGAATTAGGATGCAGTGACATGTGACTTCAAAGAACCAATACATGAGGCCACAATGGGATTTATTTATTTTGTTGATAATGGAAGCACGCTAGAGGCCCTGTTCAATTTCAAGGACAACAAGCTCACTTTCAGATATGTAATCAAGGTAACAAAGTAAACATTCAGTGAACCAGTCCTCAGAAATCTTTGACTACAAACCTAAAAATAATCCTTAGAAGAAAATAGTAATACCACCTAAGTGAACTAGCAAAACCTAATCAATATTTTCTGCTGTTTCTGTAAGAATATTGGACATCTTCAAACAATGTATATATCTAAGCAGAAGCAACAGCAAAATTCACCGATGTAAGGATAAATATCATCAAGGTTTTTCTCCTACAATCAAAGCAGTTAGGATGCTCATCTCAATAAACATAAGGTTAACTTTGAAATCAACATTGAAGACAGTAGAAACAGATCAAGTTGGACAAACAGAGAAGGACCAGTACAATTTAGCAAATGGAAATCCACTACTGAAGACACAGTATTTTCCCCCAAGAATGCCAATGCTAAATCTACTGGGATAATAATAAACTAAGTTTGTTACAGGCTGCTTCAAGCAATGCTATCTTTAATGGGCCAACTTACTCAAATCATCACATCAATGGATACACTGTAAAAATCCTGCAAACAACTTGTTAGAAATTTTCCAAGCTATTCAAAGTTGAAAAAAAAAACAAACTTTCAGCTTGAGTCTTGGTTCATTCTCGACAAACTCTGGCATATTTCATTCATTTGTGAATGAAGCATATGATGTTGTAATCAAGATTTAGGTAATCGACACATTTCAACTCTTTTGGCACTTCAATGATGTATGGCTTCCCAAATAAGAGAAGGCCAACACTCTAGCCAATTACTATACATCCATACATACCATTTGGAATTAAATCAGCACCTGAATATTTTCAGGAAATTGATGTTAAACAAGTATGATTATTCTGGAATTTAACAATGCTCAGGCTCTCAACAGACTTTATTGAGAATAACATTCAGTTCAATGAGGAGGAAATGGAGGAAAATATGGATATTATTTTTGTAATTCACACAATCAGTTGTTAGTTCTTGCTAGAAAAATCCAGTTTTCATTCAAGTTCTACTAAAAAAATGCCATGCCAGTGTACAAGAACTGAATTTGAATTTCATAATCCTAGAAGAGCCACCAAAAACACACATCACTGTTGTTGAATCTTAAGGATATCAAGATTGGTGGGTGCGAGGTGTCATGAAGTTTTATAGGATGACAAGTGTCACTCCATAGTTTTATAAATGGTATAACATTTGGTATAAATAGACTAAATTTCTTAGTCTTTAGAGAAACCTAATGAATTGAAATTGCTCTAACAAAACTGATATAAAGTTGATCGCCAACTTTTTTTTCTATTATATTTTCCTTTCATTGTTTATTACCTCACAAAATATAACAGTGTAAACATTACATTTTGCTGGTTTTGTCAACCACACTCAATTTTTTTTTTTTTTGCAAGAACACTAATGTGTTTTTTTACGTAGAAAAGAGCTCAATGGACAATATAAAATTGTAAGCCAATGTGAGCAAGATAACAAAAATAACGTCAGTTTTGATAAAAGAATTATTCCAGAGTTTTTCATAGTTTGAACTGAAAATATATATTTCTGATAAGAGGAATTATACACTCGCTAATCACTGATATAGTCTTTCAGTCTTTGGGCCATGTATAACAATAGCTATATAAATAGGTTCAAGATTTTAGTGTTCAATAGTGCACTATTAATAATTTGAAGAGGGTTTTTGTCAGGTTAAGCTTTTTAAATTTTATTAAAAATAAAAGATTTGATAAATTTATTTCTTTTAATACTGCTTTGAACATTTACAACTTTAAGAATGAAAACTAAATAGTACACAGTTTAGTTGCAGTGTTCAATTAATATCCAGTGGTAAATGTCTAATAAATATTTTGCACTTTGTACTACAAAGTTATTTTCTACAAGAAAATTTGCCAATTAGAATTAAACTTGTACTTCTATTTTCAGACAGATGTATTTAATGGAGTAGGTAATTGTCACTTTGGAACTCTTAACATTACATATAGCAACAGCCAATTTGCCAGAGCAGCTATCATTCTGAATATTTAATCATATAAAAAGAGGACAGTAGTTCTTGTACAAGCAAAACGTTTTGGAAATATCTTGTAAATATTGAAAGGCAGAAGGAAGATTAGGTGACATATGTTATCTCACTGGAAAAATAACCAGATATTTACTTGTCAGAATTTGTTTCTAACACAAATTTTTCATTCTCCCTTTTACCAGCAATCATTATGCCTACCGTATTTTTAATGACTTATTTTATAGATGTTTTGTGTTATTACACTGCTATTCAGAATTTTTGTTTTAAAATTTAAGTAAAATCTTAAAATAACTGATACAGCACAGGATAAACTTATTTTGAAGTCTCTTTGATATCATTATTTAATATATCAGCACAACAATTTAATTTTAGATCAATATAATTTTAACTGTTCAACTGCTGCCACTGTGCATGTATGTGTGGAGGCAAACACTAAAATGAGGACAAGGGATACAAACTAATATAAAGACAAGAAATTTTAACTTAAATAAAAGTATAACGGAAGAGGTAATATTATCAAGTCAGTTGTTGTAATGCAATGAAAATTATTTCTTGTAAATGCATACATTTTAACTTTCTAACTAATATAAAATAATTATAAAACAGGAAACTCAAATGTAATACCAGAATGCTAACGTCTGTAAATGTTTAACTGTCACAATAGACAATTCTAGAAATAGAAATAGCTTACTGCCATAGGACATAGGAAGTAGCTTGCTGCTAAATTGTGCATGGTCTCCAACATGAATAATGTTGTAAATACTCTTTCCAATTAATTCTTCCTGGAAAATAAAACAAAAATTAATAAATGATACAAGAGCATCTGCCATTGACAAAACTTAAATCTGGATTTACAAATTGTAAAGATGTTTAAGTTTAATATGCGTAAAATTTAAAATTTAGTTACCAAGAATAATCATTAAATAAATAATTAAAAAATAAAGTAAACTAATTTTTTAAGGAACAGATTTGAATAATTTAAACAAATAACAATAATATATATATATGTATGTACCTGGGTATACTTGAGATACAATGAAATCTTCTCAGATACATGTTCAACAATACCTTGGCAGTTTACTAAGAACACAAAACCATCAAGAGCCTGCAAGATAAAATTACTTAAAACTTTATTCAAGCAAATACATTTGGTTTCACAATGAAACAAAATGTCAAACAATTCCTATAAATATTTGGATATTAAAATCTAAGTATTTCAATAATGTAATAATATATAAAAGAAAAGTTTTTGACCAAAAATCAGTTTTCTGATGTTTGGTCATTAAAATACTGATTTTAGGAAGTGCATTGGGATAGAGAATTTTCCCTTTACCTTAGAAGAACATGTACAAATTAAAATAACCACTTTTTAAAAAAGAAAGAGAAGTAGGCATTTGCTTAATGTTTGAAAAATTGCTCTTTCCAATAGGAAAAATTAAGGCTTACGTTCAGTTTAAAATTCAACTACAAAAATAATTTGAAATGGTCTCTTTCATAGAACAATGTTGGCTAAAGAGTAATATAAAAATAAACACACACAAGGCATCATTAATTGCTACTGTTTGCAATTGTTATTAATTGGTAGTGATAGATCTTTTTTTAAATTGTTGCTAATGAAACATATGCTTTAAGAAAGTAATACAGATTTAGTGATTGAAATCTATAGCAAGGAAGCTTCTTCCACTATCAAAATACATTAAGTTAGTATTTGTTCAAATCAAAAGGTGAATAGGTAAACAATTACACTTGTTCTAAAATACTCTTGAACTTCCATTACTGTTTCAAAAATTATTACAGAACAGACACATGAAACAGTAAGTGTAAAGCAGAAGAAATTAAATTGAAAAATGTAATTGTTTTTGGAAGTGTTTATTAAACAAAATTTCATTACATGTACAAGGGTCAGCTAAAGACATTTATTTAAATTACAACTGATTAAATAGTAGAAGCACACAAAGCATGACAAAATTAGCATAAGTCACAAAATTCCAAAATCTCTGGCAATAATTATAGATTTAGCACATTTAAAGGATGTTCAGCATTTTTTTTTTAAATTTATTTAGTAGCTGAATTTTCTGGATTCATAAAATATATCTTAAACAAACTGGATTAAATTATTAAAATTAATGGTATAATTTTTTTTCTGAGTCATTCAAGGGAAAATATAGAATAACTCAATATTAAGAGGGGGAGAAATCAAAAGAAAAATTAAAATCAATATATTTCTATGACAGCTTTAATTCATTCAAGTATGTATTTCACTAATTTGAAGCAATATTCTTTATTGAAATGGTTTCAATATTCTCAAATGGCAGTTAATAGATCTTTGGTGAATTGAGCCTTCTCATGAACCATTTTTTTTTAAAGAAATTTCACCATAAATTCCCAAATGGATTTAGATCTGAACATGTCATTGATTTTGTATGTTTTTCCTAAAGAAAAGCTTTAGTCCCCTTTGCTCTGCTACAAGATACGTTATCATCCTGAAAAATGACTTCATTGCCAAACCAATTTTTATTGATGAAATAAGAAAATTATCCAGGGTTTCAATGTACACATATGCATTGTTGAGGTAATGATTACCATCCCCGTTCCTTTAAATGACATCCAATTCTATGACATGGGAAATTTACTTGTTTTCTTCAAGCAGCCATTTTTTATGTTTCATTTGAATGACACCAGACAAAAGTTCCATCATAGTTACCTTGGTCAATGCAGATTCTCATTTCATCACTGAATAGCACTTTCATCCACATGCCATGATAGTGTCAATGTTTGAATGTTCAACTATTAAAAAAATGTTTTGCATCTTATCTATTATTAGAGTTTTTATCTAGCAGCAAATAAACTAAGTGAACATCATCTAAGTGTAGCTAATTCCATAATTTTTGCCAGGGATTGCATTCCTGAATAGTCCCCTTCCTTCACACACTGAGGAGCCCAGAGGTAGAAATTGGTAAAAAAATCGTGTTATTTCTTAAATCTTTGTTTATAAAATGAATCTACATTAAATTTATGAAAAACAAAAAAAAAAAAAAAAAATCTCTAGCACATATAGAACTGATTTTAGGTTATTTTAAAGTTACGGAAATCTGAATAAAATCTTAGCTATTTCTTGGTCATATCCTGACCACATATTTTTAAATGCTACATCACCCTAATAAATGAAGGAGCTAAAATCTGTTATGGTTAGCTGAGGAAATACTAATTTTGAATACCATATAATTGAATTCTGATTGGAAAAGTCAATGATTCATGATTTTGACAAAGTAAAATCAGAATTGCTCCAAAATTTGTCAAGAATGTCTGATTTTCCCCCAAATTACACTATTTTTTGGGGTCAAAAAAATCAAATATATCAAAAACAATTAAGATTCACATACCAAAGTACATATTTTTTGAAAAATTCAAACTAAGCTCATTTAGAATCTTTTCAATTTGCCATGTGACTCTTAGCCCTTTCTTCTTTAATGCAGGACCAAAGTTTATTTCAGAGACTGTAAATTTATCTAATTGGTAAATTCTGTGTGTATGCTAGAATTAAAATTTAGGCTCCAAATAGATGGAAATGGTTGTAATATTACTATTTTGAGGTTACAGACAGGATATTAGCTATGAATTACATCAGAATAACAAAAAAATAAAAAAATTTCATTACCATTGCTGATTTTTACCCAAAATTGGTCAGATTTTACTCAAAATGCAATAATTTTCTTGCTCTAATTCATCAGATACACTAAAAATGGCTAAAATCCATACACCACACTTTACCAATATCAAATATGTATTGGTTAAACACTAAGAATTTTCAAAACCTTTCTCAAGTCAATCATTGATGTTAATTTCCTTTGGGAATTTCCATGCAAAGTTATTGTAATGTTAATATTCTTTTGGCAGTGGATAGAAAAAAAAAAAACTGGACTGCTTGGGGACCCCATTCATACATCCAAGGATTGATTTCTTGAAACCATTCACCAGGAACAGGACTTTATTTTCACAGTCAATACATCTGATGGGAAAGGTGGGACTTCAACTAATGGACCATAAGGAAGGCAATTTTTCTCTGAAGAGGTGATTGAAGCCATAGAAAAGTTAGCTAATCAGAAACACAAGGATAACCACCTTCTCCATCATCAATTATCTACAATCCTTTTAGTTGTATCATCACACAAAGTCAAGCTGAAAAAAATTCAAAGATCTCTGTGACTCAACTGCTTTCAATTTGTGTGACAACTTTCCATGGTTAAGAATTAATCATACTTTGCATGGAACTCTACACCACTCTGTAGAACTGATCGATTTGAATTATGTTATAGTATTGGGAAACTGAAGATGGTTTGAAGGCAAACAACAGGGACATTAGAAATTAGTCTCAATTTTTATCCAGGAAAATCTCTGTTGTTGATCAGCTCACTGATGTCAAGACTCCTTGTACGTTCTGACCCTGTCTTAACCAATCTTATAACTCAGTGTTTAGCCAAAAAAGTACTGTACAGAATGTGGTGCTACAGATTTTACCATACGCTCACATTCTCGGCTGTTCAATTTGCCAAAGAAGTGGTATGTCAGCCTTGTTGAAGATATATTTCTTGATTAATAACAGTATGTACACCAAATTGTCATTTTGAAACTCACAAAACTTTACCACGACTTCATACTATAAAGATTTTTGGAGGTGTTTTCAGGTGTTTTGCTGAATAGTAGTTTCTTGGATCTTTGTTTTGAAGAAAGTTTGGATTTTCTTTAACTACCCTGCTCTGTCTGTCTGAACCCAAGTCTGTCTTTTTTGATGTTATACAGCCCTAATATTTAACTTTTTATACAATTGAAACTTTTATCATACAATTAAATTGGCCATAGGCATATGCTTCCCACCAGCCCTCAACCAAACTCTAATCTTTATCCAAACTGAAATTAGAGCGATTTTTGTACCTTGGAATGGCAATGCCCAAATAAGGAAATTCCACCCCAAACCCCCAATATTTGAGAAATTCCACCTTTTATTAACTCAGCTTGGCCACACACTTCCAAAAAGATCGTAATTACTTATCAGAAACAGATTGGGCCAAGTTATAAATCATCATACCTCTATTTCCAAAGTTAACCCATCTGGGCCAACTGTGCTTCACATTCATATTATAGCTTTGAATGAGATTGTTAGAGAAGATTCTTGGCTATTTTCTTAGAAAAAAAAATGAATGTATATATTTTGATGTGAGTTACTTTATGAACATATTTTAAATTGTTGAATTATGAAATTTAGGATGTAGAACTTTTCAGATAAATGGTCCAAGATATTATTAAAGGCATCATTGTGGATAATGGCATATTGCATACATCACATGAATTCATCCAAACAGATCAAGGATCACTTCGTACATGCATTTAAACTTACTCTGCATTTTACACACACTTTCCACATGGTTTGTGCATGCAAGTGTAGTCAGATCCATAAGTTTCAGCTATGGCTCATTTCTTGGTGAATATAAATGGGGTGAACTTGTACCTGAATCATCCTTCTAGTTGTTAGAATGGATGAGGCTTCCTGGCTTTATTTTTTGTTTTATTATCAAGAGAAGTATATCTGCAGACTGGTTACCCAAAGATTACTGGTAGCCAAGTTTGAGATACCAAGTACCCTTCATTCTTGGACATAAAGGCATCTATATTTTCTTTTAGCAATATGAGATTCATCTACTTGAGCCACTATGCCAGGTCCGCCAAATTGAATGCGGCTGATAATTAGCCTTGTGGAACATACTCCAGAATTATGTTAATAAAATAAAGTCTACGTAAAAAAAATTCTACTTTCTCCAAACACAATCCTTCTTTAGAGATATTTTTTCTCTCTTTTGCAAAAAAAAAAAAAAAAAAAAAAGTTTCTTTATTTCCACACTTAGCTTTCCTTCTCTCTAGCACAGTTCAATAATGTTCTTTTCTCTCACAGAAATTCCATTTGAGTCCTTTATGCTACAAAGATACAAAAAAATGCTGCAATGTGAATTGATACTCTTAGGGCCAAAATTATTATTTTGATGACTACTTAGTATTAACAGGATGGAATTTTAACTTTCAAATAGATTACATGTATATATCAATCAATGTGTCTTTCCTTTAAGATAAATAATTATCTCCTTATCCCATTCAACATCAGTTGAATGTTGATATCAATGACATAAGCACAGTTTAAAACTTGATATTTGTAAATAAGAGCTAAGTACAGAAAAATCTTTAAAAAGTCAAGGATAAATTTGACATTTAGATTATGAACAGGACCCCCAACTGCCACTTCAGAATTTTTTTGATTCTGACAAATGTTGTGGTTTGAGGAAAGCCTAATGAATACTAACAAACAAAAATTACTCTTCACAAAATTTTTAGTTTATTTTTCACAATTGTACCCATCAATCTCAATACGGTCAAATGCAGAGAATAGTACTGAGGAGAGAACCTTGAAGGATGCCTGCACTGAGGTCAAGAACTTCAGAAGATTGGCCATTCATAACAACCTGTATTAACAACCTTCTACCTGAGAGAAGATTAGATGATTTCATAAAGTGTGTGAAATGTCATAACTGCAGAATTTGTGTGGTAAACTCCTATGCCTTTGAGATGTCTAAGACAATCTCTCTAGTAATAAAGCTATCATTGAGCATTTCAGTTCTAGTTACAGCACATTCAGGTGTGTATTAAGGCTGACTTTTATTGATACTTCTTAAAAGGCATGAAACTCTTTCAAGTTTTGTGAAGAAGTATCAGTAAAAGCTCAACAGTCAGCCTTGATCTACACCTTAATATGCATTAAATTGCAAGAATTATCAACAATGAAAGATCTGAAGCTATCCCAGTCAGCCCTGAAGTATTGATAAAATGAGACACCAGAGAGTTTTCTTGGTTTGGCATTGATCTTTGATAGCATGTGGTCTGGATGACATTTGAGATAACATAATAGAAAAACAGGGGAGGTCATGAGGAAGAAGTCTAGTATATTTGCATGGTGACCTATATCAGGAACACAAATAGTCTCATCCATAATCTGGGTCAGTTTGTATGCAGTGTAAAGGTCTTTATTTGTAGTATCTTTACCACATGGGAACCCATCCTTGATGTAGACAGCAAGAGCCCATGGCCATTCAAAGGGTTTTGCTTGGTAATTAAATGAAAGTAGTTAGGGTTTGTGAATTCTTGCTCAGCAAAAGATGTATTGAGACCAGTTTCAGAAAGAAAATGAATTTAGGTCCAATCTTTTGAAAATGAATTGAAAGATTTCCCAGAGTTTTTTTCTTTCTTTGCCAGCTTATAATTTTCAAAAACATTTTTAATTTTTCACTGATTTGTACACTTGTGAGAGCCTTATGAATTGGAAACTGCAGTGAAATAAAACATTGGTTTGTCTGGAATGTTTTCAATTTTTTATTTGTTTTAAAATTTTTTTTAATCAAAATATATGGCAAACTTTTAGACCATTTCAAAAAGTTTTTAATACCACATATAGTAAAGTAAAGTGTGACTTTTTATGATCAGTTTTCAGTCAAAAAAATAAAAAAGGGATACACAGGTAATTTAAAAAATGAAAATGCAGTTTAAAACTCATGCATTTTCAGTAAATTTCTAGAGGGGGCTAAAATTCAAGACAAAAGCATTTAGGGTTCACACTATATATGGAATCAGTTTATACATAAGTATACACAGTATTTTAAAATTATTATTGGACATGAAACACTAAAATATTAAATAGTTTTAAAATGAAATTTTATTTAATTTTTTTGTTTTTTAATTTTTTGTTTGTTATTATTATGCACTTACATTCTTCATTTAGTATGTATGTAAAGATAAAGAAATTTTTAATTTTCTTAGTACTAATTGTTGAAATTGTAGAGGATGTGTGTTACATTTGCAGATGCTTGAAAATGTTTTTGGTCTTCCATACCTTATAAAACTAATAATCTCAAAATTAGCAGTCACTGTTATTAACTTTTAGATGTAAACCATTAAGTTCACATTCAAACAGATCCCCTTATTTTTCACTATATTTTAAGCAAAAATTAATGTCAAAATCTTATCAATCATTAAATTAGCTACTTTTTTTCTAAATAAATTTCAAAGACAGATTGTTTATGTTTGGAAGATTTTTAACAAGCTTGATTTTTACTGTTGATAGACCTGCTAAACAAGCTATACTAAGAAAATTTGTTAAATGTAAACAATATTTAAAAGCAGCTATCCAGATCTGATACAAATATGATATCCTTAAATGCAATATCAACGAGTGATATTTGAGTCCATGCTCGACTCACAGGGCTGCATTCTGTCATAGTTACATAAACTAACACTTGGATAGCATCACCTTCCTTGTTCGCTCTCTCTCACATATATATATATATATATATATATATATATATATATATGTATGTATGTTGGATTAAAAATAAATCCATTATTTCTTGAGAAATGAAATTTTTTTTTTGTTTACAATTTGGGATATGAAACTGAGCAGATATGAATATGGATCTCTCTCCCTCAAGTACACACACACACAAAAAAAAAAAAAAACTCTTCCAATTTCTACATCAATACTTATGTTATTTGTACATCCTCTAATGTCCCTTAAGCAATCAACTACAAAGTTATTCAGTATTTTTGAAAATTACAAAAATATTTAAAAATAGATCTGGACAGGATTAACCAAAATTGTTCTCTGAAAATTAACAACATTTAAAAAATATAAAAGCATTAGTCAACTTTTTTCATACCTTGAAATAATAAATTTTAATATAACTATGCCTGTATATTTATTAAAGCATGTTAAATTTTTTAATAACATTACAGGGAGAGTTAAGTTTTGAAAGAATATGAAATGATTAATTCATCATTATTGAAAATTATGTGAAAAACCAGATTCCATTTCAGATTTGTAATTGCATCATTGTGGAAAATTGGTACACCTACATGAGGTTTAAGGCTTCAAGTTCTATATAGACTCAGAAGAAATGAGACTAGCAATAACTGGCAATAACTGGACAGTAATAAAAAGAACAAGATTGAAATATCCCAAGACATGAACAGAACAAGAACAATCTATCCCTGTAGATAAAATAAAGGTTTCTGTTACCAAAATCAAAGGTCGGAGTAAATAATATATGTAGTAATAAACAGACTTTTCTAGTATAGATATAAAACTAGCAGGGATATGTATCATCAAGCCGATTTATGCACTTAGAAAATCTGTGATATGAAAGTTTGTATATTTATAGTGTATTATTTCAGTGAACAGGAGTTTCTAAAATCTAAAAAATAAAACAGCAATACACTATAAACTTTCATATTAAGTATTTTTAGTGCACAGACCATGTAATGTTATTAAAATATTAGTATTAGGCTGAAGCAAATGTTCATAGCATTTTTCAATATGGCTTTGAACACATGATTTCATTTCACTGAAATTTATGGTATATATACATCTCCTGAAAGGTGAGATGTGTCTATTCACTTTTGATTCATGAGTGAATTTTAAATGTTTTTACATTAAAAGTGAAAAATGAGGAAAATGAGATTATATCCAGAAAAGAAAACAATGAACAGCAATAAAGAGAGAGCACCAGAGCTAATAGTACTGTTTGTAAATGGTTCTCCTTGTTAAGTGGAAATTTTAATCTAGAAGATCAATACCATTCCAATGGGCCTGCAGTGGTTAATGACCATATTGAAATTAATTAAAATTAACCCAGGTCACATATCTCATAAGCACTGTAAAGTACCTGAATACATGAATTGTTGTGTTTTGGGCTTCTTTTAGATTTAACAGAAAATTTTTTAAATGAACTACATTTCCATCTGCAATTCCATGCCCAAACAACAAAATACACACATTTTTTAAAAGATTAACAGATAATGAAAAATGGATTGTTTACAACAATGTAAAGTGTAAAAGGCCTCAGGGAAAACAAAATGAGCCATCATTAACCACTCCAAAAGCCAGTCTGAAGAAGGTGATGCTGTGTATATGGTGGGATTGTAAAGGCATTCTGTATTACAAGCTCCTTCTGCAAAATCAGGTACATTAAAGGAGCTACTCAATATTGCAACAAAAAATTTCTGACTCGGAAACATGCCAAATGATAATGGTAAATATGATGGCTATAAGGTAGGTACTTTCATGAGATTGCTAAAAAAAAGAGCATAGCATGATGAAAAAGACTGCCAAACTTGACGAAAACAAAATTTTATTGTTTAAATGTTTATGTTATTATTAAGAGGAAAGACCAAAGTTTTTTGTTTTTTTTAAATTATTTTAAAAATTTTTTTCCTTTTTAGAACATTCTAAATTTTGATTAAAAAAAAACCATGTTTCTCTTTGTATCACTGGAACTAGTAAAACAACATATACAATTTTTAGCATGTTTTTTTTGTATGACACACATTAATTTGGAAAATCTTGCAAAAAATAATTGTCGGATGTTAATGAAACCTTCAGAAACAATTAACAGATGATGGAAATTATTATAAATATGTTGTTTTTTTTTTTAATTAAAGTCATGGCAGAAATATTTTTTTTAAAATATTTATTACCCTCTTCCCAACTAATTTTATGAAAACTCTAGAAATTCAGTCACATTCAGTTTAGTGATTAAATTAGTTAAAAGTACAAGGATTTGAGGAAAGCAAATCATGTTTTGTTTTTTTAATTGGACACTCCCCTACCTGAAAATCAGCCCTGAACTGTAACATACAAAACTCAATAAAACAAAGATATTATTTAATTTCAAATGCTTTTATGAATATGGACAAAATTTTCTGAAAGAAAAAATTTTTTTGATGAAAAATGAATTTTTAATACAATTATTTGTTATTTCTTGAATTATTTTAGATTTTTACATTTAAATTGTTAAAATACAATAAAATTAGTTGAAAGTCGCATTCACTTTTGTAAATGTCCTTATTACTATATTTTTAAAAGTACCATTTATTTCATTTACATATTTCATTGCAATGTCAATTTTGTGAAGTTGTTTTACAGTTTTCAGAGCACTGAAAGTTTTCCTTAAAAACAACGAGGTAAATAATTTGTTCACTTAAATCTAAATAATTTCACATCTCTCCTTCCATAGAATAAATTATCCTCATGTAAGCTATCAATATGTCATGAAAATGTCTTTCGTCACCTGCTTTGTTTTATTTTCAAATTACATCTTTTTGGTGCAGAAACTAAATTAAGCTTATTTCAAAATATTTTAAATAAACATAATTCCTAACTTTCTTAAAATAAGTTTTGAAAAATTTATAATTTATTTTTTAAAAGGAATTTCAAACAGATTTTCATTATTTTTTTTTAAATGGAAATAAAATGGTTGACATGATTATCTGTCAATTTTTCAGACTCAAAAAAAAAAAAAAAAACACGAAAATTTTGGGCATGCTAGGAACGATTAAAAAATGTAAAAAAAATACCCCCAAAATACTTTGATCTTTCCTCTTAATAATAACAAACAATTAGACAATAAAGTTTTGTTTTTGTCAAGTCTGATGTCTTTCGTCATGCTATGCTCTTTTTTAGCGATCTTTATCCTGAGGAAAACTCAAAGGACATAGAGAAAGTGACAAAACTTAGCTTAAAGATATTCTCTTTGATTATAACTGAGCAATATCAGAATTAACAACAAAGTTCAGATGAAGAACATTGACCCCACAGAGTTGCAATCAATGAATTAGTTCAGAGGTTCAATATTGTATTCTACAGTTCATTGAACTAGTATCAGACTATTCAAAAGGTTATTCAATGTTCAGAGAGTGTTACGAATGCAGATAGCCCAAACATGCATATATTAAGGTTAATCTCTGCTTGACAACAGAAGATGTCACGTGGGAGACTCGAGTCATTTTGGGGAAGCAGGTCAAGACCCAGTTACCTGTAGCAACAGATGTCTAGACAGAATCTAGACAGGGGACTGATGTAAGGTCATGAAGCAGCAGGAATTGGAATTCGCGCCAAAATGCAGGACACATGGGAATTAGAAAATTACTTGGAAGTCAGTTTCTGTCTTGTCTTTGAAGGAGCAAGACTCGAAATTGAAGCGCTGATAACTTATGAACGGAAAGATGAGACTCATTTTGGTAATGATGGAACTTATCAGATTCATCATAAGCAACTCTGGACAAGAAATATAAGGATGTATATTTCTGTTCATCAACTCCAGATTGAAGGAGTTATTTATCACAGAAGACGCAAGGAAATTTGTACACTGAGAATACAGCCTGTGTTTGAAGAAAGAAAAGAGAAATCAAGAGAGAAGAAAAAAGTATATATCTCTGTTGCAGTCGGACCGTGTTTGAAATTGAATTTGTGTAATGAAAAGAAAGAAAGAATAGAGGAAACGTGATAGAGAAAAGAAAGGACAATGAGTAAGAGAGAACTGAATATAAAGATAACTATATATTTTGGACCAGTGTTAGAAAGATACACATGCATCCATAAATTTTATGTTCTCACAAACATCTTTCTACATGTCAAAATAGTAATATATAAATCCTATCCCATCTCTTTTTTGGTTATGCGTTGATTTCTGCATTCGTAGTTAGTCATACTTATTTTTTTTTTATCCATTCGGGTTCAGTCGAATCCACTTGGATTTGGGCATATTTTGGTATCCCAACTTAAGTCTTGAGGTTCTAGTCGTCGGATGCTTTACTCATGCTTATATTTTTCTTTTATTATAATATCTTGTGTATATGTATATATTAAAATTCTTATACCAAAATTTATTACGCCTTATCATTCATCCTTGAATTGTGGATTGGTATATGTGTTGAAACTGAAGCGAACCTGGGAAAAGACTACCGTTTGATTATCTCAATCGAACAGTGTTCTTTAAAATATTTTTGTTTACTAATTGTCCATTTGTCATGGTCTGGGAGAGATAGCCGATATCTCTCCATAGACGTGATAATGTATATTTCTCCTGGTTGCCGTATGATTGCGTTATAAATTATTCGTCGAGTAGTGCATATGACAGGGGGTCAGTACCAGATTCTACAAAATTAGAGATCATCTCATTTCATGTATATCATTACTTAATGCACAACAATAAAGGTTCAAACTAATTTATGAGCATCATGGGCAACACAACAAAAGTCAATCATTTTAGAAAAAGATTTTTAAAAATCTGATTTTTCTGACTTCCAGAAATTCTGGACATATCCTGAACTAATGGCCACCCTGCACATATTGTTTCCAATTGAACTGATTAAAAGGCAGTAATTGATGAAAATTGTCCAGAATTAGCTGATTAGAAGAATGTTGTCTTCCATCAAGACAATGCCAGAACTCATTTCTTTGAAGACTCCACAGAAATTGATACAGCTTAGCTGTAATGTCTTACTACACCCACCATACTCACCTAATCATGAACCATTAACTTACCACTTATTTCAATCCTTGCAAAAGTCACTTAATGAAAAGAACTTTGATTGTTTTTGGAAGCCTGTAAAACCTGCTTAGACCAGCTCATCACCCAGAAATATGAAAGTTCTTGGAGGATAGAATCATTAATCTGACTCAAAATGGTAAAAGGTAGAGGAATAAAAGTGGCACATGTATGGTTGAACAAATGCATGTACAAATATGTATTATCTTTGAAAAAAAAAAATAAAAAAGAAAAAGTGATGCACTTTTGTTCTAACCTAATTTTATCCATAGCATTTTTTAACATACAAAGATATACAGAGTGTGGCAGAAATACCTTCCACATAATGGTAAGATATTAACTAGATGAAAACACCATTGTCACCAATGTCTTATGTGGGTGGTATTTCTGTTGCATCCTGTAAAAGATGCATTTGAAAAGTCTACAAGAGTTTAAAAATATTTTCAGATGTTGAAAACTTCAAAATCATTAAATATGACAGTTGATCTAATAAAAAAAATATATAAAATTTTGCTCTTGTTTTAAAAATTAAAAGTTATTTATAACAAAGTATTTTCAAATACTATGAGAAAAAAATCTCTCATTGTCCTTAAGTACCTTCTTATACTAAGTTTAAAGAGTCATACTAGATAAACTTACTTCCAGTATCAGTGGGCCAATATCACTTCCAATGGACACAATGGATGGTTTACTGGAGGACACTTGACTTTGCTGAACAGCGTCACTTGTTTCACTCTCTAGAAGTATTAAAGAAAAAGAATTTACATGTTAAACAATGCTGTTTAAAAGAATATGTATCATTTTCCTTTAAAATGCTATTCTTTTAATTTTCATAAAAAAAGAGTGAAAACCATGTCAGAAGACTGGAGAAAACACTGATGTGTCAATAAAATCTATTTAAAAAATTCTTGTTAACATTATGTTAAACTGAATGCAATGTGTTCCTTTCATACTTCTAGGCTAACATGAAGCTATTTAATTTATAAACTGATGCTATTGTCAGGGCTGTGGAGTTGGAACACAAAATCTCAGACTCCTCTTTATGCAATTAAGTGATTATGGCTTACAAATCTCAAAGCCTATGCATACACAACTTACTTGATTAGGCCTATATTATTATAACTGGTTTATATCAAAGAATAAAGACATTGTGGCTTTTATATCATACCTATTCATTCAATATTTTCTAACAGAATTAGAGACAATATCTTTGAAAGAATATAGAAGAAATAAAAATAAAATGCTATAATGTAAGACTTTTTACACACACGTATATATCTTTGTAAATAAGCAATAAAATAATAAGAACAAAAATAAAAAACTACTTTATAACAGAAGTTGAAATATAATCTTTTACAGGATTTAAAAGATAACAAAAATAAAAATTCTATAAGATTTTTTTTTTTTTTTTTACATATATACAAAATAACTACAAAAAAAATAAAATGACTTTAAAGAAATTTATCTCAACTGTTTTTTAAAGGAAATAGTAAACATACAATAGAAGAAATAACAAAAATTCTATAACGCAAGACTTTGTACATAAAGCATAAATTCAACTGGAGATAGAGTCAGTATAGTTTTTTTGTTTTTAACTCCACAGCCCTGGTTATAGTTTGAAATATTTAGTTATTTGAATTACTTTTGAATTTAATTACATAATTTATAATTGAATACTTTTAAATTGGATAAAACGAAAATATCCAACAGAATGGAGAGGAGGAAAAAAATAAAGATGAGAGATGCAAGGATGAGATTTTTTTCTTAACAAGGAAAGTTATAAAAAACGAATGATAAAAATCTGGAAAATGTCTTTTTTTAAAATACATCCTAAATAAATACTATTTTTAATCAGATGAATATATTCTATTGTTAACAGAGTTTACATTCTCTATAAACAAAAATGTTGGCGCTTGAAACATTTTGTTAGAATTGACAGAACAAACAAAATATAACAGTAACATTCAGTGCTGTCAGTTGTAATATCCATGTTGGTAACAACTCAGTAAACTAACTCTAAAGTAATCAATACAGTTTTATTCTATATAACTCACCCCAAGTAAGGCAATAAAGCCACTAAGACAAGGTGTGAGGGTACTGAATGTGAGAGAATAAAATAGGAACTAAGACATCAGAATATAATGATTGTCATTTATCTCCAAAAAATTAAATGCAAAATTGAGTGGAAAGCAAGAAGTATTAGCATAGCTCTTATAATGTTAGTATGAGTTTCACTGGAAATGTGAAATCAAAATCTCATGCTTCAACAACAACAAAAAAGTTGCCAATGAAAACTGAATATTAATAGCAATTGTTAACACAGATGAGTTATAGAAATTGGGTCTTCTATTTGTGTGCTGATGAAAACATTTTTGGTGTCACAAAAAATTCGGAATGGTAGCTTCAGTTCATTTTGAATTATTTCACAAACAACATGGTTTGGTATTAGGCAAAGTGCTTTTAAAAAAATCTTAATTTGAATTTTGAGCTGTTCTCCATGAAAACAGCAAAGTTTTTCCATAGAGTGTTCCGACCTACATTTAAATTCTTATTGACAATATGTTGTATTAACTGAGGTTATCTCAATTACCCTTGAGAGAAAAAAAACAAAACAAATAAAAAATGTTACCCAAAATTAAACATTAGTAATAATTGCAGACAATCCAGTGGTAGCCTTGTCTGCTGTTAGCTAATTAAAAGATAAAAAAATAAACAGATACCACAAAATAAGTGCTAAATTAGATTTCAAGTATTTCAAAGTTGATATGTGAAATTAAAAAAAATATATGCATACACATTCTCTTAAAATTAAATATATGTTCCTAATAGGTGGCCAGGTATTGAAGATATAAAAATATTTTAAAATTGTTGAAAATAACAAATGTTTCTTGAAGTTAATGTTGACTTTTCATATTTAGCGACATTATATACTCCATAATTTTTGTTGGAACTTTTTAAAATGAGAAAGTATACACTGTTATTTAAACCAACATGCTTACCTTGGGTGTTATGCTCACAAAGTTGTCATAACTTCCAGCCTTCTTTGAGTGTGTCTTTGTACTTGGTAATCTCCTTGGAATTTTGAACCAAAGACTTTATTTGGTCCATAGAGGTAGAGTGTTTTATTTCCATGAATAGGAGATAATTCATATTAGTAGTCACTCATCTTATTTGCCTTTGAATCACTTGTTCATTCCCCCACCCCTACTGAACCAGAGTAGGTGACTTTTCAGGTCTACCACATCCAGATATCAGAACAACACTAGAGAATAAGACAACTGAAAGAATCAGAGCACATGTTAGGCACCAAAAACTGTCTCAGCAGGTCTGGCATAGAGAGATGAATACCTTCTGGGAGTTTAACAGTAAAAAAGTATTTCCCCACCTAAGTTAGGACATTCATATAACCACACCAACAGACAACAGGTTGAAGGCTTCAGAATTTCAATGCTACATCATGATTCATGAACTTGTGGATTAAAATATTGGTTAAAATAGTTTGTTAGCATTGAAAAGTCACACTTTGATTCAGTGAAATAAACAAACAAGAGACAAAAAGGTGAATAAGAAAACTAACTGATACAAAATATCCACTAAGTATGGAAAGTGGAACAATTTACCTGTGGATTGAATAAAGGGTTTGGTTTAAAAGTTTAAGTTTATTGAATATGAAGATAAACACCTGAAGACGTTCAGATGGCTCATTGACCAAAACATGTATAAACTGTAAACAATGTGGCCTTTGCCCATCTTACCAATAACTACCTCATTATGTTTCCATTCCCATTGTGCCCAAAACTGGGAAGGCTCATTGCAAGCTCACAAGGTAACAAAAGATGAAAACAAACACCACAGTAAGAAATAAGGACTCAAACCCCATTTCCAATATATTTAGTTAATTCAAGGTTTGACTTGCATGGTCTGGGTGGGTGGGTAGGTAGGCAGGTAGGCAACACTTTGGACAGCTTCTGCCATATTAGTATCATATCAGCTCTTCCATTCAACTATTTCACCTACCAACTCTCCACTAATACCAACATTATGATGTGCAACTGGTAACTTGAACAAGTGGTACTGAAACTGTCCAAGGGATAGCCTGTCTATGTGAAAAGTCAGTTCAGAACTCAGTTCAATCCCAGTATAGACCCACAGGCAAAAATGTCTAATTCGTTATTGCTTGACCCTAGAAGTTTTCATTTATTCATTCTATTCAATTTTGGTCAAGTGGGTGACTTGCTTTGAAGACCATATCTCAGACTTATAAAACAAAACACTTGAGATTAAAATAAAATCTCACACAATTAGCTTCTATGTGGGTGTCCCAGTCTCAGAGAGTCATAATAACCAGGATGAGCATGTTGGTCCAAATAACAAAACACAATTCAATATTTACAAAAGAACAAACACTCAAAATGAAGCTACTTATTTTATTTCTATGTAAAGTAATTTTAACACAATTTCAATTAGTTAAAAATATTTTATTCAAGTTTATATTTGGTGGGCTTAGAACTCTTTATGCAATGATAATCAAATTTTTCATTCTAAGAAATACAAACATGTACAAGTAAAGCAACAGAAGTATTATAAATATAGTATTAGGAAAAAAAAAAAAAAAAAAGAGCACAGAATTACTTTTTTGCACATTGCTGAAAACCGTCAAAATAAGTGTTAAGAAATACCTTGAAATCATATTATAAAAGATAAAAGTGTAAAATATGTCTAAAAATGAGTAAAGTTATTTATGCAGAGGTTTCAAACCAATATACACTTTTGTTAAAACATAATTTCACTGATGAGGTGGAGGTACTTTTGTATGTACTACCACACAAATAGATTTCAAGCATTTTTAATCTTGGAAAATGTCCAAAATGCTATTTAAAAAAAAAAAAAAAAAAAAAAAAAAACATCTTTGTGAAAATAATTTTCCTAATTGAATTTTTTCAATCTGATCTGAAAATACTTTTGAGAATAATTTTATATTACTGGCAATTACAATTTTATAATTTTAAATAAAAGGATACTTTAAAACTGCATTTTATCAATATTTTAAGCTAAGATTAAAAGTATGAATCTTTAATTTCTTGGAATGTTATTTCTGATTAATCAATTAAATAAAACCAGGTCAAGCCATTAATAAACTTAGTATCATAAATTATTTATTCTACTTACCGTTCTTGATCTGCTTGATTTGGTTAACTGTCTCTTGCAGTATTGCACACTTATCAGGCTTGACCGAGAATGAGCTCATATCGGTGACACTTGCTGAGATTAACTCCGCAAGTTCTTCGATATATGTATTCTCCTGTTCTCTTCTACGTTTTTCATTCAGGCATTTGGTTCTGAAAAATAATGTTTTATAGAAACTGAAAATTTATTTTGTGAGTTACTTTTAGAAATAGAAAATAACATTGTTTTGAGTAAAATTTTTAAAAAATAACTTATACTAATGTACATATATCTAAAGAAAAAAAATTCCTTTTCATCATAAATACCATAATCTTATCACAAATTTTATATTTCTTATTGAGGAATGCCTAAAAAGTACGTATTGGTAGGTTTCTAATTTTGTAAAAATTTATATAAATTCAACGCATTTAAAACTTGCCTGTGTGATATTTCTTTAAATTTTTTTTTTTTTTTAATTAAAATACTTTACAGTTCACTATGGTAATTTCTGATCAAAATCTATATAAGGATTATTTATTTGAGAATAATACCCCCACCCCCAAAAAAACAAAATGCTTCCTCTATACCTATAAAATGGATGGGTTACCTTTACAACTGAATCATTCCAAGATAATTATAATATTGTAATTGGTATATCTTTCACTGTCCCACATTAGTTATTCCTAATTTTCCTATTTAAATAGGATGTGTTGTATTTTTATAAAGATTAGGTGAAGATTTCATGATTTATATAGTATGTAGAGATTACCAATATATAAACATTTATATTGAGATCAATTTTAAATGTGCTATGGAAATAAACAGAAATAAAATGCCAATAGCAAATATACAACAAAATGTCAGAGTGACAGCATATTTTTTGTCAAAAAATACAGAGGAGGAAGAAAGTTCTTTTTCAATGTCCATGTTCGGAAATATTACATAATACTTTTTCATGTGACAATGTGGTGTAAATTATTACAACATTGAGGAAAAATCTTGCAAAGTAAAACTGAAAAAATATTTCCATCTGCTTTTTCTATTCCTTACAAGACTTAAAATAAAACTTCTAGCTATAGAAAATGTTCTTTCTTGTAATATAGTATAACAGGAAATTTTTAGGATTAGTCCATTTGGATATATTTTCTTTATATAGAAATATGTGTGCTTAACCAGGTTTGAGTCTTGAGGCAGTCATTGTTTCACATACAACAGAAAAAAAAAAAAAAAAAAAAAAAAAAAGGAAAAGAAAGAAAGAAAGAAAGAAAAGTTACTTAATGTAAGCTCTAATGCTTCAAGAATTTTTAGTTTTTTGTTTGTTTTCATGTTTAAGTATAGTTGTGCTTTCAGTTGAAACCTAACCAGAACAAAAAGTATGAAATCTCCACAAATATTCTTAAATGCCTATAATTGATAACAGAAGCCATTGGTTTATTCCAACGGCTTCACATACTTCTCGTTTTCACTTTTGTGTGGTCATGTGTCACATTACGAGCTGCAACGCAATTTTCGTTTCTACGTCCCATATACACGAGTTTGTCGTTGCTTTGAAAATTTTCATGCAACAAAAACAGACTATCATTATTGTTTCGTCCATGTATTGTTTGATATATTGAAATGTAATTGTCATCTTTAATAATGGCTTATCTAAGCTTTCGGCTTACATTGGATTTAAACATGTATCAATATGGTGATTTCCTTTTGTCTTTCAATGATAATGTTATTAAGCTTATCGGACAATATAAAAGGAACTTAAAATAAATAGACAAAACTTGTCTATATTATTTAATGAAACATGCATTAATGAAAAATTGCTGCCTAAAAATTATATATCCCCAAGTATAGGATTGGTGTATACGGAACAAATTCCAATAACCCCAAAAATACTATTCTTAAATGAGTGCTTGATACAGAGTAGAGCAAATACAATTTATTTGAAAATTATAACATGCTATAAAATCACTACAAAAATAGCCATTTTGTCTCAACATTTCTGGTGTCTTATCAAGTGATAGTATTGAAACAAAATGGCTATATTTGTAGTGATTCTATAACATTTGTCATAATTTTCGAAAATATATATGTGTGCGTGTGTGTGTGTGAGATGGGATGAAACCATTATTTTTACCGATTCTGATAACAATTCCTGATGCTGCTCTAAATTTCTGATTTTGATACCTACTTAAAATTAATTATTTTCAGGCCCTACAGTTTGGGAAACTTAATGAACAATGTATAAATAAAACATTCAGTACAAAAATGAATACAAAAGCTTATGAAATAAAGTTAAATATTCTTTTTATTTAAAAAATTATGTAAGAGTTTAAACAAAGAGTTTTCTTTTTTTTTTTTTTTTACATATGTCAATTACCTAGCTAGAGTCGACATATTGCTTTACTTTGATTCAGTAGAAAACTTAGAAAACTTTCAAACTACACTTTTCCATCTGTCCATATTTCTGAGAGGAGTTATGTACACTATTTACATTATTCGGACTATTGTCCTCATCTTTGTCACCATATTTATTACAACTTTTCGGCTGTTGTATGCTCTGGCCTTCATAAGGTGGTTGGAATGTTGAACTGAACCCTTCATTTCGCTCACTGGGGTAGACTGTTCTAGTTCCATGTCTAATGGATGTCAGTTATCACTTATCTCCTGCTTAATTTCCTCTCCAGTTCTCCACCGTCTTAACCAAGTATTGAACTCATACTCTTTAGGGCCTGTCACTGTACGCTATCCTGTACTGGATCTAACTGACACCTTTATCCACTGTGCCATGTGTCCTTGAGGACATCTGTGTGCGAATATCTGGGTATTATAAACCTAACGTCTTCAGCAATCAAATTTTTTACCAATGCTCATATTGCAATTTTTTTTTTGTTGTTATTGCCTTTCTCTGGCACTCCTTATTACTGGTTCCCATATTGTATTCATTTCTATGCTTGGTCAGCTCAGGAGATTTTTGTGGCTTACTATATGTGCTGATTACTTAGGTTTACAAATTTTCCAATGGTGTTCTTTGCCTATGATCTCAACCTGATCCCACAGAGGGCAGTGATCTCCTATATGTAGTCAGCCATGGCTTATTTTTCCACTTCCCCTTGTGTTACAGCTTTCTGGTGTTCTTGAAGTCTTACCTTAAGGGGACGGCCTGTCTCCCCTTTATATTTCTTTCCGCAGCTGCACAGGATAGCGTACACACAGTCTTTAGTCATGTTCTCCTCTAGGGGGGCTCTTACTTGGGAGAGATATCTGCGAAGTGTCGTCCAACTTTTGAAGGCTGTCGTGATGTTATATGGACCACAGATCCTTTTATTTTCTCTGATAACTCCTTCACATAAGGCAGGCAGACTGTTTTCTGAGTGTCGTTGTCCTACTCTTGTACCCGCCTATTCCATTTTTTGTGGGCTGCTGCTATATACCCAGAGTAGTTGTTGCGTTGTAGGGTACTACTTATACTGACCAATTCTTTATCTAATGTCTCTGGGTCGACACTTATGACTTTTACTCGGTGTTGTAAGCAGTGGATGATCCCTTTCTTTATGCAGTATGGATGGTGGGAGTTGAAATTGAGGTACCTCCGGTGAATAATGTAAATAGTGTACACTTTTCTACTTGGCACTGGATACACTTGCCATAACTGGGGTCTGAAAATAAACATTGGTTAAAATTTTAATTTTTCACCGTTTGATTAAAAAAATATTTCTTGTTTTCTAATGTGCATAATTTGTAAAGATTCAACTAATAATGGTTTGCTGTTAATTGTAAAAGAAAAAATAGTTTTATTATTTGTCCACCTTTTAAGTTTTAACAAGCAAAGTTTCCCTCCCTCTAAATATCATGTACTCTTTAAAATTTTGTGTCATTTTTCAATGAATGGAACAAATTTATGGATGACAATTCAATTTCTGCATGCACTTCAAAAATAATATATATATATATATATATATAAAACATTGCAACAATAATATTCTAAGCAGAAAGGCATCATCTTATGTATTGTGGTTTAATTAATGCATATTTTGATAAAGTACAAGGAGTACTTTATCTTGCAGGAAAGTGAATAAAAAATAAAATGCAAATCTTAAATTTGCTTACAAATGTTTAATAAGAATTAAATATGAATTATCACAGCAACTTAAAGGGTCTTCAAACATTATCTAAAAAATTTAATCATGAAGTTAAATTATAAATGCTGATATCCAACTTGATCATTTTATAAGGTATGATATTCAACTGTTACAAAGCATTAAAATAAAAATAAGATTAAAAATGTTTAAAATGTTCATAAAGATGAAGACAATTGCAAATGTGTATTTTTTTTTTCAGTTATTTATTAGATTATTAGAAGATGAAATTCTACTAGTTTTATTTTAAAAATATTAAAATAAATCATGTTAAAAGTGGAAAAAAAAAAAACTATAGCTTGGTCATGCCAGATAAAATAGGGATAAAAATACTCAATTTAACTTTATGCTACATAAAGAAAAATGATTTTATGGATACAGACAAATTGTCATAATTTAACTGTCTTACCACGAGGACAATTTGTGAAACAAGATCAACTTTTTTACGTGAAGAAATCAAATGTGACACTAACTGAAATTCCATACAATCATTTTTTTTTTTTTATAAATTAAGAAAAAAAAATCTTAAAAGAGAGACTAGCAGAACAACAAAGTGAATTCGTTTTGTGTTTATATTACATAATTTTGATTATAATTATTAAATTAATAATATTAAATGAGTAAATTAACAATGTTTAAGAAATTAAAAATAAAGATTTTATTTTGAACTGAAACAGACTAAACTAGTGAACATTATTGAAAGTTCAAGAACCGCGTAGAAGCTTAAAAAAACAAAAAAAAAACACACACACACACAAGTAAAATAATACATCATGCTTAACTTAAACAATGATGTAAATATTCCCTGCGAAATTTCTCAAACATTCAGACCAGTAAATGTAATTAATACTGTTTAATAAAATTTGCGAGGAAAAAAAAAAAAAAAAAAAAAAAAAAGAGAGCATTTACTTAAATTATATCTATAAAAATAATGTATATACAGAAAATATATTAAAAATAATTGTCGGGTTTAATCCATTTCATGATATGTTATCATTGTTTACGTTGAGATAAAGAGTGCTGAAGATTTGCTGTTTATAAACAGACGCTCCCTTGTGGCTGTATGGTTAACAGCACATCAGATCAAATGATGGTTTCCATTGAGGTATAGGTTCAATTCCTGTTGGAGAAGCACATATTTTCTCTGAAATTTCTTGAACATTCAGGCTAGTAAATGTAATTAATATTGTTTAATTAAAAAAAAAAAAAAAAGCGTTTAGTTAAATTATCTCTATAACATCTAAATTATCTCTTATTTTAACATCTAAATTATCTCTTATTTTAACATCTAAATTATCTCTTATTTTAACATCTAAATTATCTCTTATTTTAACATCTAAATTATCTCTTATTTTAACATCTAAATTATCTCTTATTTTAACATCTAAATTATCTCTTATTTTAACATCTAAATTATCTCTTATTTTAACATCTAAATTATCTCTTATTTTAACATCTAAATTATCTCTTATTTTAACATCTAAATTATCTCTTATTTTAACATCTAAATTATCTCTTATTTTAACATCTAAATTATCTCTTATTTTAACATCTAAATTATCTCTTATTTTAACATCTAAATTATCTCTTATTTTAACATCTAAATTATCTCTTATTTTAACATCTAAATTATCTCTTATTTTAACATCTAAATTATCTCTTATTTTAACATCTAAATTATCTCTTATTTTAGCATCTAAATTATCTCTCTCTTATTTTAGCATCTAAATTATCTCTCTCTTATTTTAGCATCTAAATTATCTCTCTCTTATTTTAGCATCTAAATTATCTCTCTCTTATTTTAGCATCTAAATTATCTCTCTCTTATTTTAGCATCTAAATTATCTCTCTCTTATTTTAGCATCTAAATTATCTCTCTCTTATTTTAGCATCTAAATTATCTCTCTCTTATTTTAGCATCTAAATTATCTCTCTCTTATTTTAGCATCTAAATTATCTCTCTCTTATTTTAGCATCTAAATTATCTCTCTCTTATTTTAGCATCTAAATTATCTCTCTCTTATTTTAGCATCTAAATTATCTCTCTCTTATTTTAGCATCTAAATTATCTCTCTCTTATTTTAGCATCTAAATTATCTCTCTCTTATTTTAACATCTAAATTATCTCTCTCTTATTTTAACATCTAAATTATCTCTCTCTTATTTTAACATCTAAATTATCTCTCTCTTATTTTAACATCTAAATTATCTCTCTCTTATTTTAACATCTAAATTATCTCTCTCTTATTTTAACATCTAAATTATCTCTCTCTTATTTTAACATCTAAATTATCTCTCTCTTATTTTAACATCTAAATTATCTCTCTCTTATTTTAACATCTAAATGGAATATATATATTACAAAAAAAAAAAAAAACAATGGACAACTTGCCAAAACCTAAAACATTGCCTTGACTGAGAAGAAAGTGCATTATATATTAGTTACACGAGATAATATATAAATTTTTATATATCAAGAAAAGTTTTGGAGGAAAGATGACAAAGTGTGTGTGATATTTGTCTATATTTCTGAGATGAGGTATTGTAAGTATTTACACTGTTTGAACTCTTGTTAGCTTTATTGCCATAATTACAATGTTTCAATAAATTTATCCACAGTGCCATGTACCAGAGTACACATTACAATTTTTGGTTATTGTTTTTTCTCTACCTCTCTGTATTACTGGTTCCCATATTGTATTCATATCTATGCTTGGCTGGCTTATGAAATTTTTGTAGCCTAGCATATGCACGTATTCCTTAAGTTTCTGTATTTCCCACACAGGATGACAATCTCCCTTTACCTCCATATATGGTCAGCCATGCTTGATATTTTTTATTTCTCCACCTTAAATGGACTCTAGAAATTGTTTGAGGATAGAGAAGAAAAAATACAAAAAACAAAACAAAAACCCTACATTGGCACTGATCTAATGAAATTGTTCATGTCAGACATAAGGATTATAAGTCCCCAAAATTCACTCACCAATGTCCCCAAGGCCCAGTGAATAAAAGCATTGTTTGACTGACCCAGAGTTGTGAGCTAAGTTCAATATGGCCAAAGTAGAGGGAATAAAACTTGGAGAGTTGAGTTATCAAGAGGAATTAACTAAAACTGAGGCATGTGGAATGAGAACAATTTACCAGTGGACTAAATAAACTGTTCAGTTTGAAATTCTAAGCAATATCACCTAAAGAAGGCCGAAACATTGTGAATACAGCAATAAAGTCTGAACAATGTAAAGTCACACACACGTGTGTATAAATAAAAACAAATAACAAATATGGGACATTCATAAATTTATCAGGCTTTGCATTTATTAAAGTTTTCCCAGAAATTAGAAGAAAATTGTAGTATTTTATTTTTGTGTTTGTTTTACATTGGTTAAGCAGATCGTGTGTGTGTATACTTTCAAGTAGCATTCATACATATCTGTATCATAATTCTAGTTTGTCTATGTGGGATTTGGAGGTGTTTGAGTGCCTAGTGGCCATTTTTAATCCTTGTTTGGTGGTTGTCCCCATGTTGATTTGGGGATGTTTTACATGGGAGTGAAAGAATTTAAGTTGTTGTGGTGGTGGTAGTGTTGTTGGTATCTTTGTTTCTTTAAGTATGAGCTTTATAAAATTTGGTGATATAAGAAAGCGTGTCTGACATGTATTTATGGATGGCAAAATATTTATCAGAACCCTGTATTTTTGATGCAATGAATTATATTCTTTTCTAATAATAAAAGAAAAGGAAAAAAAAAAAAAAAAAAAAAAGTTATGGCCAGTTTTGTTTGTGTGTCACAAGCAAGTTTAAAGGGTTGTCCAATTAGATATCTCTTGTGTTCATAGAAATGGGCCTTAACATTGCAGGAATTTTACGTCATAAATCCCAGCTGCTGATGCAGTGTTGGATCTATTTTATTCTTCCTAACTACATCTGTTTTGGAGGCGGTGATAAAGATTTTAAGGTTGGAGATAACTGGTTTGTTTTCAAATTTTGTTGAGTGTTTGGGGGGGGGGGGGTTAGGTTTATGAATTTTGTGTTTTTGTTGTCGAGAGTGCCAAATTTTGTCAGTGCCAGTGTTTACTTTTGGATTATGGATTTTGTATACTCGTTTTCTAGTGATGAGGATGAAATGCGTGCAGTGAAAAGTGTAAACATCTTTTCAATATATTTTTCTTTATCTAGGTATTTTGGGCTACATATTCTAAGGGCTCAGAAGTAAGAAACTATGATTAGCTCAGACTTTTTTTTTGACCCTGGTGGGAACAGAAATTGATTAAATCATTTTTGTTTGTGAGTTTGTGGTAACTTTAAAATCCAATTTGTTATTTTGTATTAATAAGATGTTTAGTAAAAGTAGAGATTTGTGTACTTCAAGTTCATGTGTGAATTTGATGGCAGGTTCTACATTAAGTTTCTTTATGATGTTTAGTAGATTTTCATTGTGAGGTCATATTAGGACATCATCTATGTATCTGTGGTAAGTGTAGTTTTTAGGTATGAGGTGTTTCATTAGGCCAGACTAAAAATTCTAACATACAAGCAAGAAAACTTGCTTATTGGAAACCCCATTGGTAAGCCAAACACTTGTAGAAATTTTTATGAAAACAAAAGAAACAGCAGTTAGTAACCAAAAAGCCAAAAACCTCAACATAATTATTAAAATTAAATTGAATTAAAGTATCAAGCCCTGTTTCATCCTCAAGCGAAAATTTAGAAATAACCAATCCTGAAATTTACACATTTTTATAAGCATGTTCATTCGTAAAATTAATCACTATGGAAACGGCCAGAGTGACCATTTTGATAAGGGGCATAAGGGTTAACAACTTGCATCCACATATCAGTCACCGTCGGAAAGAGGTCAAGCTGAGGCAGGGCCGGGGTGTCCATTTCAAAGTGAATGATGGCATTCATATACGTATATCGTATGGTCCGTCACAGCGACATAGCTGTTGGCATTGTACATCATTAAGTGTCTAAAGAATTTTTTTTTCTAAAAGGCTGTTTCGCACATAAACGCATTGCACTGAATTACAAAAATAATGAAAAATTATGTGATTGTAGAAACCCTGAAAACTGCCCATTGGAAAATAAATGCCACACAAAATCTGTGGTATACCAATGCACTATCTCATCCACTGAGAGGCCTAACACTGAAAGGATATACATTGGTTCCATGAGAAATGAATTTAATCATTCTATTTAGTGATACTGAGTGACCATATTCAAAGGAACACTATTGAAAAAGACTTAGATGCTAATTAAATTAAGCACATTTATACCATTGTAAGAGAAAAAGATAGAACAAAAATGTTAAAACAATTGACTAGTTTTAGGAAATAAAAATTTGTTTACAAGAGAAATGAAGAAAAAAAAAAAGAAAATATGACATGATGTCTGAAATATATTTGTTTCAGTTAAAAATGAATGAAGAATTTTTTTTTATAAATTTGTTTTTATCTAGGGAATGCAGCTAAGTTAGATATTAAGAATAATTAAAATAGTTCTTAATTTCACTTATAAAATGTGTATATTTCCAGATATGCAAATCTCTAGTGTAATAAAATTGTTTTAAAATTATGTTTCTACCTAGCGAATACATCTAAAATTATTAAAAAAAATAGTTTTAATCTCACTTTTAAAATGTGTATATTTTCAAAACTGCAAGTCATTTTTCTAAGTAAAAATTCTTTTTTAGTCACTAGTGTTCAATGGGTGTTTGTTACTGTTCTGCCTATAAAATTCTTTTAAACAAGGTAAATTAATTTATTTTTACAAATATCTTTATGGTCTTATCCGGGAAATAATACCCTTAAGATCATTATTAAAATGATTAAAATAGTTTTTAATTTCAGTTTTAAAATGTGTATCTAAAAATCAAATTAAAAGCTTTTAATTATTTTTAATATTTAATTTTAAGTGTATTCACTAGATAAAAACAAATTTATTTAGCAGGGGAAAAAGATACAAGTGCTGCACTGCTGATGTTTTTTTATTTATTGCACGCACGATACTTCCGGCTTCCGTAGATTTCATTTGGTAAAAATTATTGACACAAATTAATTTTTTTAATATACGGGGGTGTCGTTAGTTTGTAATAAGCTTTGGAAATTATAATCTGTAAATATATATCTACTTAATAACAACATTCGTTAAGTTCTACAAACTTTACCCTAATTTTAGAAGAATTAGCAACATAATGTAAAAATAAAAAAAATATTTCAGAAATAACAAATAATTGTTTTAAAAATTCATTTTTCATCGAAATATTGTCCATGTTCATTGAAATAAATAAAAGCTATTAAAAGCTTTTGAAATTAAATAATATTTTTGTTTTATTGAGTTTTGTATGTTACACTTCAGAGACGATTTTCAGGTAGGGGGTTCCAACAAAAAAACAAAACAAAAAAAAAACATGATTTGGTTTCCTCAAAGCATTGTGCTTTTAACTAATATAATCATTAATCTCCTCAAAATTGAAATTATAGAGTTTTTGTACAATTAGAGGAGGTAATACATATGAAAAAAAAAAATTTCTGCCATGACTTTACTAAAAATAAAAGATATTTATAATAAATTCCATCATTTGTGAATAGTTTCTGAAAGTTTCACTAAAATCCAACAATTATTTTTATTTTTGCAAGATTTTCCAAATTAATGTGTCACACACAGGAAAAAAACGCGCTCAAATTTTATGTTATTTTATTGGTTTGGTTGATAAAAAGAGAAACAAGGTTTTTTTTTTAAATCAAAATTTACAATGTTCTATTAGGTTGGTGCAAAAATTATTTTTGCACCAACCTAATAAGAAGGAGGAAAATTTTTTTTAAAATATTTAAAAAATACTTTGATCTTTCCTCAATAGCATAAGCATTTAGACGCTAAAATTTTGTTTTCATCAACTTTGGCGTCTTTTTCATCATGCTATGCTCTGTTTTTAGCAATGAAAGTAGCTAAATAAAAGTGAACGCTGGGATTAAAACCAAGCAGTGACAATGTTTCATACCTAAATACAATCTTCAGGCTTTAAGAAGCATTGAAGCATGAAAGACTATTGCCTCTCTTGGCGCTGACCTTAGTGTCTACTGTGTGTGTGCGTGCGTGCACGCTATATAATTCCTTGACAAGTGGACTCTAGAAATTGTTTGAAGAGAGGGGTGGGGGAGAAAAAGTGGAAAAAGAAGAAGAAAAAGAAGAAGAAAAAGAAAAAAAACTGCATTAAAAATTGGTGATGCCAAATATTAGTTGAGTATAGATTCATTCTCTCTAAAATATACTTTTTTTTTGTTCATTATAATAAATATAATCATGATATTCAGAAAATTATACTCTGGGTGATTCATAAAAAGTTAAATTTAAAATTTAAATGTATCGTTTTATATCTGTATTCATGATTATTTGAAAAGTTTCTGATTTTAGAAAAACATTTACAAAAGTAAAATATTGATATTGTACTTCTAATTCATTTTTAAGTCAAAACCAAAATTCATAACATATTTTAATTGAATTTCAAAAGACAATCTTTAGATATCTGTACACAAATTTATTCAACTACATCATTTTGTTCTGCTAACTTGTCATCTTCCCACAAGTTTGTATCTTTCTGGATGAACTGGTCTAAATGGTTTTTATAGGCTTTCAAAGAAGTGAAGTTCTTCCTATTAAGAGAATTTTGAACGGGTCAAAATAAATTGTAATCCAAAGATGCAATGTCAAGCATATATGACAAGTGTGGTAGGATATACCAGATTCTGCAAAGAAATGTAAAGTCTGGAGTTGTGCTGATGAAAGATGACACCATTTAAGTTGACCTATTCTGGACACTTGTCAATGAAGGCAGCTATTCATCAATCCAATTGAGATGGTATTTATCTGAATTCAACATTTTGTTTTGTGGAAGGAGCTTGCAATATACAATGCACTTTCAATAAGGTACACAGTATCAGTTTCTTTGGAGTGAGACCAACTTTGGGAATGATTAATGCTGGCTCATTTTATTTTCACAATGATCTTTTTTGTAAACAACCCATTTCTCATCACCATTTCCATTTCTGAACCTAGCAAATCACTTATGTTCAGTAGCGTTAGTTATAGCACTATGTCCATAAATGGTTATCTTTCTTTACTGTTTTTATGGAATTTTCTTTCTGTTAATAAAAAGAGCATCAAATAACGAAAATGCATATTTTCCTCCATTTTCATTTTCAACATACAAATATAAAATTCACAATCCACATACAAATCATATATAAAGACACATTGAAATGTCATCTTTCAGAATATATGCCATAAATTGCAGTGATATGAAATCACATGTTCAAATGCCACTTATTGAAAAATGCAACCAACTCTTGTTCTGACCCAATGTACATGTAAAGTGAAAAGACTAAAAATAAAACCAAAAATTTACAAAAACATTTTCCTAAAAATCTTCGTGATTTTGTAGTATTTTAAAATTGCTTTTATTTTTTTAAGTTATTTAAGCAAGTATACTAAATACAAGGAAAGCTTAAAAAAAAAATTAGTTATTTCCTTAAAATTTGTTTTTAAAAAACTTTGTAGTTATTTTCCTTATAAAACAGGAAAAATTAACAAATGTTTACATAAAAAAAAAAAAGAAAAAGAAAAAAGTGGGTTGTTAATTTTCTGAGAATATGTTGGCTAGTCTATTTTTAAATATTTTATAACTTTTCTAAGAAAGATGGAAGTCAGAAGGTCATGGCTCAGTTGTGACCACCAAGATCCATTGCTAAAGTGGAAATGAAAGACAAACATTAGTTATGTCAAAATTGGAGATATAGAGAGAAGATCAAACTAATAAGTTTAACAAATTCATTTTCTTTAAATGCTATCAGGTGCCTACCATACAATTTATAAATACAAAAAATACAATTCTCCAAAAACACCATTCTATGAAAAGACTGGCTTGTCTACTCCAAAGCTTACCATCACACAGTGATGCTCCCAGATTAATAATTGTATCATCTTCAGTGTTCACCATTGTAAACAAACATAAATTGAACAAAAAAAATCCTTAACTAACAATGATTATTTTTTCATATTTTATTTATATTTTGTAATCTAAACCAGTTGTATGAATAAGGAACAAATTGCCAAGATAACTGAATCAAGTCATTATAGTAAATCAACCTCTAAAACCAGAGTAGAGCATTTTCCTGATGACTTATGCAGAAGAAAATGTTATTTTGCAAATTCTGTCTCCATAGTGTTGATACAATCAAAGATCACATCAAATTAAAAACTCATTTGACAAAAAAGTCGGCTCAAATGAAATAGAAGACAATCACAACTTTGTTGAAGAGTAAAGAGGTACAAGATTATTTTGCCCCTAATTTTTAGAAAATATGCACTTTGTCTCCTACACAAAATCGACAAAATGAGGCCATTCATATTAAAATATTGTAAAAAAAAAAAAAAAAAAAAGGTGGTGACATTCCAAGTATCAATTGTGTTAGGCAAGCCAAGCTTGCTAGTCAATCACTCAGGATCATAACAGACGAAACTACTGTCATGACCACAGCATTTTTGAATGTAATTGCAAGCATTCATGGGGAGTCATTTCTCATTGATGTTGTAACCTTGTGAAAATGCAATCATCAAACTATAAGTCAGGCATGCATCCGAGCTGTAACTCATGTGGATATTGCACTTGAGGATATTATTGCCTTTGCAACAGATTCTGCAAAAAGCTTATGAGGAAGTGTTGTCAAATGTTTTTAACAGTTGCCATGTGTTGTACTTAGCATATATTTTAAATCTTCTTGAAGTATTTGCACAATGGCCAGAATTTATTTTAGTTAAAAAAATAACTACTTTCATCAAGTCAGACTTTGTTTTTTTTTTTTTTTTTTAAAAGCCTAGTTGGAAAAAGCAATACTTAAAATGGCTTGAAGGTTCCTTGCCTAAGGAATAAGTGAAACTATCACCCTGTACCAGTGGCAACTAAATGGAATTCTTGGTCTAACGCAGCCAAATATCTCCCATAAATAAGAAAAAAAAAAAAAAAAAAAAAAAAATCAACATTTGGCCTAGAAACTCATTGTCTTCTATCTGAACTAAAAAACAGAGGGAGAGATCTAAAATTTCCAATATTTCTTCAGCACATCTTTTTTGAAACTGAATAAGTACCTGGGTACCTGCCTATGTATAACTTTTATAAGGCATCTCACCTGTTTGATCCTAGACAGCTACCCTGTATAGACCATAATTTAGAGACAGTTTTGTAGCCACCAAGGACTGGCAATTCCAAATGTATGTGAATTACCAAATCCTTTTAATATGCCATCATTTTGGAATGCAAATAAGAGCAGATTTCCTCTTCTGGAACAGATTGCCAATAAGGTCATATAGATGCCTGTTACCAGCATAGATGCTGAATTTTCATTATCTCAGTATACAATAAACAATGTGAAAGTCTTACCCTTGAGAACAGCAAACAACTCACAATGTTGCATTACAATGGAGATTTAGAGAAGAGATTTGAAGATTAGATATTTCCCAAAGTAAGAAATTAGCAATTTTAAATTTGAGCAGTATTTCAATATGGGATAAATTGTTTTATTTAAATTTTGAATTAATATGTCTAATTTGCTTTTTGATATTTTGTTACAAAGATTCAGTTATAATGGTTTAATTATGGTTTTGTAAACTTTTAGTCAAAATGTTTGACTAAATTCAGATATTTATTATTGAGATTAAAGTTATTTGCTGTTGATAATATAAAAATCATATTTAAAGTATGAATCAATAATTATAAATCAATGAAAATACTTAAAAAAAAATAAAAAAATAAAAACAAATTGAATGTGTTCTTAAAGAATGAAGTTCTGATTAAAAGTCCTATCTCAAAGATAATTATGCACGGTAACATTCCATTGTTTTATTGTCTAATCATGTTACATTTTTTATTTTTTTTATTTTTACATATTTATTTTTGGGCTTGGATTTTAACATTAAAAATGATTTGCAGATATTTTCTATTTTTTTATATGCAATAAAACATTGAATTATGTTTTTGTTTTTAGTTTTAATAATAATTATCGCATATTGTATTGCAATTTTCTCATAAAATACTATAAAAATGGAAAAAATGAAAGTTCCCAAAAGTAAAAATGGAGAAAACTGGAATTTACCAAAAGTGGAAACATCAAGGAAAAGTGGAAACATCAAGGAAAAGTGGAAACATCAAGGAAAAGTGGAAACATCAAGGAAAAGTGGAAACATCAAGGAAAATTTGAAACGGAAAATCGGGGGCCCTAAATTAGATGTTATTGAGGCTATGCTATTTCAACAGTAAATATTCAATGTTATGAACTTACATCAGTAAATAAAAATTGTAAATAATGCACATTAACATAGCACGGTGGTACATATTTTATGTTTTAATGTTTCAGGAATTAAGAAATTTCCTATAAGAACTAAAAAAATATCAGAAAAATTAAATTGATCACTGTAATTAATATTACAATTATAATAGACCAAAAATATTGTAAAAATAAGCCTCATAACAATGCAGTATTAAAATCAAATGCACCAAACAAATCGAATGAAATTTGAAAAGTGGTTTAGAGCAGACAACTGTACAACAAAAAGATTTTTTGTTGGTTCTAGTTAGAAATATGTAAATTAAAACCTTAAAAAATTCCTAAAATTAAAAAGAAAAGTAATGCTTAATTCTATATCACAATGACATGAAGACTTCAAATTAAAATAAAGGGATGTCACTCTTCAGAAAGATAACTGAAATAATATCAGTGAGGGATATGATACCCCTCTCTTGAAGAGGGAAGTAGAACAGAAGAATCTGAGTCTACCGAGTCACATATATCCAACAAGGTCCTCTTTTGGTGGATATGTTATTAGGCTTTACTAAGCCTTATTGATAATATAAGGCATAGCTTAATCCTTGCCTGAAGGACAGGAGAAGCTTGAGCTATTGAGCAGATAATGAAATTTAGAGAAACTTGCTATTTTTGCAGTGGTTGATTTAAACAGGATTATAAAAATAAAACTCTTAATCAGATGAGAAATTAAGAAATTTAGAACTATTTTTAGCTTCTTTATGTGGACAAAGCTAAAATTATAAATGAAGTATTGCAAATGTTTATTCTGAATTCAATAGTTATATATAAAAATGACTAAGTAATTAGTTTAAGTTTCTAAAGGTTAAAAAGTAAATAAAAAGACTAAAGTGTGAATGTATTTTAAGACATCATTAGTAAAATTTAATAACATTATATCCATCAAAGTGGGCATAATGATTAAGGTATTAATAAGAACACGGAGTTATTAATTTTGTTTTCTCTACTTTTAGAGGAAAATGACAACTCAAGCAAGATTAACTTTCCTCAAAACTAATTATAAAACAGCAAGTTTAACAATAAAAGGAAAAAAATTCAAATCACCACACACACACAAAAAAAAAAAAAAAAAAAAAAGACGAACAAGACCACTTTGAAAGTTAAGATAACTGTTTAAGCATTAAAAATATTTGAGAAAGGGGAAAAAAAAATGTTAATTATAGAATGAATATATGAATTAGAGATTTAGCTATTTTATTACTGACTAGCCGAGGTACCCAGCAGAAATTATGCAACAGCAACCCCATGTCCAGAAATGCCTACTTGTATCCCCACTTGCTTGCATCATCCATTGGTATACTAAGCTACCCCCAACCCTCACCATTTTTTTTTTTTAGTAGTAAAGAAAAAAAAAAAAATGTAAACTTATAGAAGCAATAAATGCCAGCAATAGGTTTCTTCGGTCACTCGTCCGCAACACTTATAGCCAAATCACAGTTCAGATGATAGCCCATTGTAACAGTCCAACAGGCAACCTAGAAATGACAAAATGGGGTCACAAATCCAACCCTCACTACTCACCAGCAAAAACGCATGTTCATCCACCAAGCTCAGAAAAAATCCTAAACTTGTAAGTGAAAAACGACTGCTTTTATTCACAGAGCTATTTTTCTGATTGGCCAAGCCATTCAAGGGAGGAAAGAACATTAGCATAGATTCTGATACTTAAAGCAGCAGACTTTTGCTAACTACTTTCGGTAACTATTCATAGGCAGATCGCACACAAAGCAAACTTTTCCAAGGTAGGTGATTATCTTTCACTACATTTTTTTTTTTTTTTTTTTTTTACAGTATGTCCTTTACAAGAGTTCAAATATTCTTAATGAAATATGTACACACACATATACACACGTATACATATGTACACACACATATACACACGTATACATATGTACACACACATATACACACGTATACATATGTACACACACATATACACACGTATACATATGTACACACACATATACACATGTACACACACATATACATATGTACACACACATATACATATGTACACACACATATACATATGTACACACACATATACATATGTACACACACATATACATATGTACACACACGTATACATATGTACACACACACGTATACATATGTACACACACACGTATACATATGTACACACACACGTATACATATGTACACACACACGTATACATATGTACACACACATATACACACGTATACATATGTACACACACATATACACACGTATACATATGTACACACACATATACACACGTATACATATGTGCACACACATATACACACGTATACATATGTGCACACACATATACACACGTATACATATGTGCACACACATATACACACGTATACATATGTGCACACACATATACACACGTATACATATGTGCACACACATATACACACGTATACATATGGGCACACACATATACACACGT
>OZ010583.1:73018704-73113704 GCA_963932145.1 Acanthosepion lycidas | reverse complement strand
ATGGATAACCTTCAGGGAATTTCAAATTGAACTCTTTATTTACAGAGATAAATTGTTCTCATTCAACTATCCATGTCTAGGGAATCCATTTGTTTAAGTATTGCTTAGTTATTCCTTCTGATTTCAGAGCTTGACAAGACAGCAGAATGAGAACAATCTACACCCTCACCTTAGATTAAATAAAGGGTTCAGTTTGAAATTTACAGATTATACAGATTGACAGACACTTGAAGGTCACACTGCATAAATGTTGAAACATTGTTATAAAGATGAAAATATAAGTAGAAATAATGTAAATATTGTTTATCTATAAATATTGATTTGGAAATAAATTAATTTTAAAGCTTTAGTCAAAACAATTAAGGAAAGAATTTACACACCAACAATGTTTCACAAATTATGTTGTAAATTTTTCAATTTTAAAAAGTCATTTTTCCACATATTCTATGTATTAAAATGCACCTCAAAAATTAAGTCAGATCACAAAGTTTCTATTTGGATGTAGTTAACAATCATGTTTTCAGAAAGTGAAAGGTTTTTATTTAAAAGTGTCAACATTAAATCTATTTTTATTCAATAAGAATTTACTATCTATATAATCTGTTTATTTCATATTTTAATGATTAAAACTTGTAACCAGAAATAACACACACACACATATATATATATATATATATATATACACACACAGATGGGCGGTTTAACTGAAAAACTGATACCGTTCTTTTTTAAAGTGCTATCACTTAATAAAATTAAATTTTATCAACATGTCCACTTACACTAAAAAACGCACCCTGATGAAAAAAAAAAAAAAAAAAAAAGCCCCAAACTAGATGAAAAAATTTTTTGCATTGTCTCGATGTTTGTCATTATTTAGAAGAAAGACCAAAGTATTTTTTGAGTATTTTCTCAATTTTTTTAATCCTTTCTTGCATGTCCAAAATTTTAGCTAAAAATCTTTTTTTTTTTTTCTAGTCATCAAAATTGACGTAAAATGGTAAAAATCAATCATTATTGACAGTTCTATAAATAAAAGTAAAGTTTCCCATTTAAAAATCTAGTAAAATTCAATTATACTGTTTTCAAAAGTTATTTTAGGAAAATTAGAAAATTTAAAGTATATGTAATGTAATATCAAAGAAACATTACTTACTTTTTCCTAAGAAATTTTTTTTATAAAGACTTCCAACTGTGGTGCTTGGTTTTTTGGGGCCTGATTGAGGGGTGTTAACTGATGTATGTCAATCTGTCAACAACTTACGTCAGGGGAATTTAACGGATGGTAGGGCAAAAGTGATATAAATCGTACTAGCTTTAAGTGAACCAGTTTATTATATATTTCCAATTTTTGTTTTTAACCTAACTTTTGTCGGAGATGATTTTAATACATTTTTTGAAACCATAAAAAAAGATTTTAAGATATGCTGCGAGTAACAGATTGTAACAAGCTTTCTAATTTATGATCTATAAAAATAGATCTTTTTAATGAGCGAAAAAAAAAAAAAAAAAAAAAAAAAAAAAAAATACAGGGGGCAACTGTTCTAATTTATTTATGAAATATTTATCAATATCATTTTTTTTTTTTTTTCCATTTAGAAATGAAAAAGAAAAAGACATTTCTCGTAAAAATTTATTTTTCAATTTAAAAAAATTTTGACCAGACAAAAAAGGCCTTAATATATATTATTGATAAAATCCATTACAAGCTCTTTTCATAAAAATGTCTTAGTTTTCTTGCATTTTTGTATTTCAAATTCAGTTTTCAATTCCAATTGTGTTTAACGCATGTCTATAAATTTTTATTACCCTTGCTTAAAAACAAATATTGACCCCTTACGCACATGTTAACAAACTTCCACAATGACAGACATTTCAAAAAACAACTCAAAAAGTATATGGGGCATTTATTTTACACAACAAGACAGTAAATTTCAATAATTTGAATGAATTTCTTTTACCACACATACTATCAGTTAAGCTTTTTTTTTTTTGCTGCTTACTTTATAATTTTGGTAGGAATTCGCTTCCATGGGTCAGAGAAGAAATGAACATCTTCCTGGTTGTAGTTTAAGGTGTCTTCTAATTGAGTGTGCATACAATCTCAATAATATTGATAAAGATTGGTCACTTTGATTTTGCAAAACAAAGTAACGTAAAATTTAGTCTTGGAAAAAAAAAAAAAAAAAAAAAAAAAAAAAAGAAACAGTTTCACACTTTCGGCTGTTCAAAGCAAAATACCATTTTAACTCACTGTAAAAAAAATAATTCAATGAATAAAGGCACAAACTGCATATTTAGAAAGATTATTTTCTTTTCTTTCCAGCCTCATCAATATTTTTAAGATCCGACTAGAAATACATGAGAATTTGCAAATTTATCAAATTCAAATGAAATCAGATATTGACTGGAAATGCTATCATTATATAAAATGAACAGCTTCCTTAGAAAGCAAAAATACTAAATTAAAAACAATAAACCAAACTAAAAACTGTCATATCAAGGAATAAACAACGGAAACTGATACCGAAACATAAATTGCCAAACCGACCAAGTCTAATATATATATATATATATATATATATATATATATATATATATATATATATATATATACACGTCAATACTGAGTGGCAATAGTGTCTCATACCTGAACATAATCCTGTCCTGAAGATTGTATTCAAGCATGAAAGACTGTCACCACTTGATGTTGACTTCAGTGTCCACTTTTATATTTATATCCGTACTATCCCTAATATTGAGCACTTATAGATAGATAGAGGTATAGAAGAGAAAATCATTTTGTATAAATTGTTACAGTACATAAAGCAAAATATCAAAGTGATAATATATCTTTCTCTCAGTAAAATTTTATGGATAAGGTCGTAATTCCTATTACTGGACTCTAAATGAAGTGTATCTAGTTATAAAGTCTCAAGAGAAAGTGATGGCTTTGAATGATATGTGCAAGTTGCTCTCAAAAATTATTGTATACAGTGAAGATCTATTTACATATCAGTAAAAGTACTGTGAAACAAAAACAATTAAAAGAAACAGTGAGTACTGGTAGAATTCTTACTGTTAAGTGCTTAGGTTATGTATATAAAACGCTGTTAAAAGTGGGGCATGCTCTATTTACTAGAATCAAAGACTAGCAAAAAAAAAAAAAAAAAAAAAGAAAAAGAAAAAGAAAAAAAGAGTGCAAGTCAAATTAAAATGGGAAAAAGTACCAGTCACAAAATAACTGACATCTAAGAAAATCAATAATATGCTAAGAGAAGTTAGAAATGAAAAACTTTGTAGGCAATATAGAAGACCAAACACTTTCAAACTTTTTGGAAGATAACAATTCATATAATGACTTCATTATATTGCCCCCTCCCCATACAGACTTATGTTTAACTAATTAAAACTACAGCATCTTCCAATCACAATATCCTCTTAAAAGAGGACTGTAAATACCACGTGCCTCTATCAACATCAATCAACTGTTTCATCTTCAGTTTATAAAACTATTCCTAGCAAAATGTGCTGACTGAACAGTGGTGTCTATTCTGGTACATACATTAAATGATATTTAAAATCTTTTATAATTGTTATAGCAGCATAAGTGATTAAACATTTGGATTTATTTTTTACAAGAGGATAGATAGTTGCAAAAGTTCACATTTTGGTGGATGCTGACAAGTACCCAAGAGACCAGACTATTTTCTAATTAGTATTAATGATGCTATCCAGTTTTAGGGAGAGAAAACCCAAAATCTTAAATGAAAACATCATACAGAGATAATATTGTGAATGCTTACATTTTTTGAACCAAAAATAAAATACAGGATTATTATGTTTTCAGATTTTCTTTTTCTCCCAAGTTAGTTATAATTAGGTACCTCCATGAGATTGCTATAAAAAAAAAAAAAAAAAAAAAAAAAAAGTTGTTTTTATGAACATGGACAATGTTTTCTGAAACCTAAATTTTTTTTGATGAAAAATGAATTTTTAATACAATTATCTATTTTTTTAATTATAATATATTTTTACATCTAAGTTGTTAAAATATTATAAAATTAGTTAAAAGCCACATCCGCTTTCGTAAGTGTCCTTATGAGATAGATCTTTTTTTTAGTGCGTTGTAAATTGTATCATTTTGACTAATCAGAAGACCCGCAGTAATTAAGAAATGTAATTTTGTGTTTATAATTAGGCTGTAATTATAAAGTACGGAAGACCAACCAGAATACAATTAAGTTGCGTTATTCGAGTTAAGCATTGTTCTCTGCCTTTACTTTTGCGAAACACGTGGAGAAGTTAAATTTGATTTTTCAATTTCAACTGAAAATGGTACCTACTACATGAAATTTATATGATCTTATTTTTATATTAATCTCAGTTATGACATATTTTTCATAAATGATATATCAAAATTAATAAAATTAATGGAAATACAAATAATACACAGTAAAATGTAATAAATGTACATAAAATTATAGTATTTTATGTACACTTCTGATAAAATTTCATAAGAAAGGTACCTATAAATTAATTAGATACCTTTCTTATGAAATTTAATCTCACTCTTAACAGTCTTATTTTAATTTCTTTATATAAAGCATTGTAAACGTAAAAGGTGAAAGCTAAGTACAAAAAAAAAAAAAAAAAAAAAAAAAATATTTTTTAAAGTGCTGAAAATTTTCCGTGGTGGTACCTATTACACTGGTAACATTAAAAGTTAGAAAAACATTACAAAAATTAAAAAAAATACAAATATGGAATATTAATGTACAGTCTAACCCAGATATAAGAGAGTTGTCAGGGCCAGAGAAGAAGTCTCTTATATCCGGGTTTGGTCTATTTTGTTTAGGTAAGTATGGCTCTAATTTGGGACCAGAGAAAATCTCTCTTAAATCCGGGTTACACTGTAGTAAGATATAAATTCCTTCCTAACTAAATTAACAAGGTGGTTTTTGTAATATTTATAATATGAATATTTTTAAGATATATAATTAGGTACCTCCCAAAGAAAAAAAAAAAAGAAAAGAAAAAAACAAAACAAACCAATACTTAAGGTTTAAAATGAATATTAAAAATGGAAGTTCTTGAAGTGTTTATTTTAGTTTTAATTCCAAGCTAATAGATTAAATTTAATATTTCCAATGAGCAAAATAATTTGGTATATTTCAAACTGAATTTAAATTGGTAGGAATTTTTTTTTAAAATTTGCTAAAATTAAAATTGATGATATTGTCAATTCTCTTTATTAAAAAATCTTCTAAAAATAAAATACTTTTCTGAAACTTTATCTGATTTGAAGTTTAATCTGAATTAAAACATTACTTTTAATTTAAAATATCACAAAACCATTTTTTTCAGCATTGAGGTGGGTGTTTTTATGAGGTGCCGACACATTTCTTTATTGATAGCTTATGTTTGCCATTTGACAGTAAAGGACCCATAGCTGTAAACATTACTCGAGTTCAACAGGAATGCCTTTTTTCTTTTTTTAAAAAGAAAAAAAAAAAAAATCATACAATTTTTTTTTTTAACTACCAAGTAATTTTAAAATTTAGGAAAATATTCTATAATTATTTTATTGAATTTTTGGTATATTGAGAAAATGTTAGAAAATTACCAATAAATTTTAAATTTACTATAGTTACTGGTCTTATTTTCTGATAAGGTCATTTATGGACCCCTGTATTTACAAAATTTGGCACATTTAAAAAAGTTCAAAATACTTTTTAATACACTGGGGAGTGGAACTGAATTGTAGTAAGCTTACTTATTAGTATAGTTTTTACTTAATAACAATATCACCTAACTGCTATTAATTAATACAGTAGTTTAACAGTTTAAACTTTATAAATTATTATAATTAAAATTTAAAAAAAATAAAATGAAAACAATTCATGTAAAAACTAATTCATCTATTTTTTTTAACTTCAGGCAATTTTAGTTTCCATCTTAAAAGTAATTAAATAAAAGCTTTCCTAATTAAGTAATGTCTTAGTTTTATTGCATTTTTTATTTAAAGATGCAGGCCTGATTCTCTGTAATTGGGAATATTACTTGACCAAAGAAGAGGGGGAAATATTTTTTTGAGAATTTGTCCCTATAAAAATTATAAATATATAAACGCTACAAAAATGAATTTCTTGAAATTTCCTAAAATTAAATAATTAGGAATTTATATATTATATATATATATATATATATATATATATATTTCTAAAATAACCTAATTGTGAATAGGTCCCTAAAATGTAATTAAAATCCTACAATTATTTGATTTTGCAAAAATTTCCAAATCAATGTTTTTCACTGTTTAAAAAACATTCAAATTTCTCATAATTTATAATTCCCCCTTGACACAAGGAAGGTAAACAAAAAAATGATTTAACCAAAGTTTCAGAAGTTTTAAAAAATATTTAATCGAAAGATACTTTGGTATTTCCTCGAATGATCACAAAGATCAACAGTAGAACTGTTTTTTTTTTTCTTCTTCTTTTGTTTTTTTTAATTAAGTTTGGGTCATTTTTTTTTTCATCGTGTATGCTCATTTTTTAGTAAATCTTCAAGGCAAGGTACATTTGGAGCATAAATAATTAGTGTGAATAAAAGTAAAACTATTTGAGTATAAACAATTACTTCAGAGATTGAAATATTTTAAAATTCAAAATGAGAGCGAAATGACTTCTCTAATATCTGTCTATATTCCCGAGATGAGATAATGTAATTATTTACATTATTTGGACTGTTGTTCACATCTTTGTCATATTCATGTTTCAGCAGTTGTACACTTCTAACTTCTTCAGGTGATTGTAATTTCAAACGGAACCCTTTATTTCGTCCACCATGTTAAATTGTTCTAGTTCCAGGTGCCATGCCTGTTCCGGATGTCTCAGTCATCACTCTTTAACTCAACTCTCCAAGTTTTTGCTCAGTATCCAAGTACTGAACTCACAATTCACTGCAGTATCCAGGTAATGAACTCACAAGTCACTGGATCCAACCAACACTTTTATCCAGTGGATTATGTGTCCTTGAGGACAATCATTTTTTATCAGCGCTCATATTGCAATTTCATTATTATTGCTTTTTTCTATCACTCAGTATTACTGGTTCACATTCATTTCTATGCTTGGCTGGCTTAGAAACTTTTGTGGCCTGCCAGTGGATAAACAGAGTTGGTTGGATCCAGTAACTTAACCCAAAGAGTCATGAGTTCCATACCTGGCTACTGCAGTGGTGAATAAAAACTTTGAGAGTTGAGTTAAAGGGAGTAATTCATAATTGGAAACAAAATTATCTAATAGGCTAATAAATCCAGGATCATTTGATTTCATCATACTTCTGAAATCAATAACCAAAAATGATAATATATTTATTTAGAATTTTGATATATCACCTAAATTAAAAATTGCAATATATTTTGAAGAAATTAAATATTAAAATCTAATTTAACTTCTGCAATTTAAAAATGAACAAAGCATTTTTAAACATTTACAGAGCAAAACTGAATTGCAGCTGAAAACTGCATGTTGTAAAATTAAATACAAGTTTTCAGAATGACATCTTATTCTTTATTCTTATGAACCCATGCAGACTGTTTACATAAAGTGAAGGATCAGTTGTTAATCATTAATTAAAAGATTTTTTTTTAGATAATAAATAAATTATTAAAGGAAAAATATCTTCAAAATCAGATAGCCTGTTCAACAATTATTGCCAAATGAACAGACAAAAATGCCATAGGATATTCTCATGTTCAAAATAAATGTATTAAATTAAGTAGCTTTTTTCTACACAGGAAAATATTAAAAAAAAAAAAACAAAAAAAAAACGAAATTTGCTAAGTTTATTTAACAGACAATACAGCTGACCAATTTTATTCCCTACAATTTGTGATTTTTTTTTTATAAAAAGATAATTATTCGGAATTAGTGGGAAAATTACAACCAAAACAAATCAAAAGTACTAAAAAATTAACGACATAAAATAAGATCAGATGATAATGGCAAAACATGCTTAAACAATAAACATAGTTTAAAAAAATGATGTTGAATCCGGTTGACTTGAAATCGAAAAGTTTAATTAATAATTAAAGAAAATAAAACCTAATTCTTTTTAACTACCGATCGCACAGGCATACATCGACTCTTGTGTTGTGTAAGTGTTCTATTGCAAAAGTAATTCTATAATTTAAAAAAAGTTAATATTTTTATGCGAATTATGAAATTAGGGCTTTTAGATCTTAATTAGTGATTAAACTAACTAGTTAGTTTTTTGTAAATCAAACAAAAACAAGTACTTACAAGGTCCTTAAAATGTTTTTATTTGGACTAATTTCCTCGCTTATTTAAAAACAAAAAGTTAAACGACTATATATGGAGTTTAACAGAACTGAAACGCAATACGATCCCGAAACGGTGTTAGTTAGCATACTACTGATGAATTAATTCATTATCAGCATAGATTTGATAAGAAAAACAACTCTAAAAAGATCGGATCTGAAAAGGATTTCATGTATAATTTATTTCAACAAATGTAGGATATTTGCAGCCAATAAGCTCCCAAAACTAAAGACTTTTGTGAAATTTTTGTCACCTGCATTCCCTCATATGGGTTGCAAATAATTATATTTGAATTTCATATGGAAGAAAAAAAAAGTATGCTTGGAATAAGAAGAGGAAAGCAATCTATGAGTTTGGTATTGGAAAATAGTTTCGGAGGCTCAACTTGTATGCATATACACTTTTTTTCTTACGCAGACAGTTTTTAAAGTTTAAAATCATCTGAATTTGCATCTTTATATTTTGAACCAACGGAAATTGTTCTGCAAAGTTTGCAGAACAATTTCCGTAGTAGGATACCGTTACTTTCTATGATAGACAGGTTCCAACCAAGGCTATAGGATCCAGTCTGTCCTGCCATTTATAGCTGGGGTTGAGAGAGAGATGGATTATGAATATAGTATCTTTCCCAAGGGTATTTGCGTAAGTCTCTAAGTGAACGAACTCGACTCTCCGATTTCTTATTCTGTGCCGTTAACCATTAAAAGTAAACGCACAAACTTACAGCACCCAGTATTCACAATCTATTTTTTTATCAATCCGAACATTTTAATGTTAAAATTACATTAATGCCGATAAAAAGGGTTTATTAAATACATAATAATGACATTTTAGAAACTGATAGAGGAACAGGAATTTCGCTAGAAGGAAAAAAACATTGACTTTGAGGAGTAATTTTAAGCTTAGAACTGCAACTTAGCGATAATTATGTAAAAATAACATGTATTGTAGTCAAATATTTTTAATATAAATTGTATAACTATTTGACTACATCTTTATATTACTAAGAAAAATTAATAGTGTCATATTTTAAGCCCCCAAAATTGGAGGGGGTGTCTTCATTTTGTGAAAGCACGTTAATGTTAGAGAGTTAGCTCTTACTTTGGCTGACTGACATTTACAACACAACTGACGATTGCAGAGATTACTGAATTGAATAATAATTGGTTCTACTTCCTTTAGAAAGTAACTTCGATATACTATACATTTAAACATCGAAAAATAAATTTACTGAAAATCATTATTTTATGTGTATGTGCGCGAGTAATTAACCATGCAAACAAAATTTTACTTAAACCAACACAATTTCCATGTTATTTTTGTACGTATAATAATTGCTTACAGCTTTTCAAATGTTATTGGTTATATGCCAAATTATTGAAATAAAAAGGCAAATAAAAAAGACTTCGTTTCTATTGTTATTCAAAATTAGGAACCATTAAAAGTTTAAATATAGAATATAAAGAAATAAATAATTTCATAGCAAGAGATAGTATAATTAGGCTTGAAAAGGCCATCTACTTCTCATTTTACTTTTCAGTTGTAAGCAACATAAAAAGGTAATGACATATCGAGGCCATAGCTTCAGTGAACACAAACCATGTGAACAGATCTCGTTCGAAAAAATATTTTCGACTACCACATTTAAATCAGTGTCCAAATTAAGAAAAAAAACCCGAAAATAAACTGCTTGAGATTTTGATAAAAGGAATAAAAATGAAAACACCATAGGATCGCTTCTCCCAAACAATTATGCTGTAACTGTAACACTACGTAAGTAAACTGGATAACAGCAAGCTGCAAAATTTTTAATAAGCGAGGTGGTGGTGGTTATGTCGAACGAAGCAAGTGTTCATTTCTTTTTATTTTTAATAGACTTCCTTCCTGTGTCCTTTTTATTTTTACAAAAGCCGACATTTTAAAAATTGTTTCAGTTAATTCATTGTAAAATTCAGCATTCTGATTTATTACACGCGAAGTCACTTATATTTAAGTTTTTTAGAGGACGGGGATGAAAAAGAAAAAAAACACTTGACTGAACGATGTAGTCGTAGCTACCTCATATATGAGCGTTTTTTAAATTTCTATTCCCATCAGTTAAACAAGATCAGTTAAAAACAAATTTACCATATTCAAACATAATTTTCAACAATTTTAAGGTCAAACACTATTATTTTTTAAATAATGAATTAATAAAGTTTTTTTGCAAAGAGAAATCGAGTAAACTGAAGTAGCACATTTTTTTAGACCAGTCGTGTACATCATGTCATCAAAAGTGGGTCAAGGATATTCACGGATAGCAACAAAAAAAAGATTCGGAATCTGAAATAGCCTTTAACAAAAGTAAAATAAATGAGCAAATAGTATGAAAGCCCAAATGCAAATTGTGTGTAGAAATATATGGAAAAATAATAAATATCTTGTAACAATATATAGTTGAAATAAATGCATTAAAAAAATGATAGTTGCTGTGTGCTATGGATGGCAGCCAACACATGGCCGCCACTACCAAGAAACACTCCCCCCTTGAACAGAAAAAGCAGCAGCAGCAGCTAATGATAAAGCACAAGCAAAGTAAAATTGCTCAACATTCAATGGAAGCATTAAACTTTACTAGTGTATAGAATCAAACTCTTTACATTTTGGCACAAGTTTCACACTGATGTTTGAAAATGTATTTAAAAGAATCCGAAAAATGAGATATTTAAATAAAAATAAGAAAAAAATAGGGTCACTTATTTTCTTTTCAAAATCGAATATAATTCCTAAAAATAGGTTAAAAAATAATACACACGAATCAATTCCGTTTTTAAAATTATTTTCGTTAATGTCTACAAAAACAAAATAAAACAAGAATGTAATATTCTAAAATATTTGATGAATAAACATTCACTTGTAAACTGAAGTGACGAGGGTTTCAGAAGAAGACTGAATAATATTAGAAAATGAAGTCAGTCAATGAAAATATTTCATTTAAAAATAAGAAAGGAAAATAGGATAGCTAGTTTTAGAGGGAGGCTGTTAGACGACCCACAATAAGCTGACATAAAGGAAAGCTGTTACTTTGACATTTAATAACTCGATTATAGACAACTTAAAAGAAAAAAAAAAGTGTCCTCAAATCGGGCTAGTGAAGAAGAGGATAATCAAATCCATGTAGTGATAAACAGAATTTGTTTATTGTAGTGATAAAAGAAAATATTAGGATGAACACAAGATAAAAACTAGATTTAAAACGGAGTCATGGGGATGAATAGCATAATTCCTACACACGAGCCGCACAAACTTACATGTCCTACCGTTACCCAATATTAGTCAAACAACTACACGTTTCAAAACGTACATCAAAATACTTCTCGCCTTCACAAATCTTTTTTATTTCAAGTGCAGCATTGAATGTTTTTAGTTAAATTAAGAACACATTTCAAGATAAAAATAAGCTTATTAAAATTGTTGCATTTAAAAAAAAGTCGTTAGAAAAATTATAAAAAAAAAAAAAAAATATAAATACATATTTGCTTTGTTTACGATAATTAAACATCGATAAACTAGATCTCGACCGAAACTGAATTAGACTATGTGATCATGAACGTATCTCCCTATTCATGGCGTTATAATTGCAAATCATAAATAAAAAAAAAACAAAACAAAAAAACACTGGTGGGTTATTAATATAACCATAAGAGAATATTTAACATAAGACAACAGAAGGAGAATATAGAAACACGAGCATTTCAGTTGTTCAGAACATGAAAACATGTCAAAACAGAACTTACGCAAGCTGTTCTTCTAGTCTAGTTTTACTTACCACAGATCCGGCTGCAATGGTAACAGCATCTGTTCCAGTGTAAAAATTTCCAACTCATGCTAGCAATATAAGTAAATTTAAATCCAGTATGGGGAAAAGTAATTATACCAGAGTATATGAAAGCGGTTTTAGAAATAAATAAATAAATAAATAAATAGCCGCGATGATGTGATCATAGAGATGAATAGCACAATGCCAACATCGACTAGATTTCCGAGTCAAGAGTTGAGGAGGAGGAGGAGTGAAAGATCACCGACACAATATTGTGTCCTACCTATTTTCCAGCCCATTTTTCATTATTTTTTTAATGTAAAATAACGTTCTGATCGAAGATAATAGTTCTTTTTATTTTCTTTGCTAAGAATAAGTGGTTTGATGAGAATGAATTAGGAGATGTGTGCAAAGAGGATTAATACCAATCTTGTATTAATTACAATAGGTCAGTCTCTCCGTTAAAGAAATGATTAGAGGTCAATTAAATAATTCCAGGACACTGAAAATTGTGGTTTGAAGTGGACTCAGCAAAGGCGGAGGTGTAAAGTACTGTTGTTGATATCCGTTCGCTTGCAATCGTATCCGTCCCACTTGTGTTTCATATAGAGTTGTAGCTAAGCTTTGATTTTTTTTTCTTTCTCAAAGCAAATCTTCTCCGGTAGATAAACCATATGTATTGTAAATTAAAAAGACCGTCTGATGTTAAGCATAACGACGTAAAAAGAACGCATAAACTTACATGTATCCGGGCATTGATGCTATGTGAAGAATAAGAATAGAAATGGAGAAAGAGCGCAAAATATCAAGGGTGTTTAGTTAGAAGTTGTGAAATACTAAGAGCAACTTGTGTGTTTGTGTGTAAGTAAGGAATGAATTGTAGCTTCCAGGCAAACATGGCCGCTTCTTTGGGTTCTGCTACTGCTGCTAACAACAGAGCAATGGCGGCATTCACTTTATAGTAAAACGACAGCAAGCACCTAGTGCTGCCAATATATAACTTAGTTTTTTTTTCTCTTCCTCCTTCTTTTCTTCACTCACTCAACACGACATACTGATGAGGCAGAGTGCTAACCCCAACACAATGAGAGAGCGTGGATGAAGTGAAGAGTCAATTAGTTAAAATGGCTGACGCAGCCACGTGATCTAATACGGAAAACCAAATCAGCTAAAAAACGATATTATTATAGAAAGTTGTTTGGTTTTCCTTTTAAATTTAAAACTAAAGCTTATCTATAATGTTCTGTTTTGTATTTCTTTTAGTTATAAAGTCTTATATAACTGTCCTAATGATAGTGAGTTCATTCTGGGATCAGTTATAAACAATTTTTTTACCCATCCGTAACTTGCCACGTGACATTGATATGGCGTTTCGCAACAATACACGTTGTTGCTGTTAGTGTTATATTTTGTGACGGCTTTTAGACTGATACCTGAAACTAAAGTTTAGTTTCATTATTTAGTTTAGTTACGCTAAACTAAATAATTCACATCTAATTTTTTTATTTGAATAGGCAAGACTTTTTTTTATAAAGAATATTCAACATTTTTCCAATTTCAAATGTAACTTGATTTTTTTTAAACTAAGTAATAAAAAAACCTAAAAAGTAAACAAATTACAATAAAAATGAAATGTAAATTTGTAAAATATGAAAATAAATTATCAGCAAAATAAGTATTCTCAAAAACCACTTGTGTGAAAAAAAAAAAAATTTCAAAATTTCCAACATTGCATAGAAAGTAGATATTTATAAGGACAAAGCCAATTTATGAACAAGATTTGATTCATAGAACACAGTGATGGCTAAATTTACGAGCAATAGCTTGCGAAACCAAGCATGCTCGCACTCATAAGCCTTCGGCCAAGAAAACAAAAATGATCTCATTTAATAAATGTCAGGGGGAGATAATTCAACGATCTTCATGACAGGCTTTCCCTTTAGAATTAAATTATTATTATTATTTTTTTTTTAACTAAGGAAGGTTTTCTTTAACAAGGTTATGACAGCTTGTTTTAATTTTTCAATATTTCGACTTAATACTCTTGTTATACTAAAGCACTAAAATGTTATACTGGACGCGAAAGCACTGTAATATATCAAGGGAATTTTGTAATTCATATTTAAAAGGTTAATTTTGTTTTTAAACAGCTAACATTTTGGTTTCATTTTCAGCAACATAAAAAATTACTGAGCTAGGTAAGCACAAACATGCTCAATAAATATTTATGTACACTATACAGTTATTTTAATCACTAATTATTTTATTTCCGTTTTTCTTGGTCAGGAGTTAAATACTGAAGTTTAAGAACATATTTATATGCGAGTGTGTACTGTAAGGAAAGGTATTATTCAAATACTGGCAGTATTCAACAAATATTTGAAAATTTAATAATGTTTAATTCTTCAAAAGACTATCAACTATGTTTGACTTTAATATAGTATAAACTATATTTATTTATCAATAAATTAAGTTAATAGCTCAACAGAACAAAAATGGATCACATCAGCTGTTCTGTCAAATTATCTGCAGATGAAAAGACCAACTCCTGAGTAAGGATATACTCTCAAATTATTATAACAATATTATGCGGATAGAGGAAGTTGTGAAGATGAGTAAGTCATGTATACTTTCAACAAGGCAGAAAAATGTTGATTATGTAGATGACATAGAGATGAATAATTAACAAGTAATGATTCATATTGTCAGTGAAGTGATTTCCAATTAAAGCATTGAGAATGTTTTGATAAAGATATACATGATAAAGATATACATGATAAAGATTTCTTCACTCCAAGTAGAAGTCTGTTTTGATAACAGATCAGAAACAAATTAGGTTGAGCAAGTCATCAAGTGATAACTTGTTTTGATCTCAGGAAAACTCAATCAACTATGAACTAGATGTATAACAAAGGCATGACAATATTAAAAAAAAGTGAAAACATTTAAGTTTTCCAAGAAATGTTGTGCATGTTCTACCAGCACTGATGTAATTAAACCTTGTAGATTTGAAAATAATACAGCTGATTGACTATTTTGTAAAAGTTAACATCATCATAAATAGATATTTTCTTGGATCTGTCTACAGACTGTAGTTGGTGATAGCTAGAAATGTTTTCCTAATATATAGTATGTTATCCAAATGAACATAAATTACAAATCTTTGTCATCATCATATTATTATTCAAAATGGTTTGAATTTCTCAAAAGATCTATTGAGTTATATTGACGAGCTGTAAATATTCAATGGAAAATAATTCTGTTATTGTATAATGTTAGCAAAGAAAATCCTGCATAATGATTACTGATAAATTCCTTAATTTCATATAATGAAATTAAGTGCTCAGTGTTTTAACCTAATACTCTTTTTCATCAAATAAATACCATGAGATTTACAAAAACTTATGAAAGTTAAATAATTTTATGAAACATATCAATTAAAAATATAATTAAATAATATTTAGAAAATATTTAAAGATTCATTATACTAAGCCAACTTTGTCAAAATGTATGCAATGTATATTTTGAATATACTTTTGTTACAACTGCTTATTCATTTATATTAGATCACTGCAAAAGTTTGTGCCCAATTAGAAAATTAAAAACAATGAAAATCAGGCACAAATTTTTTCTGATATTAAACTAGCATATGCATTTTTACAGTTTTGATGATTATTTTGGTTGATAAAATATTTGCCTCTTATTCATGAATTTTGAATAGAACTCTTTATTCCTTTCATATTCTTCTAATTATTATAACATCTACACTCTTTCCCTAGATGCCTCTGCCAAATCTGTATTTGACAGTATTATTTTCAGCACAACCAATCCAATTATGAAGTTGAAATTGAATATTGTATTCAATAATGCATTGCCATCTGTGTGCTTTAGGGGATTTTCATAATTTATCAAATCAAGCAATGCCTTTATGATATGAGGTAATTTCTCTACCACAGTTTTTATTTTTTATATCTACATGATCATTTTGTAACACTAAGATTTAAGTGTCTGTGAGATATTTTCTCTCCATCAAACATAATGCTTCCAATGTCATTTGAGAATGGCCTGTGAGACATGTTGAGACTTATTCATTATACTGACATTTCATTAACAATGATAGAATTTACTGAGCACTCTTTCACATTATCTCCTATGCTGTCTAAAACAACTTCAGTAATAATATCAAGAATTTCATTTTGGAAAATAAATGAGGTCCATTGCATATGTGCTGATCTTACTGATTTTCCAATTTTTCTCCTAGCCAAGTAATATCCTTGAACTAAAGATGTTGTAGAAGTTCCAAAAATGTTATGTTAGTTAATATTGGAAACTTCACCTAAATTACTGAAGTCCTTTCATGACCTCATTTAGCTTATGTTTTGTTGAGAAATTAAAAGTTTTGGTAATAATTTTCTAGTATTCTTGGTTGTGCATTACATACTATTTGCATACAGTATTTAGTTGACAACACAGATATTTTACATTTGCTTGATAATCTATCACTTCATCATAGCTTTCTGATGACAAACACATCTGTCAATGTGTTATGATGATCAAACTTAGTAACCATAGATATTCTACGTACACTGACTCAAAGTCACCCGTGAGCTATAGTTATAGCTTTCATTATGCTAATTACCTATTAGCTAAACCAATCCCATTGCATCTCCCTGAATCTTTTGGATTTCACGCCCTGCATGGATCTACAACTTCTCCTACATTCCCTCCCACTCTCACTGATTTCACAAGTATTTCTCATTATGGGGGACCTTGATCTAGTTCTTTCATTCTCAGTGTCCCATGTTTCGAACTATGAGTCTTCCAAAGAACTTTGATCATCCATTGATTCTTCTGCCCTGCTTTCTTGTTCATCTACAGTCATTCAAACTAGCTACGCTTTGTACTTCCTTGTAATTTCCTTACTCTGGTATGTGCCTCAAAGCATTTTATCCAAATCTTTACATTTTCAGGTTCTGTGTTCAGCAGAGCTGTCAAGCAACACCATTTTGTTATGATGATCTAACTTAGTAGCCATAAATATTCTATGTACACTGATTCAAAGTCACCCGTGAGCTATAGTTATAGCTCTCTTTATGTTAATTACATATTAGCTAAACTAATCCCATTACACAATGTCATGGGTAAGCCAAGTATATGGCTTAAGCCATTCACTCTTGAAATCTTTCAAAGTAAATTCCTTAACATTTTTTTTTTGGTTTATATCATGTCAAAATTAGTTGATTTGCTCCAGTTTCAGAGAAACTCACCTGAAGAGCCTAGTGGAAATTTAGGGAATCACATTGTCATTTTTCATCACTTGACTTACTTATTAGGTTCTGCAGACACTGGAGGTTTTTTCTGCAATATCAGGATTATCATTATCAATCTCTTCTTTTCCTTTATCTGAAGGATTTAGAGCTAAATTGTCAGTTTTTAAATTTCAAACACAGGTGTAAAAGTCACCATTTGCTTGGTATGAACAGTCCTAAGAGGTTTTTCATTGTAATAAGAGTCTAAATGCTTTTGAAGATCAAAATAAGAAATTTGAAAAAAGTTCCACAATCAAGAACTGTAAGAGAAAAAACTGTTAGCATAGAACTTACAGTTACATATAGCCATTTCAAGTGTAAAATGAGGAGACCTAGCTGTCAATCTAGTGTTGTGCTTAAATTCATAAAGTCTATTTACCAAAGGGGAATAGTTCATCAGAACAATTGAAAATATTTATAGAAAAGGCACAAGAAAGCTACATTAGAGTTGTGAGAAAGTGATTGAAAACCAAGATAACAGATCAGGACCCAGAACATCATAGATTCTTCTTTGGAATTTATCAAGAATCTGTAAATATATTGCAGAAGCACCAGGCCATATGTGGAAGCAATATACAATGTATGGACAAATGGTAGACTTATAAATGCATAAGACAGATTTTGATAAGAAAAATTGTCTAGCATAACACAGTGAACCAACTTTCCTAGCAGCACACTTAGCAATTAATTCAATATCATCTTTCCACTTCCTGTTAATGGAAAATATTAGCCCAAGAAGGCACAATAAGTTAGCATCAGCCATGCAAAGAAAGGCAAAAAAGTTTCCCTAAGATGATTAAGAGAAAACAGTTTCATTTTGGAAGCATTAAAATAACAAGCCATTGTTGCCCCAGTAAACAACTGATTGTCAGGTCATTTTTAAAATTAGTTGCCAGTTTGACCTTATTGAACCAATCAGACTTAACATTAAGACAAGAGTAAATAGTTGTACCATCAGTATAGATACAGAGTCAAGAACTGATGATATCTGGAAGATTGTTGATGAAAATTAGGAATAATATAGGTGAGAGGATAGAACCTAAGGGACATTTGCATTAATGAAAAGAAAATTTAGAAGAGTGGCCATTCAAGACAACTTTCATTTTGTGATTTGATAAAGACTGAATCAAATCAAAATTTCATCCTGAAATACCATAACCTTTCTTTTGAAGAAGACTAACATGCCAAACCCAGTCAAATGCATTTAAGACATCCAAAACAACAGCCCAAACTTCACCATTCTTATATAAAGCTTGACCCTGCAAGGTAGGATGCTTAACCAATTCAGAGTTGATTAGATCCTCTAGGACCAAAAAAAGGAAGAACACTAATAGGGTGAGAGAAGGATCAGACAGTTTACCCGAGTTCTTAAAATCAGCAATGGTAGAAGAGGATTTCCAAAAAGAAGGAAAACAAGAAGTAACAAGGTATTTATTGTCCAGTTTAGAGAGAACAGGAGCACATTTCTTAAGGACTATTGCAGGAATAGCATCAAGTCCACATGCTTTGTGGAGATACAGTTTAGATATGGTTGCAGAAACCACGAACAGAGTTATATGCATATCACTCAGTAGAAAGTTCTAATTAGAAAGTCAGGTAAAAATACTCCAGATGAGTCAAAAGTAAAATCTGAAGAGAATTTAGGTGCAAAGAATTCTGTTTTATCAGGAGAAAATAACACCTCAGATTGAGTGAAGAGAGAATATTTGTATGATTTTTCTATGAGATTTGGTGTACAAATGATCTCTTGAATGTGTACAACATACAAAGAACTGAGAGTGAAAAACTTGTGGAGACTGAAACTAACACTTTTAAATCAAAAATATAAACAAATCTCACAATGGTACTTACATATGAAATAAAGTAGATTGAAGACCTGTCTAAAACATTGTAGGTGTGATCAAATCCATCAAAATATTTCAGTCAAATCAACTGTATTAAGGAATAGTCTTTAAGTAAACAATATTGCTTAAGGAAAGAAAGAAAGGAAATATAGCTATATTTTTTCTATTCTTAATTGATAAAATAAATGATATCAGGCTCACATTCTTAGCTAACAATAAGTGGAAAGACTATATTGAATAGATTGGCTAGATGTAACTATAAGTTCTATGCTAACATTTTCTTTTCTTGCACTTTTTGCTTGTGGAACACTCCTCCAGCTCTATGCTTTACAACCAACTTTGATCTTCAAAAATTTAAATGCAATGTCAGTTGTTATTTACTGTCTTCCTGATTACTCATCTATTGTTCTCGTTCCTTAATGATGTTTATGTTTTCTCATTCTTTCACACCCAATAACCCCTTGTGTATTAGCAACTTTACTAGCTTGCATGTGGTGAATTCGATATAAAAATATAACAGCTTCTTTATGTATCTTGAATCTTCTTTTGGAAATTAGCAACAATGATAAAATAAATGATATTCTACTGAAGTGGTCAGTGTAGAAAAAAGTAAAATACAATCCTTTGATGTTTTAGTTCTAATAGATGCAAATATCTTGACCAGGAATATAGGTAAGATGTATAGCACTGTAATTACAAGATGACATAAAATTATAGTCATTCTCCAGTTCAAAAGTAATCTCAAAGATTACTATTGGATTAGAAAAGAGTGTTATGTTTCACTCCTTCAGTCAGAGCTGAAAATTTATAGCAGTTTCTTTTATTAAAGTGACTATCTTTATCTCTCACTGCTGATATACAAACTGTTTGCTACAACAGCAATAAAAATTAAGAAAATGATTCTGAAACCACAAAGAAAACTTTGCATTGTTATTCTCTGTCCTAATGAAATTGCATGCACATTACAACAATCTTTCTAGAACATTTTTTTTTTCCGCCAAAGGTTCTTTCACTAAAGGCTTTCTATGGAACTGTGAACATTGTTTTCAAAAGACATTTTGCTATATTTTGTATTCCACTCTTAAAATTTTTGAAAAAGAAAAAAAAAATTTTAGCTTTTATAATATTCTGTAAAAGTAATTCTCCTGAATCTTATGTTAAAAATATTCTTTTCTGAACATACTATATTGGAGAATATTTAATGTTTTCAATTCAATATTTTGCTAGGTATAGAACATTTATCTTTATGACCCAACAAATGCTTGTTCGTTTCAATTCATTGCTCTTTATCTCTTTACATGTTGGAACAACTTGTAAAAACTCCTGAATTGAGGCAGCCACAGATACCAACTACAGTCAACCTTATGTAGCATAAATACCTAAAGGCCAACTTTATTACTTTAATGGTAGTGTAGAGGTTTGCAGAATCATAAAAGCACCCCTTAACACTACAAGTTTCAACTACAAGTCTGTTAAATCTATGTTCTGCCAAAACAAAAGTGCTCTGGATATCAGTGCATATAAATCATGAAATATCTGATGTCTTATGAAGTGAAGAATCATTCATCTGGGAGTTCTCATTTAAAGTCAGCTTTGGTAAGTGGCAATCATGCTATCATATATCAGGGATCAGATAATTTAATATGTTGAATTGCTGATGATAACCAATATTTTAGTTTTTATTAAAATACCAATCTATTTTTTACTAAAAAGATCAACTGCTTGCAATACTTCTGCTTGAACTCATCTATGTTTACAAAAGTGTCAACTTTCTGTTCAATTGTTTTTTAATGAAATTTTAAATCATAAAATAGAAAAAAAAGATACAGTGTTTTATTTTTTTTTTAGAAATAAATTTGTACTATTTTCATTTTATAATTTATCTAATATTTTTTAAATTTTAACTCTGTTTAATTGTTTTATTATTTCTAACTCAAATTAATTTGTCAATAAAGGCGAAATAATGTATTCTCACGAAAACATTAGACAAAAAAATTGATATTGTTCTTAAAAAAAAAAAACACAGGGAAATAATAGCTGAAAGGCATGTAGACTTGTGACAGCATGCTGCCACATACCAGTGCAAACCTATCAATTAAATAAGTATCTAACTGGATATTGTTTCATGGCCTTTTTTTGTAACTGTGATTGTAGATGTTTTTATTTGAAGATAGTGTATTTGTTACCAACTCCTGATTTCCACATCCTAACAAAATTGACAGTTAACTCAGAAATAAGAGCATTAGGTTAATTCCTGTAGTCTTAGAAAAATTAATGGGAACAAATTTTTAAAAGTTGTTTAATGTTTATCAAGATTTTTGATTAACAATTAACTAACAATTGTCATTGTTAATTTACAAAATAAAAAAATATTTTTATCCAAGTTTTTTTCTTACTTTGACTGATTTTTCCTGAGTTTTGCCCTAAACTTGCATATATATAGCATAAGTACACTAGTAAATTTGTAGCATAATGATGAAAAACAAAAATTTTGCTCAACTAAATATTTATTTTTCAATATAATTCCCTTCCACTTATCCATTAACTACAAAGATCAAACATTATACAGTGAAAGTTTCAGATTAAAATTCTGCTGCTAACTGTATCAGGCTATAATTTTATTTATCTTCAAATATCACATGATATATTCTTTATGAAGCAAAAATTTAATAAAAAATGTCAATTTGAGGTTGTCTGTATCAGAATATGATATCTTTAGGTTTGTAGTCAGATGTGCAATCTGTTGTAGCAGAAACCCATACACAACTATAATTTTTAAAAATAGGTTGTTTTTCTATTCCAAAATTTTTGTGATGTTAGACGCTCACTCAATGTAACTTCCATTAGGTCAATGAATGCTAGTTATCACTTCCGAGATGCTCATTGTAGATGAGACTTTGTAAACGCAGATACTGGTAAGAGTAACGCCTTCAATAATACTTGCACTAATAATACTTGTTCAAATAGTAATCACCGAATAGTAATTTGTATAATGATCAGTTTAGAGAAATAGTATAGTGGATAGTATAGAGAATTTCAATCACTTAGACATCATGCTAATTCCCATTTATATGTTTCCTTTATGATCACATGATCTACTTATTTAATAATGGAATCATCTGTGTTTACACACTGGTGATCTGTGTTCAAACTACAGTGTCAGCAATGACACTTTATCCCTATACAACAAAAATCCACAATGTACATTTTTGTTACAACTATATATTGTTATCTGTTCTCTTTTAGGACTGGCATATATACTATTAAATGAGCTTACATTTTAAAAAATTGTCTAGTGCTAATTTATGTCAGTATAGTAAGGAAAAATGGCTGTGGTTAGTATGTGTGTATTGCAATGGGCAACAGAAATAGTCAACAAGTATTCAGTAGTGTCCTTTTGCCACCCATGAAAATGACTTAAGCCAAGCACAAGTTCACTTGTAGACTTTCTTGAGAGGCAAATGCACTCATGGTTCAATTTGCATTAGTTTGATGTTCAATTTTCTAAATTCACAACACTCATGTGTTTTGTTGTGACTCTAGATTCAATCGTGATGATTCAAGGCTTGCTTTCACAGTAGTTCATGAAAACTTAAAAACAAGCTATTTCAGCATTTGTCCCAATGGCAGATAAATTTGATGTTAAACTCATACTGGAGTTTGACGGTATGGATCCCAATAAATCCATTGTTGAATAGAACGAAAAGGTGCAGTTTCTATGCAGTCTGTGTGGGGTGACAAAGATATGTGTATTTCCCATGTATCTGGTGGGCAGTGTCTTTGCTGTGTATTAGCAACTGAGCTAAGAAAAAAGGTGTGATTTTTCTAGCATAAAGATGCATTGTACACAATTTTTGCTGATGGATGACATTAACCTGATATTAGCCCAAGCCAGAGCAATATTAAAAAAACAACTATTTGGGAGCAGGACTGAAGGTAATGGCTGTTCAGCCAGTGTATGATATGGATGGAATGGGAAAAAGCACTAAAATAAGGTGTGATGCATGCAATGAGCACAACTACATGGCAAAATTTTACCTTGCTCAACAGCAAAGGCTTCAGAAAAATGTCGTGCACTGCTTTCAGTGTCAGGAGCTAGGCCATGTGATGGGACTGTCCGAGAAAAGGGCTAAGGACAAGATTACGGTGCTGGTTGCCTTGTGATAATTCAACACCACACACATTTGAAGCTTTCATATATGGAGAAAGGTGCATCACACTAACAGACTCTGGTTGCTCTTGCACTATTGTTAGAAGAAAGATGTCCCCAATATGGAAAGGAAAAAGTGTAGATGTAGTAACAATTGATGGTGGAGTGCATGCATATGGAGTTGGAATTATTGACCTCTGAGTACATGATGGATAGATAATTTTGATAACCATGAAAAATTACTGAGGCTTGTTATATTAGTCGACATTGACACAATTAAGGCACTGGATGGGATGTACATTTTGACATTGGGTGAAATACAGTTCCTCAGAAAAAAATTGCTCATGTGTGCAGCACTATACATTTGATGAATTTGACTTTCATGCAGAATTTGATCAACAAGAAAATGAGTGGGTAGTATCATGGAAGTGAGTGGAAGTAAATGCATCTACCAAGCTGTAAAACTGCACAATGAGTACTGATGTCTGCAAAGGTCAAGAGTCAGTATGAGGAAGAACTTCAACAGTGGATCAAAAATGGTTGGCTAATTCTGTATGATGAGCATCCAAGAGACATTCATAGGGAATCAGTCCAAAAGAACTACTACTGCAAATGGCCATGATACAGCAGAATAAGTCAAGTTTATCCCATAATTAACTACAGGGAACTGAATCAACATGTCAATGCATTTACAGCTGATGCAGATGTCTGTGCCAGCAAACTGAGTGAATGTTGTCACCAAGGATCAAATATCTATTAGATCTCAAAGCAACCAATTTATTGGTGCACATCCACAAATCACTCTGGCCATACCAGACAATTATGTTCCACAGAAGAGGTACTGCCTGACCAGACTAGGGTTTGAGCTTAATGTTACACCACAGGTAATGAAATCTATAATAATAGCTATGTTATCTCAAGAAGAGGTAATTAAATAGCAAACTTAGCATACATCAATGACATCAATATCAATGAAGATGTAGTACCAGCTTCACATATTACAGAACACCTATCAAGCTTTAGGAAAGTACCCAGCTGAAAAAACTTCCCCTAAGCAGTTGGTATTAAGAGATCAAGGAGGAGTAATAGCAAGGAAAAATGGTTGCAATTAGCATATACAGTGTATCACAAAAGTGAGTACACCCCTCACATTTCTTCAAATATTTAAGTATATCTCTTCATGGGACAACACTGACAAAATGACAATTTGACACAATGAAAATAGCCTGTCTGCAGCATATATAACAGAGTTAATTTATTTTTCCCTCAAAATATAGCCATTAAAAGCTAAATGCCTGGCAACAAAAGTGAGTACACCCCTTAGGAAAAGTTGTCAATATTAACATACAACATGTCAACTGTCAATATTTTGTGTGGCCACCATCATTATCCAAAACTGCCTTTACTCTCCTGGGCATGGAGTTTACCAGAGCTTCACAGGTAGTCACTGGAATGCTCTTCCACTCCTCAATGACAACGTCGCGGAGCTGGCGGATATTTGAGACTCTGCGCACCTCCACATTCTGCTTGAGAATGCCCCAAAGATGTTCTATTGGGTTCAAGTCTGGAGACATGCTTGGCCAGTCCATCACCTTTACCCTCAGCCTCTTCAGTAAACAGTGGTTGTCTTGGATGTGTGTTTGGGGTCATTGTCATGCTGGAACACTGCTCTGCGACCCAGTTTCTGGAGGGAGGGGATCATGCTCTGCTGCAGTATTTCACAGTACATGTTGGAGTTCATGTTTCCCTCAATGAAATGTAACTCTCCAATACCTGCAGCACTCATGCAGCCCCAGACCATGACATTCCCACCACCATGCTTCACTGTAGGCATGACACACTTATCTTTGTACTCCTCACCTGGTCACCGCCACACATGCTTAATGCCATCAGAACCAAACAAATTAAATTTTGTCTCATCAGACCATAGGACATGGTTCCAGTAATCTATGGGCTTTGTTGACATGTCTTCAGAAAACTGTTTGTGGGCTTTCTTGTGTATTGCCTTCAGAAGAGGCTCCCTCCTGGGGTGACAGCCATGCACACCATTTTGATGTAGTGTGTGGCGTATGGTCTGAACACTAACAGGCTGAACCCCAATCTCTTTAATCTCTCCAGCAATGCTAGCAGCACTCCTACGCAGATCTTTCAAAAAAAGCATTTGGATGTGACGCTCAGCATGTGCGCTCAGCTTCTTTGGACGACCTACCCGAGGCCTGTTCTGAGTGGACCGTGCTCTTTTAAAATGCTGGATGATCTTAGCCACTGTGCTGCAGCTCAGTTTCAGGGTGTTGGCAATCTTCTTGTAGCCTTGGCCATCTTTATGCAGTGCAACAATACGTTTTTTAAGATCCTCAGAGAGTTCTTTGCCATGTGGTGCCGTGTTGGAACTTTCAGTGACCGGTAAGAGAGAGTGTTAGAGCTGCACTACAAATTTGAATACACCTGCTCCCCATGAACACATGGGCATAGTTACACTAATAAGTCACATGACATTTTGGAGGGAAAATGAAAAGCAGTACTCAATTTAGACATTTAGGGGTGTAGTTTCTTAGGGGTGTACTCACTTTTTAGGGGTGTAGTTTCTTAGGGGTGTACTCACTTTTGTTGCCAGGGATTTAGCTTTTAATGGTTATATTTTGAGTTATTTTGAGGGGAAAAGAAATTAACTCTGTTATATATGCTGCAGACAGACTACTTTTCATTGTGTCAAAAGGTAATTTTTTCATTGCTGTCCCATGAAGAGATATACTTAAATATTTGAATAAATGTGAGGGGTGTACTCACTTTTGTGATACACTGTATGTATCATAGCAGGTGGTAGAAATAGCCGACAAGTATATGGCAATGTCTTTCTGCAACCAAGCAGAAGACAATGCCTCAGTTTACTTGTGAACATTCTGGAGTGGCAAATGTACTCACAGTATGATTCACATTAGTTCAACATTTGTGCCCTGAATTCACAACAGTCATGCATTTTGTTAGAACTATGGCTCATATGGTGGTTCATGCAATCTTTTAAAAACAATAAGACATGCACAAAATTTGTAGTTATTTAAAAATTTTTCTTATAGTAATTATCAAATAGAGACGAACCTTAGTTTACATTGTCATCAGATTTATTTTTGGCATATCAAGTTTGATTTTTAACTTCAAAATATTTGAAAACTTGGTGAATGATTCATTAGCCATTTTAGAAACAGGTGCTTCAGTTTCTGATTAACAAGTTTTACTTATTATCATACTATTCAACATAACCCATGAAAAAAATATGACAAAGAATTTTGAATATTCAGTGAAAAAACATTAAGTTTAATACTGGTATTATTCTGTATAAGATTCCTGAGAAAGCTGAAACCACAGTTTGTTTCCATCAATGTCCTTCAGGAGTCTGAATAATAATTTTCATAAAAAGGAAAATTTTGTATGTTAAGTCCTCTTACATAAACTGTGGGATAAAGTCTACTTTGAAATTGACCAATTCCATCAGATTCTAGAAAGTATTCAATACCTAGTATGTAAAGCAATATTTGTAAGTATTATCTTAAAAACCATACCAAGCTACCATGTTTTCACCCCTCAAATTTTCATGCTGGTTTGGTTTTATTCTTAAATCTTTCACCACTCTATATTTAAATATATCACTCCCATTCCACTTTATGTTGCCAAACAAAAAAATTTGTATATCCTGTTCTTATTTAATTATTCACCACATTCTTTTAATTTCCAATTCCTGGCTCCCATTATGTGAGTAGGAACTTTCTTTCATGCTTATATTTGACATAACTTCAGATCTCTTCTTTAGCAAGTTCTTGGTGTTTTATACATAATTATCTTTAATTTTTCCTCCAAGCATAATCTGAAAAATTTTGATCAATTTTCCATAACTCACTGTTTTCTTGATTATTTCCTATTGAACACTACTTCCTCATTTTTTCTTTTAACTCCCAAACATACCTTGAAAGCGCTGTACTAATCTTGTACTTGACTGTCTCCATTGACATTTTATGATTATAAAATTTATTTTTAAATGGTCCTTCTGTCAGTCTAATATCTGTTTTATTTTTACAGCCTTCACTTCCCACTCTTGTCTGATATACCATAATTCTAACCTGACAATTTCTTTCAAGAGGACATTTTTGTGGATCTCTGCAGTTACATCTTTGCTCTTCTTGCTCTCTTCCATTGAATACCTTCCTGTTGTGCCTTATTATTTGTTTTTTCGACATTAGGCATGCAACTGTAACTTGTTTTTACTGTATTCTTATTAAAATCCTTAACAATTCCAATTCCTTAGAAAAGCAAATTTTTCAAAAATTTGAAAAATATTTTTCCAATCCAATAACACACATATACATATAAAATGCAAAAACTATCAAAATAAGATGCTGGAGAAAGCAAGCTTTTTCCTCTATTGAAAAAATTTTTACTCCTAGAAGATGGCTAATGTGGCTGAAAGTACTTGGAGAAATAATACTGGAGAATACATCTATAATAGTGAATCATCAGTATATCGTTGTCCTATCAAAACTTTTTTCAGTTTTGGAAATAACTAAAAATCACTGAGTACTAAGTTGGATGGTCCATTTTTGTAATAGATTTCTTAGCTAGGAATTTGCAAGTTCCTAGCACATTATTATCATGATGAAGAATGCATTTATTAGGCCAGAGTTTTTTTTCTCTTCTTTGAGTACATTCTCATAACACTTTCAACACTTCAAAATAAACATGTTGATTGATATTCTGTCCTTTTGCTAAGAATTTGTAATAAACTGTCCCCTTATGATTAAAAAACATAAGCATAGTCTTGAAATGCAAGTGTGACATGCATGCTTCTTTCTTTTTTTCTTTTTAGCTGAGATGAATTCTTTATTTTCCACTGCATGCTCTGACATTTTCTTTCTGGCTTGTATTGAAAATGCCACATTTAATCACTGATAATAACCCTGTTAAATATCTCTGCATTATTCAAAAGATTGGACGAAACATGAAGCTAATGTTGTTTCTGCTCATTAGTCAAGATTTGAGGCACCATCTTTGAAGAGATGTTTCCCTATACACATTCAGTATAAGATGTGCAGGTAGTGTAACAGAAAGTGGAATCAGTAAGCTGAGTTCAAATTCTGGTTTAGTCTGTTGCATTCACTTTTACACAAATGCTCTTGGAAAATTCATGAATCTGTTTCTTCTCCCAGTTAAATAGCAGGGCTGATTAGGTTTTCTAGCCTTGAGTGGCAAGCAGTCTAAGAGAAAGACACCTGATTTCAAAACTCGCCAGAAGAGAGATGGGCTTACTCAGGCTTTCTTGTCCTAGATTATCTGAAACACTAATGAAAGAGCTGATATTAACATGTAAAATCAACTATTCAGGTATATGAGATACTGTGATAATCAAATGTTTTGCCTAAATCTTTTGGATTTACTTATAATGAAACATTACATCACCAAAACAAGTTGTTATCAATAATTTTAATAAGAATAGATATATCAGTCTATATTTCTGAGATGAGGTATTGTAATTATTTACATTGCAGTAATGAACAAAAACTTGGAGAGTTGAGTTAAAGGGAGATAACTGAGACATCTGAAAGTGGTATGGCACATGGAACTAGAACAATCAACCCCAGTGGACAAAATAAAGGGTGCAGTTTAAAATTCCAGTCATTTGAAGAAGGCCAGAGCATACAACAGCCAAAACATCATAAATATGGTAACATAGATGAGAACAACAGTCCAAACAATGTAAATAGAATAGATATTATAAGTTGGAACACATACTATATTATTCATATAAGTATATCCTGAAAATATTACCAATATTGATTGGCTAATACCAATTTTCTTGTAAAATCTGATGTAGTTTCATATAAATGCATACATATACATTTGTTCACTTATGCATGTCCTTTGAATACATGTATAATAATGTAAATGCCTAGAATTTAGCAATAGCAAATGTAATCAAATGATTAGAAAATTTATATTAAAGTAGTGCGGAAAGGTTTTTGTATTTATAAAATCTATATTTTTAAAATATGATAAAAATGTGGCTGTTAAATAAAAACTATAGCTAAAGAATCATTAATTTTGCTATTCTTTTAGAATGGAATAGCATCATATACAAATTCACATCATATTTGTGCTATCTAAAATCTTTTATGAACCTATTTGCCAAAATTTATTAAGATTTATTAGAAAATACATATTAACCTAACTAGTTACAATAATATTTTGATTTATGCAGGTAAATATCATTGCCAAAGTATAGATACCTCCACAGATTCACAATGCCTAAGGTTTAAAATGAATTTTTAAAAATGAAAAATATTTCTGGAAGCTTTTATTTTTATTTAAAGTTAATAGATTAAATTTAATATTTCCAATAAGCAAAATTGACTGGAATGTATTTTTAGTTTTTTTTACTAAAAATTTTGATTTTAGCATTTATTGCAATGTAATTATTAAAATATCTGACAAAAATAAAATATACTTTTCTGAAACTTTATTTGAGGAATATTAGTGGATTTAAAGTTTAATTAATCTGATTAGAAACAAATATTTACTTTTAGTTTAAAATATCACAGAAATGCATTTTTTCAACACATTGGTAGATGTTTATTTAAGCTGTTGACATTTTCAGCTTGACAGACTGATGTTTATCTAATGTTGTTCTACAAGGACTTTATCCATAAAAAATAATTGACATGAGTGCCTTTTATATATAATTTTTAAGCACTCAGTAATTTTAACAATTTAGGAAAACATTTTCTTTAATCTAATGTTTTATTGAATTTTAGAAATTTTTACTTTAAATTTACTATAGTTATCACTTTTATTTTCTGATAATGTTGTGTATGAAGAACCATATCTACATACAAAAAAATTCAAAATTCTTTTAAAAATATTGGTGTTTGATGAGTTGTAAACTTTCCTATTTATGATTAGTAAAGAGTTTTTCCTTAATAATAATATCATATAAAAAGGTGAAATTAATACAGAATTTCAGAAGATTTAAAAGTTAAATTATTCTAATTAAAAAAAAAAAAAAATGAAAAATTCTTGTAAAACTTCATTATTCATTGAGAAAAATGTTTTTCTTAAGACAATAATGTCCTTAATATATCTTATTTATATAAGCAATTAAAAGCTTTTCTAATTAAATAATGTCTTAGTTTATTGCATTTTTTTATTCCGAGCAGATTCTTGATAAATGGTGTTTCAGTTTTATAAAAAAAAAACAACTGATGATTTAAACTCTCCAAGGAGTCCTCCTTTTAAGTAATATAAATATGAAACAGTTGAAATTTAATTTCTCAAAATTTTATAAAATTAAGTGGCAGGGTAAAAAAAAAATATTATATTTTTATCAAGATTTTCTAAAAAAAAAAAAAAATTTTTTAAAATAATTTGAATAATCAAATCTGTGAATAAACCCTGAAAATTTCAATAAAATCCAACAATTTGATTTTTGCAAGAATTTCCAAATCAATGTGTTTCCTATACTAATCTTTGTTTCCTCCACAAAACAATCTTTTTAACCAAAATTTCAAACATGCTAGAAAGGATTAAAAAATTTAATAAAAATAATCAAAAAATACTTTGATCTTTCCTATTAATAATAACAAACATTTTGATGATAAAACATTGTTTTTATCAAGTTTGGGGACTTTTTTCATCTAGATATGCTCGGTTTTCAGAAAATTAGTGAAGGTATGAACTAAAGTATAAATAAATAAAAAATTTGGGAATAAAATAATGATGTTAGTCTAAAACAATTACTTCATTTTAATGCTAACTCATTTCATATAGAAATTGTTTATTTGGCATTTGTAACAAATGAATTTAATCACAGGCAACCGATTCATTTTTAAATATAAAAATAATCAATAATTTACTTTTTCAATTGTAAAAAAATAAATATGTAAGTATTATCCAGTTGCTCCCTTAGATTTAATTATTTAAAATCAGTATAAACTTACAACCTTTTAAGTTTAAGGCAATGCATGTCCCAAATTAATTAAAATGATTAAGTAAGAAACTCTTTTTGTAGCACTAATGGAAAATTAATGCTGACCTACAACAATAACATTACAGTTATTTAAAAGTATGCTGATATTGCTACTTTAATTTAAATGTTTAAAAAGTTTTCATTGGTATATGTAAAACTGTAATTAAATACTTCTAAATATAGTATGAAAATTTAGCAAGAAATATAAAATTATTAATTATTTTATTGTGATACGGGAAAAATTTTAATCAATCTGTTCAGTTATTAGTACATAAATATATAAGCTGAACTTGACCTTATAAGGTGTTGAAAATTAAATATTTCTATTGAAATGGCACTGAACTTTACAATGAGCAGTCAGAACTCACTTCTCACAGGAGTTAAAGCAGTAAATTCTTCTCATTCTTGAAAAAAGAACACACAATTGTTGTCCTGTACTTGTTTAAGAACTTTAATTTAGGTAGTAACAATTACTATGAGTCAGTAATTATGGGTTTACTGTTTTTGTTTTTAATTGCTAATTGCTCGATGGTTTGGAAAGTGAAATAGCCAATTGTTTGTACTTGGTTCAGTATTACAGTTGGCTAGGATAAGGAACCAATACATTCATTATTAACTTTGCATTTACATTGAATGTCTTCAGCTGAAAAGTTTTATTAGGACTTTAAAAATGGATATTTTAAAAGTATGCATAAATATATGCAAAAATACATAAAACAAAAAGGGAGGAAGAGCAACTGAATCAATTGCATCCAGCAATAAGGTTGATATGTGAAATATCCAGAGAGAATTACATTGTTAGCTTTGATGATTATGTTACATAATTATTGAAAAAGTAATATAATTGGAACAATTTGGTTCAAATGAAAGCATTCACTTTTTTGCTAAGTCGTGGTAAACTATTGATAATAGAAGTTATGTTTTCATATTACACTATATATAAGCTAGTTTGGGAATATATAGATGTATGTATATTAATAATTTTATAAACATTTAAATTCCTTTTGATGCATGTTGTTTGTTAATTAATACATCTAAAAATTTAGAATAAGAAATTCTAATTATTCTGATGCTGGTTCACTTTCACATTTGATGAAAAAGAAATGATCAAACATTACCTAAAATTTTTATTCTACACATTTATTCATTTATGATAGAAACAGTTTTTGAAATTCAACTAAATATTTACTGATATACTCTTATTATGCATTTAAATGAGATATTATAATCTATATTTCTATAATTAAACAAGTACCAACTTGAAAACACGGAAATAAAAACATGATGTAACAGTGAATTAAGTGTGTGCATGTAGATTTATAATGTATGTACTTTTTATACCATCTGGTGGTTGAAAATGTTCATAGAAATGACATGTTTTTGTAAGTGAGAAAGTTCATGTGAATTAGAAATATTATTACTCACAATTTACTTTTATGTTTCTTGTAAAAAGGAAAAAAGGAAATGTAATGGTTGAATGTAAGAGAAATTGTCATGTAGTTTCAGCTGTCAGTGAGCCTTTTGACCTCTAGCCAATTTGCCTTCCTTGGAGGATAAGAGAATTTTCATTAGGTGCAAATTCTTATCTGCTTGCAGAAATTTCTGATTTGTTACCAAATCTTTATACGTTTTTAGGGGATCAACTGGAGGGGATTTTTTAAAATAACTTTTTAAATTGGTAAAAATGTCTCTTTTTTGGGTCCTGTGGTATGCTTATATCGATGTCTGTAAAGATTCACATTTATGTAAGTGTTAAGGTTTTATATTGAAAACGTTTTTTCTTGGAGTCTGTAATCTTGGTATATATACTTGAGCTACTATTTTGTTACTTCTGAACAAACCTCCAGAAAGGTCCACAGTACTACTTTGTTATGAATGTCATTTCAGAAACTATTCAGGTGAATTTTGTGCAATTATGAGCATTTTTTATTAAAGGCATCAGATACATTTTTCATTAGTGATGATATCCAGCCATACATGAATATACTTAAAAAAAAAAATCAAAGACATGCCTTAAATTCAAATAGTGATTTCAGTTGTTAGTAAATGTGACACAATTTCCAAGTTTGCCAATTGTAATCAAATAATTCAGAATGGTGAAGTGAGTATAATTAAACTGCAGTATTGTCTCTTGGCTTCTGGTGCAATTCATCCTAATCCAACTTCAGTGGTTGTCCACAATGAAGCCTGTCCAATGTCTTAAATTTTCTATTTTCACTTAGTGAACCATTCATAAGTTATATCATTGATAATTCTTTCTCCAAATATCTGGTGATTTGGTACAACATTTAAATAAAATAAAACTCACTTTGAAATCATAAAGCACATATATATATATATATATATATATATATATATATATATATATATATATATACTCAGTTTTCTTCCCAATATTTTAAATGAGTTGTAAATATTAAATATAAATTAATTTTGTCAAAAATAGAAAAAAATATTTCTCTATTTTTAGAATGTGTTGCTATCAACCTAATTAATTCCAATTGTATTTATTTTAATTTTTGTCGTAAGGAGATTACAAGAATTTAAATCATAGCTATGAGTTTTGATGAAATTTAAAAAATAAGTAAATAAAAATAGATATATGAATCCAGGTGGTGAGAGTAAATGAAAAATGACTGAAAAATGCATTTTTTCAAAATGTATAATTACAGTTACTTGTCATTTAAATTTTCTTGTTCTATAGTTTACAGACATCTTTATAAATTTATGAATAAAAAAATTAATTTCATAGTTTTTTCTTTATAATATAGTAAATAATATATATTGCATCATAGTTGGTTCAGATGTTTTTATAATCTTGTAAATGAACAATCAAATATATAGTATCTGTCTATATTTTTGAGATGAGGTATTATGTATATTATTTACATTATTCGGACTATTGTCCTTATCTTTGTCGCCATATTCATTACAATGCTCCAACCTTCTTCAGGTGGTTGGAATGTCGAACTGAACCCTTTATTTCGCTCACTGGGGTAGACTGTTCTAGTTCCATGTTTAATGGATGTCAGTTATCAGTTATCTCCTGTTAATTTCCCTCTGAAAGTTCTCCACTGCCTTAACCAGGTATTGAACTCACACTCTTTGGGTCCTGTCACTGGATCTCAAGGACACATGGCACAGTGGATAAAGGTGTTGGTTAGATCCAGTTACAGGACCCAAAGAGTGAGTTCAATACCCGGTTAAAGCAGTGGAGAACTTTCAGAGGGAAATTAACAGGAGATAACTGATAACTGACATCCATCAAACATGGCATGTGGAACTAGAACAGTCTACCCCAGTGGGCGAAATAAAGGGTTCAGTTCGAAATTCCAACCACCTGAAGAAGGCCAAAGCGTACAATGGCCAAAACGTTGTAATAAATATGGCGATAAAGATGAGGACAATAGTCCGAATAATGTAAATAATGAAAATATATAGTGTTTTTTATTTTTGTTGTCAATTCTTGAGAAAAAAATGTATAAATCCAGTTTCATGTTTGGATTTTATTAAAATTCTAAAGATAACTTTTCAAAACAAAAAAAATTGATGAGAGTATACACTAATAGTGGTGCCAAGAGAAAAAAAAACAAAAAACATCATTTCACATACTGCAGGTATGTTTGTTAAACTTTACCAAAGAAAACATGAATCTGAGTGTACATAACAAAAAATCACTTAAAATATTAAGAAACCATTCTGCCTCTATAGATAAATTAAAAATTCTGTATAAAGTCAGTGCTGAATATTTTTCTTCGCTGCTTTCTTTTGATAAAATCATAGTTTAAAATATTGACTTTCAAAATATCAAAGGTATGTGGAACAAATCATATTGGGACATTTTCTCCAGTATAAGGACCAGATTTGGGAAGTTAGATAGAGAAAGTACATAAGACTTTGTTAAAAATATTACATGTGAATTGAGTGGAAAGTTTAAAAACGTGTTGGCTAAAAATAACTTTAAAAACATGTAAATACTGAAATTTTACTTTCCTTTTGAGATCACTTGCAATCAAGGTTATATAGGGTGTTGATTGTCCCAAAACAAAAGAAAAAAATATTCCCAAAAAGAAAATGGTGTCTTTATGAGTTGTATATTTAAAAAAAAAGATAGATTTTGGAGTTGGATACTTTTGTGAGACAACTCTTTCCACCTATGCAAATTTGACCTGTCACTCAATCTATAAAAAGTGCTTAATGGAGTGACAGAGGAATGCAAATGTGGTAGCAAGCAGGAGACATATGTTGTTGTATTGTTTGACTTATGCTGCTTATGGTTGAAGGGAACAAATTAGGGAACTTTATTACAAGCAAAAAGAAACTGACCACAAGCTATTTCAGCACTTAACACTCATGGACTGATTTGACTTGAAGTTGATACCAGAGTTCAATGGTTCTTCCACTGGCCTATCTATTATTGAGTAAATAGAGAAGGCAGAGATCAACTGCCAACTATACAAATTGAAAGAGCCAGCAATAGTCATTCCTTTGAGGTTGTTGGGGGTGACTACACTGTGTTCCAGCAGCTTAAAGAGTAAGAAAAAAAAAACAACTTTACCAAGATAAAATGTGCTCTTCATACAGCCTTTGGAACAGACCCCTTTGTAGCATATCAACAGTTTATTGGCTGCCAACTACTCCCCGAGTGAAACGGTTGATGCCTAACTGGCCGATTTATGGAAACTTTCTGTGCTGTATGGGGGTATGACTTACTGGATGCTGGGGTGGGTCTTTGTAACAGGATTGCCAGATAATGTCAGTTGGCTTTTGAGAGCAACATCCAAAATGGATGAACTATCAACCAGTCAAGGAACCAGTGGTAGCAACAGCAGTAAGAATGGACAGTAGAGCAGCATTCCAACCAGAGAGACATATACCAAGTGATTCCTCTCCCATTGGCAATCGTGATAACCCTGTATGTTACAAATGTGGTAGTCCAAGAGAGTGTCAAAGTGGTGTGGGGGAGCATGAGTCAGGAGCACAGAGACAGCCAAGATGCAATTGCTGTAATAAGCTGAGTCAGCTCAGCAGAAAGAAAGAATCATATGCAGCAATCTATATTGAAGAACCTGACTTCTGTGCTACTTTTGACCACAAAGAGCCTACAAGGTGGAAGTGGGCCATGAATAAAGTACCAAAGCAGTTACAGAATAGGCAGTATCTAACAAGATTAAATCTGCATATGAAGAGGAGTTGCAGACATGGATTGCTGAAGGCTCTCTGATACCATACACCCAGGAATGGCTAGGGCCCCACCAAGGGCCTAATCCCTCTAAACAAAGACAAGGTGCATCCAGTCTTGGATTACTGAGAATTGAACCAACATGTAGATGTCTTAACTGTAGATGCAGATGTATGTGCCGCCAAATTACAAGAGTAGTACCAGCAAGGCATTAATGTGGCCTTGCTTGATGTAGGGAGGGCATATCTCTAGAGATGCATCCATGACTTTCTGTAGCTGTTTCAAACAGCAATAATCAAAGGAAAAAGGTACTGCTTAGCATGTGTAGGATTCAGTCTTAATGTGGCATCTCTCATTATGAAACCTATCATCAAGTCTGTGTTATCTCAAGAGGAAGTGACAGTGGGAGCTAACACCTTATATATTGATGATATATATGTAAATGAAAGGATGAGGTCAAGGAGAAACCAGAATTCTTCAGGTTGACCAGTAAAGACCCCAAGCACCTGAAAGATGAGGCTCTAGTATTGAATCTGGGGGGAACATGATATTCTACAGTGGAAGCAAGGGAGTTTCGGAAATTCCTGCCATAATTACACACTGTAAAGTCTTTTCCATTTGCAAGATGTTAGTATGACAAAGACTGGCAACTGTAAAACAGCTGAAGGATGAGTACAGTTTGGTTGTTGATGTCACCTTTATTGCATCAACCCATCTGCAAGATTCTACTCTAACTCAAGTGCCAAAAAGGTGGCTTGACATGATCAAATGAAGGACCTACATATTGACGCTCATGTACACTGTTTTCATGGACCAATTGATATCTGAGTAGATCCAGGCCATACACCATCAAAATGGACATCCTGGCATCATGGATATCACACACTACAATGGCATACATTTCTTAACACTCACAGATTGTGGTCTGACATTTGGTGTCTGCTGGCATGCCAGGATGCACTGACTGTCATACAACAGCTACTGGCAGCATTCTGTGAATGCAGTTCACCAGTTAGGTCCCAACCTTTTGTGGTCAAGACTTTTGGACTTTTGTAGATGAATGAGGAGTGCAGTTGCAATACTGATGTGCCTATGTCCCAGAGGGTAATGGCATAGCAGAGCAATGTCACCACACGATTAAAAGAATTTCAGCCAGAATGCAGTGCTCTACTCAGGAAGTTGTGTATTGGTACAACGTGACCCTAAAAGATGACTCTACATTATGAACTGCATCAATCAATGGAATTTACCAGTATGAACAGTGTGTGAAAGGGATAGATGCAGCATTACTGCCTTCTGACAGTGTAAATAATCACTATCAAGTGGGAGCAGTGTCTAGGTCAAAACCCCACACAACCAATATACCAGCAAATTTGGTAAGTACAAGTCAATGAAATAATTAACCTCCAAACAATATTGCTTAACAGAACGCCATGCCATATGAAAGACCTGCAACCATGGTATGAATCTTCTGCTTCAGAATACAGCGGAAATAGTACGTCATCTGAGAGTAACTCAGAAACTCTGTTGTTCTTCAGAACAGGGTTAGAAAGTCTGGCTGCAAATCCAGAGGGTGATGACAATATCAGAAGTGAGAGAAACCAGGAGAACACAGGAAAAGGTGCAACGCTGATAGAAATACACCTCCTCGTCTATGAAGAAGCAAATGTGACCTTCATCTCCCTGCCACATATGTGATTAGAAGATCAGAGAGGACTGTAACATTAGAGAAAATGGCTAACCTCCTGGACGAAAATGGATTCAGATGTGTCTTGCATGTAAAATATTCAAAAAAAAAAAAAAAAAAAAATGTGGCAGTTTTATGAGTCATATTTAAGAAAAGATAGATTTTGGAATCAGATACTTTCATAAGACTCTCTTTCCAGCTATGCAAATTTGATCTGTCACTCAATCTATAACAAGTGCTTAACAAGGCAACAGAAGAGTATGACTCTGGTAGCAAACAGGAGACACATGTGCTTGGATTGTTTGACTTACATTACTCTGTTGGTTGAAGGAAATGAATTAGGAGCTTTATTACAAGCAAGAAGAAACTGACTGCAGTTTTATGCCTTTAGACAAGTATTTTACACACCACTTGACAAATTTGCAAGAGACAAATGCTGTAAGTATTAAGAAACACATATTCTTACACCTAATATTTATGCTAAACCCTTATTTCCAATATATTTTAAAGCTAAACATTGCAATTTAGGGTCATAATACAAATCCTGAAATTCTTAAGCAGTCAACTAATAACAATATTCAATATTGCTCAGCTTTAGTGATCATATAATTTTTTCCCCAATAACCTATCATCCTAGAGGTTGGCAATAGATGAAAAAAATTTTTATAAAACAAGATTCTAAATGTGACACTGTGCTGTTGGCCTGTGGTTAACTCCCAGTCATGGCACAAAGCTGTAATGATTCTTTCACCGGCATTTTGGGGTTGACTCCTAGTCACTGCCACCAGCCTGTGTCCCGGTCGATCAGTGGTCATACCGGTTTGATACCAGCTCCATCGTTCCCAGCTTACTTACAACATCTGGTTACCAAAGTAACTGCTTCAATCTGAAGTCTAACCTACCCACGTTGTGATTTTGATCTTAGGTAGATGAGATCAATCAGGCGTCGGGCTGTAGTGTAAGTTGAGTCCAGACTGAAGGTGATATTGCACAAGTGTAAAGAAAAAGAAGCAAATAAAAGAAAAACCCAAGAGGTTTAAGTATGTTAAGAATTAACAAATTAACTTTATCTGTCTGTTATATACAGGAGTATGTTTTCATCACAGCCCATTTTCTACGGATTGTGACACTTCTACGTTTCTTAAAAAAGTTTTGGTATCTTAAGTCAACTGGTTTAGTTCTTAGTTACTGGCTTGGCTTCGTTCGTCAGTATAACTTGCTATTGGTAGGATAAGTGAAGTTGGAGGTTGTGGAATCTCTTGATTAGCTTCTGCAAGGCAACACTCTGGTTCCTGCTACCCAAACTAACTGACTGTTGAACGGCCCGAGAACGTTCATTTATATGGCGAGTATTGTATTTTGTTGATGTTATAAATATTACCATTTCATTCCCAACCTCTGTTTTGGTTATTCCGCTTTCAGTAACCCTATCTAAGTTACAACAAAATTACCTATTCACCTTCTACTTTTAGTGGTTGTCAAGTTAAAGAAAATGGTAGAAGAGATAATTTTGAAGCATGCTCCTCCAAGTGGCAATAAACGAGTCTTTCTCATTGTAGTTTTGCAAAAGTCAGATGGAGACTTAAAAAATATGTGGTGATTTTAAAATAGGCATAAAATATGATCAGATTTGTTTACGATTCCAAATTATCAGGCATGAATTTTTTTTGCAAAATTTGATTTAAAATCTGCCTATAATCAAATACAGATAGATGATAAATTCAAAGAAATTACCAGAAAAAACACCCTGATAATAATCAATCAAGATGAATGAGAATGCCTTTTGGAGTGAAAACGGCAAGCACAATTTTTCAGAGAGCAATGGAAAATGTGTTAACTGACAAAAGTAATAACATGATTATTTATGAAGATAATATTTGCCTCAGTGCCACCTCTAAAGATGAATTAAGACAAAAAATAGAACATGTTAAATAAGTTAAAAATGCTGGGATGACAATAAAACACATGTGAATTTGATTATGATACAATATCATATTCAGGGTTCCAGATTTCAAGAGATGATATTACATCAGATCTAAAATTAATTAAAAAAAATTCAGAGGTATCTATACCTACTAATAAGAATCAGTAGAAAATACTAATAAGAAAAGTATAAAAAGAATAGCAAGTTCAAATGGACTCAAAAGGCAAAACTTAGCATTTGAGGATTTAAAAAAGATACTCACAGAAAAACCTATTGTAAAAATCTTTCATCCCAAAAAGGAGGTTATGTTAACTATGAATGCAAGTAAGCAAGCTGTGTCAGCAATTTTATCACAAGAAGGCCATCCAATAATGTATATTTCAAGAAGATTGATGGCAGCAGAAATAAATTATTCATATTCAAATATTGAAAAGTGACATTTTCTGGAGCACAGACTGAGCTTGACAATTTTTATTAGGCAATAAGTTCCTGTGAAAGTTGGACCATAAACCTCTAGAGTTTATTTTTAACCCTAGAAAGGAGCTACCAAAAGTTACTTTTTCCAGAATTCTACGGTGGGCAATAAAATTAATGGCATATAATTTTGACATCGAGTATGTAAAAGGAAATACAATACAACCTTCCCTCACGGACGAGGGTGACCCCCGCTGAAATGGAAAGTGATTAATTTTTCAAAAATGGGAAGTAATCAATTTTCCTGGCCTGACAACAAAGAGATTTCTTGTTGGGAATTGATATTTACTGAGAACCCCAGGCTGCGTCTGTCTCCACACCGAGTTTTGGTCAGTACCCATATAAACGAACGTCCTCAGGCAGTTAGTCAGTTGGAGTTCTGAGTTGGAGTCACAGTTGAGCTGGTTTTGGTGTTAGAGTCAGAGCTTAACCAGAGTGTTGCCTCACAGAAGCTGACCGAGAGATTCCGCGACCTCTGACTTTGCCTATCCTACCAATAGCAAGTTATACTGATGAACAAAGCCAAGCCAGCACCTAAGAACTAAATCAGCTGACTTAAGATACCAACTTGCTTGAAACGTAGAAGTGTCACATTTCGTAGAAGACGGGCTGGGAGAAAAACACACTCCTGTATATAATAGAAGGATAAAGTTAATTTGTTATTTCTTAACATACTTGAACCTCTTGGGTTTTTCTTTCATTTATTTTTTTTCCTTTGTGCAATACCACCTTCAGTTCAGACTCAGCCTGCACTACGGCCTGACACCTGACTGATCTCGTCTACCTAAGATCAAAGTCACAACATGAGTAGGATAGACTTGAGATCGAAGCAGTTACTCCAGTAACCAGATGTTGCAAGTGAGCTGGGAACGATAGAGCTGGTATTGAACTGGTACAGCTGGTAAAGCCGTTAACATTGACGACCAGAATTCAACCCTGGATGAGCCAGTGTCCCATATTGGTATCCTGACCAAGGGATTTCATCAAGTAGCAATGACTACTGATCGACTGGGACACAGGCTGGTGGCAGCAACAAAGAGTCAACCCCAAAATGCCGGTAGAAGAAACATTACAGTTTCGCGCCATGACTGGGAGTTGACCATGGGCTGACGGCTGGGTGTCACAAAAGAGATGAAACCTAGATCTCCATTAAAAAGAACAATAAACCTCCAGGAGGAGAGAAGGAAAGATGTTGTAGAAGTTAAAGAACAATGAAAGGCATTAAACTTCTTCGGTTCAAGGAGGTGTAATGGGATTGGCAAATAGGTTTATATTATATATATATATATATATATATATATAATTAATTGCTTTAATATGTTATTCAAACATATGCTAGAAATAATGCCAAACTGATCCATTTAGCTCTTTTACTCAAATATCAATCATATATTGATAAAGCCCCTCTTTAAATACAATTTCTTTGATTCAGATTTGTAATTATTTTTTTTGTCTTAATTTTTAATAAGAGAAATACTGTTAAGTTTTGTACTCAGAACTCTAAATCATACAAACTTATATAACAGATTTTAGTGTATAGAGTGTTTTTCTAAATGTGATTCATGCATACCCTTGATGTATACATGGAGATGCAACAAGGATATAGTGAAATACTTTTTTTTCAAAATGCCTCTCTCTTTATTATTTACACACAACTGAATTTGAGTTTATTGCAATTACTCAGGTCTTTGCTGTTCCCAAACTATTGATACAGGTAGCTAATTCAGCTGTGTATTAGAATTGGTGAGCCAAATTAGTACAGGTGCTGGTCTTAGTAAAATGTTGTCTGAGTTGTTGGAAAAAAAATCACCACTACTTTCTTATTTAGAAAATGAAATCTCATTTTTCTTTTCTTTTTTTTTTTTTTTTCAAGGAATAAAAAATGACTTGGATGCATATTTCTGGGATCAACTGATATCGAACCATACATTTAGCCAACTATATCTGATCATCAATGTGAACGACATTAACAAGATTCATTTTACATAGAACATTACATATAATAATTAACCTTAAAAAAGGATGAATATTATTATTTTATTTTACTTATTTCACTTGCCAAATTAATGAAATAATTTTAAGATTCATCTTTGAAAACTTAAATAATTTTAATTAATTAAAACTGAAGAATAAACAATTAAATGTAATACTTGATTGCTTACTTAATATATAAGTAGAGCTTCTAATTTTAATATAAAAATATATGCATAAAGAGTTAAAATTAACTTGTTGGTTGAGCCACCTGTATAAAGATACTCTGATGTAACTGTAAGCCATGTTTTTAGTATAGGAGGAAGAAATTTGTATAGATCATTTCCAGTGAAAAGCTAAAATTAAATATTTATTTCAAGTTAACTTCAGGGTTTTTTATCCAATTTTTATAATAATGTTCAATATATGTAACCTTATATATTGTTCATTCTTGTAATAGACAATAAACCAATTTGTTTAGGAGATATTTGAAACAGAAAGCTTATATAAAAACCATTATTATTTGTTCAATGGTGCATTAACTATGCATATTGTAGAATTGATGCATAAGTATACCTATTAAAAAATGCATCAAAAGCAACAGAATATTATGCACAACATTCAATAGAAAGAAACCAAAATGGAGATCAACAGTATATTTTATTATCACACTTTTCCCTGCAGAGTTCAAACAGGAAACATTAATTATTATAGGTGGTTCATGTTTTTATATGATGCATGTTGAAAGATTCTGTTCCATTGCATTGTTTAAAAAATAGTGTTCCATTATTCTTTTTTATTCCTTCCAGAATTACCATCTTCTCATAAGATGCTTATGCACAAATGTAGTTTTGTTTTTATGTGAGTTATACAAGTTTAAATTTTATTAAATGCAAGTTTTTTTTGTCTATTTATTAAGTTGTACCAGGGCTTCTTCATGTGCTACTCTCTTATCAGAAAGTGCAAGAAGTCCTGGGGACAAGGTTGAGCATTACAACAGAGATTCTAAAAAAATATTATTTAAATTCAAAATTTTTGGTTCTTTAAATGATTTTCTGACCCTCACATTTATTGCATACTAGATTAAAAGCTGCTCTATCGGGCAGCATTTAAGTTAGCTCCTGCGGAAGGCTCTTGATTGGGCCTTCGGCTTCTTCAGGAGTTTGAAAGTTCCTAAGTCTTTGCATATTCTCAGCACTGGAAGCTCTCCTGGTTGTCATTTGGTCTAGGTTTTCATTTGCAAGAGACTTTCTTTTCCTTGCTGCAGCATTGGCTCTTTTGATTGCAATCTGGTCCTCTGTTGGTGGAGATTTCTTTTTGCAATGCATACTGCTGCCGTATGCGATAGGCAACAATAAACTACAGAAAAATTCAAAATTGATCACTACATTTAAGTACTGCATTAATATTTAAGTTTACCTTTTAAAAGTTTAACAATAATTCTTCTGCTGGCACTTAATTTAAAGACAATCTGATATACATAGGTCCTTACTTTCTGTGCAAACAATTATTTTTATTTCATGGGTGACTTTCACTGGATTTTGCAACTAATTTTGATTATTCTCAAATTTATTTTCAAATTACAATTGTTATCATACAAAAAAATTTGCTGAAAAAAATCACATAAAAAAATAAAATAAAATAAAATCTCTGGAAACAATCACAGTAATGAAAACTTGGGAATCCAAAATTAATGTAACATCAGCTACTCAAAATTAGAGGTTTATGTCTCTTTAATTGAAAAAAATTGAGAGTGACACACTGAAGTATTCAGCCTCCTTCATAAATGTAGTTTATTTATATATTAGCTGTATTTCTAATTGTCAGATCAATTTAAAATTGTTTATACAAGTTTTTAATGGTACTAATAATATAAACAAAAATTAAAAAATTTCAAAAAATTATATTGTAAATTCAATATTTTTTATTAAATAGCAAAATAGTATTTAACTCTTTTATAAAAGTAGATTAATATTTAATCATGTAGCATTTGTTTGCTATGACAGCTTATAGATTTGTTGTTGGTTACCAGACTTATATAGACATCAAGTGGGACATTTTCTTTAGATGTACAAGATTGAGAGCATCACATTTTTCAAAATTTCAAGAAAAATTAAATTCAGGGTCACTTAAAAACATAAAAAATTTTCTTCTACAGTGAATTTTCAGTTTCTCAAGCAATGTGCTTGAGACAATTATGTAAGAAAAACCAACAATTTTTCAGTTTTAGTTCTAAAATCTCAATATTTTATGCCCTCTTAACTTCCCCTCAATGATGTGAAAGTGTACTGTAATATTAGATAAAAACAACTACCTTGTATCTTGTATGAAGTTGCTGTCATGTTTAACTATTCAGACTGTGTTCTTCAGCTTGTAGACTTCATTTGGCTTTTTTCAAACATTACCAGCAAAACTGAGGCTAAATTATTCTACTTCTGTCTCAGTTAACCTAAAATTATTGGTGAAATATTAATTGTTCTTAGTTAAACTTTTTGCAGCAAAGTTCAGCTGAACCATGACAGTTTTCCATCAACAGTAGAATTTTGGCAATTCTGCAGTAACTCAATTCATGTCATTGGAGTACACAGTTAACTGGTAAATGACAACCATTCCTGTCCTCTCTAAATATTCAACAGATTATGTCTGAGTAAAGTGAGGCTATTTTACTATCTTTCTGGTGATCCTTAAAGTAGTATAAGGAGAAATTTGATGAAGAGATCCTATTTTCAATATGTTTATTACAGCTTATGTAACACTTTTACCCAAATTGGGACAATTGTGATTACATTAATGTTAAATTCTTTAGCAAATACTTCATAAGCTTTTCTTACTAAACAGTCTTGAATCTTGTCTTTAAGATCAACTGATTCTTTATTTTTGGCATGATGTCACCATTGTTCCTCTGACATTCTTGGAATCTTCTAGAATGGTTCAGAATAGTTTTGCAAAGCAGTTCATAGAAGTTTTACAAATATTTATGTTAAATTTTATACTTATTTTATAACATAATCGACCAAATAATTAAATTTATATTTCACAAGTCAAATCCTTCAATTTCTTGTGAGAATATTTTTTATAATTTTTGGAGATTAATCAAACAGATCTAACAATCAGGAATACATTAATTTTCAAATAAACAATATATATGCAGTCAGTTAATTATTTTCCTGACTGTATATGTCTCTACCACTCACATTGTAAGATAGTATGAAATGTATAGTATTTAATTTCATGGAGAATAATTTTTTTGTTTTTGTTTTTAATCTTTTGGTAAATTTATTGTTTTGTGCTTTATTATCCAAAGGGCAAGTCAGAGAAATTTTAAATCATCTTGTGTGAAAGGAAGGGTTCAAAACAATAGTTATTTTTCCATGATATGACTGAAAAATTTAAAATTGATTTTTACTTACAACTTTTGAAGGAAAATACTAATGCTATGTTTAAACTATTTGAAAAAATATAACATTTATGCATATCATTTTTATAGTGTGGATAAAGTTAGAAGAATATTTGTTGCTGTGGTAAAAAGATGAGAGAAAAGAAGTGAAAACTTACTGGTGACAGAAGCAAAAAGCTAAAAAAGTGGAAGTAATACTTGTATATGGAAGTGTCAATGCATTATTGCTGATTAGTGGTTGCATAAAAGCTAGAAAGAATGATGGGCAACAAGTTTTTTTTCTTTGCAAATGGGTGTTGGCGAGTGAACAGACAGGAAAGGAAGAAAAGGAAAGAAATCAAAAGTGTTTTTCTTCATCATCTCTGTATATCAGTGAGACCACAAGCTATTTCAGCATTTTACCATTGAAGAAGAGAGGGGGAGAATGTGTGTGGCCAATGACATGATCAGACCCTTTGATGGACAAGGAGATGCAATGGCATGGCTCACAAAAGTTGGTTGCTAGTTTGCAACATATCACTGACCTGGCAAGTCTGACTCCACTGTACCTTGAGGAGGATGCATTGACTCACTATATGGGGATGAATGAGATTGATATGACAAATGCTGAGATGATTGAGTCAATGCTACTCAAGGCCTTTACGGCCTCTAGCACTGTGACATTGTTGGATGAAAATGCCCATTGATGCAGCCAAAGAATATGCCTTGTGCAATGTTGAAGATGGGGGTGTCAAAAAATTGCATGAGATGCACTACATGGGTGTTGAGAGGATGCTATATTTGGCCAGGAAGTTAGACCCGACTATATCTAAGGGAGTTGTGTATAGAGTAGTGCAACGATGCCAATCAATTGATCCCACATCAAGTATGCATGAGGCCAGTGAAGTTCATGTCTCACACAATTGGGCAAGACTAGCGATTGATGTCACACATTACCAAAATGGGTCATATCTGTTGATGGTCGATTGTTGGCTTTGCAGAATAGCCATATGGCAGGAGTTAAAGGGAGAAATGGGGACAGTGGTTGCATCTATACTAAATGAGTGGTTCCTAGAGAGAGGCCTTGTGGAAGAGGTCCTAATGGATAATGGCATGCCAGTCAAGGCAGTACTGTATAGGTGAAATGTGTGAGCATATTACAAGGCTACATAAAGACCCAGTGGAAATAGCATTGTAGAGAGGCACCACAGGACTGTGAAGGCAATAGCCGAAAGGGGTCAAATATCACCAATTGAGGTGGTCTACTGGTATAACATCTCCTCTCAGGTAGGCCAGGAGGAGGATTCTGTACTGCAGCACACAATATTTTAGTATGAGTGGAGACATCCCCAAAAAATGAAGCAGCAGCAAAGTGACCTGGTTCAAGTTGGAGAGGAGGTATAGATAAATTTGCCTGGTGCTTGCTGCACTATGCAATGTGGGTGGTGAATGGTGAATGGAGTACAGTCACAGAATAATGTTTCTGTAGGTGGAATACCTCAGCACATCCTGGGTGTACGATGAGTGAATGACACTGGATAACTGTGATAGTACAGCGAGGCAAGATGATAGTGATACAGATGATCCAGCACATAGGTAATGAAGAGAGGTGTGACCACCTTATTGGGTACATGACTACATGGTATGAGGATGATTGTGTTGAGATCAAGGGAGCATGTGATAAAAAGATGAGAGAAAAGAAATGAAAACTTACTGGCACCGGAAGTAAAAAGCTAGAAAAGTGGAAGTAACACTCATATAGGAAAGTACCAATGCATTATGAGTGAGCACAAAAGCTGGAAAGAATGATGGGCGATAAGTTTTTTTTCTTTGCAAATGGGTGTCAGTGAGTGAACGGGCAGGAAAGGAAGAAGAGGGAAGAAAGAAAAAGAGCTTTTCTTTATCATCACTGTATATCAATGAGACCACAATTACATTATATATTAGAAAATTTATCTTTTAGAAGATTAAATTCTTATTGCGGCAAATATATGAATTGCAGTCACAAACATATCTAAGTGCCACAAAGTTTTTATTCTCTTTTGAGGAGCTTCAGATTTTAGGTGAATTTGGGCAAAACCATTTCTAATTAATTTTTTTTTTTAATAAGCATTTTTGTGTTTATGAGTAAAATTTATAGGGATAGATTGTTTCCATGCTCCTGTCCATGCTATCTTGTTTAAATTAATTATTCTGAGTGTATCTGGATCTGAAAAGAATAGTCATTAAGTTTAAGGCAACAAGATTATGTAGTAGTTGTGAGTTCAATTTCTAAATGAAGCAAGTGAACCTAGTGGAATGAGCAGAAGCCACAACAACACAACAAAATAGCAGAACAATTAAATAATATTAGTTAATATGAGACAACAGTATGAGAAGAATCCATCCTCATGGAATGAATAAAGAGCTCAGTTACCAAATATGACAGGCAGCTAAAGAAGGTTAGAGTATACAACAGCTAAAACATTGTAACTATAGCAACCAAAATGAGGTCAATAGTTTAAATAAATCAATCATAATATTCCTTATCTCTGAAATTTAAACAAAAATAATGACCATAAAATACTGAAAATTCAAATCGTCATGAAAATAAATTAACTGATAAAATTTATGGATAACTTTTTTCATATTATTGTGAATTTAACAATGTATTTTAATGTTGAACAAATATAGTAAAAGAAAAATACATTTTACACATGTTAAAAAAGGATTAATTTGCTGAATTTAGAAAATAATACCATGAGTGATAAGTAATTATTAAAAAACACAATTAAACTATATCATTGAAACTAAATTATATAAATAATGAGAATACTAATCAATAACAATAAGAAATCTAAGAATAATAGTGACTATAGTAAATTTTATAAGATTGAGTACCTATCTAGTGGAAAGTGTTTGGTTTTGTGTTCACACGAACACAATATATATTTTGTTAGCAATAGTTGTGGTTGGAACTCCTCATCTAAACTTACTTGAACATGTCAGTTGGACATGGGATATATTTATGCATATGAAGAAAAAGATATCAGATTTATCTGTAATAACCAACAGCAATGTGTAATTGGTCAGTGTCATGGTAACTATGGGAGACTAACAGACTGGAAGCTTTTCTTATTTTAACAGAGACTACAGTATCAGTTGAAAGCAACCAAGGAGGCTTAAGCAGTAGCCATTGCTGGTTGATGCCAATTATATTATACTTGTAAAAAAAATAAGTATATACACACACACAAAACTTTAAAAAAACTTAATAATCTGGGAATTTTGTGTTATTAAATAAATTATGTTAATAAAAACTGAACTGACAGTGATTATATTATAATGTATTGATATCTTCAAACTATGATCTTCATTTTTCTTGTACTGGGCATTACTAGTGATATTTTTAGTAGAAAAAATACATTTCAAAAAAGGTAAAAGTTATGTATTATTATATAATTAAACAAATTAGTATTTTATGATTACAACTCCAAAAAGGTTACTGTTTTGTATGGCAGTAGTTTCTGATAACAAATATTACAAATCATTACAGACTTTAAATCACTATCTCGTCAATTAAAAAGAGGAATACAAGTTTACTGAACTGTAAAGAAGATGAAATAGGTAATGCCATCCAAAATAATAGTGTTAAGCAATTTATCTTTTTATTTTTATGTTTTAAACAAATTAGTTCTCTAATCTTGGGGGTATGTTATTAAAATATTGAATATAGTAAGTAAATGAGGATTAAACAAGGACTTTTTAGGAAATTGTTTTGAGCTGTTTGGTTTATAAACTAATTAAATTTTATGAAAACCTTACATTATTACAACAAGAAAAGATTAGAAAATGAAATCAAAACAATAACATAAAATGCAAGGAGGAAACTTTCAAGATGATAGTCTGACTTCCGTTGAGCTTTTGGCTTCACATCACACCAATTTCAGTTATTATACAAAATCATATTTTTTTTTTTATTACATCTGATACAAATGCAAAAATGAGACTACTTCATATTTTTGAATATGATTAATGCAGACTTCCACATTGTTTTTCATTCAATTCAAATGTAATCTCTCTCTATTAAGCTGTTACTCTTAAGAGATTTCAAATGGTTCCAATCAATACACCGAAGTTGGCTGACTTCTGTCCAATATTTAGATAATTTTCCAGTTAGCTTCAAATCTTCACTAATGATGGTTTTGACTGATTTCTCAATTTTATTTTAAACTAAAGCCTCAACTTGAAACTAAATTCTACTATTAATCTACTGATCTATTAGTTAATCTATATATTATCTATTTATTTACTAACAAAATTGTTTCAAAATGTAGAATTCATATTAATTACAACTTCAATTTCATTATTGATCACCTTAAATTTGTATTTCCAGATTAAATAGTTACTTATTAAGCATACCTTACTTTTGGCAATGTAGTAGTTAGTTGTAACCATTGAGATCAGTTTATTGAACCACAAGATTACCTTTGCACTAACAGGCACAAAAATAGCACTAAATACTGACAGACAATAAACTGATCATTTTTATTTCAAAATTAATCAGAGATTTTATCAAATACTGGTTGATAATGTATATGAGCTATATCAAGATATTTTTGCTAAGAATTATCTTTAGATTTTTAATGAAATCAACTTTCGCTTTTTAATATTCAGTCGCAAAGTTAAATAGGAGTTTACTGGTTTGCCAAGTAATCAAAATCTATCTAGCTTTAGGGACAAAACTTTAGGCATCTGATTCAATATTCTAACCATTGGATAACTTCATTTCATCAAAAATTAAATAAATAAATAAATAAAATAAACATCAGATTTTGGTAGAAAACCTATAGCATGCTGTGTTCTGTATTTCATGTAAGTTGTTTAAAGATGCCAGATGTAATATGGGAATGCACAGGTAGAGTCATGGTTATCAGAATGGGAAGTGGAATCAGCAAGTAGAGTTCAAATTCTGGCCTAGTCTGGTACATTCAAAAGGAATGAATCCATTTCTTCTCTCCCCTAGTTATGGGTTAAATAGGGTTTACTTTGTTTACCTTGGATGTCAACCAATCTCATCATCCTTCTTCGACCTCCCTGTGGTTGGACAGAACTCCATTAACAATCCATTTCCACACTGCTCATCCTTGCATTGTCACTCCCAGATGCCCAATGTCCAACCCTGAGACATGAGCCATGGTGTCTGAGAAAGTCAACTTTTGTGAGAAAACACCTCCAGAAGGATACCATAGAAGTAAGGATTTCCATATCCACTTGGTGGCAGTGTCTAGCAAACTGTAATTGTTTTTTGTTAGAGATTGGTCTCAAGCTCAAGTCTTTTTGGGAATCTATTATCAGCCAGTCTAGAAGGAGGTCAAATCTGAGTTCAAAAACCAAGAAGGTAACAAGAAATATTTGTTGACTGATTTTTGTTTCTTTTAGGGCTTAATCAACAATTTGTGGGTTAATTAAAGCCAAAACATGTTTTGGATCATAAGAATAATTTTTTGAGTGAATATTGCACAAAGAATTTTTTGAAAATAATAATAAATTTTCCAGAAATAAGTCCTGCTAATTAACTTCTAGGAGGAGAGAGGAGATGGATTCATAGCTTTCACAAGAGTTTTTGCAGTGAATGTAATGAACCTGACTGGAATTAGACAATAGGAAACTCCTCCATTATCTTTCTCAGAATATCATGGCAATCCATTGATAATAAAAAAAAGAGAATCTGTGGAAAGCAATGATTGCCTATCCTGAAGGGACATGACATTAAATGAAGTTAGCAATTGCATATTTAATAGGTACTTAAATAATGCCAGCATGTTTTTTTTACCATGATCAGTATTATTTAACTGAAATACTGTTATGTTATAAAATATTTAAAAAAAAAAAGAGATTCATATTACTTGGAGAGTTTAGCATTTAATTTATAGTATATCAAAATACCTGATAAAAAATTTTGCTTAAATGAGCATCTACATTTTTTAATCCATTTCTAAAGCATGAATGATATCAAGCTTCAAGTATTTTTTAAACTGTTGCTTCCAAAGTAACCCATTTGGCCTGTGGTGTCTGTTGTATGCAAACACATATTCATAAAGTTCAAGTTTCAAAAGCAGTAATATAAATATAAAGTCATTCTTGTATTCTAGCTTTATATAGGTGAAAACAGTTTGATTTATGTTTACCTACAGGTTTTGCTTATTCATTGGCTAACATATACTTTAAAAGATATGAACATTACTTGGGAGATGAAGAGATATAAAGATAATATAATCAGAAAAGAAAGATTTCTTAATATTAATGCACTTAAATATCTTTAAAATAAACTGCATAATTTGATTATATCAGATAGTTCAGTTTTATTTTGAAGTTCAAAAACACAATACTTGAATAAATTAAATTTGTTAAATTTAGAACATATATCACAGATAATTTGCAGAAAACAAAAAAAAAATTTTTTTTTCATTTCTCATGGAACTTTGAAAAAAAAAAAGAAAATAAAGAATTTTTCCTCTACATTCTTTAGACACAAATGTTTGTTTGATAATACCTAATCTCCTGTTTTAAATATTTAGCTAACCTGTTAATTTTCTTTTTATGTAATAACATTCTGAAGTCATCTTAAACTAACATGAAAAATGTATTTATATATTAACACTACAGTATAATTTATTTGGAATAAATTGATTTTATAAAAAAATACTTTCAACTTATGTTTTCTTTTAATCCCTATATATTATAATTTACTTTACACTAATTGATTGCTGTTTAATTGATTTTCAGTGGTGTACTTTCTAGCCTTCATTGGGTTTCAATTCTGATTCTTCAAGTCTTATACATATTACATCCTTTCCAATTGCCTTAAATATTTAAACATTGGTACATATAAAGAAGAAATATAATCACAGAAAAAGGTGACAAGTCTAATTCAGTAAAAGAATTTGAGTTGTCAGATAAAACATTCTCTAATCATAAACAATAATTCCTGATTTGAATAATATTGGCTATGGACAAAACTAATATGAAAAAAGAATTCTACCATAAAGGCAAAGATATGCTATGTATGAAAATTGCAGTTGTAAAAACAAAAATATGTAATGCTACATTGTTTGGTTATAACCCTAAAGCAAATGCCAGCTAAGTACATCCAAAGAGCTAGTGCAAAACAAAAGTGTAAACATTAAAACCACTAATAAATAAGCATCATACCAAGATATAATAGTTCCAATTGAGGATACTACTATCAAGATTCAGAAACCTCAGGCAAATAAACTTAGAAAATTGAAGACAAACATTAAAGAAAGACAAACCTAAATCCATCACAAAAATAGAAAAATACAGCTGCATTAAAACCCTACAGGGTAATGCTAGCATAATAATTGTGTAGTATGTGACTCACCTCAGATGATGCCAGAATATACTTTGCACTCAGTGTGACATCAGAGAAGCCAGGTGCATGGATGGATTATCCTGGGGGATGACTTTCTAGTCACCAAGTGCAGATCCATGTTTCACAGGGTGTTAGTAGCTGAACCTGACAAGTGAACATGAGATCAACCGAGGTGTGCCTAGGATATGCATGCATGGGAAGCAAAAAAAAACAAAAAACAAAAACATATAAACACATATGTCAAAGGGGAGGTCTTATATATCCTCAGGGAGAGTAAAGGTCAGTCACCATGGATGAACAGCGGATATGACCAGTGGCAGGTATCAGCCAGATTAAAAACTCTGAATGTTTGGTAAATGGGTGAGTGAAAAATTTATTTATTTCTTTGAGTTATGCACATGAAAATGAATATCTCAACTCCCTTATGTTTAGGAAGAAGTAATAAAAAATCTAAAGGTTTAAAACTAAAAACAAACAGTTGATATTTTTGAAATACATTTATAAAATGAAATGATGGAGGTATCAGTGATGTCACCCTGGCTTCATTACAAATTTCAGGTATTGTAGCATCAGATCCATTCTGCCAGGTACCCCAACCTGTTGACATAATTTTCCCCATGATGTACTTTTGAAAAAACAACCTTTAAATATATCAGAAAGTAAGTATTACTTTTATAATGGCATCGAGATTTGTATTAGCCAATGCGAGACTGTTTTGCATGCTATTTACAGGTATAAAGTCAGCGGCATAATTTGTGTATGCTTTCTAGTATTGCCTCTCCTGCACCAGCATCGATATTATGGTAAGTTGCTTCACATTTAATGTCACCAAAAAAAAGTAAAGAAAAAAGAAAAAGAAACAACTCCATGTTACACTAATTGCCATATTAGATTACATTCTCCTTAGCCTACGTACATGCATTCACTTAAGAACCTAGTAGCTGATCTCAATGAACTTGAAAAAACTCATGAATGCTTTGATGTTCCATGATGGGGTGGATCATATTAAATTAGATTAACATTAAATCCATTGGCTTTGTGGGTTCGTAAGCCAGTTAATGCCAACTTTCTTGCTAAACAAAAAATAAATAAAGACCCTAAATTCCTTTTAGGGTGAGGGGATAGTCAACTGGCCTTACTATTTAAAAGTCCTTTGGCTTCTTGCCCGTGAATGTGTAAACTATGGTGTTTAAAGCTAAAACATCCCATTGGCTCCAAGGGCACCAGTAATGCAAGCTAATTTGCTTAACCAAAGAGAAAGAAAACAAAAAAAAAAACTACCTAAACTCATTTAGGTAAGAATTAATCAGTCACAACCTATTTAAAACTTAAATGTAAATTTCCATGGCTCCTTGTGAGAGAACCAGTTAATTCTAATATTAATTACTGAAAAACCTATCCTAGCAAAAAGTCTGAGTTGATTCATGCCATATAAAACTTAGTAACATTCCTCCTGACCAAAAAAAAAAAAAAATCATCTCAGCTAGCTAAGTAGTTTTAAACCAAAATTATGAATTGGATTTTCAGATGTGGAACTAATTAATAAAGCAAACTAATGGAAGTCTATTCTACTCCTACTGCAATTTAGAACACTAACCAAACAATATTCCCATGGCTCCAATATCTAGGTCTACCTGGCTAGATTGTGCACTGCATAATTCTTTAGGCATACAAAAAAAAACCCAAAAAACAATAGCATTACATGGAATCAGCTTGAATTCAGGAGTTAAATCTCTTTATAGTGCCTTGTATCAAGGAAGCAAATATAATTCTGAACCCAATCGCAGCTCATATACTTAACCAACAATGATTTTAAAATATAGTGTCAGTTGACGTTAGACTGCATTTATTGCTTATTTAATGTCATCATACCTGCAACATTGGGTTAATCCAGTAAGTACTTTTCTTTTCTCTCCCCACATCGGGGGGGGGGGAACTAGTGCAGTTTCACTCATCGTAAAGGCTTTAATCCTCAAATCATTCCTACTTAGCCATACAAACCAGGATCCTTCTTCAGCTGTGTCTGAGCTTTCTTTCAGGATTTTCTTCTTTGCTGCTCCTATAATTCCAATTTTTGCTAGTGCCTTGCTTAATGAGTGTCCCACAAAACCCCTGCATCCCATTTTGAAGTAGGTTTTCCAACCATTTTGCTGCCATCTTTTGACCAGTACCTGGTATTTCTCACACTTTCTTTCATTAGCAAGCATGCTGTTCTCCCATACTATCATTAATTCCCAAATTATTAATTTCTTGCTGCTGTTGGAATATATTAATAGGTCTGGGTGTAGTGTAGTCTGCACTTTGTGACTTGGGATTGGGATTTTCAGTTGTTTTTGCAGGTTTGTGACCAGTTGCCAATCAGCTGCTGTTATAAGCATATTTGAGGTATTTTTTCCTGCTTTCGATTTATTTTCTCTGGCCTTAATAAAGTGTATTAATGGCTCTTTACACCCTGCTTTAAATTTGTATAACCTGATGGCTGTCATGACTGCATTCACTATGGCTCTAAGGACCTGATTGTGGTGCCAACGATACTGTCCATCTGTTAAAGCTTTGGGGCAGCTACTTAAGATGTGTTGCAATGAACCTCTCCTTCCACATAGAACACAGTTGGGTGGGATCTTTCATTTATACCCCATATATTTAGATTTGCTGGACTTGAAAGAATGTTGTAGACTGATTTTATTAGGAACTGTATTCTTCTAAAGTCAGCACACCAGCAATCTGATCAATTTATCTTCTACTGTTCAATTCCTTCCCATTTTGTCTATTCTTGTTGACAAAGCCCACCCATTCTACCATAACAGCTTTCCTCAGCACCTGCTTCGACTTGGTTTTTTAATAACTGGTGTCTTTCTTTACCTTAGGCTTTATCATATTGTATACTGAGAAAGTAGCCAAATCCTGTTTTCCCTTTTGCTGTGATTCCAATTATAGCCTTTTGTCTTAGCTTCTCTTCTGCTACAGCTAGTTCTTTAATGGTGCTCCATTTTCTCCCTGTCCAAGTCTCTATGCTCATTCCTCTCACTTTCAGGTCTTTAGATTTTCTGAATTGGTGGACCTCCTTAGTCCAGCTTACTAGGAATTCTTCTTTGAGGCTGCTAAGTGGTAGCTTTAGCTCATTTGTGCTACCATACAGCACTGCATTGCTTAAGCTTTTAGGTAACTGTAGCTTAAATGAGTCTCTATTACTGGTTCAATCCACTGTTCTTGCTTTCTACACATTTCAAAATGTAAACCCATCTTTTTCTCCTGTTCTCACTGCTTCATTCTTTAACACCATGGTCAACCAGCATTCTTCACTTTTATTCTCAGTTACCCAGGTAAATAGCCTCCTCCAGTTTGACCAATCAGCACATGACTTGCTATTGGTTGACACATGCCAAACTGTACAAAAACCCTCATTATCACACATACTGCTAGAATGGCTTGACAGGAGAGTAATGCCATTTTCAAGGAGCAAACGGGTCAATGCTACATGCCGAATGTTCAGGTAAGACCCTTATTTTACTTTGCACCAGATGCAAGCCACTGTGGCTCGCTTGCTTCTATGGGACTGTTCACCCCCAGAAACCTAAGCCATCTTCTCAAGCGGATTGTTATTTTCCTCATCAAAGTTTCCACTATAGTGAGTGGAACATCATATAGCTGAAGCGGCCATAGTACTTTGGGTAATAATGAGTGTTGGAATACCCACACTTTAAATTGACATGGGAGGCCTGATTTATCAATTCTTAATAATGTTGTGTCTAGGTCGTCAGTAGTCTGGCAAATAGGAGTGGTATCTCTCAGACTACTATCGAATGTCTTGCCTAAATTCTTGATTGTTTTTTCTGAGAGAGTTGGGATATTTATTCCTGTGACAGTAAATCTGTATTTAATGGTGACCTGGCCTTTTTTTTTTTTTTTTTTTTTACAAGAGACCTTGATTTAGCTGGTTTGAATTTCATCCTTTCCTAGTTCATGTTCCTTTCAAGACTCCTCAAAAGCCACCTGCTACCGAATTTGTTGTGACTGTAACTGTAATGTATGCTCTTATAGGTGGCTGCTGGACCCCTGACACTGACTGAGGTCCCTGGCACTCCCTCTTGACAAGCATATTCATAGCTAAGGTTAAGAGTGTTACCGATATTGTACAGCCAGTTATGATACCTTTTTCAAGTCTGTGCCATGTATAGTAGTTCTTGAAGTTACTCTCACCGGAAAATTGTTGTAATAGTCCATGATTAAGTTCCCAATAGGAATGTAGTACCATTCTAAAGCTTCACCCATGAGCTTGTGTGGGATCAACTCGTAGGTGTTTGCGAGGTCCAGCCATAAGACTGTTCTTTCTGGCTTCTCTCAGAAGTTGGGCCAATACTCCTGTGTCTTTCAAGCAGCTTGGCATTCTAGTGATGCCTCCCTTCTGGACTGATGTGTATATATAGACATTATTGACACAGTAGTAAGAGAAATGTTTGGCCAAGATTCTGAAGAAGTTCTTGCACTCAGTGCTAAGTAGAGAAATAATACAACATTGTTCCATCTCCTTTGAGGATTCTGCTTTAGGGATCCATATCCTGTTGGCTTTTGTTCCTCCACTGTGCAGCAATTCTACCTCTCCTCCAGATTGGACTTAACAATTTCCACAAAAACTGGAGTATTCCTGTGCATCGCCTGTGTACAATGTAAGGGACTCCACTAGGTCCCAGAGACGATGCAGATCTTGATGCTCTGATCACCTCATGAAGTTCTTCCCAGGTCAGAGTCTCTGTATTAAATTCTTGCTTTGAGACCCCCTAGGTAATCAGCAAATCATTTGTGCCCAGTTCCTGATCTCTTGCTGGGTTTTGGAGATAACTGTTAATCTCCTATGAAGTCTCTAAATTGCTACTCCACTTATCTGCAAGGAGAAACCTAGTGAAGTCAAAAGGATTCGATATGAAACTGGGTTGTTTCCTCACTCTTTCTTTCCTCCTCCTTCTGTGCCACTCTGCTCTGTATATGATCTTCAACTTATTTCTCAGGATGTTCTGTAACTCCGTTAGAGGAAGCCTTTCTTCAGTACTAGCCAATTTAAATTGTTTCCTGAGTGTTCTGATTTCTCTCCTCAGTTCTCTTATTTTGTGCTCTCTCCTGTTCAAATTTGTAAGTCTTTTCATGGTGTCATGTTTCAATGAAGCCAAACCTTTCTGTTGCCATGCTTACAATTATCATTGTCATAAATTTTAAACAGTCTAAATCTCCTCTTGCAGCCACTTGCTGCATATCTCTGAAATTGGACACTTGCCATTCCCCTTTGTTGTTAACTGGGGGCCATTTAATCCTCTTCCAGGGTACCATACCTGGTGAATGAGTAACAGGTGCTTGGAGATCCGGGACTCTGTGGGGTGCCTGTTAGCCTTACTCCTTCTCCATTTTATCAGGGCTGTGACCTTTTTGTTGTGTCTGCTTCTTCTTTTCATCCAGCCTTGTTGTATTTTGAAGCCTCATAAATTTTTACATATCTTTCCACATATGCATTTACTCATAATCCATTGTACATTGCCGGTCATTAGCATTGATTCAATCCCCACCACCTACCGCAAACCTCTCGGGATCCCCTGAGGGTAAGCTACATCGTGAATTCTACAAGCTGGTTTTGGGTACTTGTAGAGCATGCTCATGGGGGTACTAGCCCTGAATGCCATCTTTCTAGTCTTTCAACTACCTTTCCAATAGTCAACCAGTCTATTCCCAGGTTGTCAACTGAACTATTCTCAGTAGTCACTGTAAAATCCAGGCCAAATACTCTTGGAATACATTTGTAAAATGAAATCAGTGATATCACCCTGGCTTCATTACAAATTTTGGGTATTGCAACATCATATCCATTCTGCCAGGTGCCCTGATCTGTTGACAGGCCCTCTCCGTGTATAATTCACTCCATGATGTACTTTTGGAAAAACAATCTTTAAATATTTCAGGAGATAGGTCTTACTTTTATAATGGCATTGAGATTTGCATTAGTCAATCAGAGACTGTTCTGCATTCTATCTATAGGTATAAGGTCAGTGGTGTGATTTGTGCGTGCTTTTCAGTATTGCCTCTCCTGTACCAGCATTGATATTATAGTAAGTTGCTTCACATTTAATGTTACTAGAGAAAAAAAACCCAACTCTGATGTTTTAGCTAAGGTATTTTAATGGGAATTTATTTCTTGTTATAAGATGGCTTCTTCCACCTTGACCATTGTACTATTCATTCTCTAAGTTTGGAATGTGGACCATGTTTTACCTGGTAACCAGAAATTCTTGAATTCTGTTTTGGGGTCACTATTAACAGAGAAATTCCCCAGTTTCTCAGTTAGCTTGTGAGTTCATTAATACAAATAAAAACTGTAGGGTCTTGCATTAGGCCTCGAAAAAGGAGTTTGTTTTTTTTTGTTTTTACTAAATGTTCAACCAATACAAGTGCCCAAAGCCATGCAAGGTAGAAGGTTATTGAATGAGGTTGTTGTATGAAGAGAGGAGGAAGTAAGTACAGACTATGAAGATAAGTAGGATAGATAAGTTAACCTTAAACTTGACAAAGTTAAGATTGTAGTGATTGGAAAGAGATGGAGAACTATTATTGGTCTGGAAGAACTGGGTTTAACTCTGCCTTAGCTATTGTTATAATGAGCGTTTGGTTGTGATAGAAAGGAATAACAAGGATTAAGTTTTCAACAGTGTATTTGTCAATATACATGATATATTTATAGTTGTTCGAAAATTGGAAAAATTGTTAACATGATGTTTTGGTTGCTGTAGTCAGGAAAGTGATTAGGTGTGAAGGTGCTGCCAGTAGTGCCAGGGGTTGACTGATTTTTTGGGTAGGTTTGGCCAAGGTCACAGGATATGTCCGGAGTGGATTAACCATTGGTGGGCTTTGATGCACACATTTCTTTAATGCTAAAATCAACATCTGTGATGATGTTGATGGGTTGGCAATTGTGTGATGCCGAGATGTTGAAAGCTGAAGTGGCAGGTAAGGTGGGTTGTGTGTCGATTGATCAAAGTTATAGTGGTGGTTTGATTCATGGTAGGGCATATGAGTTTCCAAGGTGATAGCAGTGGCAAAGAGGGATTAGGTGTTGCTAGTGTATGTTGATCAAGCAGAAAGTCTCTTGGATTCTGATTGAATGTGATATCAATAAAATGTGGTCATGGTAGTGACTGTGAGGAAGGGCTGTAGTGGGTTGAGTGGAATGTTTCTATTGGATTCGGGTCAAATGTGTTATCAGTGAAATGGACTCACAGTGGTGACGACAAGAGAGGCCTCTAGTGGGTTGAGCAGAATTTTTCAGTTGGATTTGGGCTGAATGTGGTATTAATGAAACGGGGGTCACAGTGTTGATGGTGAGGAAGACTAGTACTTGGGTGATGACGATGTTAAGGTGTAATAAATAACAGTGGTTGGCATGGGGAACCTGGCAATGTCAAAGCTGGTCTGTTTGCTGCATTCAATGTGTGAAGGGTTGAGTGACATTAGTGAAGCTTGGGTGAGGTCAGAGTTGGGATGAGTGAAGTAGTTATGGCAGTGATGGTGACAGCAACCATGCGTGTTGGCAGGTGGCCTTTCAGATAGCTACTGAGTTGGTCATTATGAGAGGCCAGTTTTAAGCAAATGTAGTAGTCCCCAGGGTAATCACTTTTTCTACTAGCAATGTTTGTGATTGGCTATTGTATTATTTCCATTACAAGGATTTGTTTCTTGGAATGGATGTGATGCTCAGAGCCCATGCACAACAAATAACTATTTTATTTTGTGTTCCACCTTCTTGGTGCTCACATCTGGCCACCATGCAGAATGAATCAGAAAGAGATCTAATTGCAGCGGCATATAACACTATGAACATATTTTATTGTGGAAAGGTGACAAGCCAAGATAGCAAAAAAGTAACATCCACAAATGTTATATGTAAAAACCTACCTAGAAAGCACAACTGTAGCTGTACACTCCATCACAGTATCAAGAAACCTCTCTAGAAACTACTGTACAGTCCAGATGACATTCAAAAAATAAAGTAGCCCCAATATTATACCCCAGCTAATGGTTATAGGAGTTACTCTAAAGTCTTAATTGTTAACTGGTGGCTTATGGCAACCCAGGAAAACACTTACCTTCAGCACCCTTGATGAAAAGATGAACAATCCAGGTATAGAAGAAATTATTGGCATACTACCCAAAATGAAGTTATATAATTTTCACCAAGAATCAAAGCAGAGAACTTAAGTCAGAATCATCATGCCTGGGTCTTGCTTGATTATGAAGACTGTATGACCTACTGAGGGGAAGTTACAAAGGCTGCTCAAAGATAAGTTGATAACTTCTACCCCCATCAGAGTTGGAGACACAGTTACTATCCTGGGACTGGGCCAGTAGATATTATGCTAATTGAAAGAAAGTCAACTACAAGTTTATATCTGGTGTTCAAGTGAGAAACTAATGCAGGAGTACAGTGAAATTATATATATATTTGTTGTATGACTTGAATTTTTAAAGGAAATTTGTTAAGTGACTATTTAATAAGAAATATGCTTTGTTGCTTATGATGACTGTGATAATAATTTTTTGATTATGATAAGGCAATGAAAAAGAAATTAATCACACAACATTATTGAAGGAAGATGGAAAGTAAACTGTGTGACCTGTTGCACACATGTATGTGTATGTATTTATGTAGTTTCACTGTTTTTTATGAATTTGTTTCTACAGACTCCCATACAAAAAAATTATTTTCAATTTGGAATTGCTTATGAGATCATCAACAATTTACAATGTTGGTGGAAAATTTTTTAATTATGTTAAAGTTGAAAAAACTGGTTTAATTTTAGGAAAGATGGTCATTAGGCAGATTAAAAATATTTTATCACCATTAAGTTGTTTGATGAATCCTTAATAGTAGGTTCTATGAAGAATAAAATGGAAACAAATTTGGCAGTTGATTTAGTTCAATGGTAGGCCATCACAGATATGACAGTGATGAGGCTTAGCTAAAATTCCCAGGTCATGGATATATGAGGTCTGATCAGACAAAGTACAGCAATAGGCTTGCTGTCTGAACAGCTTCCTACCCATTTTTGCCTTTGGAAAGATGTTGTAACACATCAGCCAGTAAATTGTTAACAAGGTGAGATTCTTTTGAGAACTGGAAAAAAAAATTGCTAATAAAAAATTACCATAAAATTTGTCCTGTGGGACATGGAAGTATTGATTTTTAAGCGACTTTGTGAAAAATTGGTAATAGCAGTTTACTGGAAGATTTGTCCAGTGAGACAAGAAAGTGTTGATTTTAGAGGATTTTCTGAAAAATTGGTAATGGCAGATTACTGGAAGATTATCCAGCATGAAAAGGAAGTATTGATTTGAAGTGGTTTTGTGAAAAAGTTCTAATAAAGGAATATTACAAGAGGATATAAATGGGTTTGATGTGAAGTACTTTTTTGGGAAACAAAGGAAATTTTGGCAATAAGGTATTTTATTACCAGTAAATTACTTTGCAGATTATGCAATAAAGGCTGTGATGAGGGAGCTGAGAGTTAAAATGACAGAGTTGCAAGAAAATATACAGTACATCTAAGATGAATTGAAATAGAAGAAAATTATTCAAAATCATAAGAGGAAAAAAAATTTCACTAAAATATAATGTTAGTATGAACAGGAAGAAATATCATTGTTATTTTTGAGTTGAGGACTTAAAATAGTAATTGTAATGATAGTAGTTTTTTTGAAATGGAGAAATAATATGAATACCAAGTTTAGAACTGCAATGCCAAGAATATATTTAAAGAGAAATACTGATAAAATTGATGTCTGAGAGGTCTAATAAATGATAAGAGTAAATTTTAATGTCAAAAAATGATAATGATGATGTTTTAGGAATTTAAAATAAAGAATGTTGAGATTTTTATTCAAAAATCTGATTTAAAGAAAAATATAAATTTAAGAAAATTATACAAAATATTTTCCTGAAATGTATGTCCTATTAATTTATAATGCTGTGAGGTGTCTTGGCTCCTTAGCTACATGACAACACTGTCTCATCCTTGGTGACTTGTGTGTTCACTATTGAATCCTGTGGCTAACCATGAAGTTGGTCGCTTGGATCCAAGTCTCTCCCTGTCCAGTGTTGCGTTTGTTTTGATTACAAGGCCGGCAAGGATTGAATTGTCACCAGATATCGCTGGATTGCTGTCATTCAGGTGGGACAATATTATAATACAAAAAAAAAAAGGAAAGAAAAAGAAAGTGGTGTAAATTGACAAGGTTTATATAACTGAGGTTTATACAGGAACACTTTTTCATATAAGAATCTACAATCATGCAGGCTAACAACTATTTCCTCATACTCATACAATTTTGTGGCACTTTGTTTCTGAGTCAGAATCGAGATTTCAAACTTTAAGTCGGATATTTCTTCAGGCAGCAAACTATGGAATGCTGACAAAGCACTCTTCTCCTTCTTTTTCTCTGTCATTATATAGAAACTTTCAGTTATCCACTTTGCAATTTCATCAGGGAATGCTGCTCAATTTATCAAATAGTCTGGAACAAGGCATGAGTCACGAGTTCTTCATGGCAGCAAATCACACAGCATAATGGTAGCATAGTAGCACGTCTCTACCTCAACTACTGCTTTCTCTGTCTATCTTCTCTATTCTCACTTTCTGCATGGCTAGGTTGGAGTTGGCTTGTTCTGGGATGCCTTTGAATCTCCTGTCACCTAATAAAATCTCTCCACAGGTGCTGCTGGGTGGCCTTTGTATGTCCAGATATGGGGAGCTCCCTCTGTGCAAGGTGGCAGTAGCAACATGTCGATCTGCCATTTTGTTCTCTCCACTTCTCTTGTTTGTTCACACCTTGCACCAGTATCTTTCAGTTGGCATATTCATTTTCCTCACACTCACTCATAACAGCTCCTCATGCTGCCACCATCCAGGGAATAGGTATTCCACTGTGAACACCTGATACAAAACAGATGTTACTTTTAATGTCATCATAAAATTATTATCTGCATTTCTCTATTCCTAATTATCAAGTTTGGTCAATAACTTTTCTTCTTTTTCCCTCTTGACTGCGGCCTAAGAAAATCTTGTTCCCAAATCCCTTCAAAGTGGTCCAACATTACTTCTTGTCTCTTTCTTTCACCACTTGAAGTAAAAAGAAAGAAGAAAACATCTCACCTCTGCTTTTTGAGGTGGTCCCTTGGATATCACTTGAACCAAATGCCCAAGCAGATTTCAGCACTATCTTCTAGTGAGGTCCTTATTTATGAAATCAGAAACAAAATAAAAGTATATTTTGTTTTGTTTTTGGTATGTCCTTCAATCTATCTACTACCTTCTTCATACTCATAAAATGAGAAAACAAGATAAGAGTATATTTTCTCTTGTTCTTTTCTCGTGTGTTCTTCAATCTATTACCTTCTTCATCTTTGTGTTCACTTTTGATTTAATTTAAGCCTTTTTTTTCTTTCTTCAAATTATCAGCATTCTTACAGTGTCACAAATTCATTTAAGGAAAAAAGGAAAAAAATTATAGCTTTGGGGAAGTTATGAATATGAAAATATATGATGAAAATATAGTTTTAAGGTATGCCAAATTTATGGGTTAAAGTGCTCAATATTAGGAATAGAGAAAATGGGCATTGAGGTCAACACCCAGCTGCAACAGTCTGTTTCATGTTTAAATGCAATCTTCAGGCCATGTGTGTTGTGTTTTGGCTTGACTATATGAGGAATGTGTTTAGCATTTGATGCCAGAACATATTTTTGCATTCAGTGTGATATCAGAGAAACCAGGTGTATTGATGAGTTGACTATATATATATATATATATATATATATATATATATATATATATACACAAACTCTTAAAAATCTATAAAGAAGATATTTCTCTAGGTCCTATAGTTAGTTACTATCTATTAAGTAGATTTCTGAAAGATATAGTCATTCTATATAAAGAATTCATCCCAAAATAAGTAAAGATGTCTCTATTCATGATTCTAGATGATGAACTTTTGACATCGTGAGTCTGTTCACCAAAGTCCCTAAGGAAGAAACTATATCAGTGGTTCAAGGAAAACAAAAATCTGATACAATACTTTGAGAAGACCAAAATGATGTGAAAATGCTGATAAACCATTATAAATTCATGAGACCCTTAACACAGCTCAGCATTGAAAAATAAAAAATAGTCTTCCTAGATGCACTAATAAGGTACTCAAAAATAAGGTATGCATATATTGATTTTCTAAGCGAGGCTTAGATGTGGCACATGGCTGAAAATATGGGGCACCCAGTGAGGATTGAACTCACTATTTAGTTGTAACAGTTTTAGCAAGACCAGCTTGCTAACCATTACACAACGCCGAGGTATGCATATAACATACATCAACATTCACTGAACATTATTTCTGCCATACATACAGTATCTAGAAACAGCATGGCTGAAATGTGATACAAAAACAAAGATGAAGAACTTTGTCCCAACTTTTATACACATTATATTTTATTATGAAATTTTATTACTTGGAAGCCAAGTAATCATTTATGATATTTGAATTCCAACACAAATGCAACTATATTACTCAGCTACAAATAATCCAATTATACATGTTACTGAAATTCAGAATATTGGTGTCACAATCTTAACAACATATGTAGATGACACATTGTTGAAAGCAGACACAGAAAGAAAACTACAAAAGATCCTACGAAAGTTAGTGAAGGAAAGCAAGAAGAAAGGATTAAACATAAATTGCAAGAATACAGAATGCATGGTTCTTAGGAAAAAGAAAATGTAAATTCCAAATCAGAGATATCAAAATCTAACAGAGTACAGAAAGTGTGATACTGAAATCTGAAGATGCATTGGGATAGCCAAAGATGCATTCCAAAAACTAAGTAGAGTATTAAGAGACAGGAAAAACTTTATTAGAAACTCAATTCATATACTGATCATAAATAAAATGTATGTTATAAAATATGGTAATAATAATTGATTTTCAGATACATGAAATTATTCTGAGAAATTTTTATACTGTTATATAATATAGCAAACTTGTATCAAACAAATTTGTATTAAATTGTGAGAATTAAATTCAGTTCATGTCTTATCTATTTTCACCTTTTATTGTATTTGGATATTTTACTCTATTTTTCTGAATTTCATATTTCACAATGTGAAATGAAACTTGATTAAAATAATTTGTATACCTTATCATTTTTTTCTTTCAAACTGACTTTGAAAAGGAAATATGTGAGGGAAGTAATTTTCTTTTTCTCATTCTGAAAGTAGGAGGACATTTTTCCTACTTCACTGGGATACAATTTGGATTTTGAGTATATAATCAATTTTAACAGATTATAAGATGTTGAGTGAAAACCATTTTTTCATTCTATTATCTACTTTTTGAATAAGAAACACATCTTTTGTAACTGAAGAGAACAAGATTCCTGATCAATGAATAACATTTATCTTTTTTAGTTTAGTGACAGTTAAAAGTGTGTATATGTGAGAAAGAAAGTGAATTAGAAAGTATTATAAATCAATAAAGACATTTCTTGATTTCATAAAAAAGGATGAATAGTAAATAAAATAATTACATGATCTGTCAAAGTTATAACTGTGCTGTCAAGCTTCCATGAAGACAATATTAAAGCTATTTGGTCATTGAATGATATCAGATTTGATGACAAATCCCCAAATTTAAAATAAATGTGAAACATTCGGTCTTCTTACTCGGGACTTGCTTTAATTATATCATATTTTGTTATAGATTTACATAATGAGCTCAATAAAATAATTTATATTTATTCAGATAAGAGTGCAATTGAATCATAAGAAAAAAGAAGTCAAGTGTGAAGACTCAATGTTGAAAATACTTTTTCATTTTCAAATATTAATTCTAGACAGTTTATGGCATATTGGTATGAAGAAAGATCATTTGGTCACAAGTTACATTTTCATTGCTGTAATGAAAACAGGACATAAAACCTTTGCTTATGGTATACCCCAGTAGGTTTATTTTCTCCAGTCCAAACGAGCATTTGTTGTTGTTTAGGGTAAGGTTGTATTTGTCAACGGCGGACATGAACCGTCTGAGATTTTCGTCGTGTTCCTTTCTATTATGGCCACATACTGTGACGTTATTGATGTACGCAAATGTGCCTTCCAGTTTCTCATCCATTATGATTTGGTTGACTATCCTTTGGAAGCTGGTTACCCCATTCGTAACGCCAAAAGGAATCCTGCGAAATTGATATAGTTGACCGTTCGCCTCGAAAGCAGTGTATAGCTTGTCTCTAGGTCTAATGGCGATCTGATGGTATGCGCTTTTCAAGTCCAGAGTGCTAAACATACGATATTTGGCTATTTCACCTATCATCCATCCTGGGTAGTGGGAAGGCGTCCAAAAGAGTAAATCTATTTATAATTTGGGAGTAATCTATAACCATTCTCTTTTTATGGCTTTTAGAAGTGGTTATAACTACCTCAGCCCTCCAGGATGATTTGCTAGGCTCAATTATACCCTCCTCGAGTAGTCTTTTTATCTCAGAGTCAATGAATTTTTTATTATTATAAGAAAAACATCTGCTTCTCACTGCTATGGGTTTGCAGTTTTCAGTTAGGTTTTCGAAAAGTGACGGGTACTGGATTTTTGCTATCGCCAATCCACAAATTTTCAATGCGGGCATTGAACCGCCAAACGGAATTTCAATCTGTGAGTGTTGCTGCAAAAAATCATGTCCCAGTATTATTTCGCAACAAAGGTTTTTCATTACGGATAATTTAGTGATTTTATAGGAGACGTCATTAAATAGTAAGTCCACCAAACAATAACCACTTACTTGCGCAGACAATGACGCGTTTGCCATTGTTACTCTGCTGGGGGAGGGGACAAAATACAATTTGTTGGTTTTTACCAAGCTTTCTTTGATAAAATTTTCTGAGCTCCTGGTATGTGGACCTCCCATTAATTTTCACTTTTACAATAGTTTTTGAAAGGCAGTCGGGGAGGCGGCTAAAGTTGCAGATATATTTTGACGAGTGGCTTTGTATAGACTTTTAGAAGACTTGCAGACCTTTAAAAAATGACCAAGTTTTCCACATTTATGACAACGAGTATCTCTGGCAGGGCATGAAACTCGTAGGTGTGACCGATTGTTCTTGAAGCTTCGTCGGACTATCGTCATGAGGGGGGTAGTAGGAACAGGTGGGTTTAACGCGGCACCCATGGTGTCTGGCTGTAAATAAGAACTAGACTGCTGTATAACACCTTCGAAGATATATATAAACGCAATCCGAGATAATTTCGTTGACTGTGTGAGACAGGTAGTTGGTTAGGAGAGCACGCTTATTGATGGGACGTCCCAGTCTTTCTGAATGTAGAACCTCGATGAAATTTGTAAATGTATCCCGCCAATGTTTCCAGCACTTGTCGGCTGAATCACTTTCTGGATCTGTGGTAAATCGCTCCAGTCGCATAAATTGTTCCATTCTTAATTGAATAAATTGTAATGAAAACAGGACAAGAGATTCTGTCTAGTAATCTTTTATTCAATTAAGAATCTTACTACTTGTCTCTTGACAAGCGGAAATGTACAGCTTTTATAGCTTGGATTATCAAAGAGGAGATAATCCATATTCACAACAATTGCAACAATAAAGACAAATTTAACAATATGGAAATCTGGGTAATTTTCACAAGGTTCTAACATTACCTCTATTAAGAAATGTCTCGTTACTACTTTGAATATGTCTAACAGTAACCATTGTCAAGTAAATTTACAGATTTTAAAGCTATATCAAAAGGAAAAAGTAATGAAACTCTTATAGCTGCCTTAGTTGATATGGTCAGTCCTGAGAATTTTATTAATTTCAAAATCGCAAAATCTAACAAATTGAGAATTACCTCTTGTAATAATCAAGTAGCTATTCCTTATTATCTTTGCAGATTGTTGCTTTGTTAATCTACAACTGAAACAAACTACCATATTCTAATACTGCAAGACCTATGCTGTGATGTTTATATATATATATATATATATATATATATATATATATATATATATAAAGGCTCAAACACTATTATTCTATGGTTATAATTTTGAATTTGTAGGTCTGATGAATTGGATTGTGATTATGATTCAAATATAATAAATTATAACCATGAAATAATAGTGTTTGAGCCTTTTATATTATATTCTTGCTCTGTTCTGGAAATTGACCTCTACCTGGATTCTATCCTCTTGAAAATATATATATTACACTACCCATTAGAAGAATTAAACTCACAACCTCTAGTTTACCAGAAATCAATGCTTTTACCCACTTGTTTATTACTGTTAGACTTGTCACACCTGCTTATTGGGATGTGTTCATCATATGGATCTCAATAAAAGCTCATGATATTTTTTCAAAGTTAGTTGTACCTCTACTTTCCAGGTGAATCCTTGTCAAGCTACTTTCACATCTTAACAAGCCTTAAGCATTTATGTATTGACCACCATCAATGCCCAATATACCCACTTCTCTCTAATAATTTAATGGCTGATTGCAAGCTGGTAGCTATTGAGAAGATATGATGATGAGCAATTTATAAAAGTTCCAAGCCCTACACAAAGAATTGTGCCATCCTAACATCAGTAGAATGACTCGTGTAGCAGAAATCTCTTATATTCACTTGCCAACATAAAGAAAACTACTAAAACTTACTAGATCTGTGTGGAGCTTCAACCATATTGACTTTTCTGTACATAAACAATACACTTTGGAATGGGATCACACATATATTGACAGTGATCCTTGTTCTTGATTAGTATCTGTGACAGTTTGTTTTCCATTTTCATTGTAGGATCCTTTTTTACTTTGCTGTAGCTATCATTGCTAATGAGGTCTTCCAGCTTTTTTGTATAATCTTGGTAAAATATGAATAAAGCTTCCAAAGTTCTTTCTATCACTTTTGTCTTTATTACAGAAATATCTTTCCTTTCTATGTATACTCATCCATGACCAGGTAACAAATCCAGTTTCTTTTTTTTGTGGTTTGTATGCTTGTGAACAGTAGGTGTGTGTTATTTTACTATCAATCATACCATGTTAGTCTATGTAAGTCACAAATGTATCCAGAAGAGGAGTGAGAAATACATGAATGAATGGAGGAGATACATAATTTTAATAAAAGTTCACTACAATACAAAGAAGACATTGTTATATTAAACATATGGAACAGCAGAAAGGAATAATGAAGATTAGAGTGAAATAATGTTTATTGTTAGTAGAGAATACAGGAATAAAGATCGAGTGTGCACATAATATCGGGAATTGGACCATTTCTGTGACAGCGTAGCTGAGGTCACAAGATACTGTGAGTGCATGTTTGGTTGATGGAGGTCATGGTTCTAAGTCATCTTATCGTTAGTAGATTTGTTGTGTGGAACCAGGTTGACATCAGATTGGTGTAGTTGTGGTAGAGTTGTTCTGTGGAGTGGATGTTGCTGGGGTCAACTGTGAAGGGAATGGCTTGTAAACAAGTAGAGGTAGGCCAAGGTGACGGTGGGTTTTGGAAGGCAAGTTCTGTGGAACAGGGGTCACTTCATCAACTGTGAAGGGAGTGCCTTGTAAGTGAGTCGAGGTAGCTGCTGTTCTGTGGAACAGAGGTCGCTGTGCCAACTGCAAAGTGGATTGCCTTGTAACTGAGTCAAGGTAGAGCTGTTCTGTGGAGTGGATGTCACCAGGGTTGACTGCAAAGAGAGTGCCTTGTAAATGAATTGAGGTAGGCCAAGGTGATGGCAAGTTTTGGGAGGCCAGTTCTATGGAATGGAAGTCACCTACTGTGAAGGGAATGCTTTGTAAGCAAGTTGAGGTATGTCAAAGTAGGCCAGGGTGACGGCGGGCATTGGTATTGATGAAAACTTGTAGCTGAAAGGAATCGAGGTAGAGATGTTGAGTCAAAAACTGGATAGCTGAGGTTTTAAGTCAAGCCAGGAAGTGATAACAGTCATTGAAATGTGCAATCATGTTGAGTGGTGGCAGTAGTTGTACTTTGCATGGTGGCCAGTCCACAACTCTGTTGTCATGATGACGGTGTTATAGCGGTGGTAGCAGTAGCAGCAACCTGCATGATGGCCAGCGGCCGCGCCAACTGCAACTATGTTGTCATGGTGCCAGGGTCATGGCAGTAGTAGTAGCAGCAGCAGTGCCCTGCATGATGGCCACACCAGGCTGAAAATGTCTTTGGTCATCCTCAGAGCCTGCTTTTAAGCAGGTCTGGTGGTTCCAAGGGGTGTCTCTTTTACTGGTGGGAATGTTCATGATTGGCTACCAGCGGAGTTCACTTTGTAGACCAGATGTTGTGTGTAGAGCCTAATGTGCAGAAAACAACTTTTGTTATTTTTTCCTCTGCCTTCATGGCAGTCACATCTGGCCAGCTTGCAGAATGAATCAGAATGAGATGTAATTGCGATGAAGTATAACAACACATTATTTAATTATAAAAGAAAAAAAAAACTGTTAAATCCCATGGAGGGAAGGAAAAGAAGGAAATATAAAGCCTTATGATTATAGGTTTACCCTTGCATGGCACCCACAGAAGGTATTTTAATTTCTGAATTATGATACTATATAAAGAGGAAGTTTTTGTTAGAAATGTGGTGTGGGGGAAGAAACAAATTTAGTGAGGGAAGCAGTAGTGGAAATTTAAAACAAAACAAATATATATATTTTTTGACAGTTGAAACAATATAACTTATACATAATAAAATTTACCAGTCTATAAATTTTATAAATTTATTTATTGTGTAGGAATTATTGTCATATTCAATTTTATAACGAAAAGTTTAATGATTGCTAATCATTGGAAATATTAAGCTTAGCAATTTTACATTAATACTTTTTGTTGTTAGATGGTATTCAGAGCATTTAGTTTTAACTAACTACATTCAATAAGACTTTTTTTAATAATGCATTAAAATAAGTAATCAAGTAATCCTTTTAAGAAAGCAAAACCAAAAATAAAATCATCCTCTGTACAGGAGCCCTGAGCATCACAGCAGGTTTACAAAACAAATCCCCTCAAAAAATATAAAATACAATATAAAAGGAGTCAATCACATACAAAGAAAAAAACATGAAAAACAATGAGTTTATGAGCCACATCTGCTTTTAAGAATGCTGTTCATGATAACTGTAAAGGAATCATGGTGAATGGGCAAGCTTCAAAATCACCACCAGTGATTTGGTCAACTGATCTGACACATGCATAAACTTCATGACCTACCAACTCTACCTTTCCTCCAAGTCACATGTTTTGCCCACAAACAGACATTCTGCTCACATCCTCTGTATTGGTAGGTACCTTCATGAGATCACTAAAAACATAGCATAGCATGATGAAAAAGACGCCAAACTTGACAAAAAAAAATTTTAGTGTCTAAATGTTTATGTTATTATTAAGAGGAAAGATCAAAGTATTTTTAACTATTTTAAAAAATTTTTCCTTCTTTTTAGAACATTCTAAATTTTGATTAAAAAAACCTTGTTTCACTTTGTATCACCAGAACTAGTAAAATAACATAAAATTTTAGCATGTTTTTTTTCTGTAGGACAGACATTAATTTTGAAAATCTTGCAAAAATAAAAATAATTGGCGGATTTTAATGAAACTTTCAGAAACTGTTCACAAATGATGGAACTTATTATAAATATGTTTTCCTTTTTTAAAGTCATGGTAAAAATATTTTTTTTCATATGTATTACCCCTCCCCCTCCAACTAATTGTATGAAAACTCTATAATTTCAATTTTGGGAAGATTAGTGATTATATTAGTTGAAAGCACGAGGCTTTGAGGAAACCAAATCATGTTTTTTTTTGTTTTTTTTTTAGTTGGACCACCTCTACCTATTGTCTGAAAGCAAAAAGATATTTCGATGAAAAATGAATTTTTATAACAATTATTTGTTATTTCTGAAATATTTTATTAATTTTACATTATGTTGTTAATTCTTCTAAAATTAGGGAAAAATTTGTAAAATTTAATGAATGTTGTTATTAAGTAGATATATATTTACAGATCATAATTTCCAAAGCTTCTTACAAACTAATGAACAACAGTATATAAAAAAATATAATTTGTGTCAATAATAACACTAATAATGAGGGAGTAGGTGCAGTATTGCTTCATAAATACGAGGATGGATCTACGAAGCCAATAGCACATGCCTCAAGAACGTTACTGCCTGCGGGACAAAGTTACAGTCAAATTGACAAAGAGAATTTAGCAATAATCTATGCTGTAAAAAAATTTCACAGGTTTCTATAGGGAAGAGAATTTATTCTGCAAACAGACCACAAACCGCTCTTAACAATATTTGGTTCAAAAAGGTATACCAACTCACACGGCAAATTGACTACAGCGTTGGGGTGTAATTCTATTGAATTATAATTTCAAAATAGAATATGTGCCTTCAAAGAAGCTAGGTCACGCCAATGGGTTATCAAGATTGATACCGAAATATACGGAACCACTGGAAGAAACAGTAATAGCGGCGCTAAGAGACGAAAGTGAATTATCGGATCTGTTATGCAACACTATTAGAGAACTACTGGTTACGCTAGAAGATGTGAAAAAAGCAGTGGTGAACGATGATTTCATTAAAAAAATGAAAAAGCAAATCTGGTTGAATGAGACAACTAAAAAAGGAATTAGTGTGTCACCTTTTTCAATCTGCGAACAGGTATTAGTATACACAGATAGAGTTGTAATGCCGGTTACTCTGCAAAAGAAAATTCTGAAAGAATGTCACACTGACCATCCGTGGATTTTGAGAATGAAATCTCCAATGAGAGGCTATACTTATTGTCCAAGACATAGAAAATTTGGTGAAACAGTGCAGAGGATGTCAACTGGCAGCAAGGGATCCACTGATAAAAATTCAACCATAGCCAAAGACAGATGTCCCATGAACTCGATTGCATATTGACTATGCAGAGCCCATAAATGGATCTTATTACCTGATCATTGTGGACAGTTTCACTAAGTGGCCAGAAATTGTTATGTGCAGACATCCGACTGAAAAAAATACAATAAACGTACTTAATGAAATTTTTAGTTGCTTTGGACTCCCTAAAACTTTAGTCAGTGACAACGGATTGCAGTTTTCGGGAAGAGAATTCAAGGAATTCTGTACATCATTGTCCATTGATCATATGATAATGCCAGTATATCATCCAAGATTGAATGGACAGGTGGAAATATTTGTGGACACCTTTAAATGAGCATTGAAGAAAAACCAAGGTGTGGACACAAATGAAAGAAGTATTCAGAAATTTTTGGCAGTATATAGAATCACGCCAAACCCGAATATGACATCAGGGTTATCGCCAGCAGAGTTAATGTTTGCGAGAAAAATACGCTCTGTGTTTGACAGGCAGTTGCCTAGTCCGGCAAAGGAAAACTGCTAAAAAAGTAAACCAGATGACGAAAGCATATAAGTCAGGTGACAAAGTTTTTTTCAAGAACTTTGGGGCTTGGAAAATGTATTGGGAAGAAGGAATGATAACCAAAAGAATTGGACAGGTCATATATGATATAAAAAGGAGAAAAATTTTAGTGCAAAAGACATTGGAATCAATTGAGACCCTGACACACTACAGAGGTCACGGAAAATACCTAAGAGATTCCAATGGAAGTCCTGTATGATGCATTTGGAATTCCCGTTCCAGTAAGTTAACATTTGCTGACCTCAAGGCCAGAGGTACCAGTGTGTCAAACGCTACCACTACAAGGAGGATTGAGGCAAAAAAGACTTAGGAAAAAAATCAATCGATTAAGTCCAGACCCTAAAAAGAGAAAATATTGAAGCTAAATTTCATGGGAAAATTTAGCTCAGGGGGAGGTGATGTAATGAATATGCATACACCTGTATATACAGTAATATGATTGGCTGGTGTCAGTCATAAATCCAGACTATGGAGGTACAGGGACAACGCCGCCTATAGACTTTGCCTATTGCCTACCACTTCAACGAGGACCAGTCCATTACGGTTACCTGCTAGATTGTCCCAACTGGTTACACTAGTCCAAAACTACTTTGCTACTTTCAAAAAAATATATCCCTTTCCGGAATGTATCTAAATACAAATTAGAGGCATTCTTCTTCTTTTTTTAAAAAGTTGAATAATTTTAATACAGTCAACATTATGGATAAAAAATAATTTTATATAGTTTTTTTTAAACTTAGCATGAGCAAAACAAATTCATAGATTTGGACGAAAAAGACCCGAGAATGACATCAAAATCTGAAAAGTTTTTCATTCTTTAATAGTCAGTTGTGCTTAGTTTAATTTGTGACATATATAAATGTAGATAAAAAAATGAAATATTGATAAGATAGCGAGGAGCATAAAGCAGTGCCTGGGATGCCCAATCAGGCTTCCCGTCACATCAGTTTTTTAGGGGTAGTATGTGCAGGCCCTGGTTCCAGCAATTTGGCTGACTCATGCATTGCCCTTATGTGATAGGCACTTATCCCATAATTTTTAGCATGTCCATGTATTTTGCCTTTGTAAAATTATCTTATTGAAAAGAGTTTCACTTCACTGGAAGGTAGCAAAAAGCAGTATTTTCTTGAGAAAAATGACATGTTCTTGAAGGATGCAATTATAAAGTTGCCTAAAGGATGGCAGAAGTTTATGAAACTGTTGTGATGATGATATAACCCAACTTCCCCAACTTCACGATAATGGACAGACTGGTTGCCGATTAAGTACGACCACAGCGGACAATCAGGGGGGACTTCGTTTGTTAACACCTGGTTGTTTGTTCGTGTGGGATTTTTGGACGAGGTGGTGTATTGCGAAGGACTTGTGTGGAAATTGCTTTTGAATTGCTAAGTTTTTGCTTTATTTGATTTATTTGGCTAAAAACTTGTTTGATTTTTTTTCAGTTTCTTTCATTTGTGCTGTTATTTTCTCTTCTGTTTAATTTTTCCTTTTTGTTCTTTGTCTATAATTTTTTCCCTCCCCACTTTTTTTGTTTGAATTTTTGTTTTTGTTTGATTTGTTATACTTTTTGCCTTTGGTTGTCCCCGTTCTGCTTATATTTTATTTGGTTTGTTATTAACTGTTGCTTTCTGCATTGTGGAAGAAAAAATCCAATTTAAAAAAGAAAAGAGAAACTGTTTATTTGGCCCGTTGTGGTGACCAGCCACCATGACGGAAGAAAATAGAAACAACACACCAACGGCGGTGTCGCCGGTGAAAACAGCCTGGGGTAAGAATAACCCAGTCAAGAAAGATGCTGAGTACTACGAAGCTCAGCACAGCAAGTTTAAGGACTCCTTCCAAAAGAATGAGTTCATCACGATACCAGAAGTCTGGGAGGCGGTCAAAACAAGAATTGTTTCCCCACTTACTTCGGACGTAAAAAGTCGTAAACTGGTGGGGGTAGGTAGGGAAGCGATGGAAGAGGTTCTTAAGACCCTCAAAATTAGTCCAAAAGTCCTGGCGAGAAAATCTAATGCTATTTGGGACATTCTACTTCCCACGGAGCAAGAAGCAAAGTTATTGGCGGGTAATGTGTTATCCACCAAAAATTTAAGACTGCAGACAGAGTACATGGGTACTTGAAAGACAAAAATCACGGTCCATGGGGTGCCGGTGGACATCAGTGTAGACAGAATGGGGGCATTCTTCTCAAAGTTCGGCAAGGTGAATGAGGTGAGGGCGGTTCTCAGAAAATCAGGTATTGCAACCAGGGACATGGAACTACAAGTTACCTTGACGCAAGGAAGCTTTGATGAGGTGCCCAATGTCCTCACATGCCGTAAAAGAAGGATGCTGGTCGTAGTGGAGGGCCGGAAGCCATGCTGTTGGTCATGCGGCACCCCGGGCCACGTGGCTAAGGAGTGCCCCAACAAACTGCCGCAGCCAGGAACTATAACAACAGCAGTAGCAGAAAAAGCAGTTGCAAAGGAAGCAGCGGTAACAGTACCGACAGAGGAAGGAAAAGGGGAAAAGGATCCTGAAGGTACCTGGAAGGAGGTGGTCAGAAGGAGGGCAAAAAATGTACCATCTCCTCCCAAGAAAGAAGAGACTGCATCAAAGCAGCAACCGACGAAAAAGTGGCAAGAGGAGAGCCCTAAGGAGGCAGAAAGTGCCAAAAAGGATGCAAGCCCTAAAAAGGCAGAAAGTGCTGAAGGTGCTAAAAAGGCGGAAATGACAAGAAAGCCTGGAAACAGCAAAAATTTGGTAAACCCCAAAAAGGCTGAAAAACCAGAGGGGGAGAAACAAGTAGCTCAAACCAAAAAGAGTCAGCATAAACAACAGCAGCAGCAACAAGAGGAAAAGCAAGAAAAGGAGATGGAGGTCGAGGTTATGCCTCCACCTCGAACTTCTTCCTTAAAAAGAAGTAGAGAGGAGGAAGAGGAGGGGGAGATGCAAACACCAAAGCACTCTGAACGCAGTAAAGTAGAAGAGAGCAGAGACAAAGTCAGGTTCCTGTCTGTCCCGGCGGACCCGAAGGAAAACATGGGAATGCCTAAATCAAGGAGTACTTCTTCTTCCCCTGCCTGGGTTATAGCCCCCGCTCCCTCCAATTCTCCCCTCAGCCCATCTGTAACGCCCCCTGACACATCCACCTCTTCCCCTCCCCACCGTTCCAGGGGTAAGAAGAAAAAAAACTGTTTACGGGACCAGAGGACATTTGTCGAGTAGACAAGGAAGAATATAAAAAGGCCCTGTCCAGCCAAAAAAGAGCCCAACTGGGGCTCTTGTATAAGTTGGAGTGTGTGAAAGAAAAGTCTGTGGAAGACCCGCGAAATTTCCCGGATGCCCCGGGGGTTCTTACCTGTGTTAGAGACATGGGGACATACCTAAAAGTCTGGGGGCATATCTCGGAAGCAAAGGACAATTTCCCAAAAATAAGGATGGTTGAGATGGACTCACCCTACTTAAAGAAGCTAAGGCAGTATTGTGCTGAGAGGGTCCCGTTTATTCTCCATCCCTCCTTATATAGGTGTTTAAAACTTACCTATCCTTCGGACGTCGGCGGGATTGTCCTGGAAGGACGAATGACGTCAGAGCTTGGTGTAGGGAGCCTGGGACAATCCATCGGGGTCCTTACCGCTGCAGATTTCCACCCCGTATGTGAATAGGTTAATTCTGTCTTTTATATTTTACAGGACTTAGAAGATGGCAATGAAGATAGCTACTTTGAATGTGAGGGGCTTAAGGAATTGGGGTAAGGCGGCCCGCCTGCTCCGGGACCTTCTGTCCCTGGATGTGGATGTCGCCGCGATAGAAGAGACCCACTTTGTTTACAGTTCCGATGCGTGTGTGCTGGAGGATGACTTTGTCGTCTATTCAGCATATGGGGACCGTTCTGCCAGAGGAGTTTCTTTGCTTGTCAGGCGTACTCTTGATGCGAAGGTGGACCTTGTGCATACCAATGCCGAGGGACGGTTGATCGTGGCCGATATTGCCGTGAAAAGTGGTTCGTTCCGAGTCATTGCGGTTTATGTGCCCAACGACCGGGAGGAGCGGGTCTTGTTTTTTCGGTGGTTGGGGCCGTTCCTGGTGGATTCAACGCGCCTAGTTTTAATGGGGGACTGGAATGCCATCCTGGACCCCAAGTTAGACAGGGGGCGGGGAGCTAGCGGGAGAAGGTGCGATCGCAGGCTGGTTGATCTGATTGACGATTATGGTCTCGTCGATAGATACCGGGTCGATCATCCCGGGGGGAAAATGTGGACGTGGGCTCTTAATTGGCCTTTTGACAAGGTAGTTAGCTACCTTGACAGAATGTTAGTTAGAAGAGCCGACATAGATCTACTAGATTGCCCTACATTCCACTGGGTAGGCTATTCGGACCACAAACTCGTTTGTGCCCAGGTGGCGTTAGACAATAGGCCTAGAATGGCTGGGTACTGGAAGTTCAATCTGTCCTTACTGGACAGGGAGGACTTCCGGGAACAGCTAATTAAACTAGTGCAGCGGGAGCTAGCGGGGGCGGTTATCGGGAATAGGTGGTGGGAAAACCTTAAATGTAGGATTAGGTCCTTCACCACTGATTTCAGCAAACGGCTCGCTCTAGATAGAGCTGATAAGGTGAGGACACTTAAGTCTAGTTATTCCCGGGCGGTGGCTGTGGGGGGGATCCCCTAGAGATAGCCTTAGCTAAGGAGGCCCTGGATCGTTTGAATAGCGAGCGGTACATGGGCCAGGTAATTAGACATAAGTTAAGCAAGATGTCTTCCGAAGCTGTGAATTTGGGTGCAGATTTTCGCAGGGAAGAGGTCCGTCGAGGTGGCGATTGTTACATTCATGAGGTCATATCCCCGGAGGGACGTACTCTTCGGGCGACTGATGATATGTGCGAGGCGTTTCGGCGCCATTTCGAGAGCCAGTTTACCGAGCCTGGTCTCCGTGAGGAGGAGTTCGCAGCTATTTGGCTGACTTTCCTCGGCTTTCGCCGACTGAAGCGGCTAGCTGCGAGGGAGAGATCACGGAGGGCGAAGTCTACGTGGTATTGAAGAAGGTCGGCAGAGGCAAGTCGCCTGGTCTGGATGGTTTGCCCTATGAATTGTACTTGAGGCTGTCGCACATCTTTGTTCTGATTTTGACTGCAGTGTTCAACAACTGGTTTCGGTCGGGGTCCATCCCCAACCGGATCACCAGGGGCGTGATCACTCTGTTGAAAAAGGGCAAAGGTGGTGGGGGGAAGCTAGATGATTACAGGCCCATAACTCTGCTAAACACAGAGTTAAAGATTATGGCCAAGATCCTGCAGGAGCGTTTGCAGTCAGTTGCCGAGTCTCTGTTGGGACCTGAGCAGACTTGTTCTGTGAAGGGCCGAACAATTCAGAGCAACCTGCATCTGATCCGCACGATCATAGAGGGTGTAAAAGACGACAAAGAAGCCGCGCTGATCAATTTGGATCAGTCCAAGGCATTTGATAGGGTCGACCATCGCTACCTTGCTACTGTCCTGCAGGCCGCTGGATTCGCACCCAACTTCTGCCGGTGGATTAGCCTCTTGTATCGCTCCCCCAGTGCTGTGGTACAGGTGAACGGAAGGTTGTCGGACGCATTTGTGCTGTCTAGGTTGGTTCGTCAGGGTTGTCCGCTGTCGCCTCTCCTTTATGCTTTGGCATTGGAGCCTCTCCTTCACCGGGTGAAGGACGAGACTGGCAGTCTGGCCCTATGTATCTGCTTTCGTGTCGTCCCGCAGCGACATTGAGGCGGTACAGAAGGCGCTTGATCAGTACGAGAAGGTGACAGGGGCCAAGATAAACCGTGACAAGTCGTCCGGCTTGCGGTTAGGTGCCTGGAAGGGGGTCGCTCTTCCGGGCCGCTTCGGTTGAACGGACGGTCCTGTCCGCATTCTTGGAGTGTGGTTCGAGCCTGACCTCCAGCTGGAGAAGAATTGGTCTAAAGTACTTGCAAAGGTCGGTTCTGCAAAGGACGGCGGTTGTCCGTGAAGGGCAGGGCGGAGGTGTGTGCTACATACATTTTCCCCCTGATTCTTTATCGATTGTCAGTACTTCCTCTCTGTGAGACCCATTGGAAGGTGCTCGAGCGATCGCTATCCTTCATTTTATGGAGGGGATGCGTGAACAGGGTCGACAGACGAGTCTGCACTAAACGTCCGTGTCATGGGGGGCTGGGAATGCCGCACCTGTTGAGTCACATCCGTGCCTCTAGGTTGGCTTTCCTACGCTGCGCATTGACTGGAAGAGATCCGATTCTGGAGGGGATTGTTAGGGATGCTTTCCCTAGCCTTACCATCAGTCCCCCCATCTCGAGGGTTGAGCGCCGTCGTAAACCCCGGGACGAGTCGGTTTTGCTTCGCGAGTGTCGGTCGGCCTTGAGGGCCATTCCCCGGTCCAGTGACCTTTCACGGCCTAGGAAGGTCTTCTATCGTGGTTTAGTGGCGGGGCCCGCGAAGGATTCCCTACGAGATACGCTCGGCTTGTCGGAGGTGGAGTATCGCTCCTACTGGTCTTGGGCGCTAGCTGCGGATTACCTCAGTAACCCTGAGTTTTCGCTTACCTGGCGATTGGCTCGGAATTGGCTGCCTCTCAATGACAAGGCTTTCATATGGGGTTTGGCGGATTTGCCAGACTGTGAACGGTGTTGTCTTGGTTTAGAAGAAACGGCTGCGCATGCCTTCTTCCATTGCCCCCGGGTCCGCCCCTTATGGGACCATGTCGGCGAGCTGATGGCTCGTCTCGCTCCTGAACAGCTTGTGTCCATTGATCGCGCATACGCGTGTGACAATGTGTCGCCCCCGTATTCCGGGGTGAAACAAATGGTGTTTCTGACGCGGCTGGCCATGGCTCGAATGGTGATTTGGACGTCGCGAAAGGAGGAAGTCTTGCGGGGTAACCGTATTTCTCATCAGCATCTGATCCAATTCTTTGAGCATCAGCTCAAGATGAAGATTAGATCTGATCGAAAACAATTGCATTCGACAGTCTTTAGCGAAAGGTGGGTAAAAGAGGCGAGCTTGGTTCGTGTGACCGGGGCTAGCCTTGATTTTCTCTTCTAGGTCAACCTATTTCACATCGGGGTGGCTTCCTGTGGAACCCTCCCCTTGGTTAGGTTAGACAAGCTTAAGTGTACCTAGTTAATGTGAGTAAGTGTTGTTCCTGGCCTGTTACCCAGCTACTCTTTGGTTATGATCCAAGTTGAGATTCCCAACCTCCCCAGTTTGTTTTGGCCTGCCTTTTATCTCGACTGGGTCAGCTTTATATTTTCCCATTCCTGCATAATATTTTATCCTTTTTCCCATTCCCTTAGCGAGAGAGCTTCTTGATTCTGTCCCATGGGCAGAATACAGCGGCGTCTCTATTTTGAGGGTTGGACGGTCTCTACTAACATCTGTTAGGTTTAGTTTGTATTTTGTGTTACTTTTTAGTTATTATTGGGTTCATTTCCCCTCTCCTCTCATTCTATCATTATTAGAATTTTATGTATAGCATGTGTTTCATCAACAATTTTTATGGATTGGGGAGCGTTTTTGTAGGACCCCCTGGTGAGAATGTGGTATTATGGTGCATGAAGGATCGATTGGTGATGGACGAGTTCTTGTGGTAAACGAGCAAAGTGTAATGTATGAATGGGTCGTGAATCAGATTAGCTAGGTATAAGATAGTTAGTGTTGACCAGCCTCTACCCCTACCCTTTTCGGCCTTGTGCCACAATTATGTAATTTTACATAATAAATACCCTTTGTTTGTTAACACCTATTGAGGTTAGGATACTCTCAACTCTGTCTCTGTACTTGTCACACATACATCCGATTATAAATCTATTATTGAAAACCTACACTCGGGTTACTTTGTTTATTATATCTTGCACGAGATATAACAGCTGGTGACGAGGATTGTGCAACGTACTTACTTGGAAAAAAAAAATATATATATATATATATATATATATATAAGATTACGCTGAACGGATTTCGAAAGCAGATTCGCAAGTCAAAAATATCAGTTGACGGCGAATAGGATTTCGAAAGCGGAGTCACAAGTCAAAAGGAAACTTTTTGAAAAGTAAGAAAATTTTTACTGTTAAATTGTGACTTGAAAAATATATATTGAACCGCGACTCAAATGCGAGCCCGGTCTATATTACGGCTGTAAATTGTCTGTTAACCATTTAAAAAAAAAAAAAAAAAAAATTTTTTTTTTTTTTTGTCGAATTCTAAATAAAGTTAGGATGGAGCAATTAGTCGAAATGACTAAAATGCTGTGTGCAAGCTTGCAACAGCAACAACAACAGCACCAAGAGTTACAACAACAGCAACAACAACAGCACCAAGAGTTACAACAACAAATATTACAACAGCAAAAAAGTCTCGAAAAAATTCTGAAACAGACGACTGGAGAAAGAAAAAATGCTGTTTTTTCTGCCGAAGGAATAGCAAATTCATTATCCGAATTTAGATATGAACCTGATTCGGGCATTACATTTCCAGCATACTTTAAACATTTCAAAACTATATTTACCAAGAGATGTCAACATTGGTTGGATGAGGAACGAGTAACATTATTAGTCCAGAAACTAGGGACAAACGAGAACAAGAAGTACTCAAACTTGATATTGCCCAGAAAACCAGAAGAAGTTTCGTTTGAAGAAACTATAAGTATTCTGTCAAAAAATTTGACGAAAGGAATAGTCTGTTCCACACGCGATACAGATGTCTAAACATCGTTAAAGCAGATAACGAGGATTTTCTGACATACGCGCGAACAGTGAACTCTCTGGTCGAACAATTCAAGTTAGAAGAAATTCCCAAAGATGTATTCAAGTGCCTAATTTTTCTTCAAGATCTAACTGATCCTAAATATAAAGAAATTAGGTCGAGAATATTAATAATGGTCGAACAAGACTCGAACATAACATTACAAAGGGTGACCGAAGAATGCCAACGTCTCATAAACGTAAAAAGGGATAATACACAAATTGAGAAAAAAAGTGTTGCTAATGTTCGACACGTAAAAACTCAAAAAACTTCAAAAGTCAAAAAGACATAAAAATATGAGACGTGTGGAAAAAATAACCATACCAAAAACACGTGTTGATACAAAAATAAATTCTGCCAATCGTGCGGAAATAAAAATCATACCAAAGACGTGTGTTGGTACAAAAATAAATTCTGCCAATCGTGCGGAAATAAAGGGCATAAATATTCGGTTTGCCGCAAGAAAAGGAAATTACAAGATGTAAGCCTGGTATTATCAGAAAAAGAAATTCAGGACGGTAAAAATAGAAAGTATGTAGATGTTCGTATGAATAATCATACAATTACTTTCCTATTGGATTCTGGTTCAGACATAAGCATCATTGATGAACAAACATGGAAAAATATTGGAAGACCCAAATTATCTGAAACCAAAAAACCGCTAGAGGGGTTTCAGGAAAGAAATTAAATTTTAAGGGAGAATTAAAGTGCGATATTTCGTTATGTGGCAAGACTGCAAAAACGAAAGTGTATGTAATCCAAGGGATTAATTCATGTCTTTTTGGAGTAGACTGGATAGTACTCTTTGATTTGTTTGAACTCCCGATTAACTCGTTTTGCAACGTAATAAACAGTGCAGAAAAACAAAAAAGTATTAAAAATGAAAAATTCATGAATGAATTAAAAGAAGAATATCCCAGAGTTTTTTCTGCGGGATTGGGTTTATGTACTAAGACGGAAGTCAAATTTGAACTCAAGGAAAATGTGAAACCAATTTTTAAACCTAAGAGAAACGTTCCTTTTTCCTCCTTAGACACAATTAATAAGGAATTGGAAAGGCTAGAAAAAATGAGAGTGATATCTAAGGTTGACCATGCGAATTGGGACTCGCCCACAGTCTACGTTAAGAAGAAAAACGGAAAAATAAGAGTGTGCGCAGATTTTTCAACCGGGTTAAACGATTGCCTTAAAAATCACAGTTATCCACTACCTTCACCAGAAGTTATTTTTTCGAAGTTGAATGGTGGTAAGATTTTTTTCAAAAATCGACTTGTCTGACGTATACTTGCAGATTAATGTGAGTGACGAATGCTCAAAATATTTGTGTATAAATACACATAAAGGTATTTATAAGCTAAATAGATAGGGGAGGTCTTGTGATGATATGACCCAACTTCCCCATTCACGATAATGGACGGACTGGTTGCCGATTAAGTACGACCACAGCGGACAATCAGGGAGGACTTCGTTTGTTAACACCTATTGAGGTTAGGATACTCTCGACTCTGTCTCTGTACTTGTCACACATATATCCGATTATAAATCTATTATTGAAAACCTACACTTGGGTTACTTTGTTTATTATATCTTGCACAAGATATAACAGGAACAAAATACTAAATTTCAAAAATAAAAAAATTGTATTCTTATTTAAAAAACTAAATGAAGATTTTGGTCACCCAGTAGCATTTCACCAATATCATTTTCTTTGTTTCTATGTTTTCATAATCAGTAATCATCAATCTGTAATGTTGGTTCTTGTAGGCCAATACAATGTAGTAGGTATAAACATAAAAAACTAGCTCATTTTACTTATATAATTGTAATTTTATCATTATATTTTACCAGAAGCAGGTGGTCATTAAAATTGGCAATCTGATTACTAGAACAAATATTGTACAAAACATCTATATATTTGTGGTAATTTTTTATCTCAATATACTAATTCTTGATAGTCTTGGAATAACTACAATTCAGCAGATATGCTTTTCCCAACACTTTCAAATAAAAAGGATGTTTTGTAAAAAATAAAGTTTATGGCTTTTAAAAATGACATCACCTATTATGACAAAAAATTGTTTTTTTCTATATATATTGAGAAAATATAACAAGGTGTGAATAACAAAATACATACAGCTAGGTGTTTTAACAAACGTTGAATTATTTTTTTAAGTTGCAGTTTACATAAAGAAAGAAATGAAGCAAATTACTATTGCAAACTTATATCAAACAATAAAAAAGCAAAGAAAAACCTCATGTCAGCCTGCTACACTAATTTTCACTTTGTCAAAGATTATATGATTTACAATAATCTATATATAAAATATTTACAACCAGTTTATAACTGGCTTGTATTAGGTCTTTAACTTGATATTTTTACTGCTTTTTCTAAAATAACATTTTCATTACTATTTTTAAAGAATAGATTATTTGTTGATTATATAATAAAAATTTCATTTTTTTTTACTATTAATTTTTCCATTCTTTTCAAAGAAATCTCTTCACTCATTTTTTTTTGTCTTGTACCTGTATAAATTAAATTCAAGCTAATAGAGCTGAAACTGCACAGAATAAAAGTTTCAGCATTTGGAGTCCAATATTATTAGTGAACAGTAAGATTTAATATCAAAAATTTACAAGCAGATATTCCACTTTAGAAAACCAGGAGTGAATCAAAACCAAAAACCAGTTATGAAGATTTTAAGGCTGTGAGAGAAAAATGTGAATAAAAAGCTTAATGATTATCAAGAAACAAAATTTTGATAAATGGGTTTAACTTAGATGTAGAACAAATATATGGATGAATCATGTTCAGTGGTATAAAATTGATCTGTTTTTGCATCATATAACCTGTAATGAAAATTGGATTTTGTATAAGAGATCTGCACAATTGCTGGATACAGACAAGAACCAATATTAATCAACCCTGAAAGATTATGATAAGCAATTGGTGGAATAGGAATGACAAAATTCAAAGCAGCCAAACCAACTTGAGGGCATTCAAAACTTAATACCTAGTTAAGTGAATAGAAAAGGTGTTATTTTGCTGCATAAGAAGACTTTTATTTTTTTAAATGACATTACTAAAGCTGCATCAGTTGAAGATAGAGATTGTATGGCACCTTGCTTATTCATTCAATTTCTTTCCTACAGATTACTATTTTTCAAACAGCTATACAACTTATTTGCAGGCTAAAACCTGTTCAGTCATGATCAAATTGAGGAAAATGTCAAGAAACTTGGATTGAAATATTTTCATGAAAACATTCATTTGATAAAAATAAATCATCACTAAAAGCAGTGAATAAAAATTGAAATATTAACAAAATTAACCCCAATACTTGTTTGTTAATCTAATATTGATTACCTACAAACTTCTTTTCCATATGTATCATCATCCTTTATTATTTAAAAATTACCTAGTGGATAAGGTTTCTAAAGTTGATACACTTACTATTGAACTAAAAAAATATATAAATTAAATATACTGAAGATTTTCACTAATAAGCTGATTATGACATCTAATTTCTGATGTGACATTTCTAGTTAACATGCTAGTCCAAATTTAAAAGAAATTGTATATAATTTAAGATTAAACTTATTCTATGGTACACATCATAAAATAGTAAATATTGATTGTTTGTTTTAAGTTCAGTTGAATGTCTTGTAAATCTCTCATAAATATTTGGCATGCTGGTAGACCCAATTTGGGTCACCCAATAAAATTTTAAATAAACTCAGCATATAATCTGCCTTCAGTTTTTTCCTTTTCTATTGGCATTAATCAAATGCTTTTGATTTACAAATACAAATGTTTACTTGACAAAATAGATAAAAAGAAACTTACAGCTGAATTTGCGATTTCTCATCTGATTTTCCTTTCTTGGACAGTAATGATGAGAGTTCACTCATAGCTTCTTCTCTATGTCCAGGTGTCTCCATTGACCACCAGTGGGGCAGTAACACTGTTAGATTTTATAATCTGCAAAACAAAATTGGAAATTAAAAAATTACAGATAAATATTACAAACAGTATTGCTCTCATTATAAGTGATATAACAAGTGTTGAATGCAGGGCCAGTGCAAGGGTCTTATATCCCCTCTCCCAAATCTCTGATATAGGGTCACTCTACTAAATCTTAATTTTCATAAGGTAGTATTCATATAAAATACAAATTGTATTGTAATAATCGTTTATACACATGCAAAAAAATTCTTTTTAAAATACTGGGGGGTCACTAAACTGTAGTAAGCTTTTTCCATTTATGATTACTAAATATGATTTTTACTTAGCAATATCACCTACTAGGTACAACTTAATATATAAGTTTAAGAGATTTAAAACTTCAAAAATTATTCTAATTAAAATTTGAAAAAATGAAAACAATTCTTGTGAAAGTTCATTATTCATCAAAAAATCTTTTTCTTAAGACTGTAGTGTCCATATCTTGTTCATATAAGAAATTAAAAGCTATTGAAAATATTTTTTTTTTATATGTTACCCCCCCACTTATTGTTTTAATTTCACACTGCAGTAATCTGTTTTGCTCAACATGTCTATTTGCTCTAAGTGGTCTAATTCTCTAATTTCAGCTGCAAAAGGTACTTTTCTTTTTGGCCTAAAAAAATAGACATCACATTCTCCTTATGTTTGAATGTTACTTCAACTTTTGTGCACCTGCCAAGACCGTCAGAAAAAAATTCAGGAAATTTTATCTTTAATTCTTTTTAGTAAAAATTCATTATTCATCAAAAAAATTTCTTCTTCAGACAGAGTGGTCATATATCATATTTAGATAATCAATTAAAAAGTTTTCTAATTAAATATCTTAGCTCCATTGCATTTTTTATTTTACAATTCAGAGAAGATTTTCAGTAAATGCATATCTTGTTTTACAAAAAGAAGTTGATAATTTAAATTCTCAAAGGAGTTTTGCTTTTAACAAATATAAACATTAAGCTCTACAAAATTTAATTGCCTGAAAATTCATAAAATTAAATAAGTGTGTGTGGGGGGGGGACAGATTAAAAAAAAATTTACCAAGATTTTCTAAGTGAACATTTTGAAAATAATTCATTTGTGAATAAGTCCTGAAAATTTCCTTAAAATCAGGCAATTATTTGATTTTGCAAGAATTTCCAAATCAATGTGTTTTTCACCACAAAATAGACACTTAAATTTTCTATATTTTTATCCTTTAATAGTCAGTTACACTTAGTTTAATTTGTAACATATGTAAATGTAGGTAGAAAAAAAGCAAATGTTGATAAAATAGTGTCACCACAAAGCACTGCTCAGGGACCTCAACCAAGAGGTTAGTATATGCCGTCCCAGGTTAGATATCCAAGAGATTTTTTCCTTTTAATTGAGCCTGATTCCTGCTTAATTACAATAGAGAAAATTAAAAGTGTAACTCAATCCAAAACATTAACATTTATGCTTCAATGTAAATACTGCTTACCAAATTAGTCATTTAAAAAAGTAAAACTTCTGTATATATATTTTGAAATGTATTTTTTTGAGAAAATATATTATATATAGTATTTAGATATCTATTTTTAACACTTAGAATCTGTTTCAAATTCACAATATTTCATTTGCTTTATTCTTTAATTATGTTTAACTATTAGAGCTTAAAGAGTAGTTTACATTTGCATGTATGTCTGAATGGGAGTTAGCATCTATTATACAATTTGAATATATACATAAAATGCCTAAATGGTATAGGAAAGCATTTAATAATGTTGTGATTTAGTATAAAGACTTTCTTTAATGAATGTAAATTGCAAATCGCCATGGGCAAGTCTAACACTTAAGCTGTAATATGGTACAAAGACTTTTGAAAAACATGTTCCTTCAGAACATAAGCAATAATAGCTCTTCACAACACTCCTTTCTTTAATAAATGTAAATTACCATGATAGTAGAGTGGTTACTTGTTGTCTTCTGTGTGATTTTGAATTCAGCTATCCTTCTCCTAGACTAGTCAACCCACCCAAACTAGAAAGCCCAGTATGTCCTACTATATTACCCATACCTGGGAAGAGATGAATTCAGGCCTTTCCCAAGAGCAGCAAGTGAAACCTACCTACTAATTTTATTTCTTTTTGATAGTGTTTTTCTTAATGGGTCTTTAAAAAAAATTAAGCAGAAGGTAGAGTTTAATAAACTAAAACATAGAAATAGAAAAAAAATTATGATTGTGTTGTAAATGATATTTAGAATATCAATAAGCTAGAACAGAATTATGCAAATAAAGTTAATGTTACTTTTCTGGTACTTTAACAAAAGTTGTACTCTTTAACAAAATATAATAAAAAAAAATATAAAAATAACACAAAGATATTATTTAGCAATAATTAAAACAAGAAATAGAAACTTAAAATATTTTTTTAGCAATTTTTATAATTTCCAGAATTGATAGGGCAAAAATAGCATATGCATATTTTTTTTTTCGCAAGAAGGTAATTCTTGTGCTTTTTTGAAGTGTTAACTTAAAAATGATGATGTGACATTAATGATTCATATTCTAAAGTGTCTTATCACTTTCCCAATAAGCTTTTTCAAAATTATGAAATTATATTTTAAAACTGAGTAATGATGATTTTTAAAGGTTAATATGTAAATTAGAATTTGGTTTATATGTTATAAAATCAGTATGACATTGAACCGGTACAGCAAAAGGATTCTAAAAAGACTAGATTTATCAACAACAGATATAATATTAACAATATACACTATGCAGACAATATTGTGTTGATAACAGATTCAGAAGAAAACAAAGAACTAATAGACAAAGTAGTTGAGGGAAGAAAGAAGAAAGGACTAATTATTAACTGTTAGAATGCATGGTTGTCAGAAAAAGGACAACCAAAGATTTGAGGTACATATCAGGGATGTAAAAATCAAGCAGTTATGGAAATTTAATTATCTAGGTAACAGACAATAGAAAGTGTGATATAGAAATCTGAAGTGCATGGGAATAGTGAAAGATGTTTTTCAAAAACTGAGCAAGGAACTGAAAAGTGTACTAGACTGTGAGGTAATGTCTAATCTCCTATATGACAGTGAATGCTAGAGAATTTTGTTACAGATGAAAAGACTTGAATTGAGGAAAGTGTGTTTTTATCTATAAATGTTGAGAATGCCATGGACAGATCATGTGAGAAATAAGGAACTTTCAAGGAAAACAGCAACTACAAAGAAACTGTTCTTAACAATCAGAAAGAGATATTTGAAATTTTAGGAAAAAAAGGATCGGAAAATTTAACATTAAAAGGACATGCTGAAGTCAAGGGAAGCAGGAAATAACAGAAAGTAACCTACTCGACAAGTTTGAGTAAATGGATAATAGAAAAAAAGACCAAAATGATAGTGAGGAGATGTAAAGAGGAAAGAGTTACTTAGAGCAGCAAAAGACAGGAGGTTGAGAGTCATGTCTGTCCACATCTTGAAGGGACATGAGACACAGAGTATACTGAAGTTAGATAAAAATGAAGCAAACAAAAGTTAGTTTGTATAATTTACTTTTGAGTCTGGTTACTACTGTATCAGAAATGTTGGAATATAAGCATGCATATGTATATTTCTGGTAAAAATCAGACTAACATGTGTGCAATATTGAGTGTGAAATGCTGCTCTCCATGATATATATCTAAAATGAAGTTATATTGAATCCTACCAGCATTTGTGTTAGTTTGCTACACTTTTACTGGGAAGAGTTCTGCTACTGATCATGTTTCACTTTGTCTTACCATTATTTCTTCATGTCTAACAGGTTTATAGAGCCAAGATATACAATAGCTCAGTTAATAGAATGGAAAACTGACGCCCTGATGTCAATGCTTCAGTTTTATTCAGTGCTGATATTGAGTTTCTTGTCAGTGTCTTTTTTAACACATGGAGCTACTGCTGAAGTTTTTTGTCCTTATGATGCACTAAATGAATAGCCAAGCTCTTCATTGAGCACAGCACTAACATGGAGAGCTGCAATTATTATAGAGATGTTTGATGGATCTAATATATATTTTGTAAATATTTAATATTAGCAAGTGCAAATACTAATTTGGTACATGCACAAACATTCACAGCCGGAAGAAAAAGCATTATTTCCTGTTTTACTCAACTGTGAAAATCCATATTTTCACAGTTGAGTAAAAAAAGGAAATAATGACCTCAAAATAGTGGAAGTCTCCTTGTATATTTGATACCTTTCTAGTAGGTGTCAGATCTCTGAGTGAGACATTTCATTACCTCCCATCAAGCTGTAGAATTAGATCAAAATGTGGATTGGCTACTAACATTTTTACTTCAATCACTGACAAGTCATATTTGTTCTGATGTGTCTTTTTAACAAAATGGAGCCTGGCCGTGAGAGCCACGATGGAAGAGAGGTCCTATAATAATTCCTGTAGTGGCTTCAGCTATCATACAAATACTTTTCAATCATTCTATAAGCTCCTTTTCCAATAGATATTTTACTTGATCCACTTCATTACACAACTCCAATATTTTTAACCAACATTTAGTTTCATGTGTTATTAAATGGCCACAAACATGATATGGATTACATTTAAGAACTAGAATCAGTTTGATTGATGGCAAGTCTAGATCGTTGTCATACTGCATTTCAACTCTTTGAATTTGGCACAAATTTACACCATTTATTAATGTGTTGAAATTGTAATTGAGAAAAACTGAATTGACAAAAAGTCACATTAATTATGCTATCTTATTGGAGTTCACATTAAAATAATTTATCATTCAGTGAATATACTGTATTGAAAAAAAGTTTTCTGAGGAGAATTTTAAAACATTTCAAAATAATCTTTTATTTAAATCTAGCAATAGCTTAAGATATAAGTAAAGAGATTATGGTGATGGACCCAGAATAGCTGAAGCCACTACAGGAATTATTGGTGGTCAAACTCCAGTTTTACAAAATCAAACAAAGAACTGTCGAAAAACTCACACAATCATTAGAAAAGACTGATTTAAATTTCAAGGAGTCAATACCAAATAAAACTGGAAATAGATATTTTCTAACCTTGGTCAATGAATACTCTAGGTTCCTTGCCCAGATATTTCAGCTGAAACTGTCATATAATGTCTCTACTTCTTATTCATAATTTTTTGGGTACAAGCATATATTCAGACTGATCAGGAAACCACCATTATGTGAGGTCAACTAAAGCAATTCTTAATTGAGAGGAATGTGGATGCAAGTCAAACTACACTGTATAATTCCTGGGGTAACAGCTGTATGAATGTTATAATGGAATTATATGGAAGATTATACAACTAGCAGCTGTAAACCACAAACACCCTATTACACATTAGGAAGAGCTGCTGCCTGAGGCCTTGTACACTATCAGAACTATTGTATACTGGGATTAATGTGACACCATATGAGAGAGTCTTTATATTCCTAAGATGAAGCTCTGCCAGGACCTCTCTTCCATCTCACGGCCAGGCTCCGTTTTGTTAAAAAGACACATCAGGACAAATATGACTTGTCAGTGATTGAAGTAAAAATGTTAGTAGCCAATCCACACTTTGATCTAATTCTACAGCTTGATGGGAGGTAATGAAATGTCTCACTCAGAGATCTGACACCTACTAGAAGGGTATCAAATATACAAGGAGACTTCCCCTATTTTGAGGCCATGAACTTTCCTACTGATAGCACCATTGATATGGTACTTGTGGATTCTTCTGAGGAGAAAAGCCCAGAAGATTGGAACTACTCTGACAGAGGTACCAGATAAGTTCATTGAAGCTAGTGCACCCAAACTCTGAGGGCAGTGACTTGCTGTCAGACTCTGAACTTCCTACTCTGAGTAGGAGAGAGAAAAGAGTTAAGAAACAATACTTCTGGTGACATTCCCTGCAAAGATCAAATTCCATGACAAGGAACCACCATGACTGTGATACTACTGATACGCATGTAGAAGTCTGGTTTCAACTTTGACTAAAAAAGAGTGAGGAAGTAAAGAGGCAGGTGAGGAAGTAAAGAGGCAGATGAGGAATTTTTGGAAACCAAGTGACAACAAACAGATTATTTCCAAGTGCTGGTCTATATTAATGGTCATGTTTGGAGTGGGAAGTCATTTCTGGCCACTCTTAATGGGGGATGAACTTGTCCATTTTGCCATTTTGATTTCACGTCTTTGTATTGATAGCCACATGTATAGATGAGAGAGGAGTTGGTAGGGAGAAGAGACTGGCATAGAAGTTGCCCAAAATATCATCTATCTACCAACCCAGACAAGCATGCAAAGCCTTAAATAAAACATCTACATATAGTATGGGAAACAAGGTTTGTATTCTTATTTCTTGACATGGCATTTGTCTTTCATCTTCTTAGGTTGTGAGCATGTAGCAGGTCCTTTCCCACCTTTCATTGCACACCAACAAGGACAAGAATCAAAATGCAATGTGAGGTATTCATGTGCCAGTAACTGGAAATCTTGGGAAAAGACAGTGTTGTATTTTTAGAGCAATGTTCTGGAAAGATATGCAAAAGGTCCATTCATTTTTCAAATAAATAAAATTGAACAGCGTAGAATATTTGTCTTCCTCTCACTACTATTTCACTTATAGGCAGTGGTGAAATTGTATTGAATAAAACTTCACTACAAACTTAAACACTTATCTGTTTTCTTTACAGTATCTATATCTATTCTAAAGCTTGTCCTCAGTTATTACAGTTCAAATGACATTTTTTTGTTGTTTAAAGCAATTCACTGCAAGCAAGGCGGGAGTGCCACTAGTATGCAAGGGGTTACAGAATATTAAGAACATGAGCAAAGAAGTGTATTTGAGGAAAGGATATAGAAAAAAATGGAGAACAATCTCAGGGCATCAGATGTCGACTGGCATTACACTTGAATATTAGAAGATTATAGTCATTGGAGAAGCATGCAAGAAGAAGGGAGTTCCACAGACAGGAAGTGCAAGAGAAGCAGCAGTTTGAGTAGAAGAGATGGTTAAATTTAACTGTTTTGAGAGTGAAAGGGTGGGACCAAGATGCCAGCATAGTAGCTCACTTGAATTCATACAGTCGAGGAACTAGTGAAATTAGCTCGTCAAAACAGTTGCTATGAATATACTTGTAGAAGTGACAGAATGAAGCCATGGCATGTCTGTGAGAAAGCGACTGTAGACTATATTCCAGATCAGACCTACCACATTGTATATTCGCCTCCAGATTTTGTCAAGGACCTGGAGATGTACAGCTGGGACACCAGTCCACAAATGACAACAGACAAGGTACTGCGATTAAGCTATTTTTGTGTT